>CM027394.1:63932269-63997189 GCA_015711505.1 Sylvilagus bachmani
AAAAAAAGGTGAGAAAGTAAACACACACATATTCAGGTGAGCATGGGTTGTCCCACACAGAGAAACACCTGTCATGAGAGGGCAGTGGGCCAGAAGATTTGCCTGAAAGGAGAAAAGTGGAGGAAGGCGGACAGAAGTGCCTGGCCATCTCTCCAGCTGTGATTTGTGACAGAAGAGAAAGCCCTTTCTAGTTTTTGGTCTCCTTTATGAGCTCAGTGTGGTGCCTCTCCAGGAATTATATGGGAATTATATGGCACTTACACAAGTTCAACATGGAGCTCGATATAATATATTCATGGCATCTTCCCTCAAGTCCTGTATGAAACGGATGCATCCTGGGAAAGGGGACATTTTGATTGACAAGTAGGATAGAGTTACACATGGGAGCTTGTGACTTCCAGCTCAGTAATCCTAAACTAACTTCCTGCCTGTTTATCTCACATCAGTTTTAACAGTCCTGGCTGCCCTGTGTTTCTGATTCAGCTTCCTGCTAACACACCTGGGAGTGCTTGGGTTCTTGCTGTTCATGTTCCTGGCTTTTGCCTGCCTTAACCTTGGCTGTTGAGTCATTTGGGGAGTGAATCAGCAGATGTGTGTCTTCTCTCTGTCAATCTGCCTTTCACATAACTCAATAAAGTCTGAAAAAGTAATTCTTAATTTAGTAAAGTTGAGCTTTTTCTTTTTGGTCATTATTCCTGTGAAATGGAAGAACTGGGTAAAAATTACTGTTGTTTCTCTTTGTCCTCTTTTTATTGTACTGATTATCTTTTTTCTTTTTTCTTTTTTTTTTTTTTTTGACAGAGTTAGACAGAGAGAGAGACAGAGAGAAAGGTCTTCCTTTTTTTCCCGTTGGTTCACCCCCCAAATGGCTGCTACAGCTGGCGCACTGTGCCGATCTGAAGGCAGGAGCCAGGCGCTTCCTCCTGGTCTCCCATGCAGGTGCAGGGCTCAAGCACTTGGGCCATCCTCCACTGCCTTCCCGGGCCACAGCAGAGAGCTGGACTGGAAGAGGAGCAACCGGGACAGAATCCGGCACCCCAACTGGGACTAGAATCTGGTGTGCCAGCGCTGCAGGCTGAGGATTAGCCAAGTGAGCCACAGCGCTGGCCTGATTATCTTATTTATATGAGTCTTTTTTATAAAGATGTTTATTTTCATCCACTTGAAAGGCAAAATGACAGGGAGAGAGGGAAGGAGGGTTCACTCCCCAAATGCACACAACTGCCAGAGCTACCCAGGCCAAAGAGCCTTGGAACTCCATCTATGTGTCCCATGTGGGTGATGGGGTCAAAGCACTTGTGAATACTTTTTCCATTTTGTTGTGTCTCTTTGTTTATAGTGTTTTAGAGTCTAGAGCTTGTGCCTTTCTTTCATTTTTTGGAAATGTTTTTGTTGAGGTATAACAGTAAAGCACAAAAATGAGAAGCATGTAAATCATTTCTTAATTTTTATGTTTGTGCATGTAACCACCACTTACTCAAAAAGACAATGTATTTCTAATACCCTGAAAGGTAGAGTACTTGCTTTTTCATTGAAATATGTCTTCTTTCTTTAGTGGACATGGTTAAATCATTGGTTTCTTTCTTTAAAAAAAATTATCTAGGGGCTGGTGCTGTGGCGTAGTCAGCTGAGCCTCTGCCTGCTGTGATAGCATCCCATATGGGTGCTGGTTCGTGTTCCAGCTGCTCCACTTCCGATCCAACTCTCTGCTTTTGGCCTGGGAAAGCTATGGAGGATGGCCCAAAAGCTTGGGCCCCTGTACCCACATGGGAGACCTGGCAAAAGCTCCTGGCTTCTAGTTTCGGATTGGTCCAGCAGTTCTGGTTGTTGCAACCATTTGGGGAGTGAACCAGCGGATGGAAGACCTTTCTCTCTGTCTCTCCCTATAGTGGAGAAAGCCATGGTATGCAGTGCCAGCATCCCATATGGGCGCCTTTCGAGTCCCAACTGCCCCACTTCCAATTCAGCTCCCTGCTAATGGCCTGAAAGCAGCAAAAGATTGTTTAAGTGCTTGGGCCCCTCCTGCCCATGTAGGAGACCCAGAAGACCTGGAAGAATCTTCAGACTGAACTAGCGGGTGGAAGATTTCTCTCTCTAATTCTGACTTTCAAATAAAAAAATAATTTAAAATTTATTTACTTATAAAGCAGAGAAAGAAATCTCCCATCTGCTGGTTTACTCCCCAAATGTGTGCAGTAGCCAGGGCCTGGACCAGGTTGAAGCCAAGCGCGTGGGACTCAATCTGGTCTCCCATGTGGCTGGAAAAACCATCACTTGCTGCCTCTCAGGGAGTGCATTAGTTTGAAGTTGGAATTGGAAGCAGAACCTGGACTAACCCTTTCTTGGATATGGGATATGAATGTTCCAATCATGGCTCACCTGCTGTGCCAAACATATGCCCCTCACATTTTTTTTTTCACTTATATTTATGAGTTGCATTTAGTCTTGTTTGAGAAGAAATTTAACCTCATTAATTGAATTGGGTGAAATATAAATAATGCTGTACTACTATTGGGATGTATGTATGTATTCATATTATATATATTTTTATTTTGTTTTGTTTTTAAAGATTGTTTATTTGAAAGGCAGAGAGAGAGGTCGTCTGTCTGCTGGTTTACTCCTCAAATGGCCACAGTGGCCAGAGCTGAGCCGATCCGAAGCCAGGAGCCAGGAGCTTTTTCTGGGTTTCCCATGTGGATGCAGGGGCCCAAGCACTTGGGCCACCTGGTGCTGCTTTCCCAGGCCATAACAGAGAGCTGGATTGGAAGTGGAGCAGCCGGGACTCGAACTGGCGCTCATAGACTGCCAGCACTACAGGCGGGACTTTTCCCGCTACACCAGAGCACTAGCCCCTATATTTTATATTCCAAAACACAGGGCCTGAATTTTTTTGTTTTTTGAAATAAATCAGACTCTTTGGAGGGAGCAGGTTTGAAAGTCCCCCAAGTGATTCTTTATTTTATTTTTTAAATTTTATTTTTAAAAATTTTATTTATGTGTTTGAGAGGTAGAGTTACAAACAAAAGAGAGGGAGAGACAAAGAAAGGTCTTCCGGCTGGCGCCGTGGCTCAACAGGCTAATCCTCCGCCTTGCGGCGCCGGCACACTGGGTTCTAGTCCCGGTCGGGGCGCCGGATTCTGTCCCTGTTGCCCTTCTTCCAGGCCAGCCCTCTGCTGTGGCCCCAGAGTGCAGTGGAGGATGGCCCAGGTGCTTGGGCCCTGCACCCCGTGGGAGACCAGGAAAAAGCACCTAGCACCTGGCTCCTGCCATCGGATGAGCGCGGTGTGTCGGCCGCAGTGCACCATCCGCGGCAGCCATTGGAGGGTGAACCAACGGCAAAGGAAGACCTTTCTCTCTGTCTCTCTCTCTCATTGTCCACTCTGCCTGTCAAAAAAAAAAAAAAAAAAAAAAAGGTCTTCCATCCACTGGTTCGCAAAGCCAGAAGTTTTTCTTGGTCTCCCACATGGGTGCAGGGGCCCAAGCACTTGGGTCATCTTCTACTGCTTGCCCAGGCCATAGCATAGAGCTGGATCAGAAGTGGAGAACCAGCGCCCGTATGGGATGCTGACACTGCAGGTGGTGGTTTTACCCACTACGCTACAGCGCCAAGTATTAAATTCTACATCTGTTCTAAAATCTTTAGTGCTCCATATCCTGTTACCTAGTTCATTTAACTGTTCAGTGTAGTGTTAAAAAAAATAGCCTTCATTCCCAAATCCCTAACCTTTATTCAGGCCATTTCCCCATCACCCTGCTTTGTTTATGCTAAAGTCTGGGGAATGCATACACACTCAGCTCCATATACAGGTGAAACCAATGTGAAGGAAAAGAATTGTTGTTATTTGTTTTCTGGAGAAAATATATTATAGAGGCCGGCACTGGATTCTGTCCCGGTTGCTCCTCTTCCAGTCTGGCTCTCTGTGGCCCGGAGTGCAGTGGAGGAAGGCCCAAGTGCTTGGTCCCTGCACCCACATAGGAAACCAGGAGGAAGCACCTGGCTCCTGGCTTCGGATCGGCACAGCGTGCTAACCGCAGCGCACCAGCCATAATGGCCATTTGGGAGGTGAACCAACGGAAAAAGGAACACCTTTCTCTCTGTCTCTCTCTCTCTCACTAACTCTGCCTGTCAAAAAAAAAAAAAAAAAAAAAGAAAAGAAAAAAGAGAAAATATATTATAGAAAAGTATAATATAGGTAATAGTGGAGCTTCAAATAAGTATTATAATGGCAGCTCTGGTCAGTAAATGAAATAGATATTAAATTATTCCATTCCCTTGACTCTTAAGATCTAGCTTTGTTTTTGCTGCCTTTTTTTTTTTTTAAAAAAAAAGACTTACTCATTGGGGAGGCAGTTACAGAAGAGAGAGGGAGAGACAGAGAGAGAGGTCCTCTGTCCACTGGTTCACTCCCCAAATGGCCTAAACAGCTGGTACTGGGCCAGGCCAAAGCCAGGAGTCAGGAGCTTCTTCCAGATCTCCCACGTGGGTGCAGGAGCCAAGCACTTGGGCTATCTTCTTCTGCTTTCCCAGGCAATGGGAAGACCTGGAGGAAGCTCCTGGCTACTGGCTTTGGGTCCTTGTGGCTCCAGCCATTGTGGCCAATTGGGTAGTGAACCAGTGGATGGAAGACCTCTCTCTCTGCCATTCCTTCTCTCTGTGTAACTCTGACTTTCAAATAAATAAATAAATCTTTTTTTTTTTTTAAATAGAAGTAGGGCAGTAGAGACTTGAACCAGCATCCATGTGGAATGCCAGCACTGCAGGCGGAGGCTTAACCTTCTGCACCATACCCCTGGCCCCCCATTGCTATCTTTGGTTCATTGACGTTTTCTTGAGATTCAAGAGAAGTTCTGTTTCCTGAGATTTTCTAGATCATCAGGCCATATCTGTGTTATATTGTTCTAATGTAATTTAGGTTTGAATTGGCTTGAAATTTTTCCTCCACATGCTTTCTATAAAACATCTTGTGAGTTTAACACTATGCCTGGTATTCTTTTAAAAATATTTTATGTAGGCCGGCGCCGTGGCTCAACAGGCTAATCCTCCACCTTGCGGCGCCGGCACACCGGGTTCTAGTCCCGGTTGGGGCGCCGGATTCTGTCCTGGTTGCCCCTCTTCCAGGCCAGCCCTCTGCTGTGGCCCGGGAGTGTAGTGGAGGATGGCCCAAGTGCTTGGGCCCTGCACCCCATGGGGAGACCAGGAAAAGCACCTAGCACCTGGCTCCTGCCATCGGATCAGCGCGGTGTGCCGGCCACAGCGCGCCGTCCGCGGCAGCCATTGGAGGGTGAACCAACGGCAAAGGAAGACCTTTCTCTCTGTCTCTCTCTCTCATTGTCCACTCTGCCTGTCCAAAAAAAAAAAAAAAATTTATGTATACTTATAAAAATAACTGGGATGATTTGCATATAGGAAAATTCATTTTGTGTATACAGTTCATTGGTTTTAGTACATTTATAAAATTGTGCAGCCATCATTACTGTCTTAATTCCAAGAGATTGATATTACTGTAGAAACTCCTTAACTTTAGCATTCACTCCCATTTGCTCTCATTCTGCATCCACTAACTTAATCTCTGGATTTACCTATTCTGGACATTTAAATTTATTTCTTTTAAAAAATATAGTGATTTGATGCAAATTTATAAGGAAACTAATTTTTTAAAAGATTTTAAAAAATTATTTAGTTACGGAATTGTAAGAGTTAGGATAAAGAGAGGGAGAGATAATCCATCCGCTGGTTCACTCCCCAGATGTCTGCAATAGCCAGGGCTGGGCCAGGCCGGAGCCAGGAGCTGCATCTGTGTCTCACATGTTGGTGGCAAGGCCCTAAAGACTTGGGCCATCTTGTGCTGATTTTCCCAGGCCATTAGGAGGGAGCTGGGTTAGAAGTGGAGTAGCTGGGACATGAACCGGCTCCCATATGGAATGCCAGCATCTCAGGCAGCGTCTTTACCTGCTACACAACAACACTGGCCCAGGAAACTTACCTTAAGTAGAATACAGTCTGCTTCTATCTAGTAACTTCTCCCATACATAACTTTTATTGAAAGTTTGTTGGAGGATTTGCGTTTGCAGGTGGATATGGATTAATCCATAAGAGAGTTGAAGGTATTATAAGTAGGAGGAAAATATAAAGAAGTGAAGACAGTGACCCAAGCAAAGACCTTGATTTGAGACTTAGCTCCTCTTTGTTGTACTTTGATTTAGAAATAAATAATGAATATAATGTCTTTTCTCATTTTATGTAGTCTGTGGCTCCAGCAGCCTTGTTTCTAGCAGCTAAAGTAGAAGAACAGCCAAAAAAATTGGAACACGTCATCAAGGTGGCACATACTTGTCTCCGTCCACAGGAATCACTTCCTGATACCAGAAGTGAGGTAGGAAATTTAATTACACATCTGTTCTTTATTTATTTTGATTGTAACTAAATTTTGCAACTTTAATTTACTGAAATTTGAATTGGAACTTAAAAGAATCTTTAGTGTTTGTCTTTTTATTAACAAAAAAGAATCATACAAGTTCGTTGTATTCATTGTAGTAAAATTAAAAAATGCAGAAACATAGATATATTTTAGACTGCTGAAGCACAGATATATGAGAACCACTATTATTTCCAGCTTTTCTATGAATAGGTACATGTGCATGTACTTTTTTTTTTTTTTTTAAGATTTTATTTACTTACTTGTTTGTAAGTCGGACATACAGAGAGAGGACAGAGTGAAATCTTCCATCTGCTGGTTCATTCCCCAAATGGCTGTAATGGCCAGGACTGGGCCTGGCTGAAGTCAGAAGCCAGAGAGGCGGCTTCTGGGTCTCTCACATGGGTGCAGGGGCCCCACGTACTTGGGCCATCTTTCATTGCTCTCACAGGCATACTAACAGGAAACAAGATTGGAAGTGGAGCAGCCGAGTCCTTGAACTGGTGCCCATATGGGATGCTGGCACTGCAGATGGAGGTTTAATCTTCTCCACTGTAGTGCTGACTCTGTATTTTTTTTTATTTACAATACTCCATGCTATTAATTCTTTACTTTTTTATTTTTCAATTTTTATTATATTTTTAAAAGGTTTATTTTATTTGAAATTCAGAGTTGTAGAGAGAGAGAGGGAGAGACAAAAAGAAATCATCCATTTGCTGGTTCACTCTCTAAATGGCAGAAATGGCTGGAGTTGGGCTGGTCTGAAGCTAGGAGCTAGAAGCTTCCTCTAGGTCTCCCTCATGGGTGCAGTGGCCCAAAGACTTGGGCCATCTTCTGCTTTCTCAGGTGCATTAGCAGGGAGCTGGATGGAAACTGGATGGAAAGTGGGTCTGCTTTACCTTTTTTTTTTTTATTTTTGACAGGCAGAGTGGACAGTGAGAGAGAGAGACAGAGAGAAAGGTCTTCCTTTGCCATTGGTTCACCCTCCAATGGCCGCCGCGGCCGCTGCACCGCGCTCATCCAATGGCAGGAGCCAGGTGCCAGGTGCTTTTCCTGGTCTCCCATGGGGTGCAGGGCCCAAGCACTTGGGCCATCCTCCACTGCACTCCTGGGCCACAGCAGAGAGTTGGCCTGGAAGAGGGGCAACCGGGACAGAATCTGGTGCCCCAACCGGGACTAGAACCTGGTGTGCCGGTGCCGCAAGGCGGAGGATTAGCCTGTTGAGCCACGGCGCCGGCTGGGTCTGCTTTACTTTTTAAAAATTTCTAGATAGTGTTTCATCATATATGTAGGAATGTATCTCTCTATTGATATATTTTGCTGTTCTCTGTTAAGTATAGATCATTTGTGGCTTTTCATCACTGTGAGAAGAATGTTCTTACAGATTTTTGTTATGAATCCTTAGGTGAATCTTGTTACTAGTTTTAAAAATTTTTCTGGCTGGCGCCGTGGCTCAATAGGCTAATCCTCCACCTTGCGGCACTGGCACACCGGGTTCTAGTCCCAGTCAGGGCGCCGCATTCTGTCCCAGTTGCCCCTCTTCCAGGCCAGCTCTCTGCTGTGGCCAGGGAGTGCAGTGGAGGATGGCCCAAGTTCTTGGGCCCTGCACCCGCATGGGAGACCAGGAGAAGCACCTGGCTCCTGCCTTCTGATCAGCGCGGTTGGAGGGTGAACCAGCGGCAAAAGGAAGACCTTTCTCTCTGTCTCTCTCTCTCACTGTCCACTCTGTCAAAAAAAAAAAATTTTTTTTTTCTAAGCAATTATAAAAATTCTGTGAGCTTCTTTTGAAGGAATACAAACAGTTAAGAAACAAAGTCTACTTATAGCTCATCTCTGGGCCAGGCATTGTGGCACAGCAGGTTAAGCCACTGCCTTCAGTGGCTGCATCCCATATGAAGGCTGATTCCAGTCCTGGCTGCTCCACTTCCAATCCAGGTCTGTGCTAATGTGCCTGGGAAAGCAGTGGAGGAGGGACCAAGTGTTTGGGCCCCTACACCCATGCGGGAGACTCAGAGGAAGCTCATGGCTCCTGACTTCAGCTTGGCTCCATCCTGGCCATTGTGTCCATCTGGGAAGTGAGCCAGCAGATGGAAGACCTCTCTTTCTCTCCCTCTCTCTGTCTGTAACTGTGCCTTTCAAATAAATAAAATAAATCTTAAAACAAAAACAAATAAAAAAAACCCAACAAGCTCATCTTCCAAGAGGATATTACTTACCACAGTTTGCTGTATTTTTTTTCAGACCTTTATTTTATGCATGTTTACATAGTTTTTTGTTTTCTTCTGTTCTCCCCCACCACCCCCTTTCCCTCTTTAAAAAAAAAAAAAGATTTATTTATTTTATTTGAAAGAGTTATAGAGAGAGGGAGAGACAAATCTTCCATCTGCTGGTTCATTCCCCTATGGTCCTATCGGCCAGAACTAGCCCAGACTGAAGCCAAGAGCTTCCTCTGGGTCTCCCATGTGGATGCAAGGGCTCAAGCGCTTGGACCTTCCTCCCCTGCTTTTCCAGGCTTATTAGCAGGGTACTGGTTCACAGGTGGAACAACTGGGACTCAACCTGGCACCAATATGGGATGTATGATTTAAAAAAATAGGGCCAGCATTAGGGCATAGTGTATTAAGGTGCCACTTATGATGCCCAAATCCCATATTAGAATGTTGGAATGCCGGATCATATAAAAAATAACTCTTTAAAAAAGAGATTTGTTTATTTAAAAGGCAGAGCAACAGAAAGGGAGATAAAGACACAGTTATCTTCCATCCACTGGTTCATACCCTAAATACCTACAGCAGTTAAGGTTTTGCCAGGCTGAAGCCAGGAAGCAGAAGCTCCATCTGGATCCCCAATATGCATGGAAGGAACCAAAATTCCAAGTTATCATCTGATGCCTCCCAGACTCATTAACAGGAAGTTGGATTAGAAGCACAGTGTCACCTAGACCCAAACCAGGCTCTTCATAGTGAGATGCAGTTGATGTGGGTTAAGCAGTGACTTAACCCACTACAGCACAGGGCCCATATTAGCTGCATATGCATTTTAAAAGAATTAGCTTTTCATCTAATTTTATTAAAAATCCTCATTGAAAGGTAAAAAATAATTTTAATTATTTAACCCAGTATATATAAAACATTACCACTTTAGCATACATGTAATCAATATTAAAGAGTTCTTGAGGGGGCTTGCGCTGTGGCACACTAGGTTAATCCTCTGCCTATGGCACCAGCATCCCATATGGGTGCCGGGTTCTAGTCCCAGTTGCTCCTCTTCAGTCCGGCTCTCTGCTGTGGCCTGGGAAGGCAGTGGAAGATGGCCTAAGCACTTGGGCCCCTGCACCCGCATGAGAGACCAGGAGGAGGCATCTGGCTCCTGGCTTCGGATTGGGTTAGCTCCAGCCGTAGCAGCCATTTGGGGGCTGATCCAATGGAAGAAAGACCTTTCTCTCCATCTCTCTCTCACTGTCTATAATTTAACTCTACCTGTCAAATAAAAAAAAAATCTTAAACAAAAAACTTCTTGAGGTATTCTCTATTCTTTTTTTAACTGTCTTTAAAATCTAGTGTGTAATTTATAATTATAGCACATTTCAATTATTTATTCATTTATTAAAGATTTATTTATTTATTTGAATGGCAGAGTTGCAGAGGCAGAGAGACAGAATGGTCTTCCATCATTGGTTCACTCCCCAAATGGCTGCGATGGCCGGGGCTGGGCCAGACCAAAGGCAGGAGCCCGGAGCTTCTTACAGTCTCCCATGTGGGTGCAGGAGCCCAAGGACTTAACCTATCTAACACTGCTTTCCCAGGCCAAAGACAGAGAGCTGGATCGGAAGTGGAACAGCCGGGACTCAAACTATTGCCCATATGGCCTGCTGGCACCACAGGTGGAGGCTTTACTTGCTATGCCACAGTGTCAGCCCCTCACATTTCTTTTTTTTTTTTTTTTTTAATGAGTTAGTATTATATTTATATAATGGGCCTATATGTTTTAGATCTTAGAGCAACATAAATTGAAGAAAAGTATTAGACATAGAAGCCTTGCATGTACATACTAAGATTCAATTTTAAACTTGCAAGATAATTTTAAACTTTTGTATACCTAGCAACAAAACAAAAATAAGACAAAAATTGATAGAATTACACAAAGTAACTAGGAAATCTACTAGAATAGGAAGTTCTTACCCTTCTTAGAATCTGAGAGATCAAGTAGAAGAAAAAAGAACAGTAACATAACAAGCTTGGTCTAATGACATCCAATAACTGGAAAACACACACACTTTTCAAATATTCATGACACATTTACAGAAACTGACCAGATTCTAAGCCATAAAGCAAATATCATCACATGCGAACAGATCAGTTTTATATGTACTGTTCTCTGACCACAGTTCAATAAAGGAATTTTAAAAACCCCATATATATAAGTCAATAAAGAAATCACAGTGGAAAACAGAAAATACTTAGAATTTAAAAAAAAAAAATTTGAAAGGCAGAAAGGGAGAGAAAGAGACACTGGTTCACTCCTCGAAGGCAGGGCCAGGCTGAAACGGAGTCAGGAACTCAGTCTGGGTCTCCTGTGTGGGGGGCGAGGACTAAATGCTGCCTCCCAGTGTGTGTGTTAGTAGGAAGTGGGAACTGGGAGTGGCAGCCCCTCACATTTCAATTTAGACTAACTACATCTAAAGTGTTCACTAGCCCATGTGGGATGAATCTGAATTTTTTTGACTGGAATAATCTCAGTTTTTTTGTTTATTCCCTTTTCCTTTGAACTCTTGTATTAATTTTTAGAAATTTAGCTTTACTCCAAACAATTATTCAATGGGAGTCAAACATTTGACTAAAATATTACTGTACTGTAAGAAGGCAATGAACAAAATCTCTGGGGCTTTTTCTATCACTACACAATTATTTCTCAATGTATTACTTCACTTTTTTTTTTAAAGGAAAATCTGTATTGAATGGGCATGGAGATAAGGATTGCATACCAGTTTCTCGTCTACCTTATAACTTCTAATTTTATCCCTGCTTTTTATTTATTTATTTTTTTCTGGGAGAGCTTGTGAGACTTGTTTACATTTTGTATATTATGCTTTTCAGGAAATAATTTCTCTGTGTTCTCATCTTTAGGCTTACTTACAACAAGTTCAAGATCTGGTGATTTTAGAAAGCATAATTTTGCAGACTTTAGGTATGTATATTTTCCTTCAACACACCTCAAAAACTATGTGCATAATTAAATCATCTGAATTTTAGGTTTGCCAGATGGAAACAGGAAGAGAATCCCTTGGAAAGGTTTTTGCAAAATATCCATCTGTGTCTGGATTTTAGCGGTTGTAGAGCTTAGAGTTTTAACCCTGGTCTGTATCATAGAGAGAATATAGGCACAGTTGATCTTTGAGAAAGCATAAATTAGTGGTTTTCTTTCCTCCGTATTCTAGGGTTCATGATACGCTTTTTAAGGTTGGTAATTTTTTAAAATAGATTTATTTATTTATGTGAGAGGCAGAGTTACAGAGAGAGAGAGGGAGAGACAGAGTAGAGAGGACTTCCATCTACTGCTTCACTCTCCAAATGGCCGCCATGGCTGGAGCTAGGCTTATCTGAAGCCAGGAGCCTTAAATTTTTTCCAGGTCTCCCCTGTGGGTGCAGGGGCAAAAGGACTTAGGCCATCCTCTACTGCTTTCCAAGGCCACTAGCAGAGAGCTAAATTGGAAGAGGAGCAGCCAGAATGTGAACCAGCACCCATATGTGGCACCCACGTAGGATGCTGGTGCTGCAGGTGGAGGCTTAAACTACTACCCCATGGTGCCAGCCCCAGATTGGCCAATCTTTAACCAAATAAATAGTGTCAAAAACTGTCTCCAGAACCTTTTTAGTTCTGTGGATTGTTATGGTCTGCTTGTCATTGTGTTTGGAGAACAGTATTTATTATTAAATTTGGTAGCCAGTTTTTAAAGATTTATTTATTTCAAAGAATTACAGAGAAAGGGGGAGAGACAGGGCAGTGGTGGGGGTGGGGGGCAAGGATATCTTCCATCCACTGGTTCCTTCCCCAGATGGCCACGACAGCCAAGACTGGGCCAGGCTGAAGTCAACAGCCAGGAACTTCATCTGAGTCTCCAATATGGGTGGCAGAGGCCCAAACACTTGGACCCTCTCCTGCTGCTTTTCCCAGACCATTAGCATGGAGCTAGATTGAAGCAGAGCAGTGAGGACTCACTGCTATGCCACAATGTGGGCTTGGTAACCAGTTTTTTAAAACAGTAGAGTAGAAATGTAGGAATTCAGGCAGTAGGGATTGGATGAGCAACTCTGCTGATGTTCTTTTATCTTTGAGGTTAATTCCTGCTAGTTAACTTCCTTCTTCTTCAAGGTAACCATACTAAGGAAGACAATGATACCCTGGTGGAATAAATTTTTATTAGTATTTTAATGTGTGAACCAGTAAGATCTAATTCACAGAATTAGAATAATTTACATCATGTAAATTTTACAATAGAATTTGTTTTCTTGGAAATTTTAGTTATATATTCAAAGAGAAACTTAAAAATAATTTTTATAGCACACTGATTTTGTGAAGTTATTGTTAAGACCATTTGGGGTTGGATATGGTAAGTGGTACCTATGTGAGATGATGATTAGGAACAAAATAAGAGAAGAAAGGCTTGAAAACTTTTTCAAGATTAAGGTTTGGAAGGTGGTCGTTGATTGAGCAACTTACTCCAATTTTGTATTGTGTTCTGTCATCCCTAGAAAAGGAGGTTTTTGTTTGCTCATTATTCCTGTGAACTTGCTGGCTCTGTTCTAAGCATCAGCAACTTTGGAGATAATCAATAGATCTGAGAGAAGACAGTGCCTCTTAGCCTCTCAGTGGTTGAGGGAGAGGGAAATGAATGAGGTCCTTAGTGAACACTAAAGTATAAACAGAGGTATAAATTGTCTCGGTATTTTTAGCATTTTTTTAACCAGTTTCTTTTTCTCTTGAAGGCTTTGAACTAACGATAGATCACCCACATACACATGTGGTCAAGTGCACTCAGCTTGTTCGAGGTAAGGAATCCCAGCCGGAGACAACTGTCTAGATTGCTGTGCAGGGTTGGGCATTGTAGTGCAGTGGGTTCCTACATCCCAGGTCAGGGTGTGTGGAATCAGGTCCTCCCTCTGCTTTTATCTAGCTTCTGGCTAATGTGCCTGTGAGGCAGAGGATGAGGGTCCCAGTGCTTGGGTTCCTGCCACTCATGTGGGAGACCTGGATGGAGTTCTTGCCCCTGTCTTCAGACTGGCCCAATTGTGGCTCTTGGAGAGATTTGAGGGAGTGAACCAGTGGATGGAAGATTGCTCGCTCACTCGCTTTCTCTCTCTCTGCTTCTCTCTCTCTCTGCCTCTCTCTGCCTTGCAAATAAATAAATCTTTAAGAAATTGTTTTACAGTTTAGAGGCTCTGATTTGTTATGGGAAATCCCACAACATAGATATTTTGGTCAAAAGTTAGAAGGCCTGTTTGGCTTAAAAACTTCTGAATTGAAATTTTTCTATTGGGTTCTCATAGTTCTCATGTTTTTAGATGTTTTCCAGGTAAGGAGAGTTAAACTCTTGAGGATATTTGTCAAAGCTGGGGGCATATTTTGAAAAGTAACCAAATCATAAGTATATAGCAGCAATTTTATTTATTTTTTAGTTTCATTTTATTTGAAAGGCAGAAAAAGAGACCTAGACTGAGAAAAATCTTCCATCCAGTGGTTCACTCCCCAAATGCATGCAACAACCTGGGCTAGGGCAGGCCAAAGTTGGAGTCCAGAACTCAAAATCTTGATTTCCCTTATGCGTGGATAGGAACTCAAGTACTTGAACCATCATTTGCTACCTCCCAGGGTACACATTAGTAGGAAGCTACAATTGGAAGTGGAGCCAGGACTTGATCCCAGGCAGTTTAATTTGTGATACAGGCAATCCCAAGTGTTGTCTTAATTGCCGTCATGGCAGTTTTAAGGAAGTCTTGGGAGTGGGTGAATATATTTTAAATCCAGGATTGATTAAAGGCTATCCAGAAGATGGTAGGGAGTTTATGGTAATTTATTTCCATGATTGACATTTCCTTGGAAGCACTTTTCTCATTCTGACTTAATAATAACAGTTACAATTGAATGAAACCCAGTTCTTTTCTTTAGTTTAAATAGTCGTATCAAGAATATTTTGGTGTGCCAGCGCTGCGGTTCACTAGGGTAATCCTCCACCTGCGGCGCTGGCACACCAGGTTCTAGTCCTGGTTGGGGCGCCAGATTCTGTCCTGGTTGCTCCTCTTCCAGTCCAGCTCTCTGCTGTGGCCCGGGAAGGCAGTGGAGGATGGCCCAAGTGCTTGGGCCCTGCACCCCATGGGAGACCAGGAGAAACACCTGGCTCTTGGCTTTGGATCAGCATGGCTTTGGATCACCGGCTGCAGTGCACCGAACATAGTGGCCATTTGGAGGGGTAAACAAAAGGAAGGAAGACCTTTGTCTCTCTCTCTCTCATTGTCCACTCTGCCTGTCCAAAAAAAAAAAAAAAAAAATCTGGTGCTTGCTTTGGCAACACATATAATAAAATTGGAATGATACAGGGGAGATTAGCATTGCCCCTGCACAAGGATGACAGGCAAAGTTGTGAAGCATTCCATATTTTTGCATGGAGCCCTGACCCTCATGAGGCTGGAGTACTGAGTGCAGAGTGCAACTCAGGTGGCATTGGTTTCTGTTTAGCACAAGAGGCTGTCTCTAGAGGATGTTCGGCCCAAAGACCGGTGGCCGTCACCATTGGAGATTCTGAAACCCTAATGACTTCAGTATTTGGTATTGGAACATGTTCACCTGATGTGTCAGGCCATTTGTGATGGAGCCAGCAGATATATTTGGCCACTTTGACACACTGGCATTGTTCCTTAAGCTGCCCAACAAGAATGTTTTCTGCACTTTTAATAAATTTTCTTTTTTTTCTTTTAAGCCCGCGGTCTTTTTTTTTTTTTAAAGAGATTTAGAGATTTATTTTATTTGAAAGTTAGAGTTACAAAGAGGCAGAGGTGCAGAGAGGGAGGGAGGGAGAGAGAGAGAGGTCTTCCATCCTCTGGTTCACTCCCCAAATGACCACAATGGCCAGAGTTAAACTGATCTAAAGCCAGGAGCCTGGAGCTTCTTCTGGGTCTCCCATGTGGGTTCAGGGCTGAAGGACTTGGGCCATCTTCCACTGCTTTCCCAGGCCATAGCATAGAAGTGGAGCAGCTGGGACTCGAACTGGTGCCTATATGGGATGCCAGCACTGCAGGCGGCAGCTTTACCTGCTATGCCACAGCACCAGCTCCTAAATTTACTTTTATTTAAAAAAAAGAAGAAGAAGAAGAAGACTATCTGGATACCACTGTGCTCCCAAATTCTTTCTTTGAAAGTATTAAGATGTTTACATTGAGCAGGGTAAGGTTAAACAAAGATGGGTGTATATATTTTTTTATCTTATTTTATTTATTTATTTTTTGCCAGGCAGAGTTAGACAGTGAGAGAGAGAGAGAGACAGAGACAGAGAATTATAGACAGTGAGAGAGAGAGAGAGAGACAGACAGACAGACAGACAGAATTCTTTCTGTTGGTTCACTCCCCTAATGGCCGCCATGGCCAGCACTACACCAATCCGAAGCCAGGAATCAGGTACTTCCTCCCAGTCTCCCATGCAGGTGCAGGGACCCAAGCACTTGGGCCATCCTCCACTGCCCTCCTGGGCCACAGCAGAGAGCTGGACTGGAAGAGGAGCAACCAGGACTAGTACCTGGCGCCCCAACTGGGACTAGAACCCGGGGTGCCGGCGCCACAGGTGGAGGATTAGCCAAGTGAGCCACGGCGCCGGTACTAATACTGAAAAGACTTAAGTTCTAAGGAAGATAAAAATTTGCTTTATCATCCAGAGCAATTTATATTTATGATTTGGGGATTAACTAACAGACTACTCAGTTTAAGACTTTTTTTTATTTTGTCAGAAAAAGTGACTTTTCCCAAATATAAGGATCTTCTGGATTCTATCTTGCCTTCAGATCATCTTAGTTCATCCTTTACCTTGGTGCTTCGCAGTGAACTCTTGCATCCGAATCTCTGGGCTGTTAGTTCAAAATGCTCCCATTCTTCTCCACACTTAGTTGAACCTAATTCTAGGGAGCAGACTCAGGAATTGAATTTTAAGCAGTTACCCTTGAGATGTTGGGTATGGAGTAAGGCTTGAGTCCCTAGGTCTGGAAGCAGCATAATTAATATTAAAATTAAAAAGTCAAAAATTAATCTGTGTCCGTTGGTGGACTGTAAACATCAGGTGGTTAGGGATCTTTATCTGCCTCATTTACCCCTGTATTCATAGTACCTTGCAAATATTTGTTGAGAATGAATGAAACTAATATTTTCTCTTTCCTCAATCCCCTTATTTATTTTTTTCAGCAAGCAAGGACTTAGCACAGACGTCTTACTTCATGGCAACTAACAGGTTTAAATTTTAATTTTTTCTCTTTTGTTTTTGGGACTGGCTTTTACTTGGGTTGCAATGGTCACCTTTTGAGGGATTTATACAACCCAAATAAATTATTGCTATATAACTTGTATTACCAAGCGACTTGCTTGTTCTCATCTCTGATTTCCTGTATTATTTATGGTAACTAAAGATATTCGCAGTAACTGTCAAGGCTAACAAGCTCAGTTTGATAATCTGACACAAGAAACTTTTGAAATATACCATGAATCCACATTTATTTACTTATTTATTTTTAAAGATTTATTTATTTGAAGGCAGAGTTAACAGAGAGAAAGAGAGAGAGATATCTTCCATTGCTGGCTTATTTCCCAAATGGCCACAATGGCCAGAGCTGGACCAGACTGAAGCCAGGAGCTTCTTCCGGGTCTCCCACATGGGTGCAGGGTCCCAAGGATTGGGCCATCTTCCACTGCTTTCCCAAGTATAATAATAGGGAGCTGGATTGGAAGTGGAACATCCAGGACTTGAACCAGTGCCCATATGGGATGCCGGTGTCACAGGTGGTGGCTTTATCTTCTACGACACATTGCCGACCCCATAGTGCTCATTATTTTAAATAGAACAGAACTGTGATTGATGAGAAGGATAGCTTTTATGGCATTTCCTTGTGTATTTGATTTATGGATTATGCAAACCAAAAAGCTTATAGTTTCCCTTGTTAGAAGCTTTTCCTTAGGAAAATACATGCTAAACATTGACTTCTGGGCTTAGAAACCAGAAATCCATGTTTTTGTTTTTAATTTTTGTTTCTTTTTCATTTTATTTGAAAGATATGATCTACTCTTCAAATGCTTACAATAATCAGGGCAGGGCCAGGCTGAAACCAGTAACCCAGAGGTCAGTCTGGGTCTTCCACATTGGTGGCAGGGATGCAAGTACTTGAGTTACCACTACTGCCTCACAGGGTGTGCATTAGTAGGAAGCTGATCTGCAAGTGATGTAGCCAGGACTCAAAAACAGGCATTCAAATATGGAATCTGTGTGTTCCAATCAGTGAGTTAACTGCTGCACCAAATGCCCACCCTTAGAAATCAGTGTTTCTAAAAACCTAGCCTTTTGGGGATACCTGCTCAATGTATGGATTGAGTAATGTGTAGTCAAAACTTTTAGGAATGTTAGCTGAGGAGAGGGTTAATTAAAAATTATTACATTGAGTGCTAGTTCAGCGCACTGATAATTGGATAATTCTTGCCCTTCTGTGGGTTTCTTTAGTTTTTTTTTAGTAGTGGAGAATTTTAGCTTTGGGTTGAAAAATGAGAGCTCATGACACTCTCTTTTTCCTTCCCTCCGATGTCAGCCTGCATTTGACCACATTTAGCCTGCAGTACACACCTCCTGTGGTGGCCTGTGTCTGCATTCACCTGGCTTGCAAGTGGTCCAACTGGGAGATCCCAGTCTCAACTGATGGGAAGCACTGGTGGGAGTATGTTGACGCCACTGTGACCCTGGAACTTTTAGATGGTAAGTTTTAGTAGAGTAAGGGACCTTAAAAAACATGTACTTTTTGCCTTTGCATATCTGGCCAAAGGTGGCTTGATTTAGATGAAAAGAGTGAGGTAGTTGAGGTTATTCTTATTTTATTATCTGTGTCTCTGAGTCTTGAATGTTCTATTTTTTCATAGAACTGACACACGAATTTCTACAGATTCTGGAGAAAACTCCCAGCAGGCTCAAACGTATTCGGAATTGGAGGGTAAGAAATTATTCTAGTCAGCTTGTGGGACAAAACCAGTTTCTTTTGACTGTACCAGTGAAAATACAGCAGAATTGGATGTGTACTTTAGGTTTGGAATTTTCCCTTTTATGGTTGCTCAGTAATCGTGACTTGAACTTCTCAGCCTGGACACTGGCCCCGAGGTCGGTGGCTGTGGGCAATAGGGGGATCTGCTTTGCATTATGGAACTCCTGTTACATGGTCATTTCTTCAGCAACGTTCATGGCATATTTTCTGTGTAGAAACACTTGTAAAAAACACCATGGCTTCCTTGAAGAGTATTTATTGGCTTCTGGTAGAATCAAGTTATAGAATTATGTTAACACTGGACTTTGACATTACCTTTTTTTAAAAAAATTTTTTAAAGATTTATTTATTCATTTATTTGAAAGGCAGAATTTAGAGAGGGAGGGAGTGACAGAGGTCTTCCATCCGCTGGTTCACTCTCCAAGAGGCCACAATGGCCAGAGTTGGGTCAATCTAAAGCCAGGAGCCAGGAGATTCTTCTGGGTCTCAGAGTGGGTTCAGGGCTGAAGGACTTGGGCCCATCTTCCACTGGTTTCCCAGGTGCATTAACGGGGCTGGATCTGAAATGGGGTGGTGGGGACTCTAACCAGTGCCCATATGATGCTGGCATCGCAGGTAGCAGCTTTACCTAATATGCCACAGTGCTGGCCCTGACATTACCTATTTAAAAAAAAAAAAAAAAAAGATTTATTTATTTGAAAGACAGGCAGAGGCAGAATGAGAGATTCTTCAAACTCCTGGTTTACTCCCCAAATGGCCACAATGGCTGGAGCTGTGTCAATCCAAAGCCAGGAGCCAGGAGCTTCTTGTGGGTCTCCTATACAGGTACAGGGGCCCAACCACTTGAGCCATCTTCTGCTGCTTTCCCAGGCCATAGCAGAGAGCTGGATCAGGAGTGGAGCAGTAGGAACTTGTACCGGTGCCCATATGGGATACCAACACTGCAGACAGCAGCTTTACCTGCTATGCCACAGCACCGGCTCCTGCCATTACCTACTTTTAAAATGATTTTTAGAATTTTTTAATTTTTATTTTTACTTTCGAGAGGCAAAGAGACAGAGACAAAGAGAGTGAACTCCCATCTGTTCACTCCCCAAATGCCTGTAACAGTTTTGTTTGGGGGTAGCCTGAGGCCAAAGCCAGAAGCTGGGAACTAGGTCTTCCATGTGAGTGGCAGGAACCCAGTAACTTGAGCCATCGCTTCTGTCCTCTGCAATGGCTGGAAGTTGGAGTCAGGAGCTGGAGCCAGGTATCCATCCTCAAGTATTCTATTATGGAACTAGGGTATCTTAAAAATCTACCTGACAGTGGAAAAAATAAAAAAGAATTATCTCATTATTCATAAATAAGACTTTGAGGTTCAATTTTAACTTAATTTTTAAAAAAGATTTATTTATTTGAAAGGCAGAGTTATAGAGAGAATGAGAGAGATACATAGAGAGAGCTTCTATCTGCTGGTTCACTCTCCAAATGGCTGCACCGGCTGGGGTTGGCCAGACCAAAGCCAGGAGCTTCTTCCTGTTCTCTGACGCGGGTGCAGGGGTCCAAGGACTTGGGACATTGTCTGCTGCTTTCTCAGTGCATTATCAGGGAGCTGGATTGGAAATGGAGCAGCTGAGACCTGAACTGGTGTCCATATGGGATGCCGGCACTGCAGGTGGAGCTTAATCTGTTGCATCACAATAATGCCAGCTCCTGAGGTACAATTTTAAGTTGCAATTTATGTAAAATGAAAATTTTAGGAAGTAGGCACCCAGCCTTATAGTTAAAATGCCTTGTCACACATCATTTGATTCTTAGCTTCTGACTCCAGGTTTTTGCTCCAATTTAGATGGTTTTCTTGCCTCCCAACTTTGGCCTGGTCCCACCCCACCCCATCCCAGCCACTGAGGGCATTTGGGAAGTGAACCAGTGGGTGGAAGCTCTCTCGCTGTATGTCTCTTCCTCTTTCTGCTTCTCAAATAAAAGAATAATAAACAATGAAAAATATTTCCCTCATATCTCATATATTCAGGGCAGTAAGTTAATTTCATTCTTCTCAGTTCAGTGAGTTACAGAAAATGAGTTTTCTTAGAAGCAAGCTTGAGAGCACAAAATCTCATGAAAATTTCTAGAATTTGTTGCTGGGCCAAGTACAGCGGTATTGTGGTGCAGTGAGTTAAAACCCTGGCCTGCAGTGCTGGCAGCCCATGTGGGTGCCAGTTCAAGTCTCTGCTGCTCCACTTCTGATCCAACTCCTTGCTAATGTGCCTGGGAAAGCAGTGGAAGATGGCCCAAGTCCTTGGGCCCCTGCATCCATGTAGGAGACCCAGAAGAAGCTCCTGGCTCCTGGCTTCAGATTGGCTCAGCCCTGCCCATTGTGCTATTTAGGCCAAGGAAACATTAAATTGGAAAAAAAAAAAAAAGCCATAGAGGGCCAGTGCTGTGGCTTAGCCAGTTAAGCTGCCACCTGGAGTGCTGGCATTGGTTATGGGCACTGGTTCAAGTCCTGGCTGTGCTTCAGATCTCGCTCCTTGTCAGTGGCCTGGGAAAGCAGCGGAAGATGTCTCAGGTCCTTGGGTCCCTGCACCCATGTTGGGAGACCTGGAAGAAGCTCCTGGGCCAGTCCCAGTCGTTATGGCCATTTAGGGAGTGAATCAGCAGATGGAAGATCTCTTTCTCTCTCTCTTTTTTAAGATTTATTTTATTTATATGAAAGAGTTAGAGGTCTTCCATTCCGCTGGTTCACTCCCCAAATAACCACAATGGTCAGAGCTGAGCTGATCCAAAGCCAGGAGATAGGAGCTTCCTCCAAGTCTCTCATGCGGGTGCAAGGACCCAAGAACTTGGGTCATCTTCCACTGCTTTCCCAGGCCATAGCAGAGAGCTGGACTGGAAGAGGAGAAGCCGGGACTTGAACTGGCACCCACATGGGATGCCAGTGCTGTAGGTTGGGACTTGAACCCGCTGCGCCACAGCACTAGTCCCAGGTCTCTCTCTCCTCTCTCTAACTCTTTCAAATAAATACATCTTAAAAAAAAATAGACATTCATTAGTGATTTCTAGATAATACCAGCTTTTCCCCCTTTTTAAAAGTATTTTAAACTTTTATTGGTTATATTTATTTGAAAGAGACTAAGAGGTCTGCTATCTGCTGGTTCACATCCCAAATGCCTCAACACCCAGGGCTGTATCAGGCTGAAGCTAGGAGCCTGGATTGCAAATCAGGTGCCCTCCACTGGTGTTAGGAATTCATACCCTTGAGCCGTTAGCTGATGTCTCCCAAGGTGCACACTAGCAATAAGCCAGAATTGGAAGCAGAGCTGAGACTTGAACCCAGGTACTCTGGATTTATTTATTTGAATGGTACAGCGACACACACACATACACACACACACACACACACACACACACACACAGATATCTTCTGTCACTCCCCAAATGACAACAGCAGTCAGGGCTGGTCCAGGCTGAATCCAGGAGCGTGGAGCTCTAGCCAAGTCTCAAACAAATGAGTGGCAGGGGCCGAAGTATTTGGGCCATAATCTGCTGCTTCCCAAGGTGCCAAATGCCTGCCCCACACAGATTCTTTATTGATTTTTGTTGTTCTGTAACTGGTATAGATTGCTGTGACTTTTTGAGTTTTATTTATTAGTTGGAGAATAGATTTAGAGAGAGGGAGAGACAGAGAGAAATGTCTTTCATCTACTGGTTCCCTTCCCAAATGGCTGCAACAGCCGGAGGTGGGCTGATCCAAAGCCAGGAGCCAGGAGCTGCTTCTGGGTCTCCCATGTGGGTCCAAAGACCCAAGCACTTGGGCCATCTTCTACTGCTTTCCTAGGCCGTGGTAGAGAGCTGGATAGGAAGAGGAGCAGCCAGGACATGAATTGGCACTTATATGGGATGCTGGCACCGCAGGCGATGGCTTAGCCCGCTATGCCGCAGTGCTGGTCCCTTGCTGTGACTCTTGATTTGAAGGTTTTAAAATCTTCTGATGGCCTCATTGGCTCTCATATTAGGGTAATTCCAGAACTTTGGTGGCGTTTCAAGTAAAATCTACTCATTTCAGTATTTTTCCATTTACTAAGTTATCTGGATTGAAAAGATGTTGTTTGCTTCATTGTAGGCATGCCAAGCTGCTAATAAAACAAAAGCAGATGACCGAGGAGCAGATGAAAACACTTCAGAGCAGACAATTCTAAACATGATTTCCCAAAGCTCTTCAGATACAACTATTGCAGGTTTAATGAGTATGTCAACGTCTTCTACTACAAGTGTAGTGCCTTCCCTTCCAGTATCTGAAGAGTCATCTAGCAACTTAACCAGCGTGGAGATGTTGCAGGGCGAGCGTTGGCTGTCCTCCCAACCTCCTTTTAAACTAGAACCTGCTCAGGGTCATCGGACTAGTGACAATGTAGCACTTATAGGAGTTGATCATTCCTTGCAACAGGACAGTTCAAATACATTCATTTCCCAGAAACAAAGTAGTAAGAGCGTGCCATCAGCTAAAGTCTCGCTGAAGGAATACCGTGCCAAGCACGCAGAAGAGTTGGCGGCTCAGAAGAGGCAACTGGAGAACATGGAGGCCAACGTGAAGTCACAGTATGCGTTTGCTGCCCAGAATCTGTTGTCTCACCATGATAGCCATTCTTCAGTCATTCTGAAGATGCCTGTGGAAGGCTTAGAGAACCCTGAGCGGTCTTTTCTGGAAAAGGCCGACAAAACAGCTCTCAAAATGAGACTACCAGTGGCAAGTGGAGATAAAACTGCCTCTTCGAAACCAGAGGAGATTAAAATGCGCATTAAAGTCCATGCTGCCGCTGATAAGCACAATTCTGTAGAGGACAGCATTACAAAAAGCCGAGAGCACAAAGAAAAGCACAAGACTCACCCATCTAATCATCACCATCATCACAATCACCATTCTCATAAGCACTCTCACTCACAGCTTCCAGCTGGTACTGGGAACAAACGTCCAGGTGACCCAAAACACAGTAGCCAGTCAAGCACCTTACCACATAAAACCTATAGCTTGTCTAGTTCTTTCTCCTCTTCTAGTTCTAGTCGTAAAAGAGGCCCTTCTGAAGAGACGGGGGCAGTGTTCGATCATCCAGCCAAGGTTGCCAAGAGTACTAAATCTTCTTCCATAAATTTCTCCTTCCCTCCTCTTCCTGCAATGGCCCAACTGCCTGGGCATAGCTCAGACACAAGTGGCCTTCCCTTCGCACAGCCCAGCTGTAAAACTCGAGTTCCTCATATGAAACTGGATAAAGGCCCTACTGGGGCCAATGGACACAATACAACTCAGACAATAGACTATCAAGATACTGTGAATATGCTTAACTCCCTGCTCAGTGCCCAGGGTGTTCAGCCCGCGCAACCCCCATTTGAATTTGTGCATTCTTATGGTGAATATCTGAATCCACGAGCTAGTGGAATATCCTCCAGAGCTGGCAATACAGACAAGCCCCGGCCACCACCTCTGCCGTCGGAACCTCCTCCACCACTTCCACCGCTTCCTAAGTAAAGAAGGAAAAAGGAGGAAAAAAACTTGTTTCAAAAACATACTTTTTTTTTCTCTACTACTGATTCTGGACTAAGAAAATTACTTCCCTTATGAAATATGTCAGCCTTCTTTGACTAGGGAATAAATTGATACTGAGAAGTAGGTGGGAAGGTGGTGGGTGGCCTTGGTTATTATATGTGCTGCCTCCTACGTTTTCACTATTTCATTCTAGTTTTTACTGGTATTAGAGGGGTTGGAATGTGTTCAAGCTGTGAAGGATTAAGAACACTTTCTCCATTCTTGGCCTCTCCACTTCCTGATTAGGTTGATTGGAGTTGATATCTTCCCTCTTCTTGCCAGAACTGAAATATGGAAGGTTTGTTTTATCAAACAATTGTGGATCCTTTTGGTGTTTAATATATCAGAAGAGAGGGAGTATTTAAACATCAAAATCTTTTAAAAGACTTTTAAATAATTTAAAGAAAGTAAGTTATCTTTAGTTTTTTTATATAATTGGGGAGGGGATTGAGATTTTGCTGTGTGTAAGAGATACATAGCAGTAACTCTTGGGGGGTGGGATTGGAGGGTGGGAATGTGTTCAGGGTGGGTGGGAGGGTAGGCTTTTGGCTAAGAGTTCTGAAATAGGCTCAGGCCATTTGAAGTGTTGAAACCTTTAAGTATGTCTGCAAGTATGAGTGTGTGTGTTTTAAGTGTGTGTGTCTGAAAATCATGTTTGATCTTTCCCTCCCTGTCCCTTACCACTTTTCACTTCCCAACAGTCTACTAGAGAGAACAGGGCTGGCCTTGGGATCATAAAGGAAAGACGACGCCTGTATCTGACAGGCTGTTTCTTCCTTTATGTTGCAATTGAGCAGTATTCCTCTAATTTATATTTTCCATTAGCGCAGCCGGTGGCTTGACTGTTAGCTACGTACTGAAAACTTTGTTTTCACCCCATTTTTCATTTTGATGCAGAACAAAAAGTAGGGTTGAGAAAGGTTGGGCCAGCAGGGCCAGCTTCTGCCCTATAGAATTGGGTGTGTCTTTTTCAGATAGGGCTTTGGGAAAGGTTCAGGTAAGAACAGTTGCAGGGTATCCCTTAAGTGAAAGCCCAGACCATATATGAGAGTAGTTCTGGGAGAAGCTGTAGAGCCAGAGGTTACTAAAAGCAATGGAATTGTGATTCAGAATTTTTAGGGTGTTACATCTTAAAATGCATTATGAACGTAAGACTTGCTTTTTATTTGTGTATCTGAAGGGAAACAGCTTCATCCTAAAGTTTTGCAGCCAATATGACTTCAGAGATTGGAGCTTGTGAATTATTTAAGAGTACTGGTGCCATGAGTGAGTGAACTTTGCTAACAGGTCGCACTGTTAGGTATAGTTTGTCTGTGGTGACTGTAGATTATAGACAGGCTTTTAAGGATATTTCTAACAGTTTTTCTTAAACAGGCCAGGAGTGCTGTTATGAGAACTCTGTTAACACCAGATACTAGGAGTGAACAGTTTTGATCATGAAGGAAATCTTGGCTAGAAAGAATTTGAGACCAAGTTGTCTAACTGAAAGCACCACCTAGCTACAGATAATTTGATGGGATACTCTTTGGTCTTCGTGAGATTTCTTCTTGTGGTGAAAAAGGTGGTACAGTTTGAATTTATCATTTTTAATGCAGCTTCCTGTGTGCCAAATAGTCTGTAAGGAGAAACTAAATTATTTTCACTGGAAGTTATGGGGCAGATGGAAGTTATGCATGCACTGCTGCTCTGGGATCAGGCTGGGGAAAGAAACAGAGGCAAGTGGGATTGATGATATGCTGGCCTAACGTGCGAAGCAGTTTGTAGGAAGGGTGGATTAGCGTCCTGCATCTCTGTACTTGCCTGCCATTGCTGTGTAAGATAAGGAGCTCTCTGCTGACTGTAAACAGTAATACTTGACTTGGAGTGTCATTTCTCTTTAATAGATGATAATTTCCTCTTTCTCGATGTTCTCTGTGTTGTGCCAGGTAAACTGGTAACTATGTGGTTGTGTTTGCGAAATTTTAGGCTTCCCTTTAGCTTTCTTTAGGTGGAATGCGCTTTCCTTCCCGATCTCCTGAAAGGGAATGCGCTGTTTAGTTTACATCTGTATCTTTGTGGAATTGATAGTTGCTGATTTGGTTGTGTTTTAATTCATCAAATGTCACATATTTCCTAATCACTTGCACTCCCTCCCCACAGAGGCACATATCTATCAGCATACTCCTTGGTCTCACGGTAGTACTCCTTGGCAGGACTGTAGTTAATTTTCTTAGACCTTTGTCAGAAATGAACTAGAAAAAAGTGCTTTTTCAGGTCTAATGCTTTGTTGTTTGGCCTTTGAACTAAATAGATCATTGCTGAAATAGGTCCGTTTTGCGACATTTGTGTTTGATGCCTACTGGTACTATCTTGACATAACCAACAATGTCTGCTTCTAGATTTACATGTTTTAAAACTCCTTACGGACTCTCCATGAAGCTGCTGCATTGTCTTTGGGTTAGCATATGTGTGTGTCAATTAGCATGCATATCATCCACATTCCATAAACTTAATAAGGTTTCTAAGGGTTGTGTGGTTTCTAAGCTTTGTGTCTTCCCTACCTTACCACCTTCATATGGTGAGAATGGGATTTATTTAGCCAAAGTTAGTCTACTAAACATGGCTTTTTGTTTCTTCTTGGAGCCTGTTAAGAAAGTGATGATAAGCAGGCCTAGAGCCTCATGTTCTGTAAATCTTCATTCCTAATACTTCGTTTGACTCTCATGTTGGAAAAAACAAATACCTGTGGATTGTCCTTAGGGCTTTTAATCAGATATCTGTGTTGCTGTTAGCTGAACTCTAGTGAAGCATGAATCGAAAGCCAATTTGATCATCTGACGTTATCAGTTATGCTTCTTGGGTTTAAAAAATTCTTAGGTGGTAGTCTAGTGTTTTCACTCGTGAATCAGTGTGTTTCCATATTTCAGATCCTTCCTTTTCACATAAAAAATCATCTTAGCTGTTTTGATTTAGCGTATCCTATATAGTTCTGTATAATTGGCTTCACCAGTGTTGGTAGAAAAAAAATTTCAATCTCCAGTTGCAAACAGCAATGGGCTAAATTGTAGAAATAAAATCATGGTAACATCGCTGCTGGGTTTCTTTAAGCCTTTGCTACCTAATTCCTCATATTGAAAATGGATCCTTTTCATTCCTTACTTGTGGATAAAGGCATTTAGGGAGGCCATATCTATCCCAGTGTGGTTGGACTTCAAATATATCTGTGTTTCCTATACTTTGGGAACTGATTAATCTTTTTTTTTAAATTTTCTGTTGATGAGTTGCTTTGATACTAATACTAGGAAAAGGGAGTATCTAGGACATACAGAAGTTTGAATACGAGTATTCTCTTGGGTTTGGGAGCGCTTAGTCTGCGCAAGCCATCAGATGGTGACAAAAAGCCTTCTGCAGTCCCACTAATCTTTCAGTGACTTTGATGTCTCTCCAGATTTCCTGTGTTGCTTGCTAACACCCAGCTTTGAGTGTTTGTTTCTGATGGTTTAGGAAATGTTCATGTTGCCTCACAGTCAAGTTTTATTTTACCTTTTTATCTGTGAACGTGAGTTTGAAATCATCACAGTACTGTAATCCTTCCTTACAGAGTAATCTGCAAAGAATTATTTTTTAAGTGGGAGCGCTCCATTTTAATGTCTAAATTTTTAACTATGAACTTGGCATTGGAAAAGGGAGGGAAAGAAAAAGAATGTTCATTAAAAAAGCAATGTCTACTCTTCTCCTTTATGAGTGTGTATTCTTGGTTGAATGGAAAGAAGAGAAAGACTCGGTTTTGTGTTGCCACGTGAAAGCGTGGAGAGGGATGCTTGACAGCATGCGAATTGAAGCCAGAGCAAGTATGTCTCCATCAAGAACTCTTCGGTTGAAAGCTGAGTAACTAGAACTGATTAGTTGTTGATCATAATGAATTGGTTACAAAGTGGAAGTGCTAGTTGGCTGAAGTACCCAAAGAAAAGAATGCAACAGCCTAACTTAGTGTTAACCGAGATTTCTAACTTGAAACTGACCTTTTCCCCAGTCCTACTTCATATACCTGAAACTGTCCATTTTCTTATCAGACCAAAGAGCAAAAAGGAAAAAAACAAAAAGTAAAACACTTTACTGATCTATGTCACTCAGGTACAATTTTGTGGTGAGATTTTGTGTTTTCTTTGTATAGCTCTTAAGAGTCCTTTGTCAGCATATTTGCTGTTGCCTCTGTCCTCCTTGGGGCACCTCAATTCTGGATGCTACCCCTGGGATCTCTACTGCTGTTAAGTGAATGATAGGACATAAGTGACCATTGTAATAGTAAGGGCTCTTTGTAAAAAAAAAAATTAAAAATTTAAAAAAATTTTAAAAAGGATATTGTATACATTTTATAGTCTGGCTATCAGTTTGATATCTTGCTGTCAAGTATGTTTCTCTCTGTATTTATCCATCCCATCAATAAATATTACTTATAAAACACTTATCTGATTGTTGTTTATATGTCCTATGTCTTTAACTGCCATTTTATTGATAACAGTTTTCTCTCACTTGTGTTAGTGCTAGATTGTTAGTGTGCAAGATCCTGTGGGAATTTGAGTATATTGGAAAGACCTAAGGTTTGGTCATCACAGTGACCCTAGTAGTTGTTTTGTGGGGGAGAGCCCTCGTTCTATATTGTTGTGAGAATACTTTGGAAGAGTGATTTAAAAACAACAAAATTATAATAGCTCCAAAAGATGAAAACAGGCACTGCCTACATAGCAAGCATGATCAACACGATTCATAATTGTATATCTAGCTCTTTGAAAAATGTGGAATGTTAGGTATAGCAATGTATTCAGAAGAAAATAACATTTTGGAAGAAAGAATTTGTTGATGGTTCCTGGAAGAACTGGTAGTGAATACCCATTCTAGTCCTGGAATAGGAAAACAAAAAACAAGTCTTACAGATTATGAGCTTAAAGGGAAAGAACTCTAATGAAAAGTACTCCGAACTTTATGTAAAATTAGCAATAGTTGTAGTCTAAAGGCTTTAAAAGGAAAAAAATGATACTGAAAAGAAGTCTTTTTTATGATTAATTTATTTGAAAGAGTTGAGAGGCAGAGGCAGAGGTCGTCCACCTGCTGGTTCACTTCCCGAATGGCAGCAACAGCCGGTGCTGGGCTGATCTGAAGCCAGGGCCGAGGAGCTTCTTCCAGGTCCCCCATGTGGGTGCTGGGGCCCACGGACTTGGGCCATCCTCTTCTGCTTTCCCAGACACGTTAGCAGGGATCTCATATGGGCTACTGGCTCTGTAGGCAGAGGCTTTTTAACCTGCTATGCCACAGCACTGGCCGGATATTTGCAGATTTTTAAAAAAAAAGATGTATTTGAAGTGTCACTTTCACAGAGGGATAGACAGATTTTCCATCCACAGGTTCACTGCCCCAATGCTGACAACTGCCAGGGCTTGGCCAGGGCAAATTGCAGGATCCAGGAATTCCATCTGGGTCTTCCAAGTGGGTGGCAGGAACCCAGGTACCTCAGCCATCATCTGCTATCCCTCAGGCACATTTGGTAGGAATTTTGATCAGAAGTGGAAGCAGGGGTTAATCCCAGGCACTCTGATACTGGATGCTGGCATCCCAAGCAGCAGCTTCAGGCCCACCACTCGCCCCTGTTGCAGATTCTGGTTCCTGAATTTTCTGAAATGTGGCTGCCTGCAGCTAGGGTTGAGTTATAAGGGGGTGTGTAACAAACATCTTTAAACCCGTTCTGAGGTGTGGAGTGTTTGCTCTGTATCTAGATCATTACCGCTATTGATACTTGTATTCAGAATCCTAAGCTGTTCTAGAATGTTCAAGAGTGCAGGATTAAAAAAAAATTTGTTTTCCCTTGTATCCCCAGTGCCTGGCACTTAGGTGCTCAATACAATCTTTGTTGTGTGAATTTCAGGAAAAGGCCACCTTCTAGGACTGCCTTGGTCTCTGGAAACAGCACCCTCCAATTTCAGCCCCCCCATTTGGTTTTAATCATTCCTTGTCTCGATTTTTTTTTTTTTTTTTGACAGGCAGAGTGGACAGTGTGAGAGAGAGACAGAGAGAAAGGTCTTCCCTTTGCCGTTGGTTCACCCTCCAATGGCTGCCGCGGTTGGCGCGCTGTGGCCGGCGCAGCGCGCTGATCCGATGGCAGGAGCCAGGTGCTAGGTGCTTTTTCCTGGTCTCCCATGGAGTGCAGGGCCCAAGCACTTGGGCCACCCTCCACTGCACTCCCGGGCCACAGCAGAGGGCTGGCCTGGAAGAGGGGCAACCGGGACAGAATCCGTCCGGCGCCCCGACCGGGACTAGAACCCGGTGTGCCAGCGCCGCAAGGCGGAGGATTAGCCTGTTGAGCCACGGCGCTGGCCGATTTTTTTTTTAAAGGATGTATTTTAAAGAGTTGAGGGGAAAGAAAGCGCGAGTGTACTTCCACCTACTGGTTTGCTCCCCAAATGGCCATAATGGCCAGGGCTGAGCCATTCCTAAACCAGGAACCTGGAGCTCCATCTGGATCTCCCATGTGGGTGGCCCATGCACTTGGGCCGTCTACTGCTGCCTTCCCAGGTGCATTGGCAGGGAGCTGAATCAGAAGTGGAGCAGCCAGGAATCAAACCAGCGCCCATATGGAATACTGTGCCACAGCATTGGCCTCCAGCATTGGGCCATTTCTACAAGAGTTATGGAGATACATGTAATTTTTTTTAACTAAATTCCTTAAAGGCTGATGTAGGGCCACCACAAAACACACCAAACACCAGAGTTAAGGGAAAGGGTTTATTGATGGGGGAAGTCTGATAGGATGGAGGGAAAGAGTGAAGAAGGGGGGTGGTTGAAAGAGAGAGAAATCAGGAGATAGGGTGAGGAAGAAAGATCTGGAGAGAGAGCATGCGTGCGGGAAGCAGGTGTTGTGTCATTTCTATAACACCTGAATTACCTAACATGGGCCTGTGGAAGGTGTGTAGGCTATCAGGGCACACAGTTTAGGAGAAGCAAGGCTTAACCCCAAACTCCTATTTCCTTATTCTCAGTCCAGTGCTCCACACCACCACGTGAGAGGCAGTGAAACGCAGGATGATAGCTGGGTTCAAATAGCCCATTGTGCTCCCGGGTCCTCTGCTCCTTAGGGCTGCTTTGGAAAATGAATTTATACTTGAATTTCCTCAGGTTCATCGTGTACGTGTACTGAACTCATAAAAGAAAGCTAGTTTTGTCCTATATAAACACTGAGTCCTTCTGTCCGATTTTACACCCGCCGTGTAAGGAAGCTGAGGCAGCGGCAGCCTAAGACCACAAGCACACGGGCCGACCCAGAAGAAAATCAACAGTCGCGGCCAGCAGACACTGCAGCCCACCGCAGGGCGACTCTCCTGGGGCGGAGCTGCTGACGGACAGTTCATCTCAGCCACCCGAAGCGCGCTTTTTCTCAGCGCTCCGCCCCCTCCAGGCTTGATAGGTAGTGCGCCTCGACCAATGGCGACACGGCTACAGCTGAGCAGTAGCCAATCAACGGTTAGGAGCCAGGAAAGGAGCCGGGCTGAGTTAGGAGCGGCTGGCGCGGCCAGAGAAGGACGAGCTCCTCCGGAGAGCGCGGCAGTGGAGGTAAGATGGCGGCGCTGTTGGGTCTTCGTGCCCGTCGGTGGGCTGCTGCAGACCCCCTTCTGTGGGGCCAGACATGGTGCCTCGTCTGTATCAGCGTCGGTACCTTTCCCCTTTCCTGTAGGCTCCCGGGAGCCTGGTTCTCCGGTGCCCAGAGTCTTAGGACAAAATGGCGCTTGTACGGGCGCTGGGGCCGGGCGGGAGCTGTGAGGCGGGCCTGGACAAAGGCGGTGCGCAGGGGAGGCGGGGCGGGCGCGAACCTACGGCGCTCGCCTCGTGCTGCCGCTGTGCGAGCCGTGGACAGGCGGTCAGCGTGGTGCGGGCCGGGCTTGGAGGGAGAACACGGCCGGGAGGTAAGTGCAAGTTCCCGGGAGGCCCGAGGGAGGGCGGCGTGGCCGAGTGACTGCACGTGGTCCGTCCAGATGTAGGAGGGCGGCGGCGGCAGGAGTTTTCAGAAGCGCTGAGGGCTCTTGGATCTTGTGCGTGACCCTACAGGTTTTGGTATGAACAGGATTCGGATTCACGTCTTGCCAACCAGTCGGGGTAGGATCACCCCGGTGCCCAGGTCTCAGGAGCCCCTGTCTTGCTCGTTCACTCCTCGTCCGTGCTCTCAGCCTCGTCTGGAAGGGCAGGAATTTTGCATTAAGCACATCCTTGAAGACAAGAATGCGCCTTTCAAGCAGTGCAGTTACATCTCGACCAAGAATGGAAAAAGATGTCCCAGTGCTGCCCCGAAACCAGAGAAGAAGGATGGGTATGCAGACTTGTGCCTCTTAGGGAATGTGCTGGGATGTTGACTTCTGCATAGCTGGGGAGATTTCGGTCACGCCCTAGTGAAACCGGGCTTATGCATATATTCTTGGAAAATTACTAAAATAGTGAAAACCGGAAACTCTGGAATCACTTAGTTCAATTTGGATCTTTCAGTCTATTGAAATTACTTTCAGTCTATCTTGAAAATGAAGGTAGTCTTTCCCCTTTTCTTGAAAATGAAGGGATGCTGAAAATTACTGTTATTTTGGGGTGTATGGCTCTTTGGTGTGTCTGTGAACTTTGTTAAATAATATGCCGAATTGTTTGTGTGTGTGTGTGTGTAATCTGGAAGAGGCTTCATGACTTCAGAGGCGTCCCTGCAAAAGTATAACTGGGGTTGTTCATTTGTATATATCCTCTAATTTAAAACTGTGTGTTGCATCTTATTAAGTTGCAGTGGATTGACATTAAAATGCGCCTTCCGGAACCAGTATTGAAAGATGAAAAGTGAATCTCTTTGATTTGTTTCAAGATGATGTCAACATTTTTATAGTTGGAATGTTTTGTTTGCTGGCTGGAACGCTGGGTTATGTTATCTGCATTTTCCTTTAATACATTTGAGTTCATCTCGGGCCAGTTAAATTCCTCTGACTCATTGGCCTTTTGAGAAGTGAATAAAATAGTCCTTTGAATTGCTTAAAAATGCTTTGAGGATTAAGGACTATGGTGAAATACTGGTGTTTTGTCTCCTTAGGGTGTCCTTCTGTGCGGAGCATGCCCGCAGGAATGCCCTGGCACTTCATGCTCAGATGAAGAAGACCAACCCAGGGCCTGTGGGTGAAACACTCCTGTGCCAGCTGAGCTCATATGCCAAGTCAGAGCTGGGCTCCCAGACTCCAGAAAGTAGCCGCAGTGAAGCCAGCCGCATCCTGGGTAAGGACCTTTCCCTGTAGTGGAAAAGGGAAGGTGGTGCCTTGAATGTGCTGGCAATACTGTTAATTTATTGGGAATCTGGTGAGAATTCCAGGATTGCTATGTTCACCAACTCTTTCAAATCTGAAATAGTGTTGCTTGTGTTTGTTTTCCTGAGCTGGTAACTCTCTTCCTTCATTGCTGTTTTTATGCTTAGCACTTTGCTAGGTTATTTCAGGAAAGAATAATTTTTTAAAGTTGACTTTTTTGGACCTCTTGAGTTGTAAATAATCTTATCTGCGCTGTATACTTGTGTTTTTATTTGCCAGTGCCTGTGTATTGAGTTGATACGTTAAGTAACCTAGTTCTGTGTGGTGGAGTTACAGAGGTGGGAAGTCTTATGGCTGCTCTCCCTCCTTTGCCTCAGATGAAGACAGCTGGAGTGATGGGGAGCAGGAACCCATTACTGTGGATCAGACATGGAGAGGTGACCCTGACAGTGAAGCTGATAGCATAGACAGTGATCAAGAAGATCCCCTAAAGTAAGTTGTAACTCCACAAAAGCTTTTGAATATTTTATCTAGTTAGTATGTGGAATGTAGTGCTGCATGCTGTTAATTCATTAATAACCTTAGGAGGGGGCAAGATAGCTGTTGTGAGCAGTGATAGCTTCTCATATCCAAAGCCTCATTGTTCTTCACCATCTTGCTTCAAGGCAGGTTGAAATTCATTTTTAGAAGTCTTGTAATTTAGAAAAAAAAATTGAACACTAGATTCTGTACATAAGAAAACAGAGGGGAGAAAAGAGGAAATTTCTTGGGTCATGAGAGTGGGTGGTGGGTTGAGAAATTCTTGGTGTAGATTAGAGAAGAGAAAATGGGTGTGAACAGATTTTTGGCCTAAACCTCAGGAATAATGAGGTGATTCTACTGGAGTAAATAACTACTTATTTTGCAAAACTCTGTGTTTATGGATTTTTTAAAAATTTTATTTGGAAGACAAAGACACTGAGATCTCCCTGCCTGGCTTAATCCCATAATGTTTGCAACAGCTGAGGCTGGGCCAGACTGAAGCTGGGAGCCAGAACTTGATCTGGGAGTCCCAGGAGGTTGGCAGGGACCCAAGTACACTTAAACTGTCACCTGCTGCCTCCCAGGGGAAGCTGGACACAGTGAAGCCAGGAATTGAACCCAGGCACTATAATATGGGATGTGGCGGTCTTTTTTTTATTTATTTTTTTATTTTTTTGACAGGCAGAGTGGACAGTGAGAGAGAGAGACAGAGAGAAAGGTCCTCCTTTGCCGTTGGTTCACCATCCAATGGCTGCTGCGGCCGGCGCACTGCGGCCGGCGCAGCGCGCTAATCCGATGGCAGGAGCCAGGTGCTAGGTGCTTTTTCCTGGTCTCCCATGGGGTGCAGGGCCCAAGCACCTGGGCCATCCTCCACTGCACTCCTGGGCCACAGCAGAGGGCTGGCCTGGAAGAGGGGCAACCGGGACAGAATCTGGCTCCCCGACCGGGACTAGAACCCGGTGTGCCGGCGCCGCAAGGCGGAGGATTAGCAGGGGATGTGGCGGTCTTAACTGCTGTGCCAAACCCCTGACCCAGCTTACATTTTTTCTTTTTTTTTTTTTTTAAGATTTATTTTTTATTTATTTGAAAGACAGAGAGGGAGAGAAAGAGAAGCACAATTTTCCATCTGCTGATTTATTCCCTAAATGGCCTCAACGACGGGGCCTGGGCTAGACGGAAGCCAGGAGCTTCTTCCAGGTCTTGCATGTGGGTGCAGGAACCCAAGCACTTGGGCTATCTGCTGCTGCTTTCCCAAGTGCATTAGCAGGGAGCTGGATGGGAAGTGAAGCAGCTGGGTCTTGAACCAGCACCCAGATTGAATGCTGGCATTGCAGGCAGAGGCTTAACCTGCTACACTGCAGCAGCAGCCCCATTTTCTTTTCTGTTAAAAAAATGTGTATTTGGCAGGCAGGTCAAGAGAGAGATGGCTGCAACCGTCAGGAGCTCAGAAACTCCATCTGGGTCTCCCATGTGAGTGGCCAAGGCCCAAGCACTTGGGCCATCTTCTGCTGCCCTCCCAGGCCATTAGCAGAGAGCTGGATGGGAAGTAGCTAGAACTCATCCTGGCACTGTGGTACGGGATGCTGGCATTTTAAGTGGTGGCTTAACCTGCTGCGCCACAGTGTCCCTTGTGACATTTTCTGAGTAGAATGATTTCTTTCATTTCTGTTGAGTAATCTTAGGGTAGTCAGCTATTCAGGAAGTACTAGTTTAGAAAGTCCATCTAAGTTGTTTGAAAGGGAATGTTTCCTAGCAGGATTCTTTCACAGTGGTAACTTAGATGGAACATGTTTTTGCCCCCGTTGTTATTCTGGGCGGCCGTACTTGCTTTACAGATGTGTGTGCTCTGTGCAGTCAGAAAATGCCTGACTTTTGATGCAGTAATTAAACTAAGCTTTGAAGGTCCAGAAGTTTGATTTTGTCAGTGGTTTAGTTTTCACAAGAGACTGCTGTGTAATCCAGAATATCAGTCAATTTTATGAGAAGTAAAAATGCCAAAAGGACTAGGTAATTGATAGCAGTCTCATAGAAGAAAGACACTCAAAAGGGAAAATAAAGCTCCAAATATTCTTAACTGTTAGGCAACTAAATTATATAGACTCTGCTTAATTTTCCTAGTGAGGTTGTCCAAAAAGAATTTGACCTACTAAATACATGCATTTTTGGGATGTACATCGAGTTGTTAAATGTTATAAATTAATAACTTGACATTATTAGCTTATTAATAGTGTGTTCACTTAATGAAATTCTTTTTATTTTCTTTATGTGTTCTTGATTCCTGTCTTCCTTGGACATTTTAAAAAGGATTTATTTATTTATTTGAAAGGCAGAGTTACAGAGAGGCAGAGGCAGAGAGAGAAAAAGAGGTCTTGCATCTGCTGATTCACTCCCTAGATGGCCACAATGGCTGGAGCTGCACTGATCCGAGGCCAGGAGCTTCTTCTGGGTCTCCCACGAAGGTGCAGGGGCCCAAAGACTTGGACCATCTTCCACTGCTTTCCCAGGCCATAGCAGAGAGCTGGATCAGAGGTGGAGCAGCCGGGACTCAAACCGGTGCCCATATGGGATGATGGCGCTACAGATGGCTTTACCCGCTATGCCACTGCGCCGCCTCCCCATCCTCCCCTTTTTAAAAGGTTTTGTTTATATGAAAGGCATAGTTAGAGGAACAAACAAGAGGTTTTACCTCCACTGGTTTACTCCCCAAATGGCTGCAATGTCTGGGGCTGGCCCAGGCTAAAGCCAGGAACCTGGATCTCCATCCAGTTCTCATCTCCCATGTTGGGTAGAAGAGGCCCAAGTACTTGAGTTGTTTTCCACTGCTCTCCCAGGTGCATTAGCAGGGAGCTAGATTGGAAGCAGAGCAGGTGGGACTCAAACTTGAACTGGCACTCCAGTATGGGGTGCCAGCATTGTAAGTAGTCTTAATCTGCTGTGCCACAACACTGGCCCCCTCCCATTTATAAAAATTATTTTGGCAGAAACTTGATTTCAGTCCTAAAGTTAATTTTGTTATGTGTATTCTAGTGACTTAACAGCTATTTTTAAGAGAACATAATTTTTTTAACTTAAAATTAATTTAGATATATGATTTTTCTGTATTATCAAATTTTGAGTAAAGGAACTGTTTTCTCTGAAAATATGAAACTTAGTATTAAGGTATGGTATATATTGAACTTAAGTTTTCTGTTAGTGTAATGGCCTGATAAGATTTGGTTAAACTAAGACCTTTAAAACTTGAAGTTAATCTTTTAATTTTGAATTTTAAAAATCAGAAATAGGACATAGTTTTCAATGCATCAGTTACTGGCATGCTTTGAAGTTCTGTTTTTAATTGGCAGCAAACTTTAAAGTTGATATGGACCTTTGTGGATTTGGCTATTAAGGATTGACTTGGGGTACTGTCAAGAAACTGCTGAGTAGTTTGTAGGCCATTTTGATTGTTGGTTAGGGGTCTGTGATAGCTCAAGTACCTGATATGCTTTTTTTTTTTTTTTAAAGATTTTATTTGAGAGGTAGAGCAGCAGACAGAGAGGGAGAGGCAGGGAGAGACAGGGAGAAAGGTCTTCCATTCGCTGGTTCACTCCCCAAATGGCTGTGACGGCTGGAGCTGAGTCAATCTGGAGCCAGGAGTGTCTTCTGTGTCTCCCATGTGGCTGCAGAGGCCTAAGCACTTGGGCCATCTGCTGCTGCTTTCCCAGGCCACAGCAGAGAGCTGGCTTGGAAGTGGAGCAGCCGGGACTGGAACTGGTACCCATATGGATTGATGGTGCCACAGGCAGAGGTTTAACCTACTATGCTGCAGCGCCAGCCTGGTCTGATAGGCTTTCTAAAAAATCAGAAGTTCCAATCATTTGTTATTGATATCTTTTATACTTTAATTAAAGTATACGGATGTGTATGTAGACATTTAGTATATATTTGAACACTTTAAGATGTGTTAGAGATTACTCTATTTTAAATGATTAAAGTACTCTAACCGTGGATTAGTAAAAATTTATAGACTTTCACGCCTTCACTTTTTTGGTTATTTCTAAAGATTTATTTATTTTTTGAAAGAGAAGTGGGTGGGAGATCATCCACCCACTGGTTCACTCCCCCAAATGGCTGTAACAACCAGGACTGGGCCAGAGGAACATCAGGAGGCATGAACTCCCATGTGAGTGGCAGGGCCAAATATTTGGGCCATTCTCTGCCTCCATGCACAATAGCAAGGTGCTGGGTTGGGAGCTGAGCAGTTGGGATTTGACTTGGTACTCTGATACAGAGTGCTGGGGTTGCAAGCAGCAGCTTAACCTGATGTGCTGTAATGCTGGCTCCTAAGCTTAGGTTATTATTACAATGTTTTCTTATGTTTGCTGGATTCTCTGCCTTATTCCAGACATGCTGGTGTCTACACAGCTGAAGAAGTGGCCCTGATTATGCGCGAGAAGCTGATTCGTTTGCAGTCTTTGTACATTGACCAGTTTAAACGACTTCAGCATCTGCTGAAGGAGAAGAAGCGCCGGTACTTACATAACCGCAAAGTGGAGCATGAAGCCCTAGGCAAGTCTTATGTCAGTACCACAGCTGCTGTGGATTCAGCATTTGGATTTGGTAGTGATTAGATTTATTTCTGTCTTAGTACCTGGAGTAGGGGAGAATTTGCTTTTGGGATTGCTTATCTTACAGCCATTTTCCTCTCTCTCTCTCTCTTTTTTAAGAGATTTATTTATTGTTTGAAAGATTACCCAGAGAGGGAGAAAGATCTTTCGTCTGCTGTTGGACTCCCCAGATGGCTGCAATGACCAGGGCTGGGTCAGGCCAAAACCAGGAGTCAGGAGCTTCTTCCTGGTCTCCCACATGGGTGCAGGGGCCTAAGCACTTGCTTCATCCTCTGCTACTTTCCCAGGCACATCAGCAGCGAGCTGGATTGCAAGTGGAACAGCTGGTGCCCATATGGACTGCAGATAGCAGCTTAACCTGCTGTGCCACAGCACTGGTCCCAAGATTTTCCTCTTTTCTTCTTGATTGGCAGACATATCTTTTGTGGATTGCTTGGCAAATAACATCTTGACTCTTGGGACTTCCCAGGTGGTAGTCTCCTGACTGGCCCAGAGGGACTTTTGGCCAAAGAACGTGAGAATTTGAAACGATTAAAATGTCTGCGGCGGTATCGCCAGCGCTATGGAGTCGAAGCGTTACTACACAGGCAGCTGAAAGAACGCAGAATGCTAGCCACAGATGGGGCTGCTCAACAGGTGATTGGCATATATACCTTATAGGTAGGGGTGGGGGAACCTTTTTTTCTGTCAAGGGCCATTTTGATATTTATAACATCATTTGTGGGCCATCCAAAATTATCCAGTTAAAAATTAAGTCTGCTGTAGGTTTACTTAATTTCGAGTACAGTTGCCTTGACAGGGCCAGACCAAATGATTTAGTAGGCGCTATTTAGCGGCCAAGTATTCCTACTCCTGCTTTAAGGTATATATACAGTCCCTTTATGAAGTTTGGAGTGTTGTCAAAATACTATATCCATTCCTGGCTCTGTAATCTCACTCACTAGACTTAGATTGTAGTGAAGGCACCTAACCTAGAGATCAGGAGACATGGGTTCCAATCTTAGTCCCCTTCTGACTACCCTTATTATCACAAAATAGCTTAACTTAATCTGCAAATTTATTATTTGGGATAGATCTCTTAAGATTCTTCAATTCAGAAGTAAGCATAGGTTAAGCCTAACTTGCCTAACAATCTTTTTTTAAATTTTTTTATTAATTTTTTTTGAGGCATAGTGGACAGTGAGAGACAGAGAGAAAGGTCTTCCTTTGCTGTTGGTTCAGCCTCCAATGGCCGCCGTGGCTGGTGCGCTGCGCTGATCCGAAGGCAGGAGCCAGGTGCTTCTCCTGGTCTTCCATGGGGTGCTGGGCCCAAGCGCTTGGGCCATCCTCCACTGCACTCCCAGGCCATAGCAGAGAGCTTGCCTGGAAGAGGGGCAACTGGGACAGAATCCGGTGTGCCGGCGTCGCAAGGCGTAGGATTAGCCTAGTGAGCCGTGGCGCCGGCTGACAATCTTGTTATAAAGAGTGGGAAAATAGAACAGAAGCAATTGAATGTAAGGAAGTTAGGTTTATAAGAAGTGATTTTTTTTTTTTTTTTTAGATTTTACTTACTTATTTGAAAACCAGTTAGAGAAAGAGAAGAGACAGGTGTTCCATCTATTCGTTGATTCCCCAAATGGTTGCAATGCCCAGAGCTGAGCCAGTCCAAAGTCAAGAGCCAGGAGCTTCTTCCAGGTCTCCCATGTGGGTGCAGGGGCCCAAGGACTTGAGCTATCTTCTGCTTTCCTAGGTGCATTAGCAGGGAGCTGAATTGGAAGTGGAGCAGCTGGGACTCAAACTGGTGCTCATATGGGATGCTGGCACTGAATGGGGCAGTTTTACCCACTGTGCTACAGCGCTGGGCCCGTGATCGTTCTTTTTCTTTTTTCGCCAGGCAGAGTTACACAGTGAGAGAGAGTTATAGACAGAGACAGAGAAAGGTCTTCATTCCGTTGGTTCAGCCCAAAATGGCCTCTATGGCCGGCGCACTGCACCAATCCAAAACCAGGAGCCAGGTGCTTCCTCCTGGTCTCCTGTGTGGGTGCAGGGCCCAAGCACTTGGGCCATCCTCCACTGCCTTCCTGGGCCACCGCAGAGAGCTGGACTGGAAGAGGAGCAACTGGGACAGAATCTGGCGCCCCCAACCGGGACTAGAACCCCGGGCTGCCAGTGCCGCAGGCAGAGGATTAGCCTAGTGAGCCGCGGCGCTGGCCCATGATCATTCTTGAATTTGTTATTTTTTTTAAAAAATTTTATTTTTGATTTTATTTGCAAGACAGATACCTTCCATCTGCTGATGTTCACTCTCCAAATGGTTTGAACAGCCTGGGCTGGGCAAGGCTGAAGCCAAGAGCCCAAACCTCTTTCTGGATCTCCCATGTTGGTTCGAGGGACCTAAACACTTGAGCCATCACCTGCTACCTCCCCGGGTGCAGATTAGCAGGAAGCTGGAATTGCAAGCAGAGTAGGGGATGTAAACCTGTGCACTGCAGTATGGGGTGTGGGAAACACAAAAGGTGTCTTCATTGCTATGTCAAATGCCCACCCTCTGCATTTTTTTCCTGTGTGTAATATTGGTGTATTCATTTATTAAATGTTGAATTTTCTACCCTGTAAGGATGCACTTTATCATTTTTTTCATCATAATTGGTTATATGTTCTTTTACGAGTTTACCTATTTTTTCCATTTTAGGCCCATACCACTCGTTCTAGTCAGAGGTGTTTGGCCTTTGTGGATGATGTTCGTTGTTCCAATCAGTCTCTTCCTATGACCAGACACTGCCTTACTCGTATCCTTTTTCTGTGTTCAGGCTGTGATTTGCTAGCTAGACTGAGAGCTAGTGGGAATCTGCTGGTTTGTTTAATTGAAGCTCTTTGTTTACTTTGGCCCTGAATCAAGACCAGCAGTTTGCTGAAGCTGTTGGTTTCAAGCAGGAGCCTAAAGAAATGTCTTTCTATGGTCTGTTGACCATTTCAGAACTTCTGAAATGTAATGGTCAATTCATTGGGAAGAAACACCGGAGTTGTTGGTGATAGATACGGGCTAATATTTATTTTTAGTCTTTGTACTGGGATTCTAAAAGATTTGTATTTATCTCTGGATTTTTGATTTGATTTGTTCATCAGATTATAATGCTGTAAAATTATTATTAGCAAAAGATGTGAATGGTGGGTTTTCCACCCTAAACAAAAGGATGCTGTTGATATTGCATTGTGAATTTCTAGTATTGTAGTTTTGTATGATCAGGACTCTTATGTAATTTAAACTTCATTCAAATTAGTAACAGTGGTTCAAAAAATAAGATGCTGTTTTTTCTTCCTTTTTTTTTTTTTTTTTTGACAGGCAGAGTGGACAGTGAGAGTGAGAGAGAGAAAGGTCTTCCTTCTCCATTGGTTTACCCTCCAATGGCCGCTGCGGCCGGCATACCACATTGATCCGAAGCCAGGAGCCAGGTGCTTCTCCTGGTCTCCTAGGATCGGGACTAGAACCCGGTGTGCTGGCACTGCGGGCAGAGGATTAGCCTATTGAGCTGTGGCGCCGGCTGTTTTTGCTTCTTACATTTAACTTGCCTTTGAACTGCCCATAACATCTCTTGATTCTACTCTAGAACTGTATTTATCATTGGGCTGCAAAACTTTTTGAATTGTTTATTGTGAAAGTACATATATTTTTTTAAATAGTTTTTTTTTTTTTATTAGAATTACAGAGAGACAGAGAGAAAGGTCTTCCTTCTGTTGGTTCACTCCCCAAATGGCCATGACAGCTGGCGCTGCACCGATCTGAAGCCAGGAACCAGGTGCTTCTTCCTGGTCTCCCCTGCGGGTGCAGGGGCACAAGCACTTAGGCCGTCCTTTATTGCTTGGGCCACAGCAGAGAATTGGACTGGAAGAGGAGCAACCGGGACAAGAACCCGGTGCCCATATGGGATGCTGGTGCTGCGGGTGGAGGATTAGCCATGTGAGCCACGGCTGGCCCCAAAAGTACATCTTTATTGTGGATATTTATTAAGAATTTTTGCATAGTAAAAGCATTATTAGTAGTTAAATAGATGACTTTTGTTAGAGAGGCATAATTTTTGCCAGAAATCATTTATCTGACAAGAGATACCAAATATTTTATATTTTAGGTGTTAAAAATTTTGTTGAACATTTACTTTTTTTTTCTTTCTTTCTTTTATTTTTGGCAGGCAGAGTTAGACAGTAAGAGAAAGAGACAGAGAGAGGTCTTACTTCTGTTGGTTCACCCCACAAATGGCCGCTACGGCCGGCGTGCCATGCTGATCCGAAGCCAGGAGCCAGTTGCTTCCTCCTGGTCTCCTGTGCGGGTGCAGGGCCCAAGGACTTGGGCCATCCTCCTGCACTCCCGGGCCACAGCAGAGAGCTGGACTGGAAGAGGAGCAACCAGGATAAAATCTGGCGCCCTAACCGGGACTAGAACCCAGAGTGCTTGCACCGCAGGCGGAGGATTAGCCTAGTGAGCCGTGGCCCCGGCTGAGTCCACTTCTGATCTGGCTCCTTGCTAATGTGCTTAAGAAAGTAGTGCTGGATGGCTCAAGTGTTTGGCTCCTGGTACCCACGAAGACTTGGAATTTTTGGCTCTTTGGCCTGACTCAGCCTGGGCATTGCGGTCATTTGGAGAGTGTACCAGCAGATGGAAGCTGTCTCTCTGTCCCTGTTTCTCTGTAAATCTGCCTTTCAAATAAATAAGTATATCTTTAAAAAAACCAGAGAGCTCCCTTCTGCTGGTTCACTCCCCAGATGCCAAAAATGGACAGTTTTGAGGCCACAGCTGAGAACTGGGAAATCAATCCAGTCTTCCCATGTGGGTGGCAGGGGCTCAACTACCTGAGCCAGCATTACTGCCTCCCAGGGGGCATTTCAGCTGGAAGCTGGGACTCTTGGCTCAATTGCGCTGATAAGGGATGTAGGCATCTTGACTAGGCCAAACGTATGCTGCCAAGTTTAATTTTTAATGAGTGAATTTCAAAGGTGGGTGAGACTGCCAGTGGGAATATAAATTGATGCAAGCTATTTGGAAAACAGTTTGAAAGTACATCATTCAATAGGGTAATTTCACCACTGGAAATTTAAGATGATGGTTGTTTGTAGATCAATATTTTTACATAAAATGTTTTTCCAACTAGTGACAGCCTTAATACTTTTAGAGATGGGACTAGGAAGTAAATCATGGCACAGCATAATGTGAGGCATATTTTATAAAATTTACTAATAGCAGAAAAATTATAGTGACAAAAACAGGATAGGGATTTTATGAAGTAGAGTTTTTGAAAATTTTATTTATTTGAAAGAGAAAGGCACACACACACACGCATACACACACACACAGATCTTCCATCCTGTGGTTCACTCACCAGATGGCAGCAACAGCCTAGTACTGGGCCAGGCCAAAGCCAGGAGCTAGGAGCTTCATTCAGGTCTCCCTCATGGGTTGCAGAGCCCCAAACACTTGCGGCATCCTTTGGGGCTTTAAGGCCCTTAGCAGGGAGCTGGATGGAAAGTGTAATGAACTGGTGTCGATATGGGCTCCCAGCATTGTGGCTGTTGGCTTTAGCCACTTACATTACAGCACGAGCCCTGAGAATAGGTTTTGCTAACTACATGGAATGAAGTATTGGGAAGAAATGTAACATGAATGTGACTATTTTTACATGATGGGGTTGTGAATACCCTATTTTTGCTGTATTTTAAATACTTCCTGGGTTTTCTTTTTTAAGGTGAGCTTGAATTTTATAAAGGAAAAAACACAGTCTACAGATTTTAAGTATAATTTAAATGTTTCTTAAAATACTGTGCTCAAATAAGTTGTAAATATTTTAAAAAGCAAAGTTGGAAATGAAATTTGAAAAGAGAAGGGGAGTGTTTTTCCTTTTATGCTCTTTTTTTTTCCCACTCCATGGTTGCCTAAGTCACTTACCCTTCCTTAAGTCCTTATCCCAGAGAAAGACTCGACTGCCATTGGTGACCTGTATATATTCTGGTCTAATGGAGACAGCACTGGACTGAAAGTGAAGGACCCAGACTCTTAGTTGTAGGTCAACCATTCCCTTCCTTTTGTCTCTGTTGTCCCCTTCTGAAAGGAAAAGAGGTGGAGGAAGATGGGGAAAGGGTTTTCCAGGCTATTGTGGTATTAAATAAGAGATTTCTATGAGTCCTTCAAGTCCTATGAAAAAGTTCAGATTAAAACATTTTTAAAAGATTTTAAAAAATATTTGAAAGGCGGAGTTACAGAGAGGCAGAGGCAGAGAGAGATCTAACGTTTGCTGTTTCACTGCCCAGATGGTTGTAACAGCTGGAGCTAGGCTGATTTGAAGGCAGGAACCAGGAGCTTCTTCCGGGTCTCCTATGCGGGTGCGGAGGCCCAAGGACTTGGGCCATCCTCTACTGCTTTCCTAGGCCATAGCAGAGAGCTGGATCAGAAGTGGGGCAGCTGGGACTCAAACCAGCAGCCATATGGAATGCAGGCACTGTAGGCAGTGGCTTTATCTGCTATGCCACAGCGCTGGCCCCTGGATTGAAACATTGAATTCAGTGGATTGGCATTTTAAATACTAATAATTATATAAAACTAGGCTTCTTAATATATTAGATAATGCTTAAGTTTTCTTCAGCCTGTAGAGCACAACTCTGTTCCCAATAGATTCATATGTATTTTTGTAAAAAAGATTTATGTATTTACTTAAAAAGCAAAGTTAGAGGAAGTGACAGAGACCTTCCATCTGCTGGTTCACTCCCCACAATGGCAAGGGCTGGGCCAGGCCAAAGACAGGAGCCTGGAACTTCCATCTGTTTCCCACATGGGTAGCCAGGGCCCAAGTACCTGGGCCATCTTCTGCTGCTTTCCCAGGCCCGTTAGCAGGGAGCTGGATTGGAAATGGAGCAGTTGGGACTCGAATTGGCGAACTCATTTGGGATATGGTATTGCAGATGGTGGCTTAACCCCCTGTGCAACCATGCCAGCCCTTAGGTTCAAATGTTTAAGGAATAAATACTTTGGACTGTATGCTGTTCCTTTAGTGTAGTGATTGTCTACTTCGGGCTATGTTGTCTGCCATTTGGCAATTGTGGACAAAGTTTTGACTGTCCTAATTTGAGTAGGGGCTGTTCAATATGGTGAACAGAGAAAAGGATGCTGCCAAGAGCCTGCATGCAACACAGCATTTCCTGGTGTCCAGTGTCAGTGTGCCGCACTGTACAATCCTGCTTTAGTGGCTAGTTATTTCTAAGTATGGATTGAAAGAAATAGCTTTGTTCAAGGAGGCTTCCTCCCCACCCCCAGAAAAAGGTTTGTTTATTTGAAAGGCAGAGTTAAGAGAAGAACGAAAGGAGAGAGGTCTTTCATCTGCTGGTTCACTTCAAATGCCTGAGGCCAGGCACCTTGAGCTCTCTCCGAGTCTCCATGTGGGTTCAAGGGGCTCAAGGACTTAGGCCATCTTTGGCTGCTTTCCCAGGCACATTAGCAGGAAGCTGGATTAGAAGTAGAGCAGCCTCTTGAACCAGTACCCATAATGAGGTGCCAGCATTGTAGGTGGCAGTTGAACCCACTGTGCCACAGTGCTGGCCCTAAGTAGGTTTATTTGGTCTAAAAGTTAGAATTATACTTAATTTTTTATTTTTATTCTTTTTAAAGATTTATTTATTTGAAAGATATTTATTTTAATTTATTTGAAAGATTCTTTTTTTTTTTTTTGACAGGCAGAGTGGACAGTGAGAGACAGAGAGAAAGGTCTTCCTTCCGTTGGTTCACCTTCCAATGGCCGTTGTGGCCGGCGTACCGCGCTGATCCGATGGCAGGAGCCAGGTGCTTCCCCTGGTCTCCCATGCGGGTGCAGGGCCCAAGAACCTGGGCCATCCTCCACCGCACTCCCTGGCCACAGCAGAGAGCTGGATCGCAAGTGGAACACCTGGGACGAACCGGCTCTCATATGGGATGCTGGCACTGCAGGTGGTGGCTTTACCTGCTACACCACAGCAACGGCCCTGATTTTTTATTTTTAAAAGTGATTTTAAAGGGGCAGACCTTGGTGCAAACATGCTGTTGCTTGCATCTTATATTGGAGTGCCAATTTGAGTCTGCTATGATTCAGCTCCCTGCTGATGTGCTTGGAAAGCAGTGAGTGATGGCTGAAGTTCCTTGGGGTTCCTACAACTTACATGGGAGACCTGGATTGAGTTCCTGATTCTTGACTTCAGCTTGGCCAAGCCCTGGCTGTTGCAGCCATTTAGAAATGAACTAGTGGATGGAAGACATCTTTCTGTCTCTGCCTTTCAAATAAATCTTCAGGAGCAACATTACCTTAAAGTTTTTTTTGAAGAAAGTTATAATTCTATAATCCTTATATAATCAGTTTGTGGAAAATTGTGTTTTGTAGTTACAGATAATTTCAAGTTTAAGTAAAATATCATTTAGTAAGCTAGGGAAAAGAGCTGTGTAGTAAGCTTTTGGGAAACGTTAACATTTGCATGAAATATTTGTAGAGTAACTTGAACTTAAATTATTTTTGTTCAATCTCAGTTTTGATTCATCTTAACAGAGTTTCTTTGCCATCTTGGAAATATAACTATTGTTAACTGAATGTCTGGAGTACTATTGGCCCTTATAAGCATATTTATCCTTTTCCTTTTGTTTTTCTTGAAGATTTATCTATTTATTTGAAGGGCAGAGTTGCAGAGAGAGTGAGAGAGAGATTGATTTTCCATCTACTGGTTTACTCCCCAAATGGCCACAACGGCCAGGACCCAGCCAGGCTGAAGTCTGAAGCCAGTATCTCCATACTGGTCTTCCACATGGGTGGTAAGGACCCAAGCACTTGGGCCATCTTCTGCTGATTTATGTAAGCTATTTGCATTTGCCACAATGTCATTCTTTTGAATAGCTCTTACTTTCCTAGGAGCACTAGTGCTGTTTGCTTAGCCCTACATAACATTCTCCTAAGAGAGAACAGGGATGATGTCCTTGATTTAATGAGATTGAGGACTGTTACATCACTGATAGAGCTAGAATTAAGTGCTAGTAAATGACAGTTGTGTTTTGAGAAGTAACTTTGAAAATTATCAATTGCATTTGGTTTTCTATATCAGATGTATTTGAAATTATTTACTGTAGTCTAGACCTTGAGTTTTACATGGGTAGACAACTCTGTCTTATTTTGTACCTCTCATAGATCCTGTTTTATTTCCCTTGACCGTTTCTCCAGATATCTGTCAGGATACGAATCAGGTTCTCTTCAAATGCTGCCAGGGATCTGAAGAGGTTCCCTGCAACAAGCCAGTTCCTGTAAGCCTCTCTGAGGATCCCTGCTGTCCACTGCACTTCCAGTTGCCTCCTCAGATGTATAAGCCCGAGCAGGTACTGTCAGTGCCAGACGATCTGGAAGCCGGCCCCACGGATCTGTACTTGAGTGCTTCTGAGCTTCAGCCCACTGAGAGTTTACCTCTGGAGTTCAGTGATGTAAGTTAGAGAAGCTCTGCTCTGCTTGGCCCTGGAGACAAGGCCTTATTTATTGGTGATGAGAGTAAGGTAGTTTTTTTTTTGTGATCAAGAGAGTTGAAGTGATAAGATGTGGGGTTATGTTTGTATGTTAACATGTTCATTTTGAGAGTTCTGTCCTATCCTTTTTCTTCTGACTTTGTTTTTTCTTGTTTTTCTTACCTTTTTGGAGATATAATCAGATGCCATAAAGTCTGCACTTTGAAAGCATATGAGTCGGTGTTCTAAAGTATGTTCATAAAGCTACGCAACCATCACCCCCAAAAGAAAGCCAAAGCCTATTAGCAGTCGCTCCTCATTTCTCCTTCCCTGTACCCTGTCAGCACACTGGTTGTCTTTCATGTGTAAACCTGTCTATTCTGGGCAGTGTATAAATATGGTCTTTGTCCAGCTTCTTTGACTTAGCATTTTTTTTTTTTTTGACAGGCAGAGTGGACAGTGAGAGAGAGAGACAGAGAGAAAGGTCTTCCCTTTGCCGTTGGTTCACCCTCCAATGGCTGCCGCAGCCGGCGCGCTGCGGCCGGCGCACCGCGCTCATCCGATGGCAGGAGCCAGGTGCCAGGTGCTTATCCTGGTCTCCCGTGGGGTGCAGGGCCCAAGCACTTGGGCCATCCTCCACTACACTCCTGGGCCACAGCAGAGGGCTGGCCTGGAAGAGGGGCAACCGGGACAGAATCCGTCCGGCGCCCCGACCGGGACTAGAACCCGGTGTGCCGGCGCCGCAAGGCGGAGGATTAGCCTGTTGAGCCATGGCGCTGGCCGACTTAGCATTTTTTATGGCTTATCTATGTTGTAGTGTGTGTCAGTATATCCTTCTTTTTTGTTGTTGTTGTTGCTAAATTAATTAACATTTAAATTATTTGAGGGGCAGAGAGAGCATCCCTTCCCCCAGTCTGCTGATTATTTCCCCAAATGCCCACACCAGCTGGGACTGGGCTGAGCTGGAGCTGGGAGCTGGGGACTCAGTCCAAGTCTGTCCAGGCTGAGTTAGGCTGCAGCCAGGAGCTCAGAACTCCATTTGAGCTTTCCATGTGCAGGGACCCAAATTCTTGAGCCACCATATGCTGCCTCTCCTAGGTTGTGTATTAGCGAAAGCTGGAGTTGAGAGTGGAGCTGAGATATGTGTGGAAGCAGCAAATGATGGCTCAGAAACTTTGAGTCCCTGCCAAGCACATGGGAGACCCGGATGGAGTTCTTGGCTCCTGACTTTGGCCTGGCTATTGACGCCATTTGGGGAGTGAGCAACATTAGGTTACGATATTGGTTAAAATGCCTGCATCCCATATCAGAGTACCTGGGTTTGTGCCTTGACTCTACTTTCTGACTCCAGCTTCCAGCTAATGGAGACCCTTGGGAGGTCCCTGGTATCCATATGGGAAATGTGGATTAAATTTTTGACTATCAGCTTTGATCTGGCCCAGTCATTGCTGTTGCAGGCATTTGGGGAGTTCACCAGAGGATTGGAGCCCTCTCTGTCTCAAATAATTAAACAGACAAAGTTTCTTTCATAGATTGACCAAGTTTGAGAAGTAGAAAGGACCTTAGAGGTGACATATTCCAGTGCTTCCCAAACTCGCAGTGAGGTTATGTTGAAGAGTAAGTGATTTTTGTTAGTGATTTTTGTCTATCACTTTATTTTATGTAAGTGTTACATAGCAATTCTCTTCAAATACTGATGTATGTGTGGAAACTCGCATGTTTTGTAGTCTGTATATACACATACCAGGTTAACTTCCTTTCTGATAATTTCTAGAGCCATTTCTGTTTTGACCTTTTTACTTTTCCTGTTTCACCAGTTTTTAACCACCTGCTATATGTAAACAGTTTTGTACTTTTGCCATTGTAGTTTTAAATGATATTTTCTTTCTCCAGTCTTTGAGAATCCAGATTTTAAGAAGTATGACTGTTGTGTTCAGTGGCTGACGTGTTTATTCTTTAGAGGATGTTTAAGGAAAGCATTAGGAATGTGAGATATTTCTGTGTGCAGTTTCCTGACAATAAGGATTCTTACTTAAAGAATTTTAAAAACATGTCATCAAGTTTGTTAACCTTTTTTGCAGCATGAATGTATGAGAAGTAACCTTATTTTTGAGAATCCAGTGAGTTTTTAATTGGAGTTTTGTTGTTATAAGTTTAAAAATGATAAATCATCTATTTGTAATTGATCACCTGTTATGTTTATATGAATGTACTTTTTGATAAACCACACTGGTCATTAAAAAGCACAGTTTTAATCTTTGAGGATAATTCTGAAAATGTTGAAACAAAATCCAGTTTATGGTAATTTTTGTACTCATAAATTTGGGATATACTTGTTATAAATCTTGTTAGAAAAATGATTTTTTCAGTTATCTAGATATCATCAAGCAGATTTAAATACCTCTGTTTTATGATAACTTCTGGGAGTTTTGGGAAGACCAGGGAACAGTTCTAGGTAAAAATACAAATTTTCATTCTGGATATTTGCTGTTTTCTATCCTTTGATCCAAGAATGACTGGCAAATATAACAAGATAATTCCTTAATTCCATTACTTTGAGCTTTTACTGGCTCTTTTTGGGTCATTTTTGGGATAAGAACAAAACATGGGGCCAGCTTTGTGGTAGTAGGTAAAGCCTGCGGCATTGGCACCCCATATGGGTGCCAGCTTGTGCCTAGCTTCTCCACTTCTGATCCAGTTCCCTGATGATAGCCTAGGAAAAGCAGCATAGATGGTCTAAATGTTTGAGCCCCTGCCACCCATGTAGGAGACTGAGAAGATGCTCCTGGCTCCTGACTTCAGTCTGGCCCAGCCCAGGCAGTTGTGGACATCTGAGGAATGAACCAGCGAAAGGAAGAGCTCTCTCTCTCTTTCTAATTCTGACTTTAAATAAATAAATGATTTTTTAAAAAGATTTATTTATTTATTTATTTGAGAGGCAGAGAGAGAAAGATCTTCCATCTGCTGGTTCACTCCCCAGTTGGCTGCTCCGATCCAAAGCCAGGAACCAGCAGCTTCCTCTGGGTCTCCCATGCGGATGCAGGGGCCCAGGGACTTGGGCCATCTTCTGCTTTCCCGGGCCATAGCAGAGAGCTGGATCGGAAGTGGAGCAGTTGGGACAGGAATGGGGGTGGGTGGTAAGTGAGGACGGCTGTGCTTTTTAAGCCTCTTCACTGTTCCTGGGGATGAAGCCTCTGGAAATGGTTCTTCCTGTAGTCTGAAGAGAGAAATACATGCCAGATCCCTCTGCTCCCAGAGGAAGTTATAAAGTTGGGGTTGCTTGTTGTGAGCAAGGAAACCTGGGTCTTTGCTTTTTTGTAGTTGCTTCTAGGGGTGAAGCCCTGGGTGTTTCCTGCAGGTGTTCTGCCATTTCTGTGGTATGGAGGCCTTGTGTCTAATCCTTGAGCTCCCAGTGAGTCACGGGGAACCTTAGAATTGGTTCCCTTCACAGGGAGTAGCTGGGTTTTGGGTTCCCTTCCCAGTTTTACAGCATAGCACTTGGGTTGGGGTATGTGCCTCAGCATTCTTCTGCCTTGCCTGCTTGTTAGATAGGAATGTTTTCTCTGTTACCTGGTGGGTAGGAGTCCCAGCTGGTTTCTGACTTTTCTGAGGGGATAAGGACTTAACCAAAATCAATTTGGCCATTCAGAGGAACTTGAGTTTTTGATCTATACCCCTTCCCTCCCAAGCATGTCTCTCTTTTTGGCTATTTAGGTGTTACTCAGACAATCTTGCCGTGCCTAGTGTTTTAAGCAGTGTTTAGTTTATGTTTGTGCTGGTCCATGGTAGATTCACAACTAGTAAACTTAGATGTAGGCTGCAGTTTGGTTCAGAGGGAATATGCCTTCTTAAAAAATTTTTTTTGGTAAATATATATAACACTGCTATAACTGTTTCAACCTTTTTTTTTGTATTTGAAAGTTACAGAGACATACAGGCAGAGGCAGAGACAAAGTCGGGTTGGGTGGTAGGGGTGTCTTCCATTTGCTGGTTCACTCCTGAAATGGCTGCAGTGGCTGGACCTGGGCCCATCCAAAGCCAGGAACCAGGAGCTTCATCTGGGTCTCCCATGTGGGTGCAGGGGCCCAAGGACTTGGACCATCTTCCACTGCTTTCCCAGGTGCATTAGCAGGAAGCTGGATTGGAAATGGAGCATTCGAGACTTGAACTGGTACCCATATAGGATGCTGGTGCTGCAGCTGGTAGCTTTAGCCGCTACACCACACCGCTGGCCCCTGTTCTAACCATTTTGAAGTGGACAGTTTTGGTGTCTGCAACCATCACCACTCTTCCTTTTCTAGAACTTTTCCATCAACCCAAACAAAAACTATACCGATTGAATAATAATTCTGTCTCCTGTCCACCAATCCCTGGCAAACACTGTTCTACTTTGTCACTATGAATTTCCCCGGGGATTTGCTGTTTTTAAGTCACTGTAATGGTTTTGCTTTTATACTTGGCAGCAAGAAAAAGTTCTCAGTGCTTTTGGATCTTGTTTGTTGGACATTCTGGTAAAATTCGCTTTTGCTTGACAGTAGGCAAGAGTTGGTGAGACCATGGAGTTTCTGAGAGGTTTGCTGCAGAATGTGCCAGCGTTGGCTTCTTGGTTCCCTCCGGTTGCTCATGAACTTCTCACTCTTCCCTAGGACTTGGATGTTGTGGGTGATGGTATGCAGTGCCCTCCGTCACCCCTGCTTTTTGATCCTTCACTCGCCCTTGAAGATCACTCAATCAAAGAAATGGCTGGAGGCCCAGCGGATATCTTGGCAAGTGTACAGTCCCAGCCAAGTTTCTCTCATGTAGAGACTGAGTTAGGCAGAGGGCTCCCTGCTGGCTGGCGGGAAGGGGGTGTCCTCACAAGTAGACCATAAAGATGCCCTGGAAAGGTGGCTTTTTTTCAGTGAAATTCCATGGGAGGCAGGTACTTGAACAAAAGCCTGTTTCTGCTGCTGAGTGTCCTGTTGCTGTAATCCTCCAGATGGGCCCTTAGAGCACCTGGTGCCTCCAATCCTCATTCCAAAGTAGGAATTGAAGTAAAAAGTTGAGTCCAAATAAATACAGACCCAAAGAGTTTTACCTGTTCATTTTCAGTGTATTTGAAGTTAGAATTGAAAGGTAAAATTTGAATTACTTCACAATAATAATGAATTCATTTTGTATTCACTGAACAGAAAGAAGTTGACAGTGGATCTAGGTAAATCGTGCCATTTGAGGGAGTTGAGCTCTGAGCCTTTTCCGACTATAGAATGATTTGGCTTCTCTCTCTGATCTGTGTGTGGGGTACCAGTGGCCCTGACTGAAGACCAGCAGTTACTCTCTGGCTGTTGGTTTCAAGCAGAGGCCTAAAGTATGGTCTTTCTGTGTCTGCTGGCTGCTCTGGAACCTTGGCAGAGAATGGCTATTTGATTCAGAAGAAACAAACCATAGCTCTGTCTCCCAGTGGGAGAGCCTCAGGAATGCTCTGAGTAGTAACTGGCTTTAAGGGACAGGCATAGCTAAGAATGGGAGAACTGCACGGAGTTGCTTTATTTCTGTTGTCTTGTTCTTACTGCTGAAAATGGGTCTTGATATGTCAGGCTCATGTTTCATAATGAACTAAGGAATTTCTAACCACAGTGCCTTTCTTTGTTTTAACAGGGCCAGATGCAGATGGCTGGAGAAGGGTGCAGATCTCAGGGATCTCGAAATCCTGAGAAAGCCTCTGCACAGTTGCCTCAGAGTGGCTTGGCTACTGCAAATGGGAAGCCAGAACCCACATCCATCAGTTGACAGTTTGCTTTGGAAACCATTTGACTTTGGTGGATTTTAATTTCCCATTCTTCAGAAAAATGTCTCTGATCATCTCTCACTATACACGGCAATCCAGACTACCTTGGTTTTCTTCTGGGTTACTAAGTCCTGCAGTCAGACATGAAACCAGATCTGGGGGGAGTGGAATAGTATTGTCAGAGTCGTGGGGCTCTTCCCACCCTGGGCAGGGAGGAAGAGGATCCCTTGTCAAAGCTTCTGGGAGTGAATGCATGTCTGTAATGGGGTTTCTCAAGTCACAGTCAGGAATCCGCGCAGGTGGGGACTGTTTATGGATGGTGCCCTTGAAATACTGGTGGCCCCAATGCCTGGCTGTCTCTGAGGCTGAGGGGATTGTAGCCCTTCCTCACTTCCGCTGAATTGGGCCATCTGACACTTCCTCCTCCGAGGAAACGGCTCACGGGTCTGGGCTCTCTCTAACTATCCATCTGTTCCTAACCTATGTCAGTTTCTGTGGTCGTTTATCTTATGTAAGATATAGTAAAACTTTATTGTATATAGTTTCTATTAAATGTTACGAAAATGTAAAACAGTCACCTGACTGAATGCATATTTTGTTTGTATTTGAGAGTGTCTTTTTTTCCCTTGTCTCTGATGGGAAAGGGAAAATTAGATACAAGCCCATCCTAAGAAGTAAGTAAATTCAATAGTTGTAGTTTTGGTTTTGAGGATAAGGTAAACACTTGGAAGAAATAAATGAAGAGGTATGGGACGTCTTTACTCAAGCTAACCAATCCTACTTAGCCTCCTGTTCACTCTCTAGTCTGTGTTCTGTACCCTGTGTTTCCCTCTCAGAATTGATGCCTGGTTGTGTGTCAAAAATTTTTATTTCTTAAATTATGCATTAAAAATATATTCACTTTCTGTGAAAGGCAGAGACAGATACTCTTATTTGCTGATTTACTCCCTAAATGCCCCATATAGCCAAGGGCTGGGTTAGGCTGACACCAGGAACCTGGAACTCAGTCCATGTATCCCACGTGAGCGGTAGGGACCCCAGGACTTGAACCATCATCTGCTGCCTCGTGGGTTGAGCAACTAGCAGGAAGCCAGAACTGAAGCAGAACTTGGACAGAAACCCAGGCACTGTGGTGTGGGATGCAGGCGTCCCAACTGGTGCCTTAAGTGTTGGCGCAAAACGTGCCCCTCAGAATTCTTCAGGACTTAGGAATATACATGTGATATCCAAAGAAATTGGGCCTGCTGCTAGGTTACTGAGGTAGGGCATAAACCGTCAAGATATTTTGCTGCTACATCTTAGAGTTAAAATAGCAGTTAAGGTTAAGGTAGCCGTGCTACAAATTGTCTTATTTCTGTAGTGCGCTACAACCAAGAAGCTGAAAGATTCTATGAAATGGACATTGATACTGCTTTACAAGAGGTGCTGAAGGCCACCCTCATCCACAGTGGCCTTGCATGTGGAATTTGTGAGCCACCAAAGCCTCAGACACGCACCAAGCCTGTCTTTGCATGCTTGTGTCTAACTATGGTGAGCCAGTACAGGGGGAGGCTCTGTGCTGAACCCCAGGTCAGCCTCATTAAGGTTGATGACAAGACACTTGGTGGATGGGTAGGGCTCTGTGAGATTGAGGGAGAGACTGAGACCCCGTAAGGTGGTTAGTCGCAGTTGTGTAGTTGTTAGGGATTACGGTGAAGAATCTCAGGCCAAGGATCTCCTTGAAGAAAACTTCAAATACAAGAAATGAACAAATGAAAACTTGACTGACACACAAAAATCTAATTCTTGGAAGGTCATCAGATGAATTCCTGGGGAGGCTGCCTTTGATAGGTCTTCCAGTGATAGCGATCAGTGTGTCGTTCCTGCTGCTCCGTTTTCTGGTTTGGTATTTATTTGAAAGGACAGGGCTACTGGAAGCTGGGAGCCTGGAACTACATCTGCGTCTCACCTACGAGTGTCCACTGGTTTCCCAGGTGCATTAGCCGGGAGCTGGATTGAAAGTGGAGCAAGGCTGCCGCTGCGGCTCAACAGGCTAATCCTCCGCCTGGGCACTGGCACCTCGGGTTCTAGTCCCGGTCGGGGTGCCGGATTCTGTCCCAGTTGCCCCTCTTCCAGTCCAGCTCTCTGCTGTGGCCTGGGAAGGCAGAAGAGGATGACCCAAGTCCTTGGGCCCTGCACCTGCATGGGAGACCAGGAGAAGCACCTGGCTCCTGGCTTCGGATCAGGAAGTAGTGGCCATTGGAGGGTGAACCAATGGCAAAAGGAAGACCTTTCTCTCTGTCCACTCTGCCTGTCAAAAAAAAAAAAAAAGTGGAGCAGCTGGGACTCGAACTGGTGCCCATATAAGATGCTGACATTACAGGTGGTGGCTTAACCTGCTGCAATACAAGGCCCACCTGGAGACAAACATTCCTTTATTTATTTATTTTTTAATGTATTTGACAGACGAGAGAAGGGTCTTCCTTCCGTTGGTTCACCCCCAAAATGGCTGCTACGGCCAGAACTACAATGATCTGAACCCAAGGGCCAGGTGCTTCCTCCTGGTCTCCCATGTGGGTGCAGGGCCCAAGCACTTGGGCCATCCTCCACTCTCCACTGCCTTCCCGGGCCACAGCAGAGAGCTGGACTGGAAGAGGAGTAACTGGGACTAGAACCAGCACCCATGTGGGATGCAGGCACCACAGGCGGAGGATTAACCAAGTGAGCCACAGCACTGGCCCCAAGATATTCTTAATACCACTATGCATTAAGAACTTGAGTGCTCCTGTGATAAGGATTGCTTTCAGTCAGTACTAAGAAAATGATCTAAATGGTTAAATCAAGTAACAGGCCATGAGCATTTTCTGAGGGATGGAGGCCGGGGAACCTGTACTCAGTACCGCAGAAATTCTCGCAGCCGCTGGCGAGTGGAGATTACCCACAGCTAACATTTTCTAAGGTTACGTCAGCACAGGGAAGACAAGCACTGGTTAACACGGGCTTCAGACTGCGCCTTGCTGCTGAGAGTCTTTGCCCAAGCAGAGGCTACCTGTATCCCTGCTGTGCTCAGCTGTTGACAGCAGCCTGAGGGGATGTGTCCGTGCTGTGAGGGAGCTGGTTCCTCTGTAAGCAGTCTGGGTGGCACACTGCCTTGGCTGCCAATTCCATGAATTCCATGACTCCTAAGAGGTCTGCTTTAGGAGAAATTTAGAAGGATGAATTACAGGCCCTTATGCTTCTGTTTGTCTTGGAGCCACAACTGGTAGTCAATACCCTTCTCCACCAAATACTCAAAAATTCCTTCAGGCCTTTGTTGTCAGTGATGACAGGTCTGGAGCTTACCTGATGCTGTGAACCTACCTTCTATTCCTGAGGAATTTTTTTTTTTTTTTAATATAATTTGAAAGGCAGAGTTACAGAGAGGACAGAGAGGAGGAGACAGAGCTTTGATCTGCTGGTTCACTCCTCAAATGGCTGCAATGGCCAGGCCAGGGCGGGGCCGAAGCCAGGAACCAGAAGCTTCTTCCAGGTCTCCCATGTGGGTGCAGGGGCCCAGAGACTTGGGCCATCCCATGCAATCAGCAGGGAGCTGGCTAGGAAGTGGAGCATTTGGGACTTGAACTAGCATCCACATGGGATGTGGGGGTGCTGCAAGCTGTGGCTTAACTTGCATTGGCAGAAACTCCCACGTGGGTAGCAGAGGCCCAGTCACCCTAGCTATCATCTACTGCCTCGCAGTCAGGACTCATTATCAGGAAGCTGGGTCAAAAGTGGAGGTTCCAGGAGTGGCAGTTTAACTCATTGTGCCACAACGCCATACCTTTAAAAGAAAATATGTATATATGTATCTGTGTACACACACACACACACACACACACACACATTTTTTAAAGTTGCCCACACACATGCACAGATATCCCATCCACTAGATGACTCCACAAATTCCTACAACAGCCAGGGATGGGCCAGGCCAAAGCCCAGAGCCTGGAGCTCATCCTGGGTCTGTCACGTGGGTAGTAGGAGACCAACTACTCTGGCCATCACCTGCTGCCTCCTAGGGTCTGTGTAAGCAGGAAGTGGAATGGGGAGCTGGAGCTGGGGCCCAAACGCAGTCATCCTAAGTGACATCTTAACTGTCCTGACAAATACCCACCAAGGCCTGCCCCTTCCATGTACCTTTTTCATTCCTCGCTTTGACTTCTGCCAGGGAGCTCCAGGAATTCCCACCTTGCTGAGTGTTGGCACCACTTTTTCTAGGTGTCCTTGCCAGGATGTTAAATCCTACGTAGCCCAATGACTTGCTTACCCAGTCTTCTTTCTTGTCTCCTTGTTCAAGCACCCTCAAACTCCAGTTCCAGAAGTACTCCCTTAGCTTTGGAGCTAATTCTTTTTTTAAAGATTTGTTTTTATTTGAAAGAGTTAAGAGTTACTGAGAGAGAGAGAGAGAGGGAGAGAGAGAGAGATAAATACCTTCCATCTGCTGAGTTCACTCTGCAAATGATTGTAAGAGCTGGAGCTAGGCCAGGCCAAAGCCAGGAGCCTGGAACTCCATCTGGGTCTCCCATCTGTGTGGCAGGGACCCAAGCACTCAGGTCACCTTCCACCGCTTTCCCAGACACACTAGCAGGGAGTGGGATTGGAAGTGGAGCAGCCAGGTCTCGAACCAGTGCTCTCAGGATGCCAGAGTTGCAGGCTGCAGCTTAATCTGTTGTACCACAGTGCCAGGCTCTGGCTTGTCACTTGTAAAAATTCTTTATATATATTGTGGAGTATAGTCCTTTGTGGATTGAATAGTTTGTAAATATCTATTTCCATTTTGTGCTTCGTTTTAAACTTAGTTTTACTTCTTAGGGACTGAGTTTCTTAATTTTAATGTCATTTAAGCTATCAGCTATTCCTTTTATGTGTAGTACTTTTTGGGTCTGATCTTTCTCCACCCTGAAATCATAAAGATATTCTCCCATATAACTTCTGAAAATTTTATAGATTTGTCTTTTAGGTTTAAATCATCTGGAGTTTGTTATTGTGTACCCTATTAGGGAGGTAAGGGTTCGAGTTTTTTTTTTTCCATATGGCTATATATTACACTGTCTTTCTTACCATGCAGGCATAATTTTGTCATAAATTAAATGTCCTGATTTTGAACTCTCTTCTATTGGCCTGTTCTTTCTATCTCTGCATATATCACACCGTTTTAATGATAAGTATTGGTTCTTGGTAGAGAAAATCCTCCTACTTGATTCTTTTTAAGGAGTTCTCAGCTGTTTCTTTTCTTTTTTTCTTTATTTCTTTTTTAAGATTTATTTATTTATTTGAAAGGCAGTTACAGAGAGGCAGAAGCACAGAGAGAGAGAGGTCTTTCATTTGCTGGTTCACTCCCCAAATGGCCACAATGGCCAGAGCTGGGCCAGTCTGAAGCCAGCAGCCTGGAACTTCTTCCAAGCTTCCCAAGCACTTGGGCCATCTTTTGCTTTCCCAGGCCATAGCAGAGAGCTGGATCGGAAGTGGAGCAGCTGGGTCTTGAACTGGTGCCCATATGGGATGCTGGCAGTGTAGGTGGCAGCTTTACCTGCTACGCCACAGCGCCAGACCCTATGCTTGTTTCTAAATTATGCAAGCCATGGTCCTCTTTTGCCAGCTGGCCGACTGCTCATGGGCTCTACCCAGGAGAGCTGTGAAAAGCAGGTTGTAAGACTGAAAGTGGGACACTTTCCTTCTTGTTTGGTTCTTCTTCCGGTCACCCAGTTAGCATTCTCTCAGTGTGGCTTCTCACCCTGACGGTAACATCAGTTGATTGTACTAGATGCAGTGGGTTCCAGTTTGCACACTCCCAGAAACATTCTCCTAGGGCCTGTTAGATATATTGTGTCAGCCTGCGCACAGTCCTTCCATGGAGGCAGTGGTAGCAGCTAAGGAGCTCTGTTCTCCAAACTCTGGGTCCCTTTAGGGGCTAGTTGCTTCCTGCAATTATTCTGTGAAATCGCAACGTGCACTTTGTGACCTTTTGGTTCTCTAATGCAGAATAGCAATTCTTTATACTAAATAAAGATTATTATGTTGTTGTATCTTTCGACACAGAAGTTAAACAATCATAATCAGCCGGAGCTGCGGCTCAATAGGCTAATCCTCCACCTGTGGTGCCGGCACCCCGGGTTCTAGTCCCGGTCGGGGCACTGGATTCTGTCCCGGTTGCCCCTCTTCCAGGCCAGCTCTCTGCCCTGGCCAGGGAGTGCAGTGGAGGATGGCCCAAGTGCTTGGGCCCTGCACCCCATGGGAGACCAGGAGAAGCACCTGGCTCCTGCCATCGGATCAGCGCGGTGAGCCAGCCGTGGCGGCCATTGGAGGGTGAACCAACGGTGGGAAGACCTTTCTCTCTGTCTCTCTTTCACTGTCTACTCTGCCTGTCAAAAAAAAAAATCATAATCATCCTAATAGATGCAGGATTTTAAAAATGACATTCAGGGACCGGCGCTGTGTTGTACTTGGTAAAGCTGCCACCTGCAGTGCCAGCATTCCATGTGGGTGCCAGTTCAAGTCTGGCTGCTCCACTTCTGATCCAGCTCTCTGCTATGGCCAGAGAAAGCAGTGGAAGATGGCCCAAGTCCTTGGGCTCCTACACCTGTGTGGAGAACTGGAGGAAGCTCCTGGCTCCTGGCTTCGGTTTGGTGCAGCTTCGGCCATTGTGGTCACCTGGGGAGTAAACCAGTGGATGGAAGATTCTCTCTCTCTCTCTCCCCTCCCCTCCATCTCAAAGACATAAATAATTGCAAAAGCAAAGTTCATAGAAAGTGGAATTCAAAGTTGAAATTATTGTAAAATGTTTACACAATATGATTGGTGGATAACATGAGTTTCTTTATAGGTTACTTTTTTTCCCTTCTTCCTGTTTTGTTGTCCTGAAGGAAATGGGGCTGGGCTGTGGAATTTTCAGTCTGAATTTGGCTGATCGCTTGACCACCATGCAGCAGCTGGGTTTAGAGCCTTGAGCAGTCCAGTTCCTTATTTTTAGAGGTTCATTTCATGGGTGGCGATGTCTGCTTCTGTCAGGAGCGATACTCGCAGAGTTGTAAAGTGGTGATCTTCCAAGTTGGTGACTTGCCCCTCATCTGTTATCTGGACAATCTCTATGAAGAGAAATTGCTCCTTATCTTGGATCTGGCTAGCCATTGGTATAGGAAAGTCAGGATAAAGGCCTGTCTTGGTCCTTTTAGGCTGGTGTGTTAAAATACTACATACTAGGAGATTTATACACAGTGCACGTTTCTTCCTCACAGGCACTCACATACTTAGTGTCTGCTGAGGGCACCTTCTTGCTCTGTCCTAGTCACTCTCTAGGTCTCTTTAACAAGGGCACTGATCTCATTCCCCTCCAACTCAGCCACTCCCTGCAAAGGCCCCACCTAAAAATACCATCACCTCTGAGATTAGGATGTCAACATATGGATTTTGTGGGGGAGGGAACACAGGTATTTGTGGGGCATGAGTGCAGCCATGGTGCGGCCAGGCCAGGCCCTGGGGCTCCGCGTGCGTAGCTGCCCCCACCCGAGCTGCGCAGAATGGAGCTGCGCGGAGCCGGGCCTGCGAACTAACCCAAGCCAGGGCCTTTGGAGTCAGCCGGTGGGTGTCCTGGGGATGGCAGTGCAGGGAGGGACCCGGAGCATGTGCACGTGGCCCACAGACCAGGCGGCGCCAAGGAGGGGCAAAGAAGATGGCGCGCAGAGGAAGTAAGATGGGTGGAACTCAAAAGCTAATTGGCTACGCAACATCAGGGGAGGTAACGAGACTAGTAACAAGTGTATAGACATAAGGCCAGTCCTATAGAAATCCCCCCATAAGGTGACTGTTTAAGTGATTGGTTGGTCCTTAGCCCTGCCCCAATGACTCTGCAGTTTTGTGCTATAAAAGGTTCTGTTACACATGGAGTAAATGACTCCTTGCTAGACTTGGCTCCCCGCTGCATCTGATTGTCTCCAGGGTCAGGAAGCTGGGGAATGGGCGAGCGGCGCACTCACCTTTCCTTGGACCCAGTCCATCCTGTACGGGTGGACTCAGACCCTGCAGATATTCAGACCATAACGATGCTTCATTATTTTTCTTCAAATATTTTAAAACATCTGTTATTTATTTTAATTTTTCTTTGAAGGGGAGAGAGAGAGAGAGAGAGAGAGAGAGAGAGAGAGAGAGAGCGAGAGCTCTTCGACTTGCTGGTTCACTCCCCAAATGTCTGCAGCAGCCCAGGCTGGGCCAGGCTGCACCTAGGAGCTCAGAACTCAGTTCTAGTCTCCCATGTAAGTGGCAGGGACCCAAGTCCTTGAGCCTTCCCCTGCTGCCTCCCAGGTGCACATGAACAGGAAGCTGGAATTGGAAGCAGAACTGGGGCTCGAACCAAAGCATTCTCATGTGGACTGTGGGCATCCCCAGTGGTGTCTTAACTGCTGTTTCCAAAGCGTGCCCATTAATTCTTTTCCTGTGCTTGCTATTTTAAAAAACAGTGAGTTATTAGCATCCTTCAAAAGTAATCAGAGTTTAAAAATTACAACTAAGGACTTGCGAATGTGCATGGATGTGGCTCAGTCGGGCTGCGATCCTCTTGGCTGCAGCTGCTATCTTGCCCTCTAGGTGGTGCTCACAGTCATCCCAAACCCTACAGATAAAGTCATCAAGATAACTGAATACTTTTATCTGATCTTGGAATGTCTCCTGCCTGACGCCTGGAATGTTAATGTTTCTTGAGAAAGTTCAGGTACATTCTGGTGAGTCACAGACCCCCTTTCTCTATAAAACCCTTCTCTCGTGTTTCCTGGTGCGGGGCTCCTCTGGTCTTGCCACTGCCTGGGACAGGGTTCTGATAAACTGCACTGTGTATAATCCTGAATTTGTCCGTCTCTTTCTTTGGTTTCATGGTGACTTCCACCTTCAACAGCTGGTTTCCTGTACCAGGTTTTTCTGAAACAAATTTAAGCGTATTTGATATGGTTCAGTCTATTACGCTGAAGGTGTTTGTTAGTACTTAAGTTAGCCTAGCTTTGGCCATAGGGATAGTCTCTAAACTAGCCTCTAAGTCTTTCCATGTGACCTTGAGAATCTTGGATAGTTTCTTTGCCATTTGTATGTCAAGATGGTTTAGGTTCATCTTGTTCATTTCCTATCCCAAGTCCAGAAGCACTCATTTCTAGAAGTGACCCTGATTCCATTTATGTATGTGTTTATTTACTTACCTACCTTTTATTTGAAAGACAGAGGGACAGAGGATTTCCATCTGCTGGCCCACTCCACAAATGCCAACAGGTGTGCCTGTGTGAGGCCCCAACCAAGAGTCTGGAACTCCGTGCAGGTTTCCTACTTGGCTGATAGGGACCTAAGTACTTGAGCCATCACCTGTTGCCTTCCAGGGTGTACATTAGCAGGAAGCTGAAACACGAAGTGTGGCTGGGACTTGACTCAGGCACTCTAACTTAGGGTGTGGGTATTCCAGCCACAGAGCTAAATGCCAAGCTTCCCTCCCCACGCCTAGTTCCTTTCTAACAGGAAGCCGTGTTTCACAATCTGAGTGCAAGGGATGTCCATTCCTACTCTAACAGTTGCTGTGATGTGCTGCCCCATGGTTTCATAAGGACTAAAGGATTTTACCAGAACCTTTTCTATCTTACATCCATACAGCTCTCTTTCATCATGCTGGTCATTTCCATTTCCAGGACACCAAAGATGATAGAATTAGAATATAACCTAATTGCTCATTTATTATACCATATAAGCACAACAGTTTCAAAATAACACAATCATCAAAATTGATTATTAGATCAGTAAAGTGGTAGACATTTGGTATAGTAGTTAGGGTGCTGCTTAGGGTGCCCAAATATATCTGAGTGCCTTGGTTTGAATCACCTTCTTTTACAATTCCAGCTTCCTGCTGATGTGAACCCTCGGAGACAGAGGGCAATGGCTCAAGTAATTGGTTCCCTGCCACCCATGTGGGAGACCTGGATATAGTTCTAGGTTCTAGGCTTTGACTTGGCCCGGCTCTGGCTGTTGGAGGCACTTGGGGAATGACCCAGCAGATCGAATATCACTCTGTGTCTGTTTCTCTGCCCTTCAAATAAATTAAAGAAATTAAAATAAATCAGTGAAAACATCTTTTTAAAAAATTTATTTTATTTTACTTGAAACAGTTACACACAAAAGGAGAGAGAGAGAGAGGTCTTACATCTGCTGGTTCATTCTCTAGTTGGCCTCAAGTACTGATCGGAAGCCAGGAGCCAGGAGCTTCCTTGGGTCTCCCATGTGGGTGCAGGGACCCAAGGACTTGGGCTATCTTCTACTGTTTTCCCAGGCCATAGCAGAGAGCTGGATCAGAAGAGGAGCAGCCGGCACCCATATGGGATGCCAGCACTGCAGGCGGCAGCTTTACTTGCCGGCCCCAAAACATCTTTTTTTGAGATCTTGAATACTCAGCAAAATTACAGTATTTTATTTATGTATTTTTAGATTTTTGATTATTTATTTGAAAGGCAGAGTGATAGATCTTTTACCCACTGATTCACTCTCCAAATGCCCACAACAGTCAGAGTTGGCCCAAGCTGACACCAGGATGCAGGAGCCAGTAACTCCATTTGGGATCACACAGGGGTGGTAAGGACACAAACACTTGGGCCATCATCTACTGCTTTCCGGCTCCATTTAGCTGGAAGCTGGGACAGAAGTGGAGGAGCTGGAACTTGAATCTCTGATATGGGATGCCAGCATCCCAAGAGGCAGCTTAACCTGGTGTGCCTCAACACCCACCCCAATCACTGTAATTACTGTATTTTAAAGTCACTTTGACATGATTACTTCCTGCATGATTATTTTTTTCAGATAAAGAAACACTGAGGTGCATTTATTTTTTTTTTGAGTTTTTAGGGATTGCTTAAAAATTATAATTATATAAAGTATTGCATTGTTCCAAAGTCAAAGCTATAAAATAAAGCATCCTCAAATGAATTCTACCCCTTTTTTCTAGTCTATTTTCTCCCTTACTCTTGCGCCTTATAGGTAA
>CM027394.1:64004113-64023207 GCA_015711505.1 Sylvilagus bachmani
CCAGGAGCCAGGTGCTTTTCCTGGTCTCCCATGGGGTGCAGGGCCCAAGCACCTGGGCCATCCTCCACTGCACTCCCGGGCCACAGCAGAGGGCTGGCCTGGAAGAGGGGCAACCGGGACAGAATCCGGCGCCCCAACCGGGACTAGAACCCGGTGTGCCGGCGCCGCAAGGCGGAGGATTAGCCTGTTGAGCCACGGCACCGGCCGTAAAGTAATATTTTATTTAATAAATACAAATTTCATAGGTGCAGCTTTTGGAATATAGCAGTTCTTCCTCCCATACCCGCCCTCCCACCCCCACACCATCCCACCTCCTACTCTCTCTCCCATCCCATTCTTCATTAAGGTTCATTTTAAATTATCTTTATATACAAAAGATCAACTATATACTGTAAAGATTTCAACAGTTTGAATACAGACACATACAGACACATAAAATATAAAGTACTGTTTGAAGGTAAGTTTTACCATTAATTCTCATAGTACAACACATTAAGGACAGAGGTCCTGGATGGGGAGTAAGTGTATAGTGACTCCTGTGCTGATTTAACAATTGACACTCTTATTTATGATGTCAGTGATCAACCAAGGTTCTTGTCATGAGTTGCCAAGGCTATGGAAGTCTTTGAATACAGAAATCCATATGTAGACAAGGCCTTAAGCAGAGTGGAAGTTCTCTCTCTCTGTAGGGAGGAGAGAACTTATTTGATGGCCCTTCTTTCCACTGGGATCTCACCTACAGAGATCCTTTGTGTAGACAATTTTTTGCCACAGTATCTTGTCTTTCCATGCCAGATATGCTCTCATGGGATTTTGAGCCAGATCTGAATGCCTTAAGGGCTGATTCTGAGGCCAGAGTGCTGTTTAGGGCATTTGTCGTTCATTGAGCCTGCTATGTGGCCTGCTTCCCATGTTGGATCATTCGCTCCTTTTTTAATTCTATCTAGACAATTAATTTTCTAAAAGGAAAGAAGGGAGAGGAAAGAAGGGAAAAAATAAGTGAAATCACATTTGAGAAGCAATAACATAGAACAGGCCTTATCTAGGCTATTGAGGAACAGTCCTCTTAGTTTTTTTATTCCATTATTTCTTTCTTTTATCATTATTTCTGGTTTTTTTTTCTTTCTCAGACTAAACAGGAGAGGGAGGAGGAAGGGGGAGGGAGTAAATGGGAGGGTGGGTACAGTGGGAAGAATTACTATGTTCTTAATATTGTATTTATGAGATACATACAAATAAAAAAATAAAATGATAGGTCTCCCCCCAAAACTGTCATACTGTGACTTCTGAAGAACCTTACATATCAGATGATAATGTGCAATACATACAGATAAAAATTATGGGATCCTAAAATTCTATGTCTAGGGCAAATTTTTAATTTTTATATAGACTTAGAATAAAGAAATTTTCAGATATGCAATGTGTTGGAATATGATGTAATGCTTTTCCCTCCAAAAATCTAAGAAAGCAGATATTCCAACCAAATAAAAGCAGAATAAGTACAGAACTCATGAATAATGATGGGTAACACTCAAACGGTGACTGTTAGTATTCAGGTGCCCCATATATACCTCCACAGGTGCTATTTTTAATTCTAATTCTCTAGGAAACTGAGGCACAGAACTGTTAATTAATTTACCAAAATCCTAAAAAAATATATGGACAAACTCAGTTATGAACCAAGGCAACTGATGTCTTAGAACTACAGATCTAACCATCATACTCTACTATGGCAAACAGGAAGTAAATATGGGGAAATATGCAGTGAATGGAGCATCAAGGAATGTTATTTATTTATTTATTTTTTGACAGGCAGAGCTAGACAGTGAGAGAGAGACAGAGAGAAAGGCCTTCCTTCTGTTGGTTCTCTCCCAAAACGGCTGCCATGGCCAGTGCGCTGCACCAATCCAAAGCCAGGGGCCAGGTGCTTCCTCCTGGTCTCCCATGTGGGTGCAGGGGCCCAAGCACTTGGGCCATCCTCCACTGCCTTCCTGGGCCACAGCAGAGAGCTGGACAGGAAGAGAGGCAACTGGGACAGAACTGGCGCCCCAACTGGGACTAGAACCGGAGGATTAGCCAACTGAGCTGTAGCGCTGGCCAGAAGGAATGTTAAATAAATGTAAACACAGAATGAAGCTTAAATAGCTATACAAATTATAGTTAGAATCCAGAATTTAATTGATTCAACAGTTATATAATGTAGAGAAAATAACTTTTTGATGCACTCCAGAAACCAAAGTACAAAAATGTAGAAAAAGTTTGGAGGAGGGAGAATTGAAGTATCAGAGTAAGAACAGAAGTTGTCAAAGTAAAGAAAATGTATAACATTTCATGGGAGGTGTCCACACATCTTTTGGTAAACTTGAATTTCATAAATACAGGTTTACGATTATTGTTTAAAATAATAAAGCAGAAACACAGATGCCTAAATACTATAGGAGACAATAAATTGGGTAGCATATTTATTAGAGTAAACCAATAAGACAAAAAAGAATAAGTACTAACAGACAAGATACATATATGATCAATTTAGGAGATACAGCATCTAACTATGCTTCCTTGGAAGAAAGCAGTGGTGGTGGTGTGAGAGAGAAGAACAAAGGAAAAATAGACTATAGGCCTACAGATATAAATTGGACATGATTTTGTATATTTATTTTTCATTGTCAATATATCCAGGGAGAGAGAGAGAGAGAGAGAGAGAGAGAGAGACAGAGAGATACTTGACACCAAATTCTATGTTACGTCCAAGCAATTGGCAACACAGGCTCATTTCCTATTGTGTCCTTGTGCATTACCTAAAATAATGTAGGTACTTCCCAAATGTCCTTTTCATTGCTGCCTTTACTTCCTGATTTTTTAGGCTGTAGATGAGGGGATTCAGCATGGGTGTGACGGCACTGTATTGCAAGGAGGACAGTAAATCTAGGGAGGAGCCTGAAGTGGGCATAAGATAGCGAACCAAACCTGACCCGAAGAACAGGACCACTGCAAGGAGGTGGGAGGAGCAGGTGTTAAAGGCCTTGTTCCTGCCTGTGGTGGAGCGCATGCTCAGGATGGTGGAGACAATGCGGGCGTAGGAGAAGAAGATTGGGAGGAAGGTTCCAAGCCCATGAAGTAAGGTGGAGCAGATCAAGATGTCTATATTGACGGAGATGTCAGAGCAAGACAGAGGGAAGAGAGAGGGCAGCTCGCACGTGTAGTGGTGGATGGTTTGTGCCTCACAGAAGTCCAGATTGACCGCCAAGAGCACAATGACCACTGAGTTAAGAGAGGCCAGGCCCCAGGAGACCAGCACCAACTTCACACAGAGCTCTATGCTCATCATCTGGCCATAGAGCAGTGGGTGGCAGATGGCGGCGTAGCGGTCATAGGCCATCATCGAGAGCAGAAAGGCTTCAGTCCCTGCAGTGATAAACACAAAGAAGACCTGAGTCAGGCAGCCCTCTACGGAGATGGTTTTCTTCTCAGACAAGAGGTCCTTCAGCAGCTTGGGCACAGTGACAGTGGAGAAGCAGAGGTCCAGGAATGACAGGTTACTCAAGAAGAAGTACATGGGAGTGTGGAGGTGGGAGTCAGTTCTGATCACCAGGAGCATCGTCAAGTTCCCTGTCATGGTCAGGAGATAAATCTCCAGAAAGAGTACAAAGAGCAGAGCCTCAACGTGGGGGTCCTCGGACAGCCCAGTTAGAATGAACTCCACGACGATGCTGTGGTTCCTAGGGGCCGTTTGTGGAGAATATTCCTTTGGGATAAACCAGAAATAAGTCTGAAATCTGTAATTGTTCCTGTCCCCTTCTTCTCATTTGTCCCCCTGGTTTGTCCAGACTCTGTAATTCCATGTCTCAGGAAGAGTTTCTATCCTGTTCTGTGATTTTGGGTCACAATGTTCACGTACTTTTGAGAATTCTATTCCCCTCCACTGGGATTTAATGGAAAAATGGGTATCTCTGACTCTGCTAACACTCATGGTATTTAACTTCTATAGTATTCTTCCTGTAGTTCAGAAGTATTAAAAATTCTAGTGCTTACATACAGTGGTGCTGTAAACATTCTCTTTCTAATTTATCAGTCATCATTTTATTTTTGTCAAAATTGTCTAGTGGCTCCTTGGTAGGGCTGACTCCCATTGGGCATAGCAGAGCACAAAGCCTGTGGCAACAAGTCTTTGATAGCCAATGGAAATGTTTTTATTTCTTTTAAGCTCAGAAGAAAAATTGACTATAATGTAGGCTGAATTATATATGTAACAATGCAAAAGTAAAATGTGAATTTTAATTTTTGTGAGAAAAGGGGCTCACAAAGATAAAACTACATAATGCTCATAGAAGTCATAATGTGGCTCTACTCCCTACTTCATAAACAGAACATTTAACTTAACAGAACTTTATTATACACAGAGCATTTTGTCAGTCACTAACTCAGTTGGTTTCCAAGTAGTTCTGAGAATTATCACAAAATTCTTATACCTGTGATAGGGAATTTTATCCCTGTCTTTCTCATGAGAACCCAGATATTCAGGGATATTTTGCAATGTCATGTTGACAAGTTGAAGGACCAAGAAATAAATTACATTTTTTCCTATTTATCAGCCTAATGTCCAGGTTTGGTCCATAGTGGAAAGCAACAGTTTTCTTACTTTGACATTTAGAGTTCTTCCTCATTTACCCTTAACCTTTCAGCTACTTTGGTGACCTATTTTTTTTTTTGGAAAAAAATTCATTTATTTTAAAGGCATAAAGAGAGACAGAGACAGAGTGCTTTTACTTGCTGATTTACTTCCAAATGCCTTCAGTGGCTGGCACTGGGCCAGACCAAAATCAGGAGTCCAAAACTCAATCCATCTCTCCCACATGGGTGGTAGGGACCCAAGCCCTTGAGCCATCATCTGTTGTCTTGCAGGGTGTGAATTAACATGAAGCTGGAATCGGTGGTGCTCAGACTTGAAACCAGACACACAGATATGGGAAGTGGGTGTCTCAGGAGGATCTTAACCACTGTGCCAAACACCTGCCCCAATTTTGGTCACTTTTGATAACAAAAAAACCATTTTTCCCCTATGATTTTGCTTCACTTCTTTCAAAAATATCTTCCCCTTAATTCCACCAACCCAAATTTTCATGGGCTTTCTAATTTTGCCTGTAAACCTGCTTTTTCTCAGAGCCTGTTTTGACTGCTCCCTTCGCTGAGCACAGCTCTCTGTTCGAGTCATTGACTCCTTGCTCTCAGTTACTTTATTAACACATGTGGTGAAAACTCTCTTACAGTTCTGTTTTTTAAATTTTTCCCCCAGAAACCTTTTATTTAAGGAATACAAACTTCATACATTTCATAATTACAATTTTAAGAACATGGTGATTCTTCCCACCACTCTTCCTCCTCCCTCTCCTAGTCCCATTCTTATTTTTTTTTTTTTACTACGATCTATTACAGTTCTCTTTTAAAATTGTCTTGCATCCTCTTGCTCTAGGTATCAGCTGGGTGTCAGAGTGGGCAGAACTGTGAACAGTTTATATTAATGGTGATTCTATATTTAAACCCATTTTGAACCTGCATTTATGGTGTTATACAGTAAGTCATTGTCCTGTGTAAAGACTCTTACTTCATCTGAACATTTTTAGGCTAATTTACTGGTTTTCTTTTTTTGCCCCCTATGCTTTTTCCATGGCAGTCTTCTGTTTCTATGCAAATATTTAGTCTTGTTCATTGAGAAAGTCTTATTTCTGACCCTCTGGTTTTGCCAGCAATCTGTGGCCAGGTGTTAATGCATCAAGAGAAGCTTAGATTCTGATCCCTTTAACAAAACAGCAGTCCAAGCACAAATCCGTCTTAGAACCACGTTTAATTTACCTGTGCGGCTGGAAAGACAGGCAGTTCTGCCTGGGTTCGCCTGCAGGCTGTTAGCTTAGACCCTGTGATGGTGAAGTGCAGTCAGCCTGAGAAATTACTTTTGAGGACCCTGCACAGAAAACATTGTAAACATAATGGAAAGCAGACACTTTCATTTGGAATCTGGACCAGAAGAGTCAAATGATGAATGTTCTATATAAATTTTTGAGTATTTCAAAGTATTTGTGGTTGGGGCTGTGCAGAAAATTCCTTTCACTCTTGCAACTTCACTTATAAGGAGGAGCTGACCACCACATCCACAGGGGCTTCAAGTGCTCATTCCAAGAACATGGTGGCCTTGCTAGAGACCCATTTTCCCTCTGCCCTTCACCTGCATTTCATATGAACAAAGTCAGCAGCGACTTATCTCACTTGGTTTTCAGGCTCTCATAAAGATGTCTCCCTATCTCTCCATCGTTGACCATCACCTCAAATGAATGTTGGTGATTTCTTTAATGAAAAATGTTTTAATTTAAATCCAAGACCAAGTAAGCATAAAAAAGTCAAGCTTACAGTCACTCCTCAGAGGGGAAGGTGGTCAGTATCTTAATGTTGCACTAAATAAACAGTTCAATGAGTTAAAACTCAAAAACCCTAGTTCAGTGGGAATGCAGGCATGGACTATAACAATGATTGGATTAATATAATCCTGAGGTATAAAAGGTGAGTGTCAGATTTAGAATATGGGATAACAGCAGGAAGTGAAGAAAGGGAAAGACAGTGAAGTTGATCACAGCAGGGCTGAAGACGCCAAAGAGAATTTCAGGTTGTCTTAAATAAACTCCCAGGTCACCATTCTGCCAACACAGACACTTCTTTTCTATTGTACACTTGGTCATTTTTATAAATTACCCTTACAGAGATGAGGTAGAATATTGGGTATGGGTATGATTTTTTTTAACTTTTATTTAGGATATAAATTTCCAAGGTATGACTTATGGATTACAATGGCTTTCCCCCCACATTTTCCCTCTCCCCCCGCAACCCTCCCCCACTTCCCGCTCCCTCCAATGGGTATGATTTTTGTGATTCTCAGAAAGTCCACTAAAATAAGAATCTTCCCTAATTTAGCTGTTAAGGCAGAAAATCATGTAGTTGTTTCACTGCCTGAAGGATCAAGCCCAGAGCTGAAAACAACTCTGAGGGAAATGAATCTCCATTGCCCAATGTCGCTTAAAGGGCAAGCTACCTGATGGCTGCTTTCTATAAAACGAGGGATGTGCAGCAAGGCCAGGCACAGAGCCTTTCCCACACAGGGGCTGAAAGCGCTTGCTGCAGAGAAGGAGTAAGGGAAGGTTGTGTGTGGAAGGCCAGCCTGCACACAGTGGCTGAAGGATGCAGGGGGTCGAGGGTGTGTGTTCAGACCCTTGGTGCGTGAGGAGCAATCTGACATAGGAGAAGTCAAAACTAAAACCCAACTTCATGTACTTCACATTATTCACACCAACTATATGTAATATGTGGGAGAAATATCCAAATAACAAGATTTGGGAAGTCTGAGGATCAGAGAAATACAAGCACAAAGAACAGGTGGGTATAAAAAATGAGGAAATATCTGTATGTTAGGAGTATAATTCAGTGAAGACAACATGGATATACCACATAATATGGCATCCAGAGTTACATATATATTACATATATATATATACATTTTTTTTCTTCTACTTATGAGAGATAATATATGGCATTGGCCTATTTTACATTCTCAGGTTTTTGAGGTTAATCCTAGCATCTTTCACTAGAAGTTTATTTTCTTTTCATTAAAATTACAAACATCGATATGTGCACACAAAAACTCATATGCAAATATTTCATAGTAGCATTATTTAAAAGTCAAAAGATGGAAACAAACCAAATGACCATCAACAGATCAATGGATGAATAAAATGTGTTCTTTCCAAATAATGGATCCTTTTCTTTCTAAAAAAATTTTTTTATAATGCTTGAATGCCTCAGGATGAATATTTTTTCCAAAAATGTCAAATATAATTTATATTGAAGACTGTAAAAGTACCAAAGTGATTGGGGTCTTATTTTCTGTTGGCCTCCCTTCTTCCTTTTCACTTTCTCACACACATTTCACTTCTAGTAAAACTTTGATGCATAAGAACATCTTGATGATTTATTCCAGAATGCACAAAGGTACAAAAACTTAAGGTAGATTAAATCACAATGGTCTTTTATAATAATGCTGTCATTTTATAAAATAGACTTGTACTTTATATTTTTTGAATAAATTAAAATTTTGCATTTAGAAAAAGAACTCTGAGAAGCCACCCTAGGCAATTTGTCAATTATATCCCAAAAGTGGGTACAGGGACACCACGTGTGAAAGAGCAGGTGAACTAAACCTTGTAATCGGTTCTTTCTAAAAAATTTTAACTGATGTGTTAAACTTGTGGATATATAGGGGGAACAATGTATACATTGCACAATGTCCAATCAGTGTATCCATTTCCCCAAATATTTAAAATTTACTTAAGGTGAAAACTTACAAGATCCTTTTTAATTTTTTTTTAAAAAGAGAACTATACAGTATACTGTGGAACAAACGCAAGCACTTTGCAGGCATATTTAACTCTAACACAGTGTCAGATAAACCTCTCCCAATTCCTCCCTCCCTACACTGCCGGCCTCTGGTAGCCACTGTTATCCCCTTAGAGGTTCTTACCATTCTCCTGGCTTTTCTTGGAGGATGCAGCTGCACATATTCTGTCTTTCCCAAGCTTATCATGGGTAGAGTCTTCTTACAACCCCTGTTCCAGAAGGTGTAGACAGATTTTTTCTTTCTTGTCAATGAAAAAAGAACACAGAATAATTTGAGCTCTATAAGCTACAGATATGTCACAGACTCAGGGCTATTCTTCTGAACACCTTAACCCATACTGCTGTTGCACTGCAATGGAGGACACTATAAAAAAAGTTAGGGTCATATTCTCTAACGAAGTTTGTATTCTGAATACTAAATGTAATTTCTTTAGAATTTTCTAATTAGATCTCATATGCAGTAATGTGCTCTCTATTTCTTATTCTGTGATTTGGAACACTTTTCCAAAATCATCTTAAAAAGGAGCTCTCCTGCACAGCTAACCAGCAGGTTGTCTGTGCTCCAGTCATAGGCTGGGTTGGGCCCCCAAGGGAAGCTGGGCCAACATCCTGTATTCCCTACAGTCTCGGCCTGAAGCCAAGCCTTGGACTTGCCAACTGCAAAACTTCCAGTTAACTGGGAAGTTAAGCTTACTTTGAGGCACAAGGGACTCTGTCTAAAGCAGTAATACAACATTCCTAAGTGAAGGCAATAATTTAAATCGTAGATGAGAACTCTATTAGGTTTCAGGGGGCTGAAAAATGGGAGCATGAGAAAGAAATTTATTTTTTCAATTGTGTTTATTTTTAATATCTTAAGCTTTAACAATTTTAATTTGACATAGTCACTTCATATATAGATATTATATACATAGTCACTTTTTTCTCAAAAATGGGGATATTAATATCACAGAATGTCAGATTCATGACAATGATTATCAGTTGGGGAAAGAAGGGTATATTGTCATGTGTAAGACATCTATAATTCAGTGAGCCAATTATATATATCAAACAACATGAGAAGGATTTAAAGAAAAATTAATCTGAAAAATTGTCATTTTCCTCATGGCAATGTAGGACTGGAAATGTCTTTTAGGAATTGTCAAAGGAGTGGAACTGTGATAGATTACTGAGCTCCCGGTCATTTCTTATGTACATTTTCATTTTCCTTATTTTTATAACAATATTGTCCATTATGATTTAATAGAGGAGATAGTTCCACTGCAGGAAAATTATAGAGCCCTGAGGTTGTAGAGTTTCTGTACCGAACATATGATGAATTTTAAGGATTTGTTAAAGAGATAAATAATGAAGGCATCCATAAATTATTTTTAATAGTTCATACTGTTAAAAGTGGCCACGTCAAAAATTTTTCATTTATTATTTGAGGCAGAGAGGAGTCACAATTTCAGTGGAGTTAACATATAAATAACAAACACAGAGGACTTATTCTTCTTTTTAAAAAATGTCTATATAAATGAACAAATTTCATGTATTTCATATATACAGATTCAAGATCGTAACGATCCTTTCCATCCCACCCTCCTTCCTCCTTTATTACCTTTTTTAAAAAAAGATTTATTTATTTATTTGAAAGGCAGAGTTACAGAGAGACAGAGGCAGAGAGAGAGAGAGAGAAAGAGAGAGAGAGAGAGAGAGAGAGAGAGAGAGAGAGAGAGAGAGAGAGACAGGTCTTCCATCTGCTGGTTCACTCCCCAAATGGCCGTTATGGCCAAAGCTAGGCTGATCCGAAGCCAGGAGCCAAGAACTTCCTCCTGGTCTCTCACATTGGTGCAGGGGCCAAGGACTTGAGTCATCTTCCATTGCTTTCCCAGGCCATAGTGGGGAGCTGGATCAGAAGTGGAGCAGCTGGGACTCCAACCGGCGCTCATATGGGATGCTGGCACTGCAGACAGTGGCTTTACCCACTACACCACAGCACTGGGCCCCTCTCACATTTTTAAAAATTTTTACCATGATAGACTTTAATTTTATTTTATAGTCACAAGCTCAGCTCTCCACTAAATAAAGAATTCAACCAGTGGTAAGTAAAAAAACAAAAACAAACAGGCCGGCGCCGTGGCTCAACAGGCTAATCCTCCGCCTTGCGGCGCCGGCACACCGGGTTCTAGTCCCGGTCGGGGCACCGGATTCTGTCCCGGTTGCCCCTCTTCCAGGCCAGCCCTCTGCTGTGGCCCAGGAGTGCAGTGGAGGATGGCCCAGGTGGTTGGGCCCTGCACCCCATGGGGAGACCAGGAAAAGCACCTGGCTCCTGGCTCCTGCCATCGGATGAGCGCGGTGCGCCGGCCGCAGCGCGCCGACCGCGGCAGCCATTGGAGGGTGAACCAACGGCAAAGGAAGACCTTTCTCTCTGTCTCTCTCTCTCTCCCACTGTCCACTCTGCCTGTCAAAAAAACAAAAACAAAAACAAACCAAAAAAAACAAAAAACCAACAAAAAAGCCCCACTGTTCTTCCAGAGAATAGACAAGGGCTATAAACAATAATCAACTCTTAAAATGTCAGTTTTGTTCATAAACATTACTTTTTAAAGTCTGTTTATTAATTACCACAATAATTTAACTCAAGAGATGCAAAAGTCAATCAAATACTCATTCATCATTGCTTAAGAAGTAAGTGCCAAATGATGAAAAGAGACAAGAGATCTGAGAAGGAATGATATGTTCTTAATTGTACATTCAACTTTTTTGTTTTTTAACCTAGAAATCGTTTATTTAAGGTGTACAGACTTCATGCATTTCACACATGCAATTTAGATCAATTTTTAAAAAACTTATTTAACATATACATAAAATGTATTTTTTATTTTTATTTTTTAAAAAGATTTGTTTGTTTATTTGGAAGTCAGAGTTACACACAGAGAGAGGAGAGGCACAGAGAGAGAGAGGTCTTCCATCAGCTGGTTCACTCCCCAATTGGCTGCAATGGCTGGAGCTGTGCCTATCCAAAGCCAGGAGCCAGGAGTTTCTTCTGGGTCTCCCACGCAGGTGCAGGGGCCCAAGGACTTGGGCCATCTTCTACTGCTTTCTCAGGCCATAGCAGAGAGCTGGATGGGAAGTGGAGCAGCCAGGTCTTGAACCAGCACACATATGGGATGTCGGCACTGCAGGCAGTGGCTTAACCCACTACACCACAGTGCTGGCCCCTTCATGTATTTCCTAAATAGAAATTCAGGAACATAGTGATACTTTCCACCTTACCCTCCCTTCCACCCACCCACACTCCTGCCCTCTTCCTCTTTCCTCCCCGATTCCCACTGCTTGTAGAATAGAACTGGCATCCCACATGTGCACTTGTATAAGTCCCGGCTGCTCATCTTTCAATCCAGCTCCCTACTAATGCACCTGGGAAAGCAGTAGAAGATGATCCAAGTCCCTGGGCCTCTGCAACCACGTGGCAGACCTGGAAGAAGCTCCTGGCTCCTGGCTTCAGATTGGCTCACCTTTGGCCATTATGGCAATTTGGGGGAGTGAACCAGATGATGGAAGACTTCTATCTCCCTATCTCTGTAACTCTTTCAAATAAATAAAATAAATCTTAAAAAAAAAAATCTCCCTACTGTTTTCCACAGTGGCTGCACTAATTTACATTCTTTTTTTTTTTATTTGACAGGTAGAGATATAGATAGTGAGAGAGAGAGAGAGAGACAAACAGAAAGGTCTTCTTTCTGCTGGTTCACCCCTCAAATGGCCGCTATGGCTGTCGTGCTGTGCCGATTGGAAGACAGGAGCCAGGTGCTTCCTCCTGGTCTCCCATGCGGGTGCAGGTCCCCAAGCACTTGGACCATCCTCCACTGCCTTCCTGGGCCATAGCAGAGAGCTGGACTGGAAGAGGAGCAACCGGGAGTAGAACCCAGTGCCCATATGGGATGCCAGCACCCATGACCCCATCAATCCTTTGCTGCTTCTTGGGGGGATTGGGTTTGTTTCTCTATCACACAGTTTGTGCCAAAATTCATTCATGTTCCCTGATGGTTCCAGCTTCAATCTTCTAATCCCACACGGCTCTAGCCCTGGTGCCGGGACCACCCACTCCTCGCTTTCCCCAGGTGGGAAGACATCCTGGGTTCACTCAGCAGGACAGATTTAGAGAAAGTGGGATCCTCGGAGCCCTTCCCCACGTGGTCAGTAACTGAGACCCTGAGAGGCTAACAGGGCAGCCAAGTAGCAGGCTGTGTCTTCACCAGGCGTGGAAGCCTGCTCCTCTTGGGCATTCAGGCGTCCAGCTGCAGCCGGTCGCGGGGCTCCCGCTCGTGCCAGCCAGTGCTGGGCTCCTAAGCTGGCTCTCCGCGCGGTGTGGGGAGCCAAGGGCGGAAACGGGGGGGGGGGGGCGACGAGATTACAAAACCCATGCGGCTGGGAGCGGAGTGCACAGCTGCCTCTGGGCTCTGAGCAAATTTTATTACTTCTTTCCTTTCCCTTTCTAATATTCTAATGTAATATTTGATTCCTCAGAATATCCGTTTGATATTTATAAAAGTTTATTTAGTTATTTTAAAAAATTTATTTATCTGAGAGGCAGCGAGCGAGAGAAATCTAATGCACTGGTTCACTCCCTAAATACCCATAACTGCTGTATGCTAGGGCCAAGAAACCCATTCTAGGTTTGCCACGTGGGTCCAGCGACCCAGCTGCTTGAGCTATCGCCACTGCCTCTCAGGCTGTGCATTGGCAGGAAGCTGGTCAGGAGCATAGCCAGGAATTGAAGCCAAGCACTGTGACATGGGATGGGAGCTATGTCAAAACTTCTCCGTCAAAAACCTGTACAGTATGTATCTGAATATCACTCGTTCAAAGCTAAACCAATCATTTCTCTTGAAATTCTCTCTCTTATCAGTTTTTCCACTCACTGGCACTGCTATGCCCCAGTGTTCAAGTTGGAAAACCGACAGCTTTCTCCAAGATTAGATTAGCTATCCATAAGGTATCTAACCTGTCCACTTATGTCTCTAAAGCAAACACGTTTATCAAGTCACCAAAATATTTCCCTTGTATTTAGGCTTTAACCCCTACCCTTCATTCTATGTACATGAAGCAGAGTAATCTTTTAAAAAAATGCAATTCAGATCATAGGGTGTCCTTGTGTACAACCTACAATTTATACTCATTATTTAAGAGAAAATCTTAGCTATAGAGTTTGCTAGATAATGTGTGGGTTCTAGTGCAGAATGGAGCATGGAGCTCCTTATTCAAAAAACCTGAAAAAGTGCTATTGAGATAAAATATAAAGATCTTTCTATCTAGTTTACCTTTTAACAGGAACATTTACGAATATAATATTTTTAAGATATGAAGCTTTTTTCTCATTGGTTGATGGATCACGGCATTTTAACTCGCTATTTAATGTTATTTTAACTATTGAATAACTTAAATTACTTGCATGAATTTTACATTGTAGAATGTCAGCTTAAAATAGATACAAAAGCATTCAACTCATATGTGGAATAATTGAAATGACAATTCCTATTTTGCAGCTTGTTCTTAGAGATTATTGGAAATACTGCACAAAGCCAGCTTGCCTGTATTTATGTTACTTCTCGGTATCTGCATAGTCTGTCACCACCTTCAATTTACCGATGAGTAAGAAAGGACTGAAAACAGAAGGAATTATGTGTTGGCCTGTCTTTCTGTTTCCTCCCATGTTGTCATTTTCAGCGTAAGTGGTTGGCTAATACAGGGAAGCCCACGACTAGGAAGCAGTGTAATGGAATCCTTTTGTTGTGTTTCTTAGAACACCACTGCCTGCTGTGTGTGAAGCAAGCTTTGACTCCAAGCAGAAGCAGGGCTTTCTGGGGTTTGCGGCACCCACATTTTCCTAGTCACAGGTCAAACACACTTACCTTGTTCTTGCCTCCAGGACAAAAGCACTTCTGGATATTTTATTCTTTCTTTGAGTTCTTGGATTCTTTCTGATCCTGGTTTCTTCATTATTTACTATGTTGCTAATTCTTTCTTTTGAAAAAAAGAAAGAGTATGTCATTGTAAAAATTAAAAGAAAAATAAGAAAGGAAGGAGGAGGGAGAGTGGGAGAATGGGAAGGAGGGAGGTAGGAAGTATCATTATGCTCTTAAATCTGTATATATGAAATACATGACATTTGTTCACCATGTATATGGTAAATATATTTGTATAATATTTGGACATCTCCAAAAATATCCATGAAAATGCATATTATCTTTTAATTTCATTTTCAAGACCTTTTGGCTTATGTGTCTGTCTATGTCATCTAGGGGACTGATAAAATGGCTTCATTTTACATTAATTTTTTTTTTACCAATTTTAGTTAGTAATAAATCACATGTTTTCAAAAACAAAGGCAACAGTTTCTAAATTTAGATGCTTCTACAAATCATCTTACATTGCTAGAAAAATTACTATTTCTTTTGATTATAGCTTCTCTAAAGAGTAATGCTTAATTTTTCAAAGCAACTTTTTCTTTCTGCTCCTCCTTTAGTCTCCCCAGTTCCTGCTGTTGTGCTGGGTAAAGTGTGCTTTCTTAGGACCTTATTGTACCACCTGAGTTCTCTGATGGGACCTGATCATGAGTAATTAGTGCAGAAAACTGGAACTGAAAGAATGAGGTAAGTTTGGGAGGAAGAATGATAAGGAGTAACATTTCCACAGTTTCTGAGGGTCATCTCATATTTTGAAGAATTAAGGCTGTTGCTTTTTGAAGTCTGATTTCTGGCTTATCCAGATTTGTGTTTAAAAATATTCCTGTTTGGAGCTATCAGTATGTGGTACTTTGCTATGCTGGTCCTAGTAAATGAATTACATTTAACAACACATTTCAAAAAGATATACAAGGGAGTCAGCACTATGAGTAGCCGGTTCAGTCACCACCTGCAGAGACAGCATCCCATATGGGAGCTGGTTTGGGTCCCAGTTGCTCCACTTCTGACCCAGCTCTCTGCTGGTGAGCCTGGGAAAGTAGTGGAGGATGCCCCAAGTTTTTGGGCTCCTGCATCTATATGGGAGACAGGGATGGAGCTCCTGGCTCCTGGCTTTGGCCTGGCCCACTCCTGGCCATTGCAGCCATTTGCAGAATGAACCAGTGGATAGAAGACTTTCCTTCTCTCTCTGTAACTCTGTCTTTCAAATAAATAAAATATATCTTAAGAAAAAAGATGTCCAAGAATTATATAATAAAACCTATAAAACACTTTTGAAAGAAATTGCAAAGACCTAACTAAATGGAAGGCTATAACTTATTTGCAAACTGGAGGACTCAACGTTATAAAGATGTCATCCATTTTGTTGCGAAAGGCAAAATTTCATTTTTAACCACTGAGTAGTATTCCACAGAGTTTCTGATTGTTAGTATATTGCTGTTTGCAATAATAAAGTAATTTTTATTACAATTCAAGTAATCAAGTAATGCTTGTTATTACAATTCAATTGTTATTACAATTCAATTGTTATTACAATACAAGTGATCAAGTAATCCTTGATGATTCTTTTTTTTTTCCCCCTGTAGTATCTGTTGTTACATTTCCTTTTTCATCTCTGATTTTACTGATTTGGGTCTTCTCCCTCTTTGTTTTTGGGTCAACCTACTGTATCACAATGCCCACCCTGAGAATTTTTTAGGATCAGTTAACATATCAGATTTTCCTACAAGGCTAATGTGCAGCTTAAATGGTTTAAATCAACCATAATTCAGTGTTTATGAGGAACAACTGTAAAAATACTGTATAAAGAAATTTTTGAGAAGACTTCTATCTCTGCATTTATCAGATCATATTAGAAGAAAATAATTTATTTGGTGTTTATACTAGCAAAAACAAAAAAACAGCAAATTGAGGTCACTGGTTTCAAGGAAATAAGCAATTCAAATTGGAATTTTCTCTGTGTATTAGACAGGTAAGTACTTCAATTCTTCCACATATATATATATTTTTTGTTCTCCTTATGTTCATTTACCTCTCTGGAAGTTCACACTGAAATCTGGATAACAGAGCCTGCAATCAAGACTGGTAGGAGAAAGAGTGTCCTGAATTATTGAGGAGAGAGGAGTGACCGATCTAGAAGTTAGCTTAGAATGTTGTTCCTGATGGAAATTTGGGTTTTCCTATTTGTATAGAATGACAGCATAAGAACACTTTGTCTAGTAGCATATTTCAGATAACAAGGATTTAGGTTATTTCAAGTATCATCTCATCCTATGTTTATTACACTGAAATGGGTATCTGTCTTTTTATGTTATTTCTGAAGGAGTAAGGGAGGAGTAGAAGGAGGATGGGAGGGAAGGAAGGAGAGATAGAGATAGTGATGTCAATTCAATTCTATGCCTCTGGGAAAAGTTTAAAAAGTAGAAGAGAAAAAATAAAAAGGAAGGAAGAAAAGAGAAGGAAAGGAGAAAGCTGTTTAGAACAACTACTTCATAACTGTTGAAATGAAATAAGCAAGTATTAGAAGTACTCAACAGAAGAGGATTCTTAAATTTTATGGTCTTCGAAATTTTTTAAATAAAAACTAATCAGACCTGTTAAATGACTAGAGTATGACATTTGGATACATGTGTAAAATGTGTACTGATCAAAGCAAAATAATAATCAATATTTCACCTTCCTTGATACTGCTTTATGATTGGAGGCATGGGGCTACTATCATCTAAGTGTTTGTAAAAATATATAACTAGGTTATGGTGAACCATAGTCTCCTTACTATGCTGAGTAATAGCAGAAACTTATTCCTTTGATCTAATTCTGATTTGGTATCCATTATCTAAAATCCCTCAATCCCTCCTGTATCTCCAAGCCTCTAGTAGTCACACTTCTATGTTCAGAAGGTCCTTTTAGCTTCCATATATAAGGGAGAACGTGTGATATCAGGCATTCTATGTCTGGCTTATTTCACCTAACATAATGTCCTCTATTTCCCTTGAGTCTGCTGCAAATCACAGGATTTCATTCAATTTTGGCTGAATAACGCAGCACAATTTCATTATCCATTCATCTGGTGATGAACACTTAGGCTGACTCCGTATCTTGGACATTGTGAACAATAAACACAGTAGAGCAGGCATGTCTTTGATAAAGTCATGTCATGTATTTTGGATCTATACCCAAGAGTGGGATTACTGGATCGTGTGGCAGTTCTATTTCTAGTTTTTTTTAAAATTTATTTTATTTATTTGAAAGAGTTACACAGAGAGGTAGAGACACAGGGCAAGGTCTTCCATCTGTTGGTTCACTCCCCAGATGGCCACAACAGCCGGAGGTGTGCCGATCCAAAGCCAGGAGCCAGGAGCTTCTTCCAGGTCTCCCATGTGGGTGCAGGGGCCCAAGGACTTGGGCCATCTCTACTGCCATCCCAGGCCATAGCAGAACACTGGATCAGGAGAGGAGCAGCTGGGACTAGAACCAGTGCCCATATGGGATGCTGGTGCTTCAGGCCAGGGTGTTAATCCACTGTGCCACAGTGCTGGCCCCTCTATTTATAGTTTTAAAGAGATCTTCAAAAATACTTTGGACAGTGGCTGTACTAATTTACATTATTTCCAAATGTCTATAAGATTTCACTTTTCCCCAAATCCTCACTAGCATTTATGACTTTCTGTTGTCTTTTTGATAAAAGTCATTCTAACAGGCATGAAGTGATATCTCATTGTGATTTTGATTTGAATTTCCCTAATGTCTGATATACTGAGAATTTTTCTTATATTGTTGGCCATTTGTATTTCTTCTTTTGAGAACTTTTTTTGAGGCCTTTTTACCCATTTCTGAACTGTATTGGTTTTTCAGTTGTTGAGTTTTTTTTAAAAAATTTTATTTGTTTTAACAGATACAATTTGTATCTTATTTGTAGATGCAATTCTAAGAATATAATCATATTCCTTTTCTCCTTCCCTCCCTCTTCCTTTCTGCCTCCTACCCCTTTTTCTTCTCCCTTTTTTTAGTTTTTGAGATAAAATATTTTTTTTTCTCTTTTTTAAACTTTTATTTAACAAATTTAAATTTCCAAAGTACAACTTTTGGATTAAAGCGGCTTTTTTCCCCCCTCATAACCTCCCTCACACCCAAAACCATCCCATCTCCCACTCTCTCCCCCATCCCATTCAAATCAAGATTCATTTTCAATTCTCTTTATATACAGAAGATCAATTTAGTATATACTAAGTAAAGATTTCAACAGTTTGCACCCACACAGAATCACAATGTATAAAGTACTGTTTGAGTAATAGTTATGCCATGAATTCACATAGTACAACACATTAAGGACAGAGATCCTAAATGGGGAGTAAGTGCACAGTGACTCCTGTTGTTGATCTAACAATTGACACTCTTTTTTTTTTTTTAAATAACACTTTTATTTAAAGAGTATAAATTTCCAAAATACAGTTTATAGATTACAATTGCTTCCCCCCCCATAACTTCCCTCCCACCCACAACCCTCCCCTTTCCCACTCCCTCTCCCCTTGCATTCACATCAAGATTCATTTTCAATTCTCTTTATATACAGAAGATCAGTTTAGTATATATTAAGTAAAGATTTCAACAGTTTGCCCTCACATAGCAACTCAAAGTGAAAAATACTGTTGGAGTACTAGTTATAGTATTAATTCACAATGTATAGCACATTAAGGACAGAGATCCTAC
>CM027394.1:64023707-64042716 GCA_015711505.1 Sylvilagus bachmani
AAAATGGCGCCTGCTCTTTGTCTTGCTCACCTTTGAGAGGTGGGCGGAGAGAGAGAAACTCGTGTCCGTATCGGTCACTTTTTTCTTTCTCTCTCTCTTCTAGTTAGCCTGGTGAACTTTTCCCCACAGGGTTTCAAGCCTTGTTCGCTCTAGTCTCCTCTCTCTGCTTCCCTGCTGGTGTCTCAGGCTATTGAGGTTCGGCTCACCTCGCCTTCCAGCGCTGGTGGGTTGAGTCTGCCGCTGGTGTCCCAAACTGCGGGCTCCCACGCTCTCCTCGAAGGTCCACTGTGAATCACTAGTTCCGGAAGGGTTTCCTCTGCTGTTTCTTCCCCTACTCTTCCTTGAACCTGCAGTATCTCCACTTTTATTAAACTGTCTCTCCCCGGACTATCAGCGTGCTGCCTTCCTATTCTGCCATCTTGTCCTAATCCGAGATAAAATATTTTAAAATTACATTACAGTTAAAAAATTTAATACTTCCATGCCTAAAATATTCTCATGGGCTCTTGAGCCAGATCCGAATGCCTTAAGGGCTGATTCTGAGGCCAGAGTGCTATTTACGACATCTGCCATTCTATGAGTCTGCTGTGTATCTTGCTTCCCATGTTGGATCATTCTCTCCCTTTTTGATTCTATCAGTTAGTATTAGCAGACACTAGTCTTGTTTGTGTGATCCCTTTGACTCTTAGACCTATCAGACACTCTGGAAAAAACAGAAGACCTAAATGAAAGATCTCTGCGAGTGAGATCCCAGTGGAAAGAACGGGGCCATCAAAGAAGGAGGTACCTTTCTCTGAAGGGAGGAGAGAACTTACATTTTGACTATGACCCTGTCGGAATAAGATTGAAGTCGGCGAACCCTAAAGGCTTCCATAGCCTCGGCAACTCATGACTAGAACCTAGGGAGATTACTGATGCCATAAACAAGAGTGTCCAATTGTTAAATCAACATCAGGAGTCACTGTGTACTTACGTCTCATGAGGGATCTGTCCTCAATGTGTTGTCCAATGTGAAGTAATGCTATAACTAGTACTGAAACAGTATTTTTACACTTTGTGTTTCTGTGTGGGTGCAAACTGATGAAATCTTTACTTAGTATATACTGAATCAATCTTCTGTATATAAAGATAATTGAAAATAATTAAAAAAACTTGGTGTTAAATTGGAAATTACATAGATAATTAATCAATTTTTTAAAAAAATAGCATGTAGGATCTTTGTCCTTAATGTACTGTACATTGTGAACTAATACTATAACTAGTACTCCAACAGTATTTTTCACTTTGAGTTGCTATGTGAGGGCAAACTGTTGAAATCTTTACGTAATATGTGCTAAACTGATCTTCTGTATATAAAGAGAATTGAAAATGAATCTTGATGTGAATGGAAAGGGAAAGGGAGCGGGAAAGGGGAGGGTTGCGGGTGGGAGGGAAGTTATGGGGGAGGGGAAGCCATTGTAATCCATAAGCTGTACTTTGGAAATTTATATTCTTTAAATAAAAGCTTTATAAAAAAACTTAATACTTCACCAAATAAGATGTTTAACAAATAAAAAGCAAAAAAGACCCTAGTTTAGTGGGAATATAGACAATGGCTATTGAATAGATAAGTGAATGGAAAAGTGACCATTTCACCCATATACAGTAAATTTTAAAGTAATCACAGGTCATTAAAACTATAGCAGTGTAACTTTTTTTTTTACCTTATCATGATCTATTTTCAGTATACTTAATGATCATATAGTTAACTCTACTTTAAGTAATGGAGCTCAATAAGTAGTATGAAGGAAGAGATAATAAAACACAGTTCCTTAATGGAAGAGACAAGGGCCATAAACAATCCTTGAATCTCAAGGTGTCTGTTTTATTCCAATACATTATTTCAGATATTCTATTAGTTACATCAGATCAGAGTAAATATATATCTGTGTATTTGGGATTGGCTTATTTCACTAAGATTAATGGATTCAAGTTGCAGTCATCTTGTTGTGAAAGACAGGATTTATTTTTTATTTTACAGCTGAGTAGTACTCCAAAGTGTATAAATATCACAATTTCTTTATCTAGTCAACAGTTGATGGACATCTGGGTTTGTTTCCTATCTTTGCTACTGTGACATGTGCTGCGATGAACATGAGAGTATAGGTAACTTTCATATACTGATTTATTTTAGTTTGGATAAATTCCCAGGAGTGGGATGGCTAGATCATACGGTAGGTCTATATTCAGATTTCTGAGGTTTTACCATACTGTCTTCCACAGTAGTTGCACCAGTCTACATTCCTACCAGCAGTGGATCAGGGAACTTTTCCCCCACATCCTTGCCAGCATTTGTCATTTGGTGATTTCTGTATGCAAGCCATTGTTTGTGGAGTGAGGTGAAACATCATTGTGGTTTTGATTGAGTGTCCCTAATGCTAGTGATCTTGAGCATTTTTCAAGTGTTGTTTGAATTTCTTCTCTCTTTTTAAAATTAATTAACTAATTAATTTTAAATTGAATTTCCTCCCTTGAAAAATGCCCGTTTAAGTCTTTTGCCTGTTTCTTTCGTGGATTTTTTTTTTATTGTTGCTGAATTTCTTGAGCTCTTTATATATTCTGGGTTAATCCTTTATCAGTTGTGTACTTTGCAAACATTTTCTCCCATTCTCTCAGTTGTTTCTTCACTTTGCTGAGTATTTCTTTTGCAGTGTAGAAGCTCCTCAGTTTGATGTAGTCCCATTTATCAATTTTGGCTTTGATTGTGCTTTTGGGGTCTTTTCCAAGAAGTCTTTGCCTATGCCAGTGTCTTGTAGAGTTTCCCCTATGTTCTCTAATGATTTGGAGGTATTGAGTCATGGAGATTCTTGAGTTGTTGATTTCCAGCTTTATTCCATTGTGGTCAAAGAAGATGCATGGACTGAATTTGATTTTTTCCAATTTGCTTTGTGGCCTAGTATGTGGTCTATCCTAGAGAACATTTTATACCCTGATGTGAAGAATGTGTATTCTTCCACTGTAAAGTGTAAGGTTCTGTAGATATCTGTTAGGTCCATTTGGTCTACAGCATCGATTGACTCTTTTGTTTCCTTGGTGATTTTTTGTCTCGTTGATCAGTCCACTGCTGAAAGTGGGGTATTAAAATCCCCTGTAACTATTGTATTGGAATTTATGTCTCCCTTTAGGTCCATTTACATTTCTTCTAATTAGCCAGGTGCCCTGTGGTTGGATGCATATACATTTATTATAATTTCTTTCTTTTTTTTTATTTTTGATGGGCAGAGAGGACAGTGAGAGAGAGAGACAGAGAGAAAGGTCTTCCTTTGCCGTTGGTTCACCCTCCAATGGCCGCCGCTCATCCGATGGCAGGAGCCAGGTGCTTGGTGCTTTTCCTGGTCTCCCATGGGGTGCAGGGCCCAAGCACTTGGGCCATCCTCCACTGCACTCCCGGGCCACAGCAGAGGGCTGGCCTGGAAGAGGGGCAACCGAGACAGAATCCGGCGCCCTGACCGGGACTAGAACCCGGTGTGCCGGCGCCGCAAGGCGGAGGATTAGCCTGTTGAGCCACAGCGCCGGCTCCATTTATTATAATTTCATCTTCCTGTTGGATTGATCCCTTAATTGTTATATAAGTGCCCTTCTTTGTCTCTTTTAACATATTTTATGTTGAAGTCTATTTTATATGATATTAGGATATCAACACCAGCTCTTTTTGGTTTCTGTTAGCATGGAAAATCTTTTTCCATCCTTTCACTTTCAGTCCTTTCAGTCTGCATTTATCTTTGTTGGTGAGATGTATTTCTTAATGGCAGCAAATAGATGAGTCTTGTTTTTAAATCCATTATGCCAATCTGTGTGCTTTTTTAAAAAATTTATTTGACAGGTAGAGTTTACAGACAGTGAGAGAGAAAGACAGAGAGAAAGGTCTTCCTTCTATTGGTTCACTCTCCAAATAGTCGCAATGGCTGGAGCTGCACCGATCTGAAGCCAGGAGACAGGAGTTTCTTCCTGGTCTCCCATGCAGGTGCAGGGGTCCAAGCACTTGGGCCATCCTCCACTGCTATCCCAGGCTACAGCAGAGAGCTGGACTGGAAGAAGAGCAACTCGACTAGAACTGGTACCCATATGGGATGCTGGCACCATAGGTGGAGGATTAACCTAGTGTGCCATGGCACTGGCCCCCAATCTGTATGTTTTAACTGGAGAGTTGAGGACATTTACATTCAAGGTGATTACTGATAAGTAATGACTTGGCCTTGCCATTGCCTCCTAGATATTCCTATTGTTTACTTTGGATTTCTTTTGTGCTTTTACTGGGGGTTTTTCTACCATCTCATTCTTTTGTAATGATGACTATCTTTTTGTATTTCTCTGTGTAGCACACCCCTAAGCATCTTTTGTAAGGCTGGATGAGTGTGACAAATTCTTTAAATTTCTGTTTGCTATGGAAGGTCTTCATTTCACCTTCATTCATGAATGTGAGCTTTGCGGGGTATAGTATTTTGGGTTGACAGTTTTTTTTTTTCTTTTAAGACTTGGACAATATCTCACCATTCCTTTCTAGCCTTTAGGGTCTTTGATGGAAGTCAGCTGTGTCTAGTTGGAGATCCTCTGAAAGAAATCTGGCGTTTCTCTCTTGCACATGTAAAATATTTTTTATTTTATTATTTTTTTATGTTTTACTGTGGAGAGTTTGACTACAATGTGGTGTGGTGAAGATCTTTTCTGGTCATGTCTGTAAGGGGCTCTATGTGCTTCCTCTACTTTCTTTCTCCATTTTGGGGAAGTTTATTTTGTAGTTATTTCACTAAATAGGTTGTCTAGTTCATTCTCTCTCTCTCTCTCTCTTTTTTAAAGATTTATTTGAAAGTCAGAGTTACACAGAGAGAGGAGAGGTAGAGAGAGAGAGAGAGAGAGAGAGAGAGAGAGGGGGAGAGAGAGAGAGAGAGAGAGAGGTCTTTCATCCGATGGTTCACTCCCCAATTGGCTGCAACAGCCAGAGCTGTGCCGATCCAAAGCCAGGAGCCAGGAGCTTCTTCTGGGTCTCCCACGAGGGTGCAGGGGCCCAAGCACTTGGGCAATCTTCTACTGCTATCCCAGGCCAGAGAGATAGCATCTTCTACTGCTATCTCTAGCCAGCAGAGAGCTAGACTGGAAGAGGAGCAACTGGGACTAGAACTGGCACCCATATGGGATGCTGGCACTGCAGGCAGAGGATTAACCTAGTGTGCCACAGCGCCGGCCTCATCATATATATTTTTTTTAATTCATAAATTTGGTTTTGATTGCATTGAGTAATCCTATGATTAATTTTTTGAATTCTGTTTCTGGCATTTCATCAATCTCTTCATCTTCACATTCTAGTATTAAAGTGTTGTGTTGTTTTGGGGGCCTCACCTTATCTTCAGGACAACATCAAGTTGTCTTCCTTATTCTTGTTTCTTGAATTGTTACGTTTATTGTTAGGCATTTGTAGTGATACTTGTTGGCTTTTTTCCTCTGTTATGGCTTTAATCTTTGAATTATGCCTTTGTGGCTTAGTAGAGTATCTGCTCTTTCAGTGAATACCTAGAGGCATGTGCTGGGTGTGGTCAGGGAGCTCTGGTCAGTGCTTCAAGGTGAGGGGAGTGTCTAAGGTAACACCCAATTTTGCCTGCTAAGTCTCCTTTTTTTTTTTAATCAGAAGGGAGGTTTGTTCAGCTCTGTTGGCTAGTATCACACTCACCTCCTTTGCTCAAAGAGATCAATGCCTGGACGCTAACCCTAGTGGGTACAATGGTTATCTGTGCTGTCGCAAGCAGTAAAGAATCTGTGCAGTCCTTGGTGAGAGCGCAGATCCTGCAGCAATGACCCTCACCAAGGGAATCAGGGAACCCTGAGCATTTGGAGCTGCTCACAGTGACTGCCCAAATTCCCAGGCACACCCTGTGCCCTCCCACACAACCACAATGTTTTCACAGTCCCAGCACACAAGGTTCCCACAGTCACAAGCTCCTAGCCCCCTGTCAGTTCTTCCAGCCAGACTCTCAGATGGTTGCTGGCTGGGAAATGAGAAAGATATATTCAATGGTGGCACCACATTCACCTAAGGTGTGTGTGTGTGTGTGTGTGTGTGTGTGTTGTGTGTGTGTGTGTGTGTGTGTGTGTGAGAGAGAGAGAGAGAGAGAGAGAGAGAGAGAGAAAGTCATACATGAGTAGGAGGCTTGTCCCTAGCAGTTTATAGCAGAATGTAAAGAAAGTCCACTCTTTGCCTGGTTCTATTTACATGTTCAGTTGGGGCCATTGGTATTGCTTGCACACCTGTTTTTTTCTTCTTTTTTTTTTACAGTAACTAGGTATACAAGAGGGCAGTGATAATATTTTAGAATATTTATTTATTTATTTGAAAGGCAGTGTTACAGAAAGAAGGGGAGAGACAAAATCTTCCATCTGCTGGTTTGCTTCCCAAATGGCTGCAGCGGTTGGATCCTTGCTGATCCAAAGCAAGGAGCCAGGAGTTTTGTCCTGGTCTCCCAGGTGGGTATAGGGAGGGGCCCAAGTACTTGGACCTTCTTCTGTTTCTTTCCCAAGTGCATTAGCAGTGAGCTGGGCCAGAAGTGGAGCAGCCAGCACTCACATTTGGGCCTGTATGTGATGTCGGGGCTGCAAGAGGCAGCTTTACCCATTATGCCACTACACCAGCCCCCATAATTTATTCTTTCTTTTTTTTTAAATTGAAGTTCTTTGACTTGTGTATATGAAATTCATGAAGCTTGTATACCTTAAAAAAAAAGAAATACACAGTAAAAATTAGAAGAGGAATTAGGAGGGGAAGAGTGAGGGAGGTTGGGATTGTGGACAAGGAGGGAAGATAGGGTAGGATCACTATGCTCCTGGATCTGTCTGTATGAAATGCATGGCATTTGTTCACTTTATATAAATAAAAAGTAATTAAAAATTGAAGTTCTTTATTTTATGTTCAAGAGCTAGCATGAGTTTCCGTAGTGCTGATGTCTTGTTGAATCCATTCAAGGAAAAGGACTTAGTCCAACTTAAGGAAGAGAACATCCTTTGCCTACTGATGGAAACACTTGGTAGCACATGTTGAGGCTGTATTTCTAGATCAGACTGTGATGATAATTTGAGAAGATGTGGCAGGTGTGGGAAACCTGGCTGAAGTTTCACAGTTGATTCCGGTAGAGCTGCTTGTGACCCAGCTTAACCTTTAACTTAGCAAACACCACCCTATAGAGTAGCAGCTCTTTACTCTCAGCTGGCTGGCTGACAGCATGCTACTGCTGGCTGCTGCTGCCCAGCATCGCCAGCAAGTATTGTGATTTAAGAAGTGCAACGAGGCAAAAGACTAATTTATTGTTGGTTGAAAATGCAGCATAGGGGCTGGTGCTGTGTGGTATAGCTGGTAAAAAACCTCCACTTGTGGTTCTGGCATCCCATATGGTCACCTGTTAGAGCTCCGGCTGCTCCACTCCCAATTCAGCTCCCTGCTAATGCACCTAGGAAAACAGTGGAAGAAGGACCAGGGTGGGCCCCTGCACCCACGTGGGAGACCTGGCAGAAGGTTTGGGCTCCTGGCTTCTGGCTTCAGATCAGCCCAGCTCTGGTCAATTTTTGGTCATTTGGAGAGTGACACAGTGGATGGAAGATTTCTCTGTCTCCCTCTCTGTAACTCTGCCTTTCAAATAGATAAATGTATCTTTTTAAAAAAAGATTATTTATTTATTTATTTGACAGAGTTACTGACAGTGAGAGGGAGAGACAGAGAGAAAGGTCTTCCTTCCAATGGTTCACCCCCCAAATGGCCGCTGTGGCCGGAGCTATGCCAATCTGAAGCCAGGAACCAGGTGCCTCTTCCTGGTCTCCCATGGGGTGCAGGAGTCCAAGCACTTGGGCCATCCTCCACTGCCCTTCTGGGCCACAGCAGAGAGCTGGACTGGAAGAGGAGCAACCGGAACTAGAACCTGGGGCCCATATGGGATGCCAGTGCTGCAGGCGGAGAATCAACCAAGTGAGCCACAGCGCTGGCCCTAAATGTATCTTCTTTAAAAAGAGAAGAAGCAGAATAGCAAATGTCTCTCGAACTCTATAAAATTACATATTGCTGAATTTTATATAAAGAACTTTTAAAAGATTTATTTTATTTATTTGAAAGAGTTACAGAGAGAGATAGAGACACAGGGCAAGGTCTTCCATCTGCTGGTTCACTCCCCAGATGGCTGCAACAACTGGAGCTGTGCAGATCCGAAGCTAGGAGTCAGGAGCTTCTTCCAGGTATCCCACGCAGGTGCAGGAGCCCAAGGACTTAGGCCATCTTCTACTGCTTTCCAAGGCTGTAGCAGAGAAATGGATTGGAAGTGGAGCAGCTGGGGCTTGAGTGCCCATATGGATGCCTGGTCTGCAGGCCAGGGATTTAACCCACTGTGCCACTCTATGGGATGCCAGCACTGCAAGTGGTGGCTTTACCCACTATGCCACAGCGTCAGCCACGAACAGTGCAATTCAATAGAACCCTTACTTCAGGAGTGGGCATCTAGCTTAGGGGTTAAAATGCTTGCATTCCACATTGGGGTACCAGGATTAGTTATCCAGTTCTGGCTCCTGACTCCAGTTTCCTGGCAGTGGAGATGCTGAAGGGCATTGGTGATGGCTCAAGTAATTGTGTTCCTGCTACTCATGTGGGAGACTTGAATTGCAGTCCGGGCTCCCAGCTTCAGCCTCAGACTCAGAGTAGGGTATTGTAGGCATTTGGTTAGTGAGTCAGTGGATGGGAATTTTGTCGGTCTCCCTCTGTATCTTTCTAGGTCTGTCTGCCTCATAATAAGATAAACCTTATTTCAAATTTAAATTTATTAAATGTTTCCTTGGTGTAGCATTATGTGACAGCATGCTGTCAGCCACCCAAATGAGAGTAAAGAGCTGATACTCTATAGGGCACTGTGATGTTTGGTAGGTGAAGTGTTAAGTGGATTTTTGACTTAGGATATTTTCAGCTTACAGTGAGTTTATCAGGATATAACTGCATTTTAAGTTGAGGAGTAGCTACTATATTTAGGCATCCCATTATTCCCAATATATAGTGTTTAGAAAAGAAAAAGAACTAAATTTGGGTAAAGTTTATACCAAAGACAATGCTTGAGGGTGTGCAAAGGCTAATAGTACAGGCTGTACCTTTGAACTATATACTCCTGATGGAACAGGACTTTGGATTTGTCTGTTACTAAAACTCAGGCATATTGATTTTTAGCTAAACTCTAACTATGCCATCTAATGGTGGAAGCTGGTATTTTAAATCAGAAAACCTGTTTTCTGATTTAAGCACAAGGTATTTGAGACACAATTAGTGGCTGAGGGACAACAAATTTCCTATATTTTTTCTTATGATGGCAAGAAGACATTTGAGTGAAGAAAGAACTGTACAAGAAATTTCCTGGATAAATGCAATTATAAAAAGTACTCAATATTGTTGTAAAACAGAGTCCTAATTGACATAAAATGCTATATAAAAAATAAAAATAGTCATAGACCAATGAGCCATAGCTAGTGGCCCAATGGTTAATAAATGTTTCAGAGCCAGTGCTGTGGCTCAGTAGGTTAATCCTCCGTCTGCAGTGCTGGCATCCCATATGGGTGCCGGTTTGAGTTCTGGCTGTTCCTCTTCTGATCCAGCTCTCTGCTAATGGCCTGGGAAAGCAGTAGAAGATGGCTTAAGTGCTTGGGCCCCTTCACTTGCATGGGAGCACCCATGTGGGAGACCTGGAAGGAGCTCCTGGCTCTTGGCTTTGGATCAGCCAGCCCCGGCCATTGCAGCCATTTGGGGAGTGAACCAGCGAAGGAAGGAAGACTTCTCTCTGTCTCTCTCTCAATGTCTGTAACTTTACCTCTCAAATAAATAAATAAAATCTTTATTAAATGTTTCATGATTAACAGTTAAGGAATATTATGTTGTGGCGAATATAATTGTAGAAGGCCACTGGAGTTTCAGAAAGAACATTGAAGTGTATCTATGGATGCCAGCCTAATTACCAGCTCAGAGGAGAATCGAATTCCAACATGGCTGTTTTGGTCCACTACCTACAGGTAGCCACTTGGAGCAGGCATGGTGGTATACAAACCATGCAACAATGAGTGTTACAAAAACATATTCCACTGTCACCTACGAAAGCCACTAATAAATATAGTATAAGTCTTTCTTGGATGTGAAAAAGAAAAAGCTTCCAGAAATTGACCCTGGGGAGAATCCCTCAAGAACAAAGACTGGCATGTGCTTGACAACAGGCTGCTAAGTTTTCTGATGGATTAAAAAGATTTTTTTAATGAAACTGCACATTTATCGCAGGCTTTGTTCATTCTTTAGCTGAAGTTACAGTGGAAATACCATCAAGGTCCTGGAAATAATCATTTTATATCAATTTGAAATCATAATCTACATCTTGTTGGATCAGGAACACATTGTAATATGACCATTATACAAGATTGAGTCAAAAGGCCCTCTAAAATGTATAGAAGCCTGCCTGAATTGGATATTTGGAGTGAGAAATGTAAACACTTTTATTTAAGACATGATAAAACCATGAAGGGCTTCCTAGCTCAACTAGGTGAGTTTGTGCCTCACCTGAAAATGAGTAAATGAGTGACAGATGTAGAATCTTTTAAAAGAGAGACTTCTAGGCACTGAAAAGTTTTTGTTTTGTCACCACAGTGGTTTTATGCCTAGGCAGCTGCACTTTTGAAATAAAGGCAACACCGCTGCTAAAAATGCTATCTTTATTCCTTAGAACTAGATTGCATGTATTCCTAAAGCACCTCTAGATTGTTGAGTATCAGACTAAAATTGATTGTTAAGTGAATCTCCACTACAATAACCTCATGAGTTACTTCTCCAGTTCTTTTTTTTTTTTTTTGACAGGCAGAGTGGACAGTGAGAGAGAGAGAGAGACAGAGAGAAAGGTCTTCCTTTGCCGTTGGTTCACCCTCCAATGGCCGCCGCGGTCGGCGCGCTGCGGCCGGCGCACCGCGCTCATCCGATGGCAGGAGCCAGGTGCTAGGTGCTTTTCTTGGTCTCCCCATGGGGTGCAGGGCCCAAGCACCTGGGCCATCCTCCACTGCACTCCTGGGCCACAGCAGAGGGCTGGCCTGGAAGAGGGGCAACCGGGACAGAATCCGGTGCCCCGACCGGGACTAGAACCTGGTGTGCCGGCGCCGCAAGGCGGAGGATTAGCCTGTTGAGCCACGGCGCCGGCCTCTCCAGTTCTAAAATTTCTTCCCAGGAATGCATAAAGCAGAGGCCTGAGCAAGGTTCCTTTTGCTGCCTTATAAGCTTTATTTTTTATTGTTTTTATGATGTAGTATTTTTCATCTTTTTGCTATTAAAGTTTCCATATGTGATATTTAGGGTACAATTCACTTAAGCAGCATTTAGTTGATAATCTCTTTTCTTTTAGAATATTTAGTCCATCTACATTTAATGAGAGAAAGGGTATAAATTTCCCATCTCATTATTTGCTTTTTATTTGTCACATTTACTTTATATTTCTTCTTCTCTATTTTTCCCCTTCCTTTTGGGTTATCCATTTTTAAAGTCACTCCATTTCTTTTCCCAGTTAGGAGGAAATCTTTTACTATTGTATTAGTTGTTTCTTAATGGAGAATGGGACTGGGAATGGGAGAGGGAGGTTTCTTTGGAAGAAAATGAAATTCCAAAAGTATATTATTGTTTTAAAAAAGCTTATTCATTATAAATAATACTAGTGTTCAAAAGTAAATATTATTACTGTTCAAAAAGCCTGGCCAAAAAAGTCCCAAACAAAACATTTGTTTAAAAAAATTTTCTTTAAGGTCTACAAATTACATATATTTTATGTATACAGATTAAGGAATATAGTGATGCTTCCCACCCCATCCTCCCTCCCTCCCATGTGTCCACCCTTCCTCCTCCTTCCTCTCCTATTTTCTTTCAATTTTTACAATGCTCTACTTTCAGCCAGCCCTTTTCAGTTTACTATTTACTCATGAGATTTACCCTACACTAGGTAAATAGTTCTACAATGGGAAGAAGAAAGAAACACTGTTTCTCAACAGTAGAAACAATGGCTATAAACAATCATTGAATCTCAAAATATTAATTTCATTCCTATACATTACATTTTTGATACTCAATTACCACAGATAAGGGAAAACGTATGGTATTTATATTTCTGGGACTGGATTATTTCAATAAGTATAATGATTTCCAATTGCTACCATTTTTTGGCAAAAGACAGATTTTCTTTTTTTATATGAATGAATAGTATTCCATAGTGTATATGTACCATAATTTCTTTACCCAGTCAACATTTGATGGACATCTGGGTTGATTCCATATCTTAACAATCGTCAGTTGAGTTACAATAAACATGGGGGTACAGATAACTCTTTCTTTCTTTCTCTTTTAAAGATTTTATTTATTTATTTGAAAGTCAGAGTTACACAGAGAGAACAGAGTCAGAGAGAGGAGAGGGGGAGAGAGAGAGAGAGAGAGAGCGAGAGCGAGAGAGAGAGAGAGAGAGGTCTTCAGTCCACTGGTTCACTCCCCAATTGGCTGCAATGGCTGGAGCTGTGCCTATCCAAAACCAGGAGCCAGGAGCTTCTTCCGGGTCTCCCACGCGGGTGCAGAGACCCAAGGACTTGGGCCATCTTCTACTGCATTCCCAGGCCATAGCAGAGAGCTGGATTGGAAGAGGAGCATCTGGGATTAGAACCGGAGCCTGTATGGGATGCTGGCACTGCGGGCGGAGGATTAACCTACTGCGCCATGGCACTGGCCCCCAGATAACTCTTTCATATGCTGATTTCATTTCGCTTTGGTACATTTCCAGGAATGTACTATACCGGTTTCTGAAACTGCTTCATACTTGCTTTTTTAAAGATTTATTTGAAAGACAGAGTTACAAAGAGGTAGAGACAGAGAGAGAGGTCTTCCATCCGTTGGTTCACTCCCCAATTGGCTGCAACGGCAGGGGCTGAGCTGATCTGAATTCAGGAGCCAAGAGCTTCTTCTGGGTCTCCCATGTGGGTGCAGGGGCCCCTTGTGCCATCCTCTCTTGCTTTCCCAGGTGCATTAGTAGGGAACTGGACTGGAAGTGGAGCAGCGGGGACTCAAACCAGCACCCATATGAGGTTCCATCACTGTAGACCAGGACTTTAACCCAGTGTGCCACAGTGCCTCCCCCACATACTTGCTTCTTGAGTCAAAGTTGTAATATGTGCCTGACTTGCATACAGCAGAAATAGTGCAGGCAACCGAGGGCTCCTTCATAAGAGATGCTTACCTGAGTCAACAGGCATTTGATATGTTGAGAACAAGCTATGCAGCAAGGCGGCATGGCCAGATGAAGGAGACTTTTTATCCAAAGGCAAAATATCCCAAATGGTTCCCCTGGTACAGGCACTTTCTACTTTCACACTCATAAACCTGTATGCAATCTTCTAAATTTAATCTTTTCTTCTTAAAGGGCTGCCCATGACAGGAAGCCATTTCTGTGGTCATGCATTTGTGATGGGTTTGCAGTTACAAGTGAGTAAGAGACTGAATAAGTCACCAAGGTGCTTTCATTGAAAGTCAAGCCAACTTCTTTGTACACTCTGAAAACTGTCAATAACATTGACATTGGCATTCATTTTTAGGTCCCATGCTAGGTTACACTTTGTGGCCAGGTGCATGATTTGCCTGGCAGAATGCCCCACAGTATCAGCTAACCCAGAAAGCAGTTGTGTTTCTCAGATACATTTGATATTCCTGTTTGGAACTTTGCTGTGGCTAAGGTGCAGTGAGAATAGTTGCATAGTGCTTTCTAAATGTTCTTTATAAACTCTGTGGAACAGACATGAGCAAGTATGATTCATGAACTTTTCAGAAAGGTCAAATACCATAGCTGACATAATTTACATCCATGCAGCCAAAGTCGGATACTGTCATACCTCCAGCATTCATGTAGACGTCGGGAAGAACCACCATGTTCCTCTCATCAGCTTTAGTTGCTTTTGGTGGATTGATCTTGGCTTTGAGTCTTAGTGCACTGGATTTGGTCAATTGCTTCTTGGGGCAGCAGGGACTGGTATGTCAGTCTGCTTCCAATATGCTTGCTTCCCGAAGCTTTGCCTTGGGGAACCCTGGATTTATCCACATTGTAATTTCAGCTTTTTTAGTTCCTTTAGGTCAATGACATCTGACTTCAACATGTTCCCACTAGATTCACCAACATTTAGCCACAAAATGATGTGAATATGTTGGGGGCATGGGCTCACTTTACCAAATCCCTGAATAACAATTTTATCTCCAAACCCTGGTGTCATCCTTATGCTCATGTAAGTAGTTTTATTGAGGAAGTTTTCAATCTCAAGAAAAACATTAGGGGAGCTAGCGCTGTGGTGTTAGTGGGAAAAGCTGCCGCCTGCAGTGCCGGCATCCCATATGAGCACCGGTTCGAGTCCTGGTTGCTCCACTTCACTTCCGATCCAGCTCTCTGCTATGGCCTGGGAAAGCAGTGGAAGATAGCCCAAGTCCTTGGGCCCCTGCACCCATGTGGGAGACCCAGAGGAAGCTCCTGGTTCTTGGCTTCTGATCGGTGCATCTCTGGCTCTTGGAGCCAACTGAGGAGTAAACCAGTGGATAGAAGACCTCCCCCTCTGTCTGCCTCTCCTTATCTCTCTGTGTAACTCTGCCTTTCAAATAAATAAATAAATCTTTATTTATTTATTTATTTATTTATTTTTTGGATAGGCAGAGTGGACAGTGAGAGAGAGAGAGACAGAGAGAAAGGTCTTCCTTTTTGCCGTTGGTTCACCCTCCAATGGCTGCCGTGGACGGTGCGCTGCGGCCGGCGCTCCGCACTCATCCGATGGCAGGAGCCAGGTGCCAGGTGTTTATCCTGGTCTCCCATGGGGTGCAGGGCCCAAGCACTTGGGCCATCCTCCACTGCACTCCCGGGCCACAGCAGAGGGCTGGCCTGGAAGAGGGGCAACCGGGACAGAATCCGGTGCCCCGACTGGGACTAGAACCCCGTGTGCCGGCGCCGCAAGGCGGAGGATTAGCCTAGTGAGCCACGGCGCTGGCCTAAATAAATAAATCTTAAAAAAAGAAAAACATTAGGGCCAGTAGCAGAGATATGACCATGATGTCAACTTGACTGATAACCAGAATAATTTGTGATGCTGGCTCAGGTAATCAGCAATGCAGGATGTCTGTCACCAGTGCCCATTTCTGGGAGTAGGTGCATTAATGACAGAACCAACAAAGATCTCCTTACTAGTTCTGGAAGGAACTTTGTGATCCTCTCTAATTTATTTTGGAATAGTTCTTGGGATTGGTATCAACGCAATCTGTAGTGCTTCTGTGTGGCATACTAACCACAACATATTTTTATGTGTTAATAAAGGCAAAGCACTTACCGGCTCTACACGCCCATCTTTGCTTAATGGATAACCTCTCTTGCTGGGGTACAGTACTGGCAGTGCTGGGCCTGCTAGTGCTCGATGATGTCCCAGGAGCTGCTGTTACGTTGGATAGGGGAGGAGAGGCTCAACCAGTGGTTGCAGGGTTCAATGATCTGCAGGATGCTGCACCCCTGCACTAGTTCTGCTCCTTGCTGTTTCCAATCTTGATGCATCATCTTGTCTCCCATGTTGCTGGTGTCGCCAGGAGAAAACATTCTGCCATCTTAAAGAAGCTGGCATCGTTTTCGCTGTTCGCCACTGGCTGGCTGTGGTGCGGTTGTTGAAGTACGATGGAGTGGGTTGTGGTTAGCAGCCCAGCAGTGGTGCTGTGTGGCTCCAAACATTGAGGTCCATGAAGTAGGAAGGAAGAACCCCGGGTGAGTTTTTTTTTTATTTTAATTTTTAATTTTTGACAGGCAGAGTGGACAGTAAGAGAGAGAGAGAGACAGAGAGAAAGGCCTTCCTTTGCCGTTGGTTCACCCTCCAATGGCCTCCACGGCCGGCGCGCTGCAGCCGGCACACTGCCCCAGTCCGATGGCAGGAGCCAGGTGCTTCTCCTGGTCTCCCATGGGGTGCAGGGCCCAAGCACTTGGGCCATCCTTCACTGCACTCCCAGGTCACAGCAGAGAGCTGGCCTGGAAGAAGGGCAACCAGGACAGAATCCGGTGCCCCGAGCGGGACTAGAACCCTTGCGCCGCAAGGCGGAGGATTAGCCTATTGAGCTGCGGTGCCGGCCCTGGGTGAGCTTTTAAAGCTCCAGCATCCTGACTCGTGGCTGCCTGTCACCTGCAGTCGCTGGTCACCTAACCCGGGTGAGCCCTCTGTGGCGACCCCTGAGGAGCACTGCGGACTTGGGAATTGGGGCGCAGCCAGAGACCAGCTGGGGTCCAAGTTACGTCATGCATGGTGGCTGAGGAGGTTCACTCTCACTTTTTTTTTTAAAGATTTTATTTATTTATTTAAGAGGTAGAGTTACAAACAGAGAGGAGAGACAGGGAGAAAGGTCTTCCATCTGCTGGCTCACTCCCCAAATGGCTACCGCAGCCAAAGCTGTGCTGATCGGAAGCCAGCAGCCCGGAGATTCCTCTAGGTCTCCCATAGTGGTACAGGGGCCCAAGGACTTGGGCCATCTTCCATTGCTTTCCCAGGCCATTGCAGAGAACGGATCGAAAGAGGAGCAGCTGGGACGCAAACCTGTGCTCTGGGATTCAGGCACTGTAGGCAGAGGCTTAGCCTACTACATCACTGCACCGCCCCCCACCTTCACTTTTAAAGTAATATTTTTCTTCACCGTCAAGGCACATTTTGGAATAGTGAATCCTAGTTTGCATTCATTTCCTTTCAGCATTTAAAAAATACTAACTCTGGGGCCAGCGCTTTGGCACAGTAGGTTAACACCCTGGCCTGAAGCACCACATCCCATATGGGCGGCAGTTCGAGACCCGGCTGCTCCACTTCCAATCCAGATCTCTGCTATGGCCTGGGAAAGCAATAGAAGATGGCCCAAGTCCTTGAGCCCCTGCACCCCCGTGGGAGACCTGGAAGAAGCTCCTGGCTCCTGGCTTTGGATCGGCATAGCTCTGGCTGTTGCAGCCAATTGGGGAGTGAACCATTGGGTGGAATACCTCTCTCTCTCTCTCTGCCTCTCCTCTCTCTGTGTAATTCTTTTGAATAAATAAATTTTTTTTAACCTTTTATTCAGAATATAAATTTCCAAGGTACAACTTATGGATTACAATGTCTTCCCCACCCATACCTTCCCACTCCCCCCGCTACCCTCCCCCCTTACCCACTCCCCTTTCATTTGCATTCAGATTCATTTTCAATTCTCTTTGTATACAGGAGCTCAGTTTAGTATGTGTTAAGTAAAGATTTTAACCATTTGCCCTCACATAGCAACACAAAGTGAAATATACTCTTTGAATACTAGTTATAGCATTAAATCACATTGTATAGCACATTAAGGACAGAGATCCTACGTGATATATATATATATATATATATATATATTTGAATTTTCAGATTCTTGAGGATTATTTATTTTTCCAATTATGAATAAATAAATATTTAAAAAAATACTGACCCTTTCTTTTAAAGCTTCCCACACTTCTGTGGGGAAACCAATTATTAGTCCTATGACTATTCATTAAAGGCAGGTTCACAATTGCCTATTTTCCAGGTGAGAAGTGGAATGGAGGCCCATGGTCCCTTCTGTTCCAACCTCTGGATCTCTCGTGAATGCAGAGTCCTTGTATGTTGAAGTAATTCAGCTCTCATGGTCAGGCCGAATGCACATTCCTGGGGAGAGAGCTGAGAGGTGCAGACTGCACCTGTGGCTGTTTGGGCAGGGAATTCTGAGGTCCTGGAATCTGGGGGCATGCTTACACAGTGTGCTTTCTGTGGATGGGTGCACCTGCTGGGGAGATCAGCTAGACTTTGCAGGAGCCTTAACCTTGTGGAGAGTGGCAAACTGGAAGTGAAGCAGGAAACCCTAAGCACATTTTCTGCGTGATGTCCCAATAATCTGTGTCTAAATGTGATGCTACTTAAAAACATTTTGTCTTTTTTTTAAAAAAATTAAACCACTTGAAACATGATTATCATGCTAAAACATCACAGATTTAATGTATACAAATTAGTGAGTTTGGGGAAGTGTATACACTCACAAAACCAATACCACTATCAACACTGCTGTACACTTACTGCACACTTCCCAAAATTTCCACTCTCCTCTTTATTATCATTAATATTGCTTTTGGGGCTGGCACTGTAGCGTAGTGGGTAAAGCCGCTGCCTGCAGTGCCGGCATCCATATGGGCGCCGGTTCATGTCCTGGCTGCTCCACTTCTGATCCAGCTCTCTGTTATGGCCTGGGAAAGCAATGGAAGATGACCCAAGACATTGGGTCCCTGCACCTATGTGGGAGACCCAGAGGAAGCTCCTGGCTCCTGGCTTTAGATCAGCACAGCTCCAGCTGTTGCAGCCAACTGGGGAGTGAACAAGGGATGGAAGACCTCTGTCTTTCTCTGGCTCTCCTCTCTCTCTGTGTAACTCTTTCAAATAAATAAATAAATCTTTAAAAATATTGTTTTTATTTTTGTATTAAGAATACATAAGATCTAGCCTCTTGGAAACATTTATGTATATAGTATTGTATTGACACTAAACTGTATGAAATATCATTGTTATAATATATAATATCTACATTAATCTATATTAATCTGTCCATAGATAGAAATAATTTATGATGGCATAACTGAAATTTTGTTCTCTTTGCCTTTCTGCTCCCCACTTCCACCTTCCCTCAGGCCCTAGTAAGCACCATTCTCCTTTATGTTAATATGAATTTGACTATTTTAGATTTCACAAGTGAGATCGTAAAGTATTTCTTTCTGTTGGCTTATTTCAGTTTTTTTTTTTATCTTCTTTTTTTTTATAACGCTTTTATTTAAAGAATATAAATTTCCAAAATACAGTTTATAGATTACAATGGCTTCCCCCCCATAACTTCCCTCCCACCCACAACCCTCCCCTTTCCCACTCCCTCTCCCCTTGCATTTAC
>CM027394.1:64043216-64064608 GCA_015711505.1 Sylvilagus bachmani
TACCAAGGCTACCGAACTATAATGTCTCTGGAGAGTACTCACGTGGTGAATTCCGTGAGTTCTCTCCCCCACCGTCTCTATTTTTCACAGTCTCAGTTCATTAGCACCACACATTCATTAGGTTCTAATCTCCTGTTATTTCACCCCCATGTCCAGAGTCAGGTTTTTCTGCTAGGCAGACCTGAGGTCGCCCTGCTTATGACGTATGTCCAAAATGGCGCCTGCTCTTTGTCTTGCTCACCTTTTAGAAGTGGGCGGAGAGAGAGAAACTTGTGTCAGTATCGGTCACTTTTTTCTTTCTCTCTCTCTTCTAGTTAGCCTGGTGAACTTTTCCCCACAGGGTTTCAAGCCTTGTTCGCTCTAGTCTCCTCTTTCCGCTTCCCTGCTGGTGTCTCGGGCTATTGAAGTTCGGCTCACCTCGCCTTCCAGCGCTGGTGCGTTGAGTCTGCCGCTGGTGTCCCGAACTGCAGACTCCCACGCTCTCCTCGAAGGTCCACTGTGAATCACTAGTTCCAGAAGAGTTTCCTCTGCTGTTTCTTCCCCTACTCTTCCTTGAACCTGCAGTATCTCCACTTTTATTAAACTGTCTCTCCCTGGACTATCAGTGTGCTGCCTTCCTATTCCGCCATCTTGCCCTGGAAAAACGCAATTTTTCTTTATCACCATCCAAGTCTCTGATTATTTACTTCTTTTCCTTGAGTTTCCTGTTTGTGGTTGTTATTATGTTCCCTTACCTCTCTACTGAATGAAGAGAATGTCCCCAAATCTACTATGGTAAGGTCCAGGACTGGTCCTGAGATTCTAGAGGTTTTTGATGGGGCTGCTGAGGATGGAAGTTCTGGTTCAGTAGTTCACTTATCCATTGAGAGTGGTATGGGGCCATCTCTTACCCCTTTGGAAGAAACATGTTTTGAAGGTAAAGACTTCCAAAGGTTCAAAACTCAGAGGTAGTTACGTCTGAATTGATGTCATCTCCCTTGGGGAGAATAGGGCCACTTACCCAGTCCTGGGTGTGGTTGACGCGGGGGTTACAGAGCAGCTGCTCATCCCTGAGGTAGACACAGAGGAAGGAATCAATTTGTTAAAGAAGTCTGGAAACATCTCCCCAGTCACCAAGCTGACATCCCTGGTTAGGAGTACAGCCAGTCAAAGTGGGAGGAGCCAGTCTTATGGAAACACAGAGGCCTTTCAGAGAGGCAATTGTAGCACATGGTAGCAGACATCTATCCACCTAGGAAATTGTGGTCATAGAATTCTGTTCAGCTAGTGCTGGTACTTAACAGTTAGCCAAATGACTGAGTCTCAGGCTGCTGCCACTGGAACAAACACCTGGCTTCTAGCTTATTATCTTTCTTTGTTGTACGGAAAATGGATAGAATGAGACTTTAATTCTCATCTCATCCCAAATTCTTCCCTTCAAGAAGCAGAAAAGTAACAGCAGCGGTTAGATCCTAAATTCACAAATTCATAGTCTGGGTAATCAGATGGGTATTTAGGACTCTACAGTTGCCTATTATAAACACTTAATCTCAGAACCTCAAGCCCTGGAATGTAGAATGAGACCTTCTGAATAAGAATCTTTTTAACAATGGATTCAGGCAATTTGTGTACATGCAAAATTGAAAAGCCTTAATTTATTAGTTCTCTTCTGGGTAAGTTGAGGAATGAGCTCCAAATATAACTTACGCTCTAACTCCAGGATTCTGGGTACTCTTGCATTTTTCTGAACCTTTAGAATTTGCATTGGAGAATTTGAGAACTGGAACTTGACCACCCTGAATAATCATTACTCTCTGACCTCTCCATTATTCCACCCCTATGCCAGCCCCACTAACCCCTTACAGGGGAGCTGGGAAGCAGCTCCTCTCTTTTATCTACCCCAACAAATCATGTCTGAATGACAGGCGAGAATGTCCTCATGCTCACAGTATCTATTCCAAGGGAAAGAGGGACTCAGATATTGTAGACCGAACGCTTGTTTTCCCTCCAGATTCATGCATTGAGACTAACCCCCAAAGTGATAGCATTTGGAAATTGGGCCTACAGGAGGCGATTATGTAGTGAAGGAAGGCCCTCATGAATAAGATTAATGTTCTTACAAAAGAGAGCCGAGTTCGCCCTTGTCCTTTCTTCCATGTGAGGACACCATGAAAAAAGACCGCTGTCTGTGGATCTGGAAGTAGGCCCTCACTAGCCACTGACTCTGCTGGAACATCGAGCCTGGACTTCCCAGCCTCCAGAACTGTGAGAAGTGACATGTCTGTTGTTTATATACCACCCTGTCTACGATATTCCTTATAGCAGGCTGGATGGGCTAGGGTATCATGTAACTGGGCTGGACAGAGAAGAGATTACCAGTGCTCATGGAGGCTTTAAGGAAAGCTCAGCTTGAATGGAAGGAAAAGGAAGAGAGGACCTGAAGTCCAGCTCTAGCCCAAGTGGAAAATCCTAAGATGAGACTTAGAGATGAACTCCCAAACCTCCTCCCTGGTTTTCCTCCCCAAACCTTGGAATACGGTTCTTTTACCTCGAATCCGAGCATCTTCCTGCAGCTGAAAAATAATTCAGAGAATCAGAAACTCAAGATGCTGGTCTTCTCTGGACCATCAACCATAGGCTTAGTAACATGTAGAGAGGTATACTTGGGCCATATGGACTTCTTGGGAATGGAACTAAATTCTAAGTCTCTGCAAAGCAAACATTCTATTGTGTTTGTATCTCTGATACCAAACCATGTTAGATAATGCTCTGCATATAGCCTATGCTCAACTAATATTTGTTGAATAATGAACCAATCAATAAATGTGAGCAATATATGATCTCTTTAGGAGTGGGAGACACACTTGGATTCCTAGATACTCATTCAGGGACTTCATTTCTTTTTTTTTCTGGTCTTTCTGCAGTGGTTTTTCTGGCCTCTTTCATCCTTCTCCATGGTTTTCTTGAAGTCCTTGTAAAGGACCCTTTTTTAAAACTTTTATTTAATGAATATAAATTTCCAAAGTAAAGCTTATGGATTACAATGGCTTTCCCCCACCCAATAACTTCCCTCACACCCGCAACCCTCCCCTTTCCCGCTCCCTCTCCCCTTCCATTCACTTCACGATTCATTTTCATTTCTCTTTATATACAGAAGATCAGTTTAGTATATATTAAGTAAAGGTTTTAACAGTTTGCACCCACATAGAAACACAAAGTGAAAAATACTGTTTGAGTACTAGTTATAGCATTAAATCTTAAATCACAATGTACAGCACATTAAGTACAGAGATCCTACATGAGGAGTAAGTGCACAGTGACTCCTGTTGTTGACTTAACAATTTGACACTCTTGTTTATGGCATCAGTAATCTCCCTAGGCTCCAGTCATGAGTTGCCAAGGCTATGGAAGCCTTTTGAGTTCACCGACTCTTATCATATTTAGACAAGTTCATAGTCAAAGTGGAAGTTCTCTCCTCCCTTCAGAGAAAGCTACCTCCTTCTTTGATGACCTGTTCTTTCTACTGGGATCTCACTCACAGAGATCTTTCATTTAGGTCATTTTTTTTGACACAGTTTCTTGGCTTTCCATGCCTGAAATACTCTCATGGGCTTTTCAGCTGGATCCGCATGCCTTAAGGGCTGATTCTGAGGCCAAAGTGCTATTTAGGACATCCATCTTTCTATGAGTCTGCTGTGTATCCCGCTTCCCATTTTGGATCATTCTCTCCCTTTTTTGTTCTATTGTTTAGTATTTGCAGACACTAGTCTTGTTTATGTGATCCCTTTGATTCTTAGTCCTATCATTATGATAAATTGTGAACAGAAATTGATCACTTGGACTAGAGAGATGGCATTGGTACATGCCACCTTGATGGGATTGAATTGGAATCCCCTGGTATGTTTCTAACTCTACCGTTTGGGGCAAGTCAGCTTGAGCATGTAAAGGACCTTTTTTTTAAAAGCTTTTATTTTAATAGAAAGCTTTTATTTAATAAATATAAATTTTGAAAATACAACTTTTAGATTATAATGGTTCTTCCCCATAACCATCTTCCCACCTGCAAACCATCCCATCTCCTACTCCTTGTCCCATCCCATTCTTCATTAAGATTCATTTTCAATTATCTTTATATACAGAAGAACAACTATATACTAAGTAAAGGCTTCAACAGATTGTACCCCCACAGATACACAAAGTATAAAGTACTGTTTGAGTACTAGTTATACCGTTAATTCACATAGTACAACACATTAAGGACAGAGATCCTACATGGGGAGCAAGTGCACAGTGACTCCTGTTGTTGATTTAACAACTGACACTCTTATTTATGACATCAGTGATCACCCGAGGCTCTTGTCATGAGCTACCAAGGCTATGGAAGCCTCTGGAGCTCACAAACTCTGACCTTATTTAGACAAGGCCATAGTCAAAGTGGAAGTTCTCTCCTCTTTTTGGAGAAAAGTACCTCTGTGAAGGACCTTTTAAAGAATCCTTCTCACTCACCTCAGAGAAAATAACTGCTGATGATATACTTTGGGCCTCTTCTGCTCACACGAGCCAACTAACATTTTTTTTTTCTGCATTGGAATGCAATAGTGTTGGGTCTTATGTTTAATCAGAAAGAAGCCTAAGTCTACCTCTCTCTGTATCTTTAGTCTGACTTAATTCTTCTGTTTTAACTGCGCCAGCTTGGAGGATCTGTGAGGGCAAGGACTGTGTCTGACCCTGTGAAGAAGCACCAGAAGGAAGCTTTGTCAAGGGGATGTCAGATGGGCTTCCTATGTGGGCCCCATGAGGCTGGAGGTCAAGACAAAGTCTCACTAATGGAGAAGCTTCCTCCTCCTCCTCCTCTGCTCAAGACCTAGGCTGTACACAGAGTGAGAGCCTTCTTGGTCTCAGAGGCAAAACTGGAGTGGAGATATCAAGCTTCTGATGTTTACCCACAGTTGGGTGGGGACCAAGAACTCTGCCATGTTCACTAGAGAAAATCCCAGATGAAGCAACGGGATGAAATGACGTGGCTTCTTAGTAGAAAGGGACTCACTTCTATGGCTCAGAAGTGGTCTATATAGTAAAATAGAGGAAGTTTATTTTCTATACCTTCTCAGTGCCTTTGGACATCAATCCTCCTCAAGTAGAAAGAGAGAGCTATTGTTCCTAAGATCCCAGGAAGCTCATAATATATTTAGAGTCTAATTTTAATGAAGTTATGTCTTTATTTAGAGAAAAAGTTAAGGAAACTCTATGGAAATTATCTGTTTACCCTAGTTTTATAATGTCTTTACTTATCCTACATTGTTCCCTATGTTTATGGCCTATATAAATAGTCTGTTAATAAACATTGGTGGGGCGAGCCATGTGGTGTAGTAGGCTAAGCTTCTGTCTATGGTGCCGGCATCCCATAAAGTCACCTGTTCATATCCTGGCCGCTCCTCTTCTGATCCAACTCTCTGCGTATTCCCTGAGAAAACAGTGGAAGATGGCCCAAGTGCTTGGGCTCCTGCACCCATGTGGGAGACCTGGAACAAGTTCTTGGCTTTGGCATGGTCCCACTTCAGCCATTTGCAGAGTAAAACATCGGATAGAAGACCTTTCTCTCTGTCTCTCCCTTTGTCTGAAACTCTGCCACTCAAATAAATAAATAAAATTTTTTAAAAAGGTAAATATTGGTGTAGGTAGGAACTATTACTTTGCACTGTAACAGTGTAAAAACAGTAAAATGTGACATTGAGTTTGGTAGGACTGAGACGTATCAGCACCTTGAGCTAGCTGCTACAGTAACCCAGTGTCCAGGGCAAGCCATACTACAGTGCATGCTTGACTATTTTGTTTATTTGATCAGTGAAGAGACCAAGATCTGCATGGAGGAGGAGAGATAGAGTAAGAGTATTGTTTCCATTACTTAAGAAGTTTACCTTTGGTCTCTGATTGCACTCCCTGTAGTTAACTCGTCTAATAAGGTGACTTGTCATGTCACTTGGGGAATTCCCTCAACATAGTCATTTATCATAGTCATGGAACCATATAGAGTATTCTTTTTTATTTTTGACAGGCAGAGTTAGACAGTGAGAGAGAGACAGAGAGAAAGGCCTTCCTTTTCTGTTGGTTCACCCCCTCCCCCCCAAATGGCTGCTACGGCTGGCGCGCTGTAGCAGGCACGTCTCGCCGATCCAAAGCCAGGAGACAGGTGCTTCCTCCTGGTCTCCCATGCGGGTGTAGGGCCCAAGCACTTGGGCCATCCTCCATTGCCTTCCCGGGCCACAGCAGAGAGCTGGACTGGAGAGGAGCAACTGGGACAGAACCTGCGCCCCAACCGGGACTAGAACCCGGTGTGCCGGTGTTGCAGGTGGAGGATTAGCCTAATGAGCCATGGCACTGGCCCATATAGAGTATTCTTACTGAGAGAAATTCTGGTAGATACAATTTTTCTTCATATATTATCATATTTCCTGAGAGGTATTGTTAAGTATCTTCTTGCCTTAGCTACCTGGACAGACTGGTCAGTGTTACTCTTTAAGGGAAAAAAAATCACTATATAAATAAATGAAGTTAAAATGTTGGTTAGAGTCAACATCTCAGTAGGGCACAGAGAAAATGGGATCACGGGCAGGTGATAAGGCCAGAGAATTTCAGGGATAAATATTTAATCTTGGGACCAGCGCTGTGGTACAGCTGGTTAAGCCGCCTCTTGCAGCACCAGCATCCTATATGGGTGCTGGTTCAAGTCCTAGCTGCTCCTCTTCTGACCTAGCTCCTACCTAATGCACCTGGAAAAGCAGTAGAAGATGGCCTGAGTGCTTGAATCCCTGCATCCACAGAGGAGACTCAGACAAAGCTGCTGGCTCCTGGCTTTGGTCTGGCCTAGCCCTGGTTGTTGCAGCCATTTGGGGAGTGAACCAGCGAATGGAAGACTTCTCTCTCTCTGCCTGGGCCTCTCTATCTCTGTAGATCCACCTTTCAAATAAATAAATAAATAAATCTTAAAAAATTAATCTTACGGGGCCGGCACTGTGGTACAGTGGGTTAACGCCCTGGCCTGAAGCACCAGCATCCCATATGGACACTGGTTCAAGTCTTGGCCGCTCCACTTCCCATCCAGCTCTCTGCTGTGGCCTGGAAGTGCAGTGGAGGATGGCCCAGGTCCTTGGGCCCTGCACCCACATGGGAGACCAGGAAGAATCTCCTGGCTCCTGGCTTCAGACTGGTACAACTCTGGCTGTTGCGGCCAATTGGGGAGTGACCCAATGGATGGAAGACTTCTCTCTCTGTCTCTGCCTCTCTCTGTAACTCTGTCTTTCAAATAAATAAAAAATAAATAAAAATAAAAAATTAATCTCACCTCCTTTTGTATATCCTTAAAAGCTGTCAGCACCTGACAGAAGATGAAAATATATAAAAATTAGTATTACAGATTACTGCTTTATTATAAAGGGATTTATGTATAGAATTAGGGTATATAACCCCTCTGCCATTAGGCTGTTGAATGTGAATGTCAAGAGACCCTGGCTTTCTATCTTTTGCAATAAGTCCTCATTGACTTCCACCATACATATGTCATGACTGCCATTCCTTCACTTGATCAGTGGGTGAAATACATTTAACACAGGTGCATGAGCTAGTCAGGAGACTAGCATATTTAAAACCTTTCACAGCTTCTCTCTACATTTAAAGTGGTTTGGCTGTAAACAGCATGTATAATGAAATCCACTATTACATTTCATATATGTTGTTTCTTGTCCTGAAGTTAAGCATAGATAGAAAAATCGACACACTTTTATATTTAGGTTATAATATAATGGAGGCCAACATCAAATGTTGGTGAGTAGATATGACAGCTGACACTCCCTTGCATTATTGGAGGAAGTGTAAAATCATATTTTCACTTTGTAAAAGTTCTGACAGTTTCTTATCAAACTAAATATATACTTGTCCTATCATCCAGATGTGGATGGATACAATGATTGTGGCAACTCTGGGTTGCCTCATTTCGGGGAAAGGGACAATATGGGAAAATGCAAGATAGTGTGATATTGATAATCTTGACCCTGTGTAGGCCTAGGCTAATGCTCCTGTGCCTTATTTAAAAAAAAAAATTAAAAAGCTTAAAAAAATAAATAGAAAAAGTCTCATAAAATATGGGTATATAAAAAGAAAATATTTTTGTTTCTATACACAGTTTGTTTTCTAAGCTGTTATTACAAAAATGAAAAAATAAGTTTATAAAGGATAAGTTAAGTACATTAAAGAAATAAATCTAAAAAATAAATTTAATCAATTAAGTTTACAAAGTCTATAATAGTGTACAGTAATGTCTTAGACTTTCAGGTTGTCTTACCACTCATTCATTTATTGAACTTTACAACTTCAAGTTCTGAAAGCTATATTCATGATACTTGACCTGTACAAGTGTGCCATTTTTATCCTTTATGTTGTATTTTTAGTGCACTATTTCCATGTTTACATATGTTCAGATGCACAGTTACTTACCATTGTGTTACAATTCCCTGCAGTATTCTGTGTAATACTGTCCTGTACAGATTTGTGGCTTGGAAGCAATCGGATACAGCTTATAACCTAGCCTTGTACCATTTGGGTTTAGGTAAGTACATTCTTTGATGTCCACAAAATGATGAAATTGTTTTATGATACATTTCTCAGAACCTATCCTATCATTATACAACACATAACTGCATTATTATTAAGTGGAGACTGGCAGAAGGGGTTCTGGTAAACCTCACCAATATTTTAATAAAAAAGCCAGAATTGTTGATTAAATAATAAGCAGCCCTTTCTTGCTTTCTTCTGTATGAAAAACTTATACTTAAGTTCAAAATAATTCAATTAACTTTCTCTTCTCTATCCAGGTATCTAAATGCACAGTACATGCAGTTAGCATATCGAGACAGACGTCAGAGTAGCTGGACTTGTGGGAAACTTCAGGTAACTGCATTCTGTGAAAGTTTGCAGAAGTTTGCTGTGGCTATCTCTATGCATAGTTAGCTTTTTCATGCAAATACCATCAGATTTGTATTTCATGCAAATATCACCCAGATATAAAGTGAAACCTGACATTTTCAAGTCTGAGAATTGGCCACGTTTCTGCACATATTTCTACAGACAAAAGTTTGCATCGCCATCCATATCCAATAACAGAATTGTAAAATCATGCAAAGACACGAAAGTCAGACATAAAACAGGTAAATGAGCTAGTCAGGAGGCTAGCATATTTAAAAATCTGTCACAGATTTTTCTTTTTACAAATCTTTCACAAACTTTCTCCACCAACCAGTTGACTTTACAAGAATAATTTAGCTAGTATCACTTGTATGTACAGGTTCAAGACCTGTGGTTTTCTCCAATGGAAAGAACCAAACCTTTTAACAGGGGACCTCTTTGAGGCCAGGTGAAGAAAAACCAGACATTGTGTAGCAAGCAAAATAAAACATTATATATATATTTCATATATCCATATATCCATATATATGTATATATTTCACAAGACAAATGAGTAAATTCAAGGTAATTCTAATAAGAATGAGGATATTTTTTATGAAACTTGACAAACTGATTCTAAAATCAGCCAGGAATAGCTAAGGTAGTTTTGAGAATAATAATAGAGGATTTTATAAGGTACTTTATAACTTTTAAGTAGGTAAATAGTATATAATTTTTAAAATAATTTTTATCTAAAATTTAATTAGTTCTTTTAAACAGATTCAATGTGCTTTATAAATATAATTTTTTATTTTATTTTATTTAAGGAAAACACATATCATGTATTTCATATATACAGATTTAGGAACATAGTGATACTTCCCACTCTACCCTCCCTCCTGCCAGCACTCCTATCCATTTTCTTCCTTCCTCTCCCATTCCAGTTCTTATATATATATTTTTTGACAGGCAGAGTGGACAGTGAGAGAAAAACAGAGAGAAAGGTCTTCCTTTTCTGTTGGTTCACCCCACAATGGCCACTACAACAATTGCGCTGCGGCCGGCACACTGTGCTGATCCAAAGCCAGGAGACAGGTGCTTCTCCTGGTCTCCCATGTGGGTGCAGGGCCCAAGGACTTGGGCCATCCTCCACTGCACTTCTGGGCCACAGCAGAGAGCTGGCCTGGAAGAGGGGCAACCAGGACAGAATCTGGCGCCCTGACCAGGACTAGAACCCGGTGTGCCGGCGTCGCAGGTGGAGGATTAGCCTATTGAGCCACGGCTCCGGCTTCCAGTTCTTATATTTTTTTAAAGATCTATTTTTACTTTACTTTATACTCATAAGATTAACCCTACACTAAATAAGAGTTCAACAAATAGTAAGAAGAAAAAACACTGTTCCTGAGCAAGTAGAGACAAGGGCTATAAGCAATCATCAAAGCTCACTATTCCACTTTCAGTCCTGTACATTACATTTTTATACTCTAAAAAAGCATATAATTGACAGAGATGTGGGTGACTATACCAATCGTCCTCAGTCAGAGACGATTTAGTCCCTCACCAGCCCCATGGAAGGACATTCAGGTGACTTGTTATGTAGTATCTGGAGACATTGTTGGTTATCACAAATGCGAAAGAAGCTTTTTAGTGTCATTCAGCTAGCAGAGGCCAGAGATGCTTCTGAATACCCTGCAGTGTGAACACCTCCAGCCCTGTAACACTCACCAAAGAATTATCCAGCCCTAAACGCTGGTAGAGCTGCATTTGGGAAAGTGCTATAGAGTGTTCATGAACGGACCTGTACATATATGGGAAGTTGGTATATGTTAGAGGTGGTATTACAAATTTTCAAGGAAAAATGAACTGTTGAGAAAATTATCTTTGGATACAGAAAAATTGTTTTCAAAATTCACATAACATTTATAAGTAAATTACAGTAAGATAAAAATAAATTGCCACTATAAAACAAAATTATAAGGATAGAAAATAATTTTTACTAATATCTAAAACAAAGAAAAGCTATGATTTATTTTACTAGTATAAACCTTATTTGAGGCAAAAGATATACTGGGAAAAAACTTAGAGAAGATATTTGCCACTTATTTTATAAAAGATTAGTATCAAAATTATATATATCATATATGTATATGTATGAATACATTATATATGCATTATATATACATAGATAAGTATATTTAAGACATATATATATACACACACACACACTTATCTGTGAACAGTTAACAAACAAGTAGAATTATGTTTAAAGGGTATGCAGTGTGAAGAAGTAGTTCACAGAAGAGGAACTACTATTGACCAATAAATATAAGAATCCATGGTCTACCTTATTGACAATCTGGTACAAATAATAATAATATACAGCTTAATCCATTAGGGCAATAAAAATTTTAAACCAAATAAAGTCATTTGTTGGATGACTGAAGGGGAATTGGAATTCCAATGCAACTGTAAATTATCACAAACACACACACACACACACACACATCATTTGTCTTGGTGAAATACTGAAAAATAATCTTATTGCCCACAATACAGCAACAAACAAAATGTAAATAGAGAAGATGGAATTAAATATGATACCACATATATAATAATCTCTCTACCTATATATACTCCATTGCCATGATTTGAATGTGTCCCTCCATAGGCATGTGTTGGAAGCTCAGTTCCCAATACAACATTGGGAAAGATGATTAGGCCAAGAAGTCTCTGCCCTCAGCAGTGTTGTTTCAGGAGTGGGTTCATTGTCTTGGGAATGGATTCCTTATAAAAGGCTGAGTTTGGTCCATTCTGCTCTCTGTTTCTAGCCGTCTTGCCTACTGCCAGGGAGTGAATTAGCAAGAAGGCTCCCGTTAGATTCTAGCCCTTTACTCTTGGGCTTCTGAGCTTCCAGAACTATGAGTCAATGAATTTCTGTTTATTATAAATTATCCAGTCTTTGGAATTGTAACAGCATCAAAAAAGACCCCAGGCATTCATATTCTGCCTCTTAAAAATCATTATGTCAAATGACTCAAGCACAGAACTCTGCCAGCAAAAGTTATTTATCCATGGAACCTGTGGATAACTCTTCCTCACTCTAATCCAAGCCATGTCCCTTATCCTATACATTATATTACTCTTAAGATTCTGCACTGGAAACACACAGTTATATCAGCCTTCATTGTGGGGACTGAGGTATAACTTATTACATTAAACCTGAGAGAAAGGTCAAACCTGTGCTTTGAAGAAGGTTTGTGGCAGTCCCTGATAACTGAGGAATAAACATCTTTGATATAGGACTTCAACAGCCAGGACTCATGACAGCTTCAGACAGTGGGTGAGGTGCACAGGGGTGAGGAGTTCAGAAGATTTGGGACTGAATGAGAAACAGAACAAGACAGGAGGGAGTATGATAGTCCTTTATCATTGATCAGCAAACTGCTCAAGGGAAGAGAAATACATTCACTTCTTATGCACTGTCTCCCTTCTCCCATCTTTCACTGTTTTGTCAAGAATGATCCCTCTTTACTCACCTGGTCCCACAAGGTTTCAGTGATTGTTACCTGTTTTTCCTGTTGAAATAAGGAAAAAAATATTGGAGATATTACTCTCTCTGAGAATCTGAATGGCTACTTTATGGAGTTTGTGGAATAAGAGATAGCATTTGGAATAGAGATGACACCTGGTGTTACCTCATGTTTCAAAATGTCCAGTGTCTTCTTCAGACATATCTCCTGTGCATCTCTTGATCCAGCTCGTGAGTGACATGCACAAGTGGTCCCATATCTTTACCCACCTTATCAATACCGGTGTTACCTGCCTGCAGTCATGGTGTAATAGTGGCCTTGGACATATTAGTTGGTCTTGGTAGATAGCAGCTGATTGAGAGTACGTGAATTACAAAGCCCACGTCCTCCAAGACATTATCTTTACATCAAGTGGCTTTTCTACCTCCTCTCCACACCACACCTCTTTCCTGCCCTTCCTAGCAACCTGAAGTCCCAAAGAAGCCAGGTATATTTGGATGTCTTACCCACCTGTGGTCTCATTGTCTCTTTTATGGAAGTGCTGGAAAGAAAGGATGATATAAATCTGATGAGGAGCAAGGAAAATAATCCAGAGATTTCTCCTAACTCTGCCCTACAACTCCTAGCATGAATTCTTGAGGTTTGCTACCAATTAAGGAAGACTAGCTGGGATTCTTATAATCCTCTAGGTCATCTAGCTTCATCTTCCCAATGCTGTGTGATAGCACTTTGAAAACTCTAGAGCGTAGAACAGTGGAAATGAAGACAGCTGTCACCATCATTAAGCATTATCATTCTCCTGTCTAAATGTATCTGCCCTCCACCCTTCACCCCACCTAACTTGGAACTGCCTAGGTCTCTGTAGAAGTCACGTCCAAATATCAGACTACTGCCTTTTTATGTCCTCCCAAAATGCATTCTCCCTTTTAATGAGCTCGGATGGGGTGGGAGTGGGGATGGAAACTTGAGGAATAAGTTATAAGATTTTGCTTATTCTTGCCAGCATGACTGTGAAGCTCTTATTCCTAAATACTGTGAGGGAATAGGTATAGAGAGGGCCAAACTGGCAACTGGCAGGAAGGAGACAGGTTAAACAATGGGTGCAACTTGGACAATCTGAACAAACTCAGCCTAGACTTGCATAGAGGTTATGGGCCAAAGGAAGACAGAGGTAGCTAGCTGGAGGAGGACATCACCTCTTAGAATTGTTTCAGGGCCTGATTGTAAGACAGGGGGAAAGCTAAAGAAGAAAACATGTTTCAGAACCCAAGGATACTTACATCTCTAGCCTGAGTTTTCTGCTTGTACAGAACTGCCATAAAAGAAGCAGTAGATCTTTACAGATAAAGGTATGGAGGCCAGTAGCCACAGGGAGTCTGGGGACACAGAAGAAAGCAGAAACAGCCTAGGAGGACTTTGAGCCAGCCAGATCTACAGTTCAGAGGTGACTCTTGAAGGTTATCAATTTCGCATAGCAAATAACAAGGTGGAAATCTCCTTGGGCATTGTTGTGTCAAATGATTCAAGCACAGAACTCTGCCAACAAGTTATTTATCCATGGAACCTTTGGATATCTCTTCCTCACTCTAATCCAAGCCATGTCTCTTATCCTACAAATTATATTACTCTTTTTTTTTTTGACAGGCAGAGTGGACAGTGAGAGAGAGAGGCAGAGAGAAAGGTCTTCCTTTTCTGTTGGTTCACCCCTCAATGGCCGCTGCTGCTGGTGCGCTGTGGTCGGCGCACTGTGCTGATCTGAAGCCAGGAGCCAGGTGCTTCTCCTGGTCTCCCATGCGGGTGCTGGGCCCAAGGACTTAGGCCATCCTCCACTGAACTTACGGGCCACAGCAGAGAGCTGGCCTGGAAGAGGGGCAACCAGGACAGAATCTGGCTCCCCGACCAGGACTAGAACCCGGTGTGCCGGTGCCGCAGGTGGAGGATTAGCCTATTGAGCCATGGCGCCAGCCATTATATTACTCTTTAAGATTTGCCCAAGGGTTCTACTTATTTGTTTCGGGGGGGGGGCAGGGACAGAACTGAGTTTCACCTGCAGTTTTCTCCTCAGTTTGAATTTCCAACCAAGTCTTTTAAATAGAGGTGGTGAATAATTGACATACTGGGTAAAAGACATGGGCACAAATGATGAAGTGTGTGTGTGTGTGTGTGTGTGTGTGTGCCTGTATAGTGATACAAAGAGAGACAATGAAAGAGTAGGGGACAGAGAAGAGACAGAGGTAGAAGTAGAGGTGGGGTGGGGGGAGAGGAGTTTGAGAGATTGGCCCAATAAAATTTGGATGATTTATTACCTGAAATTGGAGGAGAATATTGAGCCTCCATAAACCAGGCACTGACAATGGTGCTTTCATGTATGTATTCTATCCTCAGGCGGCCCTGTGAGGGAGGTGTGGGCGGCCTATTTCACTCTGCAGCAAACCAAGACTCTAATATGCTACATAATAGTGGTTGAAAAACTTGAATCTGACTCAGGTCTGTGAATTCCATTTTGTGTCATGATTTCTCTGTGAGAACATATGTTACTGTGTCCTACAGGTTTTAAAGCTGAGTTATTGGAAGTCTAATTACATTATAGTAGGAAAAATCTGGAATTTAGAGACAGAATTTATTTGAATTCTAACCTCTTTCTCTCTATGAATCTGTTTCATCACCTATAGAAAAAGGTAAATGACCTTTATCTTAAGGGTTTGGGGGAGAATTGTATGAAAGCCCCCAACTGTTAAATTCATTTCAAGTCTTGTAGTGTTATTGCACGGTGTCCTTGCCACTTCCACTGCAAAAAAACATCTGTTCACCAGCAGAGAATTCAGTGCTTCGGGGTGGCTTATGTACGTTCTAATACAGAACTCTACAAGACTTCAGCATCTAGCCTCAGTTTTCTCCTCAGAGTTCTGTAGTTGTCAAGTTCCCATCTTTCTCTGAATTTTCTCCTTCTCAGTTACTGACTGATTCTCAGAGACTTGAGGCCCAGTTAACCATTCTGCTTATATTAATAAGCTGGGCAGCGTAAAAACCTAGAAGGCTTTTTGAGTCTCTTTGCTCAAATTCCTGCAAACTTTTATCTCAAAATATCTTTGCATATGCCAAAGACTGAAGTTCTAGCTCCCTTTTGAAGTTTTCCTTGACCCATCAGTTCATGGCAAGCCTCTCTTTTTTCTGGCTTTATGACTAACATTCCCTGTGTTTCGTATTCAGCCTCAAGTAACAAATTAGATTCTTCTTCTCCACCATAATCTAAGAGAAGGATGGTTTTGGATGACTGACCTTGATTCACATTATTGAGAACATTAAGATTAGAAAACATTGACCCTGGGGGGCTGGCGCTGTGGCATAGCGGATAAAGCAGCACCTGCAGTGCTGGCATCCCATATGGGCAGTAGTTCAAGTCCTGGCTGCTCCACTTCTGATGCAGCTCTCTGCTATGGCCTGGGAAAACAGTAGAAGATGGCCCAACTTCTTGGGCCCCTAGCCCCTGCATGGGGGACCTGGAAGAAGCTCCTGGCTCCTGGCTTTGGATTGGCGCAGCTCTGGCCATTGCGGCCAGCTGGGGAGTGAACCAGTGGATGGAGGGCCTCTCTCTCTCTCTCTCTCTCTGTCTCTCTCTCTCTCTGTCTCTGTCTCTCTCTCTCTCTCTCTCTCTCCCCTCTCTTCCTCTCCTCTCTCTGTGTAACTCTGACCTTCAAATAAGTAAATAAATCTTTAAAAAAAATTGACCCTGGAATGAACAGATATCCTTAGGATTATATACCCAATTAGCTCCTAGAGGCATTTCAATCAATGCCAATCTTCTAAATTAGAATTACAAATACTTGCTATTGTCCTTTCCATCCGGAGAATGGAGAAGGGGGAGGACATAGACATTCACACCTTCCCAAGGCAGGCAAGGAAGTGAGCACAGCCAGACTGAGAAACAGGTGACCCTAATTATTCTCCCATAGAATGTATCAAAACTAAGGACATTTGACAGTCATCATTATCCCCATTTACCTTTTCTGCTGGTTGGACATCATTCCTGCCTTTTGTTCTTGATCCTGGTAGGCATGCTGTGCCATTCGTTCTTGGACAGAAACCAAAGATTATGGAGCTGAAGATGGGAATAGCTCCAGGCCCTGGGGATGCATAAATGAATAGGGGAGAGGCAGGCTATAGTGAAAAGAAAGCACAACCTGAAGAACTGATAGAACAGATTTCCCCCTAGGTCAGGAAAGATCTGGGTTTTAAATGGGGTCAGTGTGTGTGTGTGTGCGTGTGTGTGTATGTGTGTTTAAAGATAAGGGTGAGAAGCATTCATCCTGGTAAAAATCTCCCTGCCCTTTTTCAGTAGCAACAGAAATTCCATTGTGAAAGTGGATGAATAAAAAGAAGGACAACCTAAGTGAAAAATACATGGCTAAGATTGGAAGGCAAGGAGCAGGCCAGGGGCTTCTTGAGTTGTTGGTGGACTCTAAGACATGAATAAGAAGTAATTCCTGGTGAGCCTGAGGGTGGCAGATCTCCCCCTCTACCCTTCCTTACAAAAGATCCTCATACTCAGCTAAGGGAAGTACTACAGATGAGAGAACAGTCAGATCCAGCTTTCAAGTGCTTAGTAGAGGCCGAGAGGTCAAAGCAATGTCCTAAACAAGAGATAAACCCTCCCATACAGGGCCCACTCTGTGGTGTAGCAGATAAAGCTGTCGCCTGTGATGCTGGCATCCCATATGGGTGCTGGTTCACATCCCAGCTCCTCCACTTCTGATCCAACTCCCTGATAATGATCTGGGAAAAGCAGGGGAAAATGGCCCAAGTGTTTCGGTGCCTGCCACCCGCGTGAGAAACCTGAATGAAGCTCTTGGCTTCGTCCAGTTACAGCCATCTAGGGAGTGAACCAGCAGATGGAGGATTTCTCTCCCTCCCTCTCTCTCCCTTTCCCTCTCCTCCCCCAGTAGCTCTTTCAAATAAATAAATCTTAAAAAAAATCAGCCCTCCTATTCCCCCAATCTTTTCCACTTCTATGCTTATCCACTTCCAAACTCCAGTCAGCAGCCACATTGTATACCCAGAAACTTACCTGAATGGGCTACCCAAATCACAGTTTTCCCCACCCCTTCCCCACTAGATTTTGCCCTCTTCAAGACCCATCTCACAGCAGTCCTCTGCTCTCCATATTGACCTTGCCCTTTCAACACTCTATGACCTCAGCTGTGACCTCATAGAGCTAGGATGACTGACTCTCTCTTCCCAGCCTCTTCACAGGCTCCATTTAATCCAGATTATGATGGCAAAACAAAGGGATAACATTGTGACATTTAAAATTTAATTTCTGGAAATTTTTGCTGCTTCATTGTTCTCTACCCATTGCATTAGATATCCATTGCTTCTGAGAGATAGCAGAAGTGATATCAGAAAAATGATCTTACTTTGAATTTCAAAATAGGGTCTTAACAGTCTGGCTTTGTATTTCATAAACTAGGTTCTTGAGAGAGAAATTACTTTGTTTTTGGTTCCAAAAGTCTTTCACTTGGAAGATTACCAAAGATGGGTGAATGACCATCGATTTAAAACTGTAGAGGCTGGGGCTGGTGCTGTGGCATAGTGGTAAAGCCATTGCCTGAAGTGCCGGCATCCCATATGGGCACTGGTTTGTGTCCTGGCTGCTCTACTTCTGATTTGGCTCTCTGCTATGGTCTGGGAAAGCAGTAGAAGATGGCCCAATGCCTTGGGCCCATGTACCTGTGTGGGAGACCTGGAAGAAGCTCCTGGCCCCTGGCTTCAGATCTGAGAAGATCCTGCTTCTTTTTGGTGATGATGTATGATGATTTATGTAACATCCCCTTATATATCTAAAATCTTGAGAATAGAAGGAACCATTGCTCTGCTTCCTCTTGCAACTGGACCTCTGGAGAGTAGCCTCAGAGAGGGTGCTGTGCCAACCTGGGGTGGTCTTGGTCAAGTGGGAAATATGATGTGGTATGTTTAGGCAGAAAGGGTTTGAGATCATTCCTTCCAGTTCCCATATCCTACCCAGGTGATAGCGGAAAAGATTCACAAATACAGATAGAAAAGGAAAGATCTGAGATCTGAAGTAGACTCACAATGCATGCCGTCGGTGATAACTTCCTGTGTAAGTTCCATGAATAAAGATGTATCCTTCTCCAGTCACTTGCCTTTAGCAGGATTTAAGGCTTTGATTTTGGAGTTCCTGGGGCTACATGAAACTACCATGGTCACTCCCTAAGCACTACATTCTTCCTTATGACTTGCTTAAATTGTTAAACGATAAGTCACCAGAAACCTTGGTTAGAAGTTACTCTCTCCCTTCCTCTAGGAAAGGGGTAAGGAATATTCAGCTCATGAATTGTCTAAGGCCCTTGAAAACATTTGATCTTGCATTGCCAAGTCAACTACAGGTGGGACTCTTACCACTGCTATTTAATATAGTCCTGTATCTTTGTTGGTGAGGTATGTTTCTTGTAGGCAGCAAATAGATGGGTTTTGTTTTTTAATCCATTTGGGGACTGGTGCTGTGGTGCAGCGAGTTAAAGCCGCAGCCTGCAGTGCAGCATCCCAAATGGGCACTGGTTTAAGTCCCAGCTGCTCCACTTCTAATCAAGCTCTCTGCTATGGCCTGGGAAAGTAGTGGAAGGTGGCCCAAGTCCTTGGGCCCCTGAACCCATGTGGGAGACCCGGAAGAAACTCCTGGCTCCTGACTTCAGATCTGCTCAACTCGGGCTGTTGCGGTCATTTGGGGAGTGAACCAGAAGATGGAAGACTCTCTCTCTCCCTCCCTCCCTTCCTCCCCCTGGCTCTACCTCACTCTGTAACTCTGTCTTTCAAATAAATAATATAAATCTTTAAAAAAATTAAAAATATTAATCCATTCAGCCATTCTTTATCTTTTTTTTGCTTTTTAAATCTTTATTTCAATGTAACTATGATTACAGAAATACACTCATATTGGTTAATAGAACATAGTTTAAATTGAACTTATCCTACAATTTTTACTAAAAACCTGGTAAATGGTTTAAGGTTTTTAAAATGCAGCCTGGTTTATTTTTATCTATTAAAATGTATAAAAGATCTTTCATCAAATGCTGCACAAGAAGGCAGCAAAAATCTTGAGAAATTTACCTTTGATTTGCCTTAGAAAAGTAACATGTGGGGCCGGTGCTGTGGCATAGTGGGTAAAGCTGCCACCTGCAGTGCTGGCATCCCACATGGGCACTGGTTTGAGTCCCTGCTGCTCCACTTTCTGATTCAGCTCTCTGCTATGGTCTGGGAAAGCAGTAGAAGATGGTCCAAGTCCTTTGGCCCCTCCATCCATGTGGGGGGATGAAGCTCCTGGAAGAAGCTCCTGGCTCCTGGCTTCAGGTTGGCGCTGCTCTGGCCATTGCGATCAGCTGGGGTGTGAACTAGAGGATGGAAGACCTCTCTCTCTCTCTTTGCCTCTCCTTCTCTCTTTGTGTGACCCTGACTTTCAAATAAATAAATCTTGAAAAAAAAAAGTAACACGTATTAGAGTCTTTATCATTTAACTGGTGAATTGAGGTCATTTACATTCAAGGTGACTATTGATAAGTAACAACTTGGCCCTGTACGTTTTCCATAATGATTCCTATTATTTACTTTGGATTTCCTTTGTACTTTTACTGGTAGATTTTCTGTCTTCAAATTCTTTCATAGTGATGACCATGCTTCTGTGTTTCCGTGTGTAGCACATCTGTAAGTACCTTTTATAAGGCTGGACAATGCTGATGAATTCTTTCAGTTTCTGTTTGTTAGGAAGGTCTTTATTTCACATTCATTCATAAATGAGAGCTTTGCTGGGTACAATGCTCTGAGTTGATAGTTTTTTTCTCTTAAGACCTGGCATATATCTGACCACTCTCTTCTAGCCTGTAGGGTCTCTGATTAAATGTCAGCTGTGAGTCTAATTGGAGATCCTCTTAAAGTAATCTGGTGTTTCTCTTGTACGCATTTCAGAATCCTTTCTTAATGTTTTACTGTTGAAAATTTGTCTATGCTGTGTCGGGTGAGCTCTTTTCTGGTCGTGTCTATTAGGAGTTCTATGTTGTTGCTGTATTTGGACATCTCTTTATCCAAATTGGAGAAGTTTTCTGTAATTATTTCACTAAATAGGTCTTCTAGTCCATTCTCTCTTTCAATACCTTCACTTTGTGTTGCAATGTGGGGGCAAACTGATGAAATATTTACTTAATATATACTAAACTGATCTTCTGTATATAAAGAGAATTGAAAATGAATCTTGATGTGAATGGAAGGGGAGAGGGAGTGGGAATGGGGAGGGTTGCGGGTGGGAGGGAAGTTATGGGGGGGAAGCCATTGTAATCCATAAGCTGTACTTTGGAAATTTATATTCATTAAATAAAAGTTAAAAAAATAAAATGGAAGATCAAATGTCAAAAAAAAAAAGATTAACCTTACACTAACTACACAGTTAACAAAAAGCTGTTTCCTCTCTGCTATGGCCTGAGTAAGCAATGGAAGATGGCTCAAGTGCTTGGGCCCCTGCACCTGCATGGGAGACTGGGAAGAAACTCCTGGCTCCTGGCTTCAGATCAGCACAGCTCCGGCCAATGGCAGCCATCTGGGGAGTGAACCAGCAGACAGAAGACCTCTCTCTCTGTCTCTACCTCTCACTGTCTGTAACTCTACTCAAATAAATAAATAAAATCTTAAAAAAAGCTGTTTCTCAACAATTGTGTCAGGGCTTTTTAAAATCATCACATCTCAAATTGTCAGTTTAACTTCTATAGACTACCTTTTAGATACTCTATTGGTTACCACACATCAAGGAGAACACATGGTATCTGTCTTTTTGGGACTTACTTCACTAAGTATAATGTTCTCCAGTTGCATCTATTTTGTTGCAAATGACATTATTTATTTATTTATTTTTGTTTTAGGCATTTGCAGAGATACTTTTTTTTT
>CM027394.1:64065108-64097933 GCA_015711505.1 Sylvilagus bachmani
CTCTCTGTTTCTTTCTTTATTTTTGATTCAAAAGGAAAGTAGTTCCACACAGCTGAATGGAATTGGGAGTGGTTAGCAGGCGAATGATATACCCACAGGAGCCAGAGATCAGAAGCTCTTTCCCAAGGACCACAGAGGGAATCTCTGTGGTCTTCAGTGTGGGTTCAAATTCTCCTGCAGTCTCACCACTGGGCTACCAAGACTACCAAACTGTAGCGTCTCTGGAGAGTACTCACGTGGTGAATTCCGTGAGTTCTCTCCCCCACCGTCTCTATTTTTCACAGTCTCAGTTCATTAGCACCACACATTCATTAAGTTCTAATCTCCTGTTATTTCACCCCCGCGCCCAGAGTCAGGTTTTTCTGCTAGGCTCAGGGCCGGTGCAGACCTGAGGTCACCCTGCTTATGACATATGTCAAAAATGGTGCCTGCTCTTTGTCTTGCTCACCTTTGAGAGGTGGGGGGAGAGAGAGAAACTTGTGTCCGTATCGGTCACTTTTTTCTTTCTCTCTCTCTTCTAGTTAGCCTGGTGAACTTTTCCCCACAGGGTTTCAAGCCTTGTTCACTCTAGTCTCCTCTTTCCGCTTCCCTGCCGGTGTCTCGGGCTATTGAGGTTCGGCTCACCTCGCATTCCAGCGCTGGTGCGTTGAGTCTGCCACTGGTGTCCCGAACTGCAAGCTCCCACGCTCTCCACTCAGGTCCACTGTGAATCACTAGTTCCAGAAGAGTTTCCTCTGCTGTTTCTTCCCCTACTCTTCCTTGAACCTGCGGTTCTCCACTTTTAATAACTGTCTCTCCTTGGACTATTGGTGTGCTGCCTTCCTATTCCACCATCTTGCCCGCCTCGAGATACTTTTTTTTTTCACCGATGATGGCTTTTATCTTTGGACTATACCTCTGTGTCTTAATGGAATGTCTTCTCTTTCGGGGAATACCCAGAGGCATGTGCTGGGTTTGGCCAGGGAGCTCTGTTCAGTTCATATACATGAGTTCATATACATGAGATTTTTAATTTTTAATTTACATAAAAGGAACAAATTTCATGTTTTTCATGGTTCCTTCAGAACTGTGGTGGGGGAAATATCCAGGGTGACACTCAAGTTGGGTGTGGTAGATATTTTATTATTATTTTTTTAATTAGGGGAGGATTTTATCAATTCTGTTGGCATAGTCTTACCCTCTCTTCCTCCCCTCCAAATGACCAATGCTCAGGTGCTAGCCCAGCAGGTGCAATATTCATCCACACTGCCACAAGAACCACACACAGGATCCATGTAGTCCTCAGTGTGACTACAGATCCCACTGCAATGGCCCACCCCAGGCAATCAGGAAGCCCTGAGTATGTGGAGCCACCCACAGTGACTACCCAGAGACCCAGCCATACTCTGAGGCCTCACACAGTGACAGTGTTCCCACAGTCCCAGCACACAAGGCTCCCACAGCCATGGGGCGCCAAGGATCCATTCCACCTTGCTGGTGTATCCTATCCAGAGAGAGGTGGAAATGCTCCCAGAGCCAGCTGCCTGTGGGTACTCTACCCAGGCAACCTGAGACCCTGAGCCTGTGAAGTGCTATAAGGCTAAGGGTACCTCACAGTCCTATGTAGTCCCCCAGCCCCCATCAATCTTCCCAGGCAGACTAAGGTGTCTTCTGGCTGGTAGCTGGGCATGCAGACAGAAATTGGTATGGCTGTTACATATTTCCAAAATGGCACCCACCCTTTCTCAGCCAATTGCAGGGAACCATTGTTGGCTGGACAGGGAGAGAGAAATGTGCTCCCTTTTTCCTCTAGGTTGGCAGGTACACTGTCTCCCATAAGGCTCCAGACTGGACTCACGTGAGGCTCTCCCTACAGCTCTATTATCAGTGGCTTGGGTTGCTGCAGTCTGGTCTCGTATCACTCTCCAAAGCTGATTCTGAGGCTCTAGGCTGCTAGGGTCCTGTGTTGTGTACATGTTTTTTTTTTTTAATTTTTATTTAGAATATAAATTTCCAAGGTACAACTTTGTGGATTGCAATGGCTTCCCCACCCATACCTCCCCTCCCCCCTCTAACCTCCCCCCTTACCCACTCCCTCTCCCCTTTCATTTATATCCAGATTCATTTCCAATTCTCTTTGTGTACAGGAGCTCAGTTTAGTATGTGTTAAGAAAAGATTTTAAACCATTTGCTCTCATATAGCATTACAGAGTGAAATATACTCTTTGAGTACTAGTTATAGCATTAAATCACCTTGTACAGCACATTAAGGGCAGAGATCCTACATGATATAGTTTTTTTAAAATTGATTGATTTTTATGTAACTTCCAATTTTTTTTAATCATGTACATGTTTTTGTGATGTGTATCCACACTCTCCACATAGATCCACAGAATCCTTCTTCCTTCTGTGGAGTTTCCACTGCAGTTTTCTCCCTAACTCTTCCCTGAGATTGCAGTCTCTCCACTTGTTTTTTAAAACTATCTTCCCCTAGACTAGACCAGTAATTTCCCTTTCTATTCTGCCATCTTGGAATCTCATGTGTACATGAGATTTTTAATTTTTAATTTATATAAAGGGAACAAATGTCATGTTTTTCATATATACAGGTTTTTTTTTTTTTGACAGGCAGAGTGGACAGTGAGAGAGAGAGACAGAGAGAAAGGTCTTCCTTTGCTGTTGGTTCACCCTCCAATGGCTGCCGTGGTTGGCGCGCTGCGGCCAGCGCACCGTGTTCATCCGATGGCAGGAGCCAGGTGCCAGGTGCTTTTTCCTGGTCTCCCATGGGGTGCAGGGCCCAAGTACTTGGGCCATCCTCCACTGCACTCCGGGGCCACAGCAGAGGGCTGGCCTGGAAGAGGGGCAACTGGGACAGAATCCGGCGCCCCGACCGGGTCTAGAACCCGGTGTGCCGGTGCCGCAAGGCGGAGGATTAGCCTGTTGAGCCACGGCGCCGGCCCATATATACAGTTTTAAGAACATAATAATACTTCCTTATGCTTAGTGAAATAAGTCAGTCCCCAAAATACAAATATCATGTGCTTTTTCTGGTTGGTGGTAATTAATATATAGAGTACAAAATTATAATGTATATAAATGAAATCGACATTTCGAGATTCAATTATTGTTTATAGCCCTATTATTGTTTATAGCCTATTCTCTTGAGGAAAAGTGGTTTTTCTATGCACTAGTTGTTGAATTCTTTATTCAGTGGAGAATAAAGCTTGTGACTGTAAAGTAAATTGAAAGTATGCCATTGGAGAAGCTTATTCTTTCAGAGTTCTGGATGCCAGAAGTTTGAAATTAAGGTGATGGAAGTGCTGGTTCCTTCAGAGGCTGTGAGTGAGAATCAATTCCATACCTGGTGGCTTCTGGCCACCTTTGTAATTCCTTGGCTTGTAGACACATCACTCCAACATTTCCTTCTGTCTTCACATGGACTTCTCCTTTGATGTGTTTTCCCTCCTCTTCCTTCCCCATTACCTCCCTCTTCTCAGGTCACTGATCACTGAATTTAGAATCTGCCTTACTCTAAGATGCTTTCAGCTTGAGATCTAAATTACACATACACAGATAATTTTTTTAAAACTTTTATTTAATAAATATAAATTTCCAAAGTACAACTTTTGGATTACAGTGGCTTCCCCCCTCCATTACCTCCCTCCCACCTGCAACCCTCCCATCTCCAGCTCCCTCTCCCATCCCATTCACATCAAGATTCATTTTCAATTATCTCCATATACAGAAGATCAATTTAGTATATACTAAGTAAAGATTTCAACAGTTTGCACCCACACAGAAGCACAAGTATAAAGTACTGTTTGAGTACTGTTATACCGTTAATTCACATAGTACAACACATTAAGGACAGAGATCCTACATAAGGAGTAAGTGCGCAGTGACTCCTGTTGTTGACTTAGCAATTGACACTCTTGTTTATGGCGTCAGTAATCACCTGAGGCTCTTGTCATGAACTGCCAAGGCTATGGAAGCCTCTTGAGTTTGCCAACTCTGATCTTATTTAGACAAGGCCATAATCAAAGTGGAAGTTCTCTCCTCCCTTCAGAGAAAGGTACCTTCTTCTTTGACAGCCTGTTCTTTCTGCTGGAATCTCACTCACAGAGATCTTTCATTTAGTTTTTTTTTTTTTTTGCCAGAGTGTCTTGGCTTTCCATGCCTGAAATACTCTCATGGGCTTTTTAGCCAGATCCAAATGCCTTAAGGGCTGATTCTGAGGCCAGAGTGCTGTTTTGGACATCTGCCATTCTGTGAGTCTGCTGTGTATCCTGCTTCCCATGTTGGATCATTCTTTCCTTTTTAATTCTATCAGTATTAGCAGACACAAGTCTTGTTTATCCCTTTGACTCTTAATCCTATCATCACAGATAATTTTTCCAGTAAAGTCACATTTGCAGTTTCTGAATGAACATACTGTTTTGTTTTTTTCTGGGGGGAGGCATCATTTAACTACTTACATATGGATATATATGGATGTTTTTCTCTTTACCCATTGATTAATTTAGTTGTTTTTAGTTTGGAAATAAAAGTAGTAAGAATTTTCTGTGCAAAATTTTTGTATGGATGAATTTTTTAATTTTAATTAAATATGTAGGAGTGTGATGGTTGAATCATATGTTAAGTGTTGTATTTTATTAATAAACTATGAGATACATGTTTTCTTTATATTAATAAAAATAAGAAATAAACTGTTCAACTGTTTTTCAAAGTTGCTATGTCATTTTACATTTCTACTACTAATGAAGTTGCTTCATATTTTCACTAGCACTTTTAGGCATCCTGTTAGGTGTGTGATAATATTATGTTTTAAATTTGCACTTCCTCAAAGCAAAACCACAGTGAGGTTTTATCTCATCCCAGTTAAAATGGCTTTAACACAGGAATCAACCAACAACAAATGCTGGCAAGGATCTGGGGAAAAAGGTACCCTAATCCACTGATAGGGGGAATGTAAACTGGTACAGCCATTGTGGTACAGCCACTGTGGAAGACAATATGGAGATACCTCAGAAAGCTAACTATAGATCTACCATATAATCCAGCCATTCCGCTCCTGGAAATTTACCAAAAGGAAATGAAATCAGTGTATGAAAGAGTTATCTGTACCCCCATGTTTATTGCAGCTCAATTCACAATAGCCAAGTTATGAAACCAACACAGATGTTGGTCAACTGAAGACTGGATAAAGAAATTATGGGCTGTGTATACCATGGAATACTACACAGCAGTAAAAGAGCAAGATCCTGCCATTTGCAACAAAATGGATACAACTGGAAAGCATTACACTTAATGAAATAAGCCAATACCAAAAGACAAATATGATATGTTCTCCCTGACCTGTGGTAAATGATAGAACACCTAAAAGGTAATCTATAGACGTTAAATTGACATTTTGAGATGCGATGACTGTGAACAGCCCTTGTCTCAACTGTTGAGGAAAATTTCTTTTTTTCATACTACTTGTTGAACTCTGTACTTAGTGTAGGGTTGATCTTATGTGTATAAAGTTAATTGAAAATAGATCTTAGTAAAAAATAAGAATAGGGGCCAGCGCCGTGGCTCACTAGGCTAATCCTCCACCTGCGGTGCTGGCACTCCAGGTTCTAGTCCCGATCGGGGAGCTGGATTCTGTCCTGGTTGCTCCTCTTCAAGTCCAGCTGTGGTTCGGGAAGGCAGTGGAGGATGGCCCAAGTGTTTGGGCCCTGCACCTGCGTAGGAGAGCAGGAGGAAGCACCTGGCTCCTGGCTTCTGATCAGTGCAGCGCGTCGGCCGTAGCGGCCATTTTGGGAGTGAACCAACGGAAGGAAGACCTTTCTCTCTGTCTCTCTCTCTCACTGTCTAACTCTGCCCGTCAAAAAAAAAAAAAAAAAAGGAATAGGAGAGGGAGGAGGAAGAAGAGACTATATTGAATAGTAATGGTGAGAGTGGGCATCCTTATTTGGTTTCAAATCTTATTGGAAATACTGGACAATTTCTTTCTTTTGGGACTTGTAGTACAGCTATCCATTCTCTTCTAGCCTGCAGCATTTCTGATTAGAAATCATCTTTTAGCTTAATTGGGGGATCTTCTGAAAGTAAACTGGCATTTCTCTTATGCACATTTTACAATTTTTCTTCTTTTTTTTTTAAAGATTTCATTTATTTATTTGAGAGGTAGAGTTACAGATAGAGAGAAGGAGAGACAGAGAGAAAGGTCTTCCATCTACTGGTTCACTCAGCAGATGGCTGCAACAGCCAGAGCTGAACTGATTCGAAGGCAGGAAATGCCTCCAGATCTCCCACATGGGTGCAGGGGCCCAAACACTGGGGCCATTCTCTACTGCTTTCCCAGGCCACAGCAGAGAGCTGGATCAGAAGAGGAACAGCCAGGACTTGAACCTGAACTCTGGCACTGCAAGCAGAGACTTAGCCCACTATGCCAGAGCACCAGCCCCTATATTTGTTAGTTTTTTTTCTATATTTTTTACCTTTGAAAGTTTTGCTGTAATGATCATTGTGAAGATCTTTTCAGATTGTGTCTATTGGGAGTTCCATGTGCTTTTGTACTTGGATGTCCCTATCTCTGTCCAAATTAGGAAAGTTTTCTGCTATAATTATACTTGATAGGTTTTCTAATCCATTCTCTCTTTCCACACCTTCAGAAATTCCTATGACATGTATGTTAATTCATCTGATAGTGTCACATAAATCTTGAACACTGATTTAAGTTTTTCTAATTTTTCTTCTTTTTTTTGTGTGTGTGTGTTTGAGATATTTCTAAAGATTGTCTTCTGAATTGGACATTTTTTCCTTCTGCCTCACTGTCTGTTGTTAAGACTTTCCAATGTATTTTGTATTTGACTTACTGAATTCTTCATTTCTAATATTTCAGTTTGATTTCTCATCAGTATCTCAATATCTTGGTAAAATTTTTCATGCATATTATATATGGATTTCTTTAACTTAAGTATTGCTTCTTTGTATTTTTGAGTTTTCTTTTAAAAAAGATTTATTTGAAAGTAAGAGTTACAGAGAAGGAGAGAGAGAAAGAGAGAGAGAGAGAGGGTGAGAGATCTTCCATTTACTGTTCACTCCACAAATGGCCAAAATGGCCAGGGCCAGGATAGGCCAAAGCAAGGAACAAAGAGCTTCTTCTGGTCTCCCACATGGGTGGCAAGGACCCAAACACTTGGGCCATCTTCTGCTGCTCTCCTTTTGGTGTATTACTAGTGAGCTGTATCAGATGTGAGCAGCCAGGGCTCAAACTGGTGCCCATATAGTATGCCAGCATTGCAGGCAGCAGCTTATATACTGCACCAAAATGTGAGCCCCTTTGAGTAATTTTATGATCATTCTTTTGAATTCCTTTCAGGCACTTCCTCAATATCTTTCTCTTCACATTCTAACATTGAAGTACTGTGCTCCTTTGGAGGAGTAATATTGTCTTCCTTTTTCATGTTTCTTGTATTTCTGCAATTATATTTAGGAGCTTATGGAAACACTTATTTGTTTTCTCCTCTGAAGGCTCTTATCTTTGAAATACGCATCTGTGGCTTAGTGGATCATCTGGTTTTTCAGTGGCTATCCAGAGGTGTGAATGGGGAGGGGCCAGGGAGCTTCAGTAAGTTTGTGAGGGTGGGAAGAGTCCAGGGTGACACCACATTTGGCATGGTAGATCTCCTTATTGTCAGAAGGGGGAGGTTATGATCACATTGGCTGGCGTGATCATCAACTCACCTCTTTGCCAATGTGGTTAATGCCCAGGGAAGCCCACATTGGCTTTTTACCCCACCTATACAGGTGCATGAATCATGCAATGGATCTCTAGTCCTCAGTGTGAGCATGGAACCTTCTGCAATGACCTACCCTAGACCCTCAGGGAACTCTAAGCTCTGAAGCCAGACACAGTGATTACACAAATCCCAGCTACACTTCATGCCCTATCGTGCAGTCACTGAATTCCCACAGTCACAGTGCTTAGGGATCCTACAGTCTCAGGGAGCAGGGGGTACACTGTCAACTCCGCAAGTCTGCCCTGTCCCTGGAGGGAGCAGATGTGTTCCCAGAGCCTGCTGCCTGTTGGTGCTCTGCCTTGGCAGTTTGAGTGTGGACACCCATGATAGAGTGAGGGGGGCACCTTAGAGGTTTAAGTGGGTGCCCTGCCCCTGCCAACCCTCTAAGCCAGATTCAACATCACTGGGGACTTGGAATTTTTCCCTCTGATAAAGTCCCCAAGTTGTAATTGTGCACGCTTGCACCACATCAGCTTCTACTCACCTTATTTAGATGGCCCTTCCTCCCTGCTAGTCACTGGGTGCTCTTGTGGCGTGGGATTCAGGAGTCACTGGTGGTGTCCCCACTAGCTGCTGTATGTTTGTACCATCCATTGTTCTTCACCACATCTCTATTCTTTCTGGGGAATTTCTACTGCAAACTTCTCTCCAATTCTCCCTAGGGAATGCAATTCCTCTGATTTTCTTCTATTATTTTCCCATGGTGAACATTAGCAGATGTTTTTCATATTCAATCATTTCAGATCTCTTGTATGCTGATTTTTAAAGTTCTGTAACTTTGTTGAATTCACTTATGAATTTTAGTATTCTTTTGGTGAAGTGTTTAGGGTTTTCTCTATATGGAACCATATCATCAGCAAACAGGAATAAAATGATGCTGTTGCTTACTATTTGTAAGTCTTTTATTTCTTTCTGTTACTTAATTGCTGTGACTAAAACTTCCAGTGTTTTTAATAGGAGCAATGAGAGTGTACATCCTTTTCTGGTTTCAAATCAGTGCTTTCAGCCTTTCCCTATTCAAGATGATGTTGACTGACTGTGAATTACTTATATATGCACATATTATATGTAAACATATCACTAATATTGAGAGGTGTTCATTTTATACCCATTTTTTGAAAGTTTTTAAATCATGAGGGGGTATTGAATTTTATCAAATTTTTTTCTGTGTCTTTTGAGATGATGATGACTTATATCCTTCATTCAACTGATATGGTATATTCTAATTTTATGTACGCCATTAAAAATTTTTTTTTTTATTTTTGACAGGCAGAGTGGACAGTGAGAGAGAGAGACAGAGAGAAAGGTCTTCCTTTGCCGTTGGTTCACCCTCCAATGGCCGCAGCGGCTGGTGCGTTGCAGCCGGCGCACCGCGCTCATCCGATGGCAGGAGCCAGGTGACAGGTGCTTTTCCTGGTCTCCCATGGGGTGCAGGGCCCAAGCACCTGGGCCATCCTCCACTGCACTCCGGGGCCACAGCAGAGGGCTGGCCTGGAAGAGGGGCAACCGGGACAGAATCTGGCGCCCCAACCGGGACTAGAACCTGGTGTGCCGGTGCCGCAAGGCGGAGGATTAGCCTAGTGAGCCACGGCGCTGGCCTATGTACGCCATTTTTAAAAATTTTATTTGAGGAATACAAACTTCATGTATATGATACATACAAATTTAGGAACAGAGTGATTCTTTCCACTCTACCTCCCTCCCACCCATAATCCCATTCTTTTTTCTCCTCTGTCTCCCATTCCCATTCTTATTTTTTATAAAGATCTATTTTCAGTAAACTTTATAATCTTAAGATTAACCCTACACTAAGTAAAGAGTTCAACAAATAGTATGAAAAAACAAACAAACACAAAACAAACAAACAAAAAACATTGTTCCTCAATAGTCAAGACAAGGGCTTTTCTTTTTTTTCTTTTTATTATTTAATAAATGTGAATTTACAAAGTGCAACCTTTGTATTGTTGTGGATCCCCCCCGCCAACCTCCCTCCCTCCCGCGGCCCTCCCCTCTCTCACTCCCTCTCCCATCTCTCCCTTCATTGAGTTTCATTTTCAATTACCTTCATATACAGAAGATCAAGTTAGTATACACTAAGCAAGGATTTCAATAGGCTGTCCTCACACAACCGCACAAGGTATAGGGTATTGTTTGACTAGTAGTGTTGTTTTTAAGTTTCATAATAAAACACATTAAGGACAGAGATCCTATGTGGGGAGCATGTACCCAGTGACTCCCGTTGTAGATTTAACAATTGGCACTCCTTTTTTATGGCGTCAGCAATCACCTGAGGCTCTTGCCATGAGCTGTCTAGGCTATGGAAGCCCCTTGAGTTCACCAACTCTGAACTTGTTTAGTCAAGGCTGTATCACAGTGGCGGTTCCTTCCTCCCTTTGGAGAAAGGTGCCTCCCTCCTTGATGGCCTGTTCCTTCCACTGGGGTCTTGTTCACCAGGATCTTTCATTTAGATTGTTTTTGCCACCATGTCGTGGCTTTCCATGCCTGTGAGACTCTCATGGGCCTTTTATCCAGATCTGAATGCCCCAAAGGTTGATTATGAGGCTGGAGTGCTGTTTTGGGCGTTTGCCATTCTATGAGTCTGCTGTATGTCCTGCCTCCACTGCAGGATCATTCTCTCCCTTTTAATTCTATCCTTCATTGTTTGTTTACATTGGTCTTGTTTGTAAAATCTCTTCGACACTTACCCTATCTTTTTTGATCGGCTGTGTACTTATACTTATCACTTTACCAAGTGCGCTGACATTGGTACCTGCCTCCTTGATAAGATTGAGTTGAAATCCCCTGGCACATTTCTAGTTCCACCATTGGAGGTAAGTCCGAGTGAGCCTGTGCTGAGCTATATATCTCCTCCCTCTCTTATTCCTACTCCTATATTTAACAGAGATCACTTTTCTGTTAATTTTTAAACACTTAAGAATGATTGTGCATTGATTACAGAGTTCAACCAGTGGTATTAAGTAGAACAAACCAAGCAACAACAACAACAACAACAACAACAAAATACTAAAAGGAATAAAATAGTAAGTTCTTCTTCTAGACAAGGGCTGATCATGTCGTTGTCTCTGATAGTGTCCATTTCACCTCGTGGGTATCATGGTATCATTTTAGATGCTTGTTTAGTTGCCATCGATCAGGGAGAACACATGATATTTGTCCTTTTTGGACTGGCTTGTTTCACTCAGCATGATATTTTCCAGCTTCCTCCATTTTGTTGTAAATGCTCGGATTTCACTGTTTTTTTACTGCTGTATAGTGTCCCATAGAGTACATATTCCATAGTTTCTTTATCCAATCATCCGTTGATGGACATTTAGGTTGATTCCATGTCTTAGCTATTGTGAATTGAGCTGCAACAAATATGAGGTGCAAATGGCTCTTGTTTTCTCCCCTTTAATTCCATTTGGGTAAATTCCAAGGAGTAGGATGGCTGGGTCCTGTGGTAGTGTTATATTCAGGTTTCTGAGGACTCTCCAAACTGTCTTCCATAGTGGCTTTACCAATTTGCATTCCCACCAACAGTGGATTAGTGTCCCTTTTTCCTCACATCCTCACCAGCATCTGTTGTTGGTTGATTTCTGTGTGTGAGCCATTCTAACCAGAGTGACGTGAAACCTCATTGTGGTTTTGATCTGCATTTCCCTGATGGCTAGGGATCCTGAGCATTTTTTCATGTGTCTGTTGGCCATTTGGATTTCCTCTTTTGAAAAATGTCTTTTGAGGTCCTTGGCCCATCTTTTTATTGGGTTGTTTGTTTTGATTCTGTGGTGTTTCTTGATCATTTTATAGATTCTAGTTGTTAATCCTTTATCTGTTGTGTAGTTTGCGAATAACATCTCCCATTCAGTTGGTTGCCTATTCACTTTCCTGACTGTTTCCTTTGCTGTAAAGAAACTCTTCAATTTGAGGTAATCCCATTTGTTTATTTTATCTTTGATTCCCCTTGCCTCTGGGGTCTTCTCCAGGAATTCTTTGCCTGTTCCAATATCTTGGAGGGTTTCCCCTGTGCTCTCAATTAGTTTCATGGTGTCGTGGTGCATCTCTAGTTCTTTGATCCATGTTGAGTGGATTTTTGTATAAGGTGTAAGGTAGGGGTCTTGCTTCATACTTTGTCATGTGGACATCCAGTTTTCCCAGCACCATTTGTTGAAGAGGCTGTCCTTGTTCCAGGGGTTGGTTTTAGGTCCTTTGTCGAATATGAGTTGGTTATAGATGTTTGGATTGATCTTTAGTATTTCTATTCTGTTCCATTGATCTGTCCATCTGTTTTTGTAAAGTACCAGGCTGTTTTGATTATAACTAAGACAAGGGCTTTTCAAAATCATCACATCACAAAGTTTCAATTTCACTCCTATAAATTACCTTTTAGGTACTCTAGTAGTTACCACAGATTACAAAGAACACTAGTATTTGTCTTTTTGGGACTGGCTTATTTCACTAAGTATAATCCTCTCAGTTGCATCTATTTTGTTGCAAATGATAGTATTTCATTTTTTTTTTTTACTTTGTACTATACCATAATGTATATATACCATGATTTCTTTATCTAGTCTTTAGTAGATGGAAATCTGGGTTGATTCCATATCTTAGCTATTGTGAGTTTAGCTGCATTAAATATGGGGGTACAAATCACTCTTTCATATGCTGAATTCAATGCTTTGGGTAAATTCCCAGGAGTGGGATGGCTGGGTATTAGGGTAGGTATAAATTCAGATTTCTGATGTATGTCTATACTGTCTTCCACAGTGGCTGTACCAGTTTACATTCCCCCTATCAGTGGATTAGGGTACAATTTTCCCCACATCCTTGCCAGCATTTGTTATTTATTATTGATTTTTGTACGAAAGCCATTGCAACTAGGATGAGGTGAAACTTCACTGTGGTTTTGATTTGCATTTCCTTGATGGCTAGCGACCCTGAGCACTTTTTCATGTGTCTGTTGGCCATTTGCATTTCCTCTTTAGAAAAATATCTGTTTGCAGCTGGTTCTGTGGCTCACTTGGTTAATCCTCCACCTGCAGCACTGGCATCCCATATGGGCACCGGGTTCTACTCCTGGTTGCTCCTCTTCCAGTCCAGCTTTCTGCTGTGGTCCTGGAAGGCAGTGGAGGATGGCCCAAGTGCTTGGGCCCTGCACCCGCATGGGAGACCAGGAGAAGCACCTGGCTCCTGGCTTTGGATTGGCACAGCGTCGGCCATGGCAGCCATTTGGGTGTGAACCAATGGAACCTCTCTCTTTGTCTCTTCACTGTTTGTAACTCTACCTGTCAAATAAAAATATCTGTTCAAGTCCTTTGTCAATTTCTTAACTGGATTGTTTGTTTTGTTTTAGTTGGGTTTCTTGAGCTCTTTTCAGATTCTGGATACTAATCCTTTATCAGTTGCATAGTTGGCAAATATTTTCTCCAATTGTATTGCTGAGTTGTGTCTTTTGCAGTGCAGAAGCTTCTCAGTTTGATGAAATGCCAGTTGTCAATTTTGGCTTTGATTGCCTGTGCTTCTGGGGTCTTTTAAAAGAAGTCTTTCCTTATGCCAATATCTTCTGGGTTTATTCAATGTACTTCAGTAATTTGATGGTATTGGGTTTTAGATTTAGGTTTTTGATCAATTTTGAGTGATTTTTGTGTAAGATGTATGGTCTTGTTTCATACTTCTGCATGTGGAGATCCAGTTTTGCCAGCACCATTTGTTGAAGAGACTATCTTTGCTCCAGGGATTGATTTTTAACTCTTTTATCAAAGATATGTTGGTTGTAGATGTGTGGATTTATTTCTAGAGTTTCCATTCTGCTCCACTGATATACACATCCTTTTTGTGCCAGTACTAGGCTGTTTTGGTTATAACTGCTCTGTAATGTGTCTTGAGATCTGGTATTGTGATGCCTTCAGCTTTGTTTTTGTTGTATAAGATTGCTTTAGCTCTATGGGATTTCTCGTGTTTCCATCAAATTTTAGCATCATTTTTTATAGATCTGAGAAGAATGTTATTGGTATTTTAATTGGTATTGTATTTTATCTATAGATTGCTTCTTTTGGTAGTATGGACATTTTGACGATATTAATTCTTCCAATCCATGAACAGGGAAGATTTTTTCACTTTTTAATGTCTTCTTCTATTTCTTTCTTTAATGTTTTATAATTTTCATGGTAGAGATCTTTGACATCATTGGCTAAATTTATTCCAAGATTTTTTTGGTAGTTATTGTGAATGGGATTGATCTTAGAAGTTCTTTCTCAACTATTTCATTGTCTGTATATACAAAGGCCATTGATTTTTGTGTGTTGATTTTATACCCTGCCACTTTAACAAACTCTTTTATGAGTTCCAATAGTCTTTTAGTGAAGTCTTTTGGATCGCCTATATGTAGAATCATGCCATCTGCAAATAGGGAGGGATAGTTTGACTTCCACCTTCCCAATTTGTATCCCTTTGATTTGTTTTTCTTACCTAATGGCTCTGGCTAAAACTTCCAGGACTATATTGAATAGCAATGTGGAGAGTGGGCATTGTTGTTTGGTTCTGGATCTTAGTGCTAATGTGTTCATTTTGTCTCCATTTATTAAGATGCTGGCTGTGGTTTTTCATAGATTGCCTTGATGGTGTTAAGGAATCTTCTTTCTATACACAATTTGCATAAGGTTTTCATCATGAAAGGATGTTGTATTTTGTCAATTGCCTTCTTTGCATCTATTGAGATAATCACATGGTTTTTGTTTCAGTTTGTTAACATCATGTATTACATTTATTGATTTGCAAATGTTGAACCATCCCTGCATACCAGGGATAAATCCCACTTGGTTTGGGTAGATAATCTTTCTGATGTGTTGTTGGATTCAATTGATAGTATTTTGCTCAGTATTTAAGCATCTGTGTTTATCAGGGAAATTGCTTATATGTTCCCTAGCAGCACAATAGATGAGGGATATATTTAAGGGCTAAAGAATTTAATCACAGTACAGTTTAGACAATTGACTTCTTAGCTGCAGTCTTTGAAGGGGTGAGTCAACCACAATGAAGAGCAGCAGTCACTATTGCAGTCTCTCTTATGCTGTGTGAAATCTTTGTATCATGTGTTGATATTTTATTTGTCTTTATACTTTCAGTTGGAAAGGCTAATTTTTTAAAAAATAATATTACCTCAGGAAGCTAATTGATTCATTAGAAAACTATGAAGAAAAATAAACTGAGAGATGTTAAGCAGGAAATGTGGTGGTACATGACATAAACACCTATTTGGCTCAAGCAAAATGGAAATCATTTTTTTTTTTGACAGGCAGAGTGGACAGTGAGAGAGAGAGACAGAGAGAAAGGCCTTCCCTTGCCGTTGGTCCACCCTCCAATGGCCGCCGCGACCGGCGCGCTGCGACCGGCGCACCGCGCCCATCCGACGGCAGGAGCCAGGTGCCAGGTGCTTTTTCCTGGTCTCCCATGGGGTGCAGGGCCCAAGCACTTGGGCCATCCTCCACTGCACTCCCGGGCCACAGCAGAGGGCCGGCCTGGAAGAGGGGCAACCGGGACAGAATCCGGCGCCCCGACTGGGACCAGAACCCGGTGTGCCGGCACCACAAGGTGGAGGATTAGCCTGTTGAGCCATGGCGCTTGCCGGAAATCATTCTTTAGTCATTAAGACTTTATTTTACTTTACTTTCTGTAGCAAATTTACCATGAATTGGTGTCCACCCACCTTGACAACGAGTCATATCTAAACTGTTAAATTGTTACAATACCTACAACAATCTAGAAAGCACAGATTGATATCATTAGCTTTGCTATTGTATAAAGTGAAGAAAACTGGAGAAAACTCTAGTTCAGAACTAAGTACTGTTTAGATTTTACATTAAAAGTCAGGCCAGCATATCAGAAGGTACTTCCTCATGAAATTACTTAAAACTGCTGCATTCTAAATGCAGGTTTTTCATTCAATTTCTATTTATAGATGTGTTTCAAAATAGTATACTTAACGAATATAACAAATGCACAAAAACAATAACAAAAATCTTAAAATTAAGAGTACTAAATATTCTTACAAGGGTTAAGAAGACGAGATTATTTGTAGGGAACAAAATATTTTCTTAAAAATCTTTGAACTAGGGAAAATTAGAATCTACATTTGCTACATTATGAAAGGTATACTAGGCCATAAAATACCTTTTTCTGTAACTGCAGCAACAAAAAGGTAGATCTGCAATGTGAATTTATGATGCTAAAAGTAGTGTGTTTCAGAATTCCTGATAAGCAAAGAAAGACAACATTCAATATTGAGTTACCAAAAGTACTATGTATGAATTAGTGCCTCACTTAGGGTTTGGTGTGTATAAAGTCCATTTTTCTTTATTTATGTCATATTCAGCAGAGTTACTCTAATTCCATGGAGGACAGGGACAAAGTTACTTTCCCTGGAAACACAGATTTGTAAGTATTTAGTTTTGTTTCACATCAACCACCTTTCACAGACTAGTTGTTTGCAATGAAAACATCTAAAACTTCAAATTTAAAGCTGCGAATATGTTTGATGTCACTTTTGCCATCCCTTGTACTGCGATTATCCACTAATTTATCTAAGTAATCAACAGTTTTGTCACATGTCTAGAATATGTTCAAGGCCTTTAAATTGTTATTTTCTTTAACTTTCCCCTTAAATTTATAAATTAAACTTTTAAATCTCAACACTTTATTTTGTGTCATGGAGGAAAGTATCACAACTTTTTGTTTCTTACCTTCTCAACCCTTTCTGAGGGTACTTTCCAATTATTTGATCCCAAATAAAAGTACCAAAAGCTCTTGAATTCTATGCTTAGTAAATCTATTAAACCAAAATCATTTGAAAATTTGTATGCATTTTGTTATAGCAAAATTTGATTCCTTTTAATTTAGAATCAATATAAGTATTATTCATATTGACTTTATGCCCTTTACTCTATTGCCAAAATGGGTATTGGCTATAGATTTTTTGTGGGATTGCATTTCAAGTCATAATTGTCCAAATTTTTACTTTTTCCATTACAATATGGACTTTTGTTGTTATTATTTGAATAGTGGTTAAATAAACCTTAAGTATAAATAATAAACACTATTTTCAATCTTAACAATACAAAAAGCTTTTTTTTTTGTATGGGATGGTGTCAGCCTATGTTCAATAAATTTAAAAAATTTAGTATTATCAGATGTTTGTGAACATTTTAGCTCAATAAAGTTTGAATTAATTGTTTCTAATTTATATTTGGAAATTTATAGTTTTATCTGTCTTAGCTTTTTATACAATAGATCATGTTTTATTTAAATAAAACAAGCATGTTTTATTTTTCCGGGAAGGGATTAACATCTAATTCTGTTTGTTAACATTTTTTATCACTGTTATCCAATGTTGATTTTATAAGTAAACTTACATGTAACAGAATCTGTTTATGTAATCGACATGTGACTATTTTACTATCTAGTTACTGTCATTTATGATAATACTGAATTTTGCCATTGTGGGTATAAATGATCACTATTCACCAAGTGTATTTTAAACATGTAAACATTTAAGAAATAAGTAAAGTAAGGATATCATTTAGGGTGATAGGATTATTATAGCTTTTTTGCCCTAGGAAACACAATTAGTGATTTTAGTGTATTTCTATGGAATGCATTCATCAAAAGGACTTTCAAAGGAATGTGACTATGAATAAAATATTTCTCTAAAAAAAAGGATAGGTGACGAATTACGGAAAGGAGCAACTTGTTTTTTTTTTTTTTTGACAGGCAGAGTTAGACAGTAAGAGAGAGATAGAGACAGAGAGAAAGGTCTTCGTTCTGTTGGTTCACCCCTCAAATGGCTGCTGTGGCTGGTGCGCTGTGGCCTGCACGCTGCGGCCGGCGTGCTGCACCGATCTGAAGCCAGGAGCCAGGTGCTTCCTCCTGGTCTCCCATGTGGGTGCAGGGCCCAAGCACTTTGGCCATCCTCCACTGCCTTTCCGAACCACAGCAGAGAGCTGGACTGGAAGAAGTGCAACTGGGACAGAATCCAGCGCCCTAACTGGGACTAGAACCTGGAATGCTGGCGCTGCAGGCAGAGGATTAGCCTAATGGGCTGCGGCGCTGGCCATGGAGCAACTTGTTGTATCCAAACACCAAAACAGCAAAATTCCACAAATGTTTAACTCAAATATTGTTTCAGGTTTTCCTTTATGTTCAGAGGCTTGACTGTTGTAATCCATCTCCTGTACCAGGCAAAATACTCTCTAAACTCAGAATATTGTCACAGCTAACTTCTAGAATTTCAGAGTGAGACCAAGGATACTTTGTGCACATAATTGGCTTGGCAGGTCAGGCTGGAGCTCACCAGTAAAGCCTCATGGGTACCCCTTCCCTTTTCTGCATTTTAATAGTTTTGCTGAGTGAGAGCTGAAGAGCAGATGGGCGTCTTGCCAGTTTCTTTGGACAGCTCTACATGAGGAAGGGTGAACCACAAGCTGCCCTTGCTCTCAGCAGTTGTTCCTGCACTCAGACATGGAGGAGCTGCTTCCCCAAATTTCCCTCAGATCAGCTTCCTACAATATTCTAGAGCAGGCAGAAGCATCTAGGGGATCAAGAGACAAGTGCAAATTTGCAGTAACAAGATCCCCAGACACATGGGAGAATTTCACTTCCTAGTTATCCTACCTGGTGATTAATAATGCTCAATGGGATCATAGTTAACCTCTCCCTGGGATGATATTTCAGTGTCACTGTGGATATAGAGAATGCCAACTAAAAGAAGAGCCCAATCCATCCCACTAGAGAGAGACTCAGATGTACCCAGTGCCTGCCAGAATAATTATTTCTGGCTGAGGTTCTGGTAATGCAAATTATCAAAGTGGTGTCTTCAGATTTACTTGACCAGAAGCAGCTAGGATGTTGTTAGGCATCTGATCCTGAATCACAGTGCTGTGTTGGTCCCATTGTTGGGTTCCTTCCCCAGAGTTGTTCAGTAGGGTGGAGTCCAAAAATGTGCCTTTCTAAAACCTTCCATGATAGTACCACTGCTTCTGAGGCTATTATTTTTGTTTGCCTATTTTTAGCTACCAAACACATAGTAGGGGAGAGATGGATGCTCAGCTGTAAGGGTCAGGCAGAAACTGCCTTTTATTTTTTGAGCTGTACATTTAAAAAATATTTATTTATTTATTTGAAAGACAGAGTTACAGAGAGATAGAGACAGAAAGAGAGAGAGGTCATCCATCTGCTGGTTCACTCTCCAGATGGCCACAACGGCCAGAGCTGTGCCAATCCGAAGGCAGGAGCCAGGAGCTTCCTCTGGGTCTCCCATGCAGGTGCAGAGGCCCAAGGACTTGGGCCATCTTCTACTGCTTTCCCAGGCCATAGCAGAGAGCTGGATCAGAAGAGGAGCCACCGGAACTCGGCACCCATATGGGATGCTGGCACTTCAGGCCAGGGCTTTAACCTGCTGTGCCACAGCGCTGGCCCCAAGTTGGACATTTTTATTGTTACTGCATCTTGGTTCTAATATTTGGAGTTCAGTACATGTTAGTGTTGGCAAACCCCCATACGTATTCCATTTCTACATTTCAGATTAAGCATGCAGTATTCTGTCATGTGCAGAAATATATGTTTAAATGTATTTTTTTTTACATCAGAAATATAATGGTCCTGAATGATCAACAGTAGAAAGAGTAAGTGAGTTAACAAAAGAAGATCTGGATTCAAAGGCTTGTTTCTGTACTTAGCAACCATACTTGATTAAGCAGGTTATTTAACTTTTTTTTTTAAAGTTTTTATGTAATGAATGCTAATTTCATAAGTACAACTTTAGGAATCTAGTGGTTCTTCCCCCCATACTCACATCCCACCCCCACTTCTGTCCCACCTCCTATTCCTGCTCTCATCCCATTCTTCATTAAGATTCATTTTACTTAACTTTATATACAGAAGACCAACTCTACTAAGTAAAAATTTTAACAGTTAGAAACTGCCTTTTTAAAAATTCAGTTGGCATTGAGCTTATGGTGCAATCCTTTTGAGTTCTGATATGTGGCCCAAATGAGCACCTCTCACCCTAAACCAACCCCGAGTTCAAAGCATATATTAGAAAATATCTTTGGGAAAATGGCAGCACAAAGTCACTACTTATCAATAGTCACATTGAATGTTAATGGCCTCAACTCTCCAGTTAAAAGACACAGACTGGCTGAATGGATTAAGGGACAAAACCCAACTATTTGCTGCTTACAAGAAACACATCTTTCCAACAAAGATGCATGCAGACTGAAAGTGAAAGGTTGGAAAAAGATATTCCATGCCAACAGAACCCCCCCCCCCCAAAAAAAAAAAAGCTGGCATAGCCATCTTAATATCAGACAAAATAAACTTTACCACAAAAACTGTTAAGAGAGACAAAGAGGGGCACTATATAATGATTAAGGGATCAATTCAACAGGAAGATGTAACTATTATAAATGTATATGCACCTAATTACAGGGCACTGGTTTAGTTAAAAGATATGTTAAGGGAATAAAGGGGGACTTAGACTACAATACAATAGTACTGGGGACTGAATCATGTTAGCTATTTTGATTATCACTTAAACATTGCAAACATTCACTGAAGTGGTTACTTTGCCACTTTTCTGTGAATAATGAAATAGATAATAGGAAGCTAAGTAATTTTAAGGTCAAATAAACAATGAGAGATCTTGATTATATATGTACATAAAATATTATTACTTCATGTATATGTTTTAATAATTTTACATAGATATGAAAAATCAGTGCCTGCCACCTAGATTTAATCCAAATATCTGTCAGTTTTTTGTATAGCCACACTTGACCTGCTCACTGTTCTGTGTTGTTCAATTCCTATTTTTTTTTATTTGAGTGTTTTCCTCAGCTTCTATACCTCTCTACAGGGAGTACTGAAAGAAAAATTCTCTGTGACTATGTCTCTGTACAAAACTGCTATTCTGCCAATGCTTGAGATCTGTATACAGACTCTGTATGCCCAAACACACAAATTCTGTGACATTGTCTGAATTTTAAAAAAAATTTTTATTAATTTTTTATTTTTTAAGGAATACAAATATCATATGTACAACTTTAGGAATATAGTTATTCTTCAAACCATATGTGCTCTTTTATCCCAACTTCCACCCCCCCTTCCCTGTCCCATTCTCCATTAAGATTCATTTCCAGTTAACTTTGTGCACAGAAGACAACTCTATGCTAAGTAAAGATTTCAATAGCTTGCATACACACACATACGAAAAACTGTTTAAGAATTAGTTTTATTTATTTATTTATTTATTTATTTATTTGACTGGCAGAGTTAGATAATGTGAAATACAGAGAGAAAGGTCTTCCTTTTGCTGTTGGTTCACCCCCCAAGTGACCGCTACAGCTGGTGTGTTGCAGCCGGCGCACTGCACCGATCCGAAGCCAGGAGCCAAGTGCTTCTTCTTGGTCCCCCATGTGGGTACAGGGCCTAAGGACCTGGGCAATTCTCCACTGCACTCCCGGGCCACATCAGAGAGATGGATTGGAAGAGGAGCAACCAGAACAGAAATCAGTGCCCCAACTGGGACTAGAAACCTGGGTGCTGGCACTGCAGGTGGAGGATGAGCCTAGTGAGCCGTGGCGCCGGCTAAGAATTAGTTTTACAGTTAACTCTCATAATACAATTCATTGAGGACAGAGGTCCTGCATGGAGAGTTAGTGCACAGTGACTCCTGTTGTTAATTTAACAATTAACTCTCTTATGTATGCTGTTAGTGACCACTGAGGCTCTTTTCATGAGCTGCCTAGGCTATGGAAGCCTTTTGAATCCACAAACCCCATCAGTATTTAGACAAGGCCATAAGCAAAGTGGAAGATCTGTCCTCCTTTCAGAGAAAAGTACTTCCTTGTTTGATGATCTCTTCTTTCCACTGGAATCTCACCCACTGAGGTCCATTTTTTAGGACTTTTTTTGCCACAGTGTCTTGGCTTTCCATGCATAAAATGCTCTCATGGGCTTTCCAGCCAGATCAGGAGCCTTAAGGGCTGATTCTGAGGTCAGAGTGTTACTTAAATCAATTGTCATTCTGAGTCTGCTGTGTGGACTGCTTCCCATGTTGGAACATTCTCACCTTTTAAATTCTTTTTAAAAAGACTCCTATTGTTGACTTAACAATTTGACACTCTTGTTTATGGCGTCAGTCATCTCCCTAGGCTCTAGTCATGAGTTGCCGAGGCTATGGAAGCCTTTAGGGTTCGCTGACTTCGATCTTATTCCGACAGGGTCATAGTAAAGTGGAGGTTCTCTCCTCCCTTCAGAGAAAGGTACCTCCTTCTTTGATGGCCCCATTTGTTCCACTGGGATCTCACTCACAGAGATCTTTCATTTAGGTCTTCTTTTTTTTGTTTTTCAGAGTGTCTTAGCTTTCCATGCCTAAAATACTCTCATGGGCTCTTGAGCCAGATCCGAATGCCTTAAGGGCTGATTCTGAGGCCAGAGTGCTATTTAGGACATCTGCCATTCTATGAGTCCTGAAACAGTATTTTTACACTTTGTGTTTCTGTGTGGGTGCAAACTGATGAAATCTTTACATAGTATATACTGAATCAATCTTCTGTATATAAAGATAATTGCAAATGATTAAAAAATCTTGGTGTTAAATTGGAAATTGCATAGATAATTAATCAATTCTTTAAAAAAATCATGTAGGATCTCTGTCGTTAATGTGCTGTACATTGTGAATTAATACTATAACTAGTACTCCAACAGTATTTTCACTTTGTGTCTCTATGTGAGGGCAAACTGTTGAAATCTTTACGTAATATGTATTAAACTGATCTTCTGTGTATAAAGAGAATTGAAAATGAATCTTGATGTGAATGGAAGGGGAGAGGGAATGGGAAAGGGGAGGGTAGCGGGAGGGAGGGAAGTTATGGGGGAGGGGAAGCCATTGTAATCCATAAGCTGTACTTTGGAAATTTATATTCTTTAAATAAAAGCTTTATATATTAAAAAATACAAAAAAATTAGTTAATTTATTTTTAAGGAATACAAATTTCATTAGTACAACTTTATGAATATAGTTATTCTTCCCACCATACCCGCCCTCTTACTCATACTCCCACCTCCTTTCCTCCTCCCTCTTACCTTCCCAGTGCCATTCTCCATTAAGATCATTTTCAGTTAACTTTGTCCACAGAAGACCAATCTATACTAAGTAAAGATTTCAACAATTTGCACACACATGCACACATACACACACAAACACAAAACAGTTTGAGAACAAGTATCACAGTTAACTCTCACAATACAACTCATTGAGGACAGACGTCCTGCATGGAGAGTTAGTGCACAGTGACTCCTGTTGTTAATTTAACATTAACACTCTTATGTATGTCATCAATGACCACCCAAGGCTCTTGACATGAGATGCCTAGGTTATGGGAGCCTTTTTTTTGAAAGCTTTTATTTAATGAATACAAATTTCATAGGTATAGCTTTAGGAATACAGTGGTTCTCCCCACCTCCACCCTCCCACCCTCACTCCCATCTCAACCTCCTCCTCCCTCTCCCATCCCATTCTTCATTAAGATTCATTTTAGTTAACTTTATAAACAGAAGATCAACTCTATACTAAGTAAAGATTTCAACAATTTGCACACACATGCACACATACACATACAAGCACAAAACAGTTTGAGAACAAGTATCACAGTTAACTCTCACAATACAACTCATTGAGGACAGAGGTCCTGCATGGAGAGTTAGTGCACAGTGAGTCCTGTTGTTAATTTAACAATTAACACTCTTATGTATGCTGTCAGTGACCACTGAGGCTCTTGACATGAGCTGCCAAAGCTATGGAAGCCTCTGGAGCTCATAAACTCCGACCTTATTTATACAAGGCCATAATCAAAGTGGAAGTTCTCTCCTCTCTTTAGAGAAAAGTACATCCTTCTTTGATGGCCACTTCTTTCCGCTGGGGTCTCATTCACAGAGAACCTTCATGTAGAATATTTTTTGCCATGGTTTCTAGGCTTTCCATGCCTGAAATGCTCTCATGGGCTTTTCAGCCAGACCAGGAAGCCTTAAGGGCTGATTCTGAGGTCAGAATGTTCCTTAAAGTGATTGTCATTCTATGAGTCTGCTGTGTGGACTGCTTCCCATGTTCAAACATTGTCTCCTTTTTAATTCTATCTGTTATTATTACTAGGCACTTGATCCTATTTATATGATAACTTTAATGCTTAATTCTATGTATTTGTTCACTTTAACACTTGATATGATCACTTTAACACTTAAGATGGCATTTTTTCCACCCAGCTTAATAGAATTTTGGGTTCCATGACAAATTTTTAAACTGTACCCTTAAGTAAGTCCTTAGGAGTATATGTAGAACTATACAGCTTTACTGCTACAAACTTCCTTCTCCCTCTCTAATTCCCCTCTTACTGTCTTTACTGAGATCCATTCTCAATTGATTTTATACACATATGATTAACTCTATGCTAAGTGAAGAGTTGTTCAAAAAATAGTATGAAGAAAAAAAGGTGAAAAAACAAAAAACCAAAACTGTTCCCCGACAGTCAACACAAGGGCAGCTCAAGTCATCCCTTCTCAAAGTGTCAATTTCACTTCTACAGATTTTGTTTTAGGTGCTCTATTAGTTCTCACAGATCAGGGAAAACAAATGGTATTTGTCCTTTTGAGACTTGCTTATTTCACTAAGTATGATGGTTTCCAGATGCACCCATTTTTTGCAAGTGAACAGATTTCATTTTTTCTTTACCACTGTGTAACATATCACATGATTACTTTATCCAGTCTTCAGGTGATGGGCATTTAGGTTGATTCCATGTCTTAGCTATTGTGAATTGAGCAGCAATAAACATGGAGGTATAGATCACTCTCTCCACTTTTTAAAAACTATCTTCTCCTAGACAAGAGCAGTAAGCTCTCTCTCTTTTCCACCATCTTGGGACCACCCTCAAACAGCCATATTTCAAGAGAGAAAATTCAAATGGCTAAGAAACTCATGAAGAAATGCTCAGAATCACTATCCATCAGGGAAATGCAAATCAAAACCACAATGAGGTTTTATCTCACCCCAGTTAGAATGGCTTTCATATAGAAATCAATGAACAGCAAATACTGGTGAAGATGTGAGGAAAAAGGTGCCCTAATCCACTGTTAGTGGGAATGTAAGCTGGTGCAGTCACTGTGGAAGACACTATGGAGATACTCAGAAATCTGAATATAGACCTACCCCAATACTCAGCCACCCCACTCCTGTGAATATACCTAAAGGAATGAAATCAGTATATGAAAGAGTGGTCTGTACCCCCGTGTTTACTGTAGTTCAATTCATAGTAGCTAAGATATGGAATCAACACAGAAGTTTATGTACTTAAGACTGGATAAAGAAATTATGGTATATGTTCACCATGCAATACTAGACAGTGTGAAAAAAATGAAATCCTGTCATTTGCAACAAAATGGATGCAAGTGGAAACCATCATACTTACTGAAATAAGCCAGTCTCAAAAAGACAAATACCATATATTCTCCCTGATCTATGATAACTAATAGAGTACCTTAAAGGTAATCTATAGAAGTAAAGTTGACACTTTTAGATGTGATGGTTTCGAATAGCCCTTGTGTCAACTTGGAGGAATAGTTATTTTTTCTTTTTAAGTATTTGTTGAACATTTTACTTAGTGTAGGGTTAATCATATGGGTATGAAGCTAATTGAAAATAAATCTTTGTAAAAAATAAGAACGGGAATATTAGAGGGAGGAGGAAGATTAGTGAGAGTGTGGACAGGAGGGAGGGTAGTGTTGGGGAAGAATCACAATGTTCCTAAATTTGTATATAGGGAAGGCATGACATTTGTATACCTTAAATGAAAGGTTTCTATGTTAAAAAAGAAAATGTGAGATATCTATATATATGCACACACATATATATACACACATCATACACCCACATACATACATATCTATCTATCTATCTATCTATCTATCTATACTTTAATAGTATATATATACTTTAATAGTATATATATATATACTTTAATAGTACTCATAAGAAGAATGAAATCCTATCATATTCAACAAATTGGTTGATACCAAAGGACATCAAGTTGAATGGAATATGTCATACAGAAAGACAAATACTCATGTCCATTTTATGTGGAAACTAAGATTAAAAAATCAGTCTGAACACAATGTTAATTACGGGAAGCTGGGAAGGGGAGAGATGAAAGGAAATTGGATTAAAAAATAGGAGAAGCTGGATGTGGTCCATTAGTTGTGACAAATATATAAATATGAGATATTAACAGGGGAAGTGAGGGTAGGGTTATATAGGAAATCACTGTAGTATTACATCATAATTTTTGTTTTATAAATTTAAAATTAATGATAAAATTAAAAGCTATTAAAATAAAAATTATGAAAAAAGAATTGAAAATTTAAGAACTAGACAGAGAAAATTGTTGGTTATTTGAATATGATAGTCTTGTCTACATAGAAAATCCCATAGAATCTACAGATAATCCATAACTTCCTCAATTCATCACATGTGTTTCAATCGTCTGGAAAATGCATAAATAAAATGTGGCATACACAAACAGCAGATCACTCTAGCAATTAAATTGATGAACTATTTCTGAATATATGAGCCTGGATGAATTTCTGAAACCTGATAAATGGAAAAAGTTAATTTTAGGAAGTTCCATATAATTAGACATTTATGTAAAATTTGAAGACATACATAACTAAGTGTGTTGGTTCTCTTTTGCTGTTGTAACAAATTACCATCAATTTAACAACTTAAAACAGCACCTGTTGGTTATCTCATCGTCCTGTAAGTCAGAAGTCTGGGTACATGGTGCTCAGGTACATCCCGAGAGTCTCAAAAGGAGTAAATCAACATGTCAGCAAGGCTGAATTCCTTTCTGGGGAACTGGGAATGAATCTGCTTCCAACCTCAGTTTGCTAACTGAAATTTGTTTCATTCAGTTGTAAGACTGAGGTGCCTTTTTTTGGTAAAGATTTACTTATTCAAATGAAAGTCAGAGTTGGGGAGAGAGAGAGAGAGAGAGGGAATGTGCAAATGTTCTTCCATCTGTTGGTTCACTCCCTAGATGGCTACAAGGGTGGAGCTGTGCCAGGAGCTTCATCCAGGTTTCTCATGTACTTGGAAGGGGCCCAAGTACTTGTGCCATCTTCTGTTGCTTTTACCAGCTATTATCAGGAAACTGGATTGGAATTGGAGCAGCTGGGACACAAATGGCTGCCATATGGGATGCTGGCACTGTAGGAGGCAGCTATGCCACAACACCACCTCTGAGGTCCCTGTTTCTTTGATGACTATCAAGTGTTGTTGCTCCTAGAGACTTGCCTGCATTACCGCCCATTCTTTCTCTGTGTCCCTCCTTAAGCAATGATGGGCCGAGTGTTCTCATGCTTCAAATGTCTTTGACTTCCACTTCTGCCATGTTCCTCTCAAATTAGTGGGGAAAGTTCTCTGTTTTTCATGCCATGGGATTCCAAATTCCATTAAGTTGGCATGTACCAATGCCATCTTACTAGTTAAACTGATCAATTAAAGTTCATAATTGATCATAAAGATAGGATTAAGTGCCAAACGGATCACATAAACAAGACTAGTGTCTGCTAATAATAATTGATAGAATTAAAAAGGAGAGAATGATCCAACATGGGAAATGGAATACACAGCAGACTCATAGGATGCCAGATGCCCTAAACAGCACTCTGGCCTCAGAGTCAGCCCTTATGGCATTTGGATCTGGCTAAAAAGCCCATGCATGGAAAGCCAAGACACTGTGACAAAAAAAAAAAGATGACCTAAATGAAAGATCTCTGTGAGTGAGATCCTAGCGGAAAAAACGGGCCATCCAAGAAGGAGGTACCCTTCTCTGAAGGGAGGAGAGAACTTCCACTTTGATTATGGCCTTGTATAAATAAGGTCGGAGTTTGTGAGCTCCAGAGGCTTCCATAGCCTTGGCAGCTCATGACAAGAGCCTTGGGTGATTACCGATGTCATAAATAAGAGTGTCAATTGTTAAATCAACAACGGGAGTCACTGTGCACTTACTCCCCATGTAGGAAACTTATATTTATTAAATAAAAGTTTTTAAAAAAAGTTCTCTGTTTCTAAGGACTCATGAGATTAGGGTGGCCTTCTAGATAATCTCCCTATTTTAATGTCTGTCACCTTAATATCTGTCACCTTAATCTGCAAAGTCTTTTCCCATGTGAGGGAGCATATTCACAGGTTTCATTGAATAGTGTGTGGACATCTCTGGGGATCCATTTTGCTCACCACAAAAGGCTGTTTTCTGACTCAAGGATAGGAATTATTGATGGGTAGGAAGTAAGGGATTCAGGGGTGGTGCCTGGTTTGCGTCTCGTTACATCACTACCAATCCAGCTCCCTGAAAATGTTGCACCCTGGGAGGCAGCAAGTGATAGCTCAAGTGCTTGGGTTCTTGACACCCAAGAGAGCAACTTGGATTGAGTTCCAGGCTCCTGGTATTGGCCTGGCCCAACCCCAGCTATTGAAGGCATTTCAGGAATTAAAAAAAGGTATCAAAATATAACTTCCTATTTTAAAAAGAATCTGAAGAAAATATGGTAAAATTGTAATAAGTAAAATAAAGTCATACCTTTTCATATGACAGTACAATCACTGAAAATTAAGATATTAATTAAAATATACTAAAATTAAATATAGGTTAAAATTAAATATAGATTAAAATTAAAATAGATGAATTAATTCCAGATAAAGTGCCATTACACTAACAAATCCTCAGAGTAATGTCAGACTAATAAGACAGTGGACAATGGAATGATATCTTCAAAGTACTGAATAAAAATTTTCCCGTTTTTTTACATTTAGCATTTTACGTTTAGTAATTATTTTAACAATGAAAGTGAAATAAAAGATTCAATAGAAGGATTACACTAAAGGGAAACTTAAAAGGAGGGCTTTGGGGAGAAAGAAACTGCTCACAATATAAGTTCTTTATTGTGACATATCTTCCAATTCTCTAGAATCTCTTTGGCTTTGTCTCATTTGTGTCCAACTTTTCCATTGAAATCTTAGTTTCAACTATGAAGCTTTTCAGCTTTAAATGCAGAAAAATTGATTAAAAATAACATTTGGGTGAATTTAAATTATTATTGATCATAGAATGCCAATTATGTAATAATTATGCATTAAAATATATAGAAGTTCTATTCATGACAACAATAGATTAATATAAACGCTTGTAAATCACTTAGGTTCTATGATAATTCCAAGAGGAATCATCTAGAAACTGTTTTTAGCTAATGAGTTTGCTTCAGGCTGAGCTTTCTAGTAATTAGGACAGATCTGGCTGTCCCCTGGGCTTTTAGGTCCTGTTTTGCCATCCTATTGACCACGTTATTCAGTAACCTTCTGGCCGGCTTCTGAGCCTCCTTTGTTAGGATAGTGCTCTTAGCAGCATAGTAACTGTCACAGAGAGATGACTGTGCAATCGTGTTGGCAGAAGTATGAAAGAAGTTGCTATAATACATGTTAAGAATATGAATTTTGCAAGTTTTCCTTTTCATTGTAGTTTTGTGGAGTCATTAAGGGATGAGAACAAAAATGCTATCAAAACTGAAAAAGGCTTTTGAAAGTCTTTATTTGCAGGAGATTTTGAAGAGTGAGTTACATATTTCTCTTTATGTCCAGAAGGTCTAATGAGTTTTGGTACATTTTCTCTCTTGTGAGATTTTCCTGCATTGAGAGGAAAATTCAACCAACTTAGAAAAACAAGATGTTTTCTGCACCAGGAAAAGACAAAAATAGGGTAAAGTTTCCCCTCTGTCTTTCAATAGTTTTTCTTCACTACTGAATTTCTCTCAATTTGTACCACTTTCTGTCATTCCTCCATCAAGCATTTCTCTTCCATTTCAGTCTTCTTGTCTGATCTTTGTTCTCCTGGATTAAAAGTTGTGCCCTCTCCTTCCTCTCTGATACGCTGTTCAATTCTACTACTTAGGATGTTTTGGTCTGCTCCTCAAAATCACTTTATTCCTCCGTGAAAATTAAATAACCTTTTACACTGGGGGCAAAGAAAAGAGCTTCTTTAGCACCGTAATTGACTTCAGCACTGTAAGTAATATGTTAAAGTCCTCACAAACTTCAAAGGTAGTTATTTTATTTATTTACTTTTTTATTTTCCTTAACTTTATTTTTACATTAAGCCAATGTCTGTCATGCAGCCATCAATAACCTTACAATAGATTACACAGGTTTGTAGCCCAGTTTAGACTCTAGCTTCTTAGAATCAGCCACTTTTCTGACTGCTTTCATCAAGTCTTCCTGTACTACAAAATCATGATCAGCACAAATTGCAAACATACCTGCTTCAGTGCAAACATTTCTCAGGTCTGCTCCATTGAAGCCATTTGAAAGCTTCACAATTGCTTCATAATCTATTTCACCATGTTTTGTAATGGGACCTGCATGAATTTTCAATATGTCTAACCTTGCTTGTTCATTTGGTAAATCAATATGTATTTTTCTGTCTAATCTTCCTGGGCGTAGCAAAGCAGGATCCAGTGTATCTGGTCTGTTTGTAGCCATGATCATTTTAACACTATGCAGAGTATCAAACCCATCCATTTGATTCAGCAACTGCATTAAAGTTCTCTAAATCTCTCTGTCAGCTGATGTACCCTCAGAAAACCGACAACCACCAATAGCATCTATTTCCTCCATAAAATAATGCATGGCTGATGGTCTCTGGCATAATTAAACATTTCTCTGATCAAACGAGCACTTTCAGCAATGTATTTGTCTACAATAGAACTAGATACAACCTTCAAGAAGTTACAATCCAGCTGACTAGCAACGGCTCTCGCCAAAAGTGTTTTTCCTGTCCCTGGAGGTCCATATAACAAACAGTCTTTTGGAGGTATTATTCCTACACGCTGAAATAATTCTGGGTTTGTAAGAGGTAATTCTATTACCTCTCTTAATTCCCAGATCTGTTCTGACAGCCCTCAGATCTCAGAGTAAGAAACATTCCCCGGGTCCTCATGAGACATGTTGTAAACCAGTGGATCCACTTCTCTTGGCAAATATCTCATGATAGTTAGTGTGGTCATATCCAAAGAAACTCTTGTTCCTGGCTTCAGCTTACTTTTGTCAAGCTGTCTATGACAGCCCACAACGTATCTTGGTCCATTTGTAGCTTTAACAATGAATTTTTCTTCAGTTAATTGCTTAAGAACTTCACCCACAATCTGCCCAATGCTTTGTAGGACCTTTAGATCATTTTCAGACTTTTCATACTGCTTGATAAGTTCTTTTAACTGTTCCCTTAGCTCCTTAAGATGGCCATCGATCTCCTTGTGCTCCAGCAGCTTCTTGCGGTAGTCCTGAAGCACCTTATCTCTAGGGTCCGCCATGATGAGAAATATTTACTTATTTTTTTCAATTTATTTGAATGGGAAGGAGGGAGGAAGGGAGAGGGAGAGAGAAGGAGAGGGAGAGAGGGTGAGGGAGAGGAAGAGAAGGAAAGAAATTGTGCTGGTTTTAACATGAGTAAAAAGAGCAGAACAGAAAGGGTAAAAATGGTGTAGTCAGTAGTGTTGAGGAGTTTTGTTGTGTTTATGATTGTTGCCAGATGAGAGAAGGAAAAATATGGTATGAGGGCACAGACAAGAACTGAATTGGAATAGACCAGACTTAGATTATGTTTAAATGGGGAATGATCATTCTGTTCCCATATTTGATCAACAGTTTCTTAAAATTACGTACACAGACGGCTTTGCTATCTGTGTGCTGCCTTCCCTCTCGTTATTTTCACTTGTCTTTACAAGTCTCTGACCACTATCTCTTTCTGCTTCCTACTACTGACATCACTTAAGACTTTATTGAGAAAACAAAAGTTATTGGATGGGTGCTGTGTCCTTCCTGAGAGCAAATTTACTGACTCATATGTAAATACATGATAAACTCACTCCCACTTAAGGCCATGTTCCGCTTCTTCTCTAACACCCAACTGCCTCTCTCTCTGAGACACCATTTCTACAATTCCTCCTGCAATGTTTCCTCTCTACTAGATCACTATCAGTAGTTTACAAATGTCCTCTAGTAGCTTTAATAATAAAGCAGCAACAAAACAACAAACTCTAGGGCAAAGAAAGAACAACAGGTGAAGGCAGGTGTGAGAAATATGAGTGGAAACTTTATTGTGTTTCAAATAATGGACTACAAGGTCATAATGATGCAGTAACTGGAAACCACTGCAATAATTAATGCCTGAGCACTAAGGAAAGTGGACAGGGAGTAACTGTAAGGTTTTTGGAGGTCTTGCAGAGATTTTCACAGTATTTGAGAATCTAAAGACTTACAGAATTTTACTCTTTCTAAACTTGAATTTTGGATGATATATGAAACTATGACTAGATAAGAGGATTAAAACCTTTGTATATTTTCTAGGCCTAAGGAGAGACTTCAGCCAGTTTGCTTTTTATATGCCAGAGAAAACATTGCAGGCCATGAGAAACCACAGCATCTCTGAGTTCATCCTGCTGGGTCTGTCTGCTGATCTCCAACTGCGGACTCTGCTCTTCATGCTGTTTCTGGTGATTTATCTCCTGACCCTGATGGGAAACCTGATACTGCTGTTGGTGATCAGAGTTGATTCCTGCCTCTACAAACCCATGTACTTTTTTCTGGGCCAGTTGTCCTTCTTGGATCTCTGCCATTCCTCTGTCACTGTGCCCAAGCTGCTGGAGAGCCTCCTGTCTGAGAAGAAAACGATCTCAGTAGGGGGCTGTATGGCTCAAGTCTTCTTTGTGTTCAGCACTGGGGGCACTGAATCCTGCCTGCTCACTGTGATGGCCTATGACCGATACGTTGCCATTTGTTCTCCATTGCTCTATGGCCAGGTGATGAACCAACAGCTGTGTATAGGGCTGGTACTGGGCTCATGGGGGTTGGCTTTTCTGGATGCTCTCATCAATATTCTTGTAGCTCTCAATTTAGACTTTTGTGAT
>CM027394.1:64098433-64113754 GCA_015711505.1 Sylvilagus bachmani
CCATGCTCTCCACGCAGGTCCACTGTGAATCACTAGTTCCGGAAGAGTTTCCTCTGCTGATTCTTCCCCTACTCTTCCTTGAACCTGCAGTATCTTCACTTTTATTAAACTGTCTCTCCCCGGACTATCAGTGTGCTGCCTTCCTATTCTGCCATCTTGCCCTAATCCCTCTTCACTTCTTTTTAAAAATACTAACTGTTGCTAACATGAATGTTGCACAATGGATATATTTTAAATATGTAAGTTATGGACCAAAAAACCCAAATATATTTAGGATGGAGTCTCACAAGAGGGATCCTGGTATCAAAGTAGCTTGAAATAGTCTATCATGCAAATGTCAATCAAACTTCTTCTTCCTCGTCAGCCTAGTTATAGTCCATGAACCCACAAAAACTCTAGCCATGACTAGGCAAGGTGATGATTGGACAAATGCTCAACAACATTTTAATTTACCAAGATTGGATCTGCTGTTGCCATTAATGAAAAACTATTTTGATAAAGATCTCAAATTTTGTTAAGATATATTACCACATACTTTAAATTTTTTATCTTTATTTTCTTGAAAATTCAACGACACTTAATACCTGGTCATTTTAGTATGCTTGAATTTTAAAAAAGGTTATATAAAGGGTAAAATTTCATGTATTTCATAGATATAGTTTTAAGGGTATAATGATACTTTCTACCCCTCCCTTCCTCTCTCCTCCTTCCTTTCTTATTTTTCTTTTAATTTTTACAATGGCATACTTTATTTATTTGCATGCATTTCATAAATACAACGATAGAAACATAGTAATTTTGCCCATCATACCTGCCCTCCTACCCACTCTTCCACCCTTCTACCTCTTCCTTCTCCTGTTCCCTGTCCTGTTTTTCAATAAGAGTTATTTTCATTTAACCCCCCCTTTTTTTTTTACAGAGGATTAACTCTATTCTATTTAAAGAGTTAAATGTTAGGATGAGAAAGAAAAAACCCAACATTACTAAAAAAAACCCTGTTCCTCAATATTTTTTCCCCTTCCTCTTTTCCCTTCCTTCCTCCCCCCTTTCCTTTTTAGAAACTTAATTATTATAAAAGAAGAACTCAAGAATGATACATCTTTTGTGTGCTCTTAGACATAAATATAACTTATGAGATATAAAAATATTCTCCACTTAATATAGTAAAGGGAAGTGATTCTTGAAAACAAGTTTTACTATTAAATCTCATGATACGACTCTTTGAGGACAGAGGTCCTGCATGGGAAGTTAGTGCACAGTGACTAGTTTATTTAACAATTGACACTATTTTTCTTTTTTTTAGAAAGAAGTCTTATTTTTTATTTCATTTTCTCGTTTACTTCTCAAATGGCTGCAACAGCCAAGGCTGGACCAGACTGGATCCAGGAGCCCAGAATTCCAGGTTTCCCACATGGGTGGCATGCACTCAAGTACTTGAGTCATCATCTGTAACCTCCCAAGGTGTTCTTTACCAAAAAGCTAGATCAGAAGCAGGGGAGCTAGAACTCTAAGTGTGGCACTCCAGTATGGGATGCAGGCATTGTCAGTGGCATTGTAAATGTTGTACCAAATGCCTATTCCCATCATTATTATAATTTTACATAATTATGGAGTAAAGTGTGGTAATTAAATACATTTACAAAATGCATTATAAAATCAGAGTAGTTAGAATTTCCATCTTCTTAAGGCATTAACAATTTTTTGACTGACACAATAATTGTACATGTTTATGGGTATAGTATGTATTTCAATTTATGTATGACTATACAATATATAATGATCAAATCACAGTAATAAATGTTTCTTTTTTAAAGATTTATTTATTTACTTGAAAGTCAGAGTTACAGGCTGGCGCCGCGGCTCAGTAGGCTAATCCTCTGCCTTGCGGCGCTGGCACACCGGGTTCTAGTCCTGGTTGGGGCGCCGGATTCTGTCCCAGTTGCCCCTCTTCCAGGCCAGCTCTCTGCTGTGGCCAGGGAGGGCAGTGGAGGATGGCCCAAGTCCTTGGACCCTGCACCCCATGGGAGACCAGGAGAAGCACCTGGCTCCTGCCATGGGATCAGCGCGGTGCGCCGGCCACAGTGCGCAGCCCGTGGAGGCCATTGGAGGGTGAACCAAAGGCAAAGGAAGACTTTCTCTCTGTCTCTCTCTCTCTCTCACTGTCCACTCTGCTTTAAAAAAAAGAGAAAGAGTTACAGAGAGGCAGAGGCAGAGAGAGAGAGAGAGAGAGAGAGAGAGAGACAGACAGACAGACAGAGAGACAGAGAAATGGAGAGGGGCCCTCCATCCGATGATTCACTCCCCAAATGTTTGCAATAACTGGAGCTGAGCTGATCCAAAGCCAGGAGCCAGGAGCTTCCTTCGGGTCTCCCACATGGGTACAGGGGCCCCAGGACTTGGGTCATCTTCCACTGCTTTCCCAGGCTATAGCAGAGAGATGGATCTGAAGTGGAGCAGCTGGGACCCAAACTGGTGACCATATGGAATGCCAGAACTGCTGGTGGTGACTTTACCTGCTATGCCACAGTGCCAGCCCCAGTAATTAATGTTTCTATCTCCTAATCATGATAGGCTTGATACCTTTAAACTTTCATTTTGTAGTTATTCACAAAATACCTACTGTCAAATATGGGTATAGTCCCCTCACTTTGCTGTAGAACACTAGAACTTATTTCTACTATACCTGTGTTTTGGTATCCATTACTCAGTCTCTTCAATGACCACTTCCTGACTCCCTCTTCAGTCTCTAATAATCACTATTCTATGTTCAGATCAATTTTTTAATCTTCCACGTATTAGAGAGTATGTTTGACATTGTTTTCTGTGTCTAACATTTCACCAGCATCATGTTCTTTAGCTCCATCCATTTTGCTGCAAATGATAGAATTTTGTTCTTTTTTATGACTGAACAATAATACATTGTGTATGTATATGAGTATGTAGCACATATCCATTATCCATTGTTGTGTACCTGGATTGATTCCATGTCTTAGTTATTGTGAATAATGCTGCAATGAATATGATACTGCATATATCTCTACTTCCTAATTTAATATCCTCTGGATATGTATATCCAGAAGTTAGAGTATAGGATCACAATGTAGATCTGTTAATTTTTCAAAGAACTTCAATAAGGTTTTACATATTGCTTCTACAAATTTATGTTTCTACCAACAGTGTGTAAGGTTGTCTTTTTTCTGCATCCTCACCAACACTTGCTGTCATTTCTCATATTGTTGGTGATGTTGAGCAGCTTTTTATATGATTGATGACAATTAATATGCTATTTTAGTCTATTTTCTATTTCTAATACAATAGCAGAGGTTGAGTAAGTCAGAAAAGAGATTTATTTTGACTCATACTTTTGATCCCATGTTGAAAATGATGTCTGGTCATAGCTTTCTTTCTTTCTTTCTTTCTTTCTTTCTTTCTTTCTTTCTTTCTTTCTTTCTTTCTTTCTTTCTTTCTTTCCTTCTGTCTCTTTCTTTTTTTTCTTTATTTATCTCCTTTTCTCTTTCTTTCTTTCTTTTTTTTTTAAAAAGAAAATCAGTTTTATTCTAGTAACACCAATATATTATAAAAATTTTCTTGCTGGCAGAGTCCTGAGGTGGTAAATAATATCACATGGTAAGATACAGGGAATACACTAGAATCTTAGCCAAAGTAGATTTTATGGCAAATTTATGTTGAGATAACTTGTTGACCATTAATCCAATCATGAAAGCCAAGCCCTAATCAGTTCTTAAACATCTCAGTTCATTCCAGCTCTAATATTTTATAATGGGGATTAAGTTTCAAGATGAGTTTCAGAATGGACAAACCATATTGAATCCATAGCACTAATCTTTGGATAAATTCAAATATGGCCGGTGCCGCAGCTCAATAGGCTAATCCTCCGCCTGCGGCGCTGGCACACCGGGTTCTAGTCCTGGTTGGGGCACTAGATTCTGTCCTGGTTGCCCCTCTTCCAGGTCAGCTCTCTGCTTTGGCCAGGGAGGGCAGTGGAAGATGGCCCAAGTCCTTGGGCCCTGCACCCCATGGGAGACCAGGAGAAGCACCTGGCTCCTGCCTTCGGATCAGCGCGGTGTGCTGGCCACAGCATGCGGCCCGTGGCAGCCATTGGAGGGTGAACCAACGGCAAAAGGAAGACCTTTCTCTCTGTCTCTCTCTCTCACTGTCCACTCTGCCTGTCAGAAAAAAATTCAAATCTGCCCTTTTCCAAATTGGATTATTTGAAGTTTTTTCCTATTGAATTATTTGTTTTTATTTTTGTTATTAGTTGCTTATCACTTTTATGGTTTGTAATATTTCCCCCCATTCTGTAAATTTTGTCTTCACATCTTTATTCTTTGTTGTAAGGAAATTTTAGTTTGATAGATTCCCAGTTGTTTATTTTTGCTTTTGTGGCATGTGTGTTTGGGACTATTTCCAACAAACTAGCTGAATTAGTGTTAAGAATCTTTCCCTTACATTTTTTATAGTAGTTTTTACATTTTAATGTCTTATGTTTAAGTGATTAATCCATTTTAAGTTTTTTTTCTATATTGAGTCACACAGGGTTAAATTTTACCTTTTTAGAATGTAGATATCAGAGAAATTAAAGGTAGCCATATAGAGAAACTCTGTTCAACTCCTTCTCCACTTAGAAGAACAAAGCAGCCACATCTTAAGGTGCATGCCTAAGGAAGATACAGTAAAAGAAAAGTAGGAACACAGTAGGATAGATATCCTAGGCAAAGTGTAGAAAGGGTAATAAAGCCAAACCCATAGTGTCTGAACCTCAGGCCCCATGGCCAGGGGGATTATCTGTTTCATGGAAAAGGATGAACAGGAGAGTCTCAGCAGAGCCCATCTGTAGGGATACCTTTCGTGGGCAGTGCTTACTAGAGAGGAATCATTCAAAGACCACTAGCTCAGTAAGATCCCTGGAAACCTCACAGTCACTTTCCTTCAGAGAAAGAACTCATGTTCCCTCCCTCAACCCAGAGAGCACAAGCTGTGTGTGGACATGTTGTAAAAGGAGTAATTGGCAAGCCATATCGTGTTAGGGGACAGAAGCCTTTGCTTATCTTCTTCCCAGGGGCCACAAGGACATCATTCAATTCTGGAAAGGCAGAATGGACCTAACAGAGCAGGAGTGACCCAGAACCCTTGTCCACAAAGCTCCCTGTATCTTAGGATCCAGGGTTGCAAGACAGCTGGGATATCTAGCCCCATACTCTAGGAGTAAGGAGGTCTGCCCCTCAGATTAGAGGATCAGAAACCCCAGTACCTGCCCTCTCTCAACCACTTGAAGCATTATTGGTGTGGCATGAATCTGTGCAAACCAGGACTCAGGGTACACAGACACTCACCCAGTCTTCTGACTGAGGCTCAGAGCTCCCTGCATACTAAGGATAGTTCTTGCAGTAGATTCCCAGCATACAGTAGGGTGTGTGCCTACACTCTGGATAGTGCACAGTCTGGGAAGTTTGCAGGGGGAAAAGACCCAGGAACACATTCTCACTCCTAACAGTGAATCAGTTTTTCCAACAACAGCACAGAGAAGGGCTTGCAGACTATGTTCTGCACCACTTGGATCTATCCTCTCCCAATGACTGTAGCCGGAATTGCAGCACACATATCCCATGTAGCACTCTGGACTCCTGCCAGCCCCGTGAACAGCTGGCTGGATTTTCTTGTCCCATGCATTTTGCTGCTTGAAGGCTTTGATTTTCCATTCCCCACCTAGCTCAGCAGCAGCTCATGCCCTAGGGCTTTGAAATGGGATCTCCTTCCTCAGAAACCTGAATATAGCCCTACCACCTGACCCAGCCATCCCACTCCTTGGAATTTTCCCAAGGGAAATTAAATTGGCAAATAAAGCACTATCTGCACCTCAATGTTTATTGTAGCTCAATTTACAATAGCTAAGGCATGGAATCAATCTGAATGCCATCCAACAGAAGACTGGATAAGGAAATTATGGAACATGCACTCTATAGAATACTACACAGTGGTAAAAAAAATGAAATCTGGTCATTTGCAAAAGTGGAGGAATCTGGAAAGCATCATATTGAGTGAAATAAGCCAGTCCCAAAGGGACAAATACCATATGTTCTCCCTGATCTGTGACAACTAACTGAGCACCTAAAAGGAAACATGTAGAAGTGAAATGGATACTATGAGAAACAGGGACTTGATCAGCCCTTGTCCTGACTGTTGAGGAACACTTACTATTTCATTCTTTTTAGTATTTTTTTTCTACTTAATAACACTGTTTGAACTCTTTAAATAACACACAACTATTCTTAGGTTTTAAAACCCAACTGAAAATTGATCCCTGTTAAAAATGAGTGGGAATAAGAGAGGGAGGAGAGGTAGTTAGGCACACGCTCACTTGGACTTACCCCTAATGGTAGAGCTAGAAACGTGCCATGAGACTTCAAATCCCATTAAGTTGGCATGTACCAATGCCATCTTACTAGTCAAAGTGATCAGTTTAAGTTCATAACTGATCATAAAGATAGGATTAAGTGTCAAAGAGATCACATAAATAAGACCAATGTCTGCTAATAATAATTGATAGAATTAAAGAGGAGAGAATGATCCAACATGGGAAATGGAATACACAGCAGACTCACAGAATGGCAGATGTCCTAAACAGCACTCTGGCCTCAGAGTCAGCCCTTATGGTATTTGGATCTGGCTAAAAAGCCCACGAGAGTATCTCATGCATGGAAAGCCAAGACACTCTGGCAAAAAAATGACCTAAATGAAAGATCTCTGTGAGTGAGATCCTAGCGGAAAAAACGGGCCATCCAAGAAGGAGTTACCCTTCTCTGAAGGGAGGAGAGAACTTCCACTTTGATTATGGCCTTGTCTAAATAAGGTCGGAGTTTGTGAGTTCCAGAAGCTTCCATAGCCTTGGCAGCTCATGACAAGAGCCTTGGGTGATTACCGACGTCATAAATAAGAGTGTCAATTGTTTAATCAACAATGGGAATCACCGTGCACTTACTCCCTATGTAGGATCTCTGTCCTTAATGTGTTGTACTATGAGAATTAATGGTAAAACTAATCTTCAAACAGGACTTTATACTCTGTGTTTCTGTGTGGGTGCAAACTGTTGAAATCTTTACTTAGTATATACTAAGTTGATCTTCTGTATATAAAGATCATTGAAAATGGATCTTGATGAAGAATGGGATGGGAGAGGAGTAGGAGATGGGATGGTTTGCGGATGGGTGGTTGGTTATTGGAGGGAAAACCCACTATAATCCAAAAGTTGTACTTTTGAAATTTATATTTATTAAATAAAAGTTTTCTATAAAAAAATGAAATGGGATCTCCAAGCCCTTAACAATGCAGTGCATCAACCCTCTCCCCCTTGCTTTGCTCGTGGGAAGTGTATGCTCTGCCCAGGCCCAGTATAGAGCTCAGGGCTCCAGTCACTCCCATACTAGCTGCCAGGTTTTGGGTGATGCTGCTCAGTTGTAGCTCTTGCCCGAGGTTCTTGCTCCCCAACCAGCCCAGCCATCAGCCCTAAGACAGTGTCCTGACTATTGTTTTCCACAGTCATTTTGATGGATCTAGCCACTCAGTATCTCTGGGACCTTTCTTGTCCTCCTAGCATGAATGCTATTTTTGGAGATCTGGAGTTGGCTTTGGCTATGGGTCTATATGAAGATCCTGCTTCTGAAGCCATCACTGATATGGAACTCCAATTCCTGACTTGGGCATCAGCTAGGCGTCTGCTCACCTACACCCCCTGCACAAGTAGGGTCTGCTCTCAACACCTGAGAAGCTACTGTCTCCAGTTCGTCCAGGAGATGGTTTGGGACTTGTGATATTGGGAGCTTAGTAGTCTTACAAACCAATATGCAAAGGCACATTTTAAGGAAAAAAAACTTTCAGTTAACAGAAAATGCCCTCTAAAGAGATAGAAACAGATATCCAAGATGCACAAAAATCACCATTGAAACACAGGAATAATAAATAAGGAAGGTAATATGATGCCTCCATAGGAACAGTATCAGAGCATGAAGAAAGACATTATTCAAGGGAATGAATAAGAATTAAAAAGAATGGTTGGAATGTTACTCAGAGACACAAGGATATATAGATAAGTAGCTAAATGAAATTAGGAAATCAGTACTTGACATGAATGAGAAAATCAACAAAAGATACAAATGTTAATGAGAACCAAGTATTTAAAAAGAATACATTAAATCAAAGAAAAAAACACAGCAGAAATCCTGACTGACTAGATCAAGCTGAATAAATGATATGTGATCTAGAAGTCATGTCTTTTGAAATATTTCAAAGAAAGAATGAAAACAGTGTTCAGGATCTATGAGAGATACCAGCAAATGAACCAATATTTGAGTGGCTTAGAAAATCTTTCAAAGAAATAGAGAAAACACCCATTCGCAAAAGATACTGACATCCAAATACAGGAAGTTCACAGAACCTCAGATAGACATAATCAGAAAAGAAAATAACCACAACACATAGTTTGCAAGAGAGAATTCCTAGTTAATTTTTAATTTTTTTGATTGACCTCAGATTTCTTTTTTCTTAATATTTCTTTTTTTAATATTTTACTTATTTGAGAGGTATAGTTACAGGTAGAGATAGGGAGGCACAGAGAGAAAGGCCTTGCAGCCACTGGGCTGATCTGAAGCCAGAAGCTAGGAGCTTCTTCCATGTCTCCCAGTTGGATGCAGGGTCTCAAGCACTTAGGCCATCTTCTCCTGCTTTCCTAGGCCATAGCAGAGAGAGCTGTATTGGAAGAGGAGCAGCACCTATGACTTGCATTTGGCACCCATTTAGAATGATGGTGCCACAGGTAGTGGCTTAGTTTACTACATCACTGTGCCAGCCCCAACTGCAGATTTCTCAACAGAAATCTGATAGCCCAGGAGAGAATAGAGTGATAGAGTCCAGTTTTAGTGAACTATAATTACTTTAACATTTACTGTACATGGGTGAAACAGTCATCTTTCCATTTGATTATTTATCGCCTTGCCATGTTCCTGCTAAACTATGGTCTATTTCCTTTTTTCTTTCAAACACTGCATTTGTTTGATCATTAAGCCACTGACTGTAAATAAATTAAAAATATGTTATTTCAAATACCAAAACTAAGAAAGAATTGGAGGGGGAGGGGGAATTATCATTAAATTATTTGAATTATATCTATGAACTCCATTGAATTTGTTAAAAACTAAAAAAGAAAAACTGCCAACCAAGAATAGTTTACCTGGCAAAGCTGTGTTTCATAAATGAATGTGAAATAAAGACCTTCCAAAACAAGCAAAAACTGAAAAAATTCATCACCATCCAACAACCTAACAAATGTTATGTGAGGAGGTACTGAGAGTTTTGAGCAAGTAGGAGACTGTTTGGCTGCAGGAAAAAGCAATGCCTAAGTCAAAGGAACTTGTTTCTTCAAGCTCATCTGGAAGTGATTCTGGCAGTGAAGTTGACAAAAAGTTAAAGAGGAAAAAGCAAATTACTCCAGAAAAACCTGTGAAGAATCAAGAGACTGTTGAGACCTCGAGAGCTTTATCATCTCCCAAACAGAGCAGCAGCAGAGATGATAACACGTTTCAGATTGGGAAAAATGAGGTAGATCAGCATTCGGGATTTCAAAGGGAAAGTTCTAGTTGATCTTCCAGAATACTGGATGGATCCTGAAAGAGAAATGAAACCAGGAAGAAAAGGCATTTCTTTAAATCCGGAACAGTGGAGCCAGCTGAAGAAACAGATTTCTGACATTGATGATGCAGTAAGAAAACAATAAAACCTGAGCCATACAATATTTCTTAGTTGTTTCAATCTGTCATTTTACATTGGCTTTTGCTTTCTAAATGTTGTTTTCCAAGCTATTGTATATTTGGACTGCATAACAATTTGAAAGATGAATACTTTTTAAATCTGCATTATTAAAAATGTTCTAAGTGAAGCTAATTGTCAACTTTATTAAGAAGTATTGGGGCTGGTGCTGTGGCTTAGGGGTTTAATGCCCTGGCCTGAAGCACAGGCATCCCATGTGGGTGCCAGTTTGAGCCCCAGCTGTTTCACTTCTGATCCAGCTCCCTACTAAAGCACCTAGGAAAGCAGTGGAAGATGGCCCAAGTCCTTGGGCCCCTGCACCCACGTGGGAGACTTGGAAGAAGCTCCCGGCTCCAGGCTTCGGATTAGCACAGCTCGGCCATTGAAGCCATCCGGGGAGTGAATCATTGGATGGAAGACCTTTCTCTCTCTCTCTCTGTCTCTGCCTCTCCTCTCTCTGTGTAACTCTGACTTTCAAATAAATAAATAAATAAATAAATCTTTAAAAAAAGATTTATTAGTGCCCACCTAGTGTAAAATAAAATCAAGTAATCACAATCTTAACTGTGGTGGGCTGTTTTGATCAGTTTGGTACTATTTAAAGCCAAAAGGAACAGTTTTTTTTAAAGCTTTTATTTAATGAATATAAATTTCCAAAGTACAGCTTATGGATTACAATGGCTTCCCCTCCCCCATAACTTCCCTCCCACCCGCAACCCTCCCCTTTCCTGCTCCCTCTCCCCTTCCATTCACATCAAGATTCCTTTTCAATTCTCTTTATACACAGAAGATCAGTTTAGTACATATTACGTAAAGATTTCGACAGTTTGCCCTCACATAGGGACACAAAGTGAAAAATAGTGTTGGAGTACTAGTTATAGCATTAAATCACAATGTACAGCACATTAAGGACAGAGATCCTACATGATATTTTTAAAAATTGATTAATTTTCTATGCAATTTTTATGCAATTTCCAATTTAACACCAAGTTGGACACACATCGGACAACACATTAAGGACAGATCCCACATGAGACGTAAGTACACAGTGACTCCTGTTGTTGATTTAACAATTTGACACTCTAAGGCCGGCGCTGTGGCTCAACAGGCTAATCCTCCGCCTTGTGGCGCTGGCACACCGGGTTCTAGTCCCGGTTGGGGCGCTGGATTCTGTCCCGGTTGCCCCTCTTCCAGGCCAGCTCTCTGCTGTGGCCCGGGAGTGCAGTGGAGGATGGCCCAAGTGCTTGGGCCCTGCACCCCATGGGAGACCAGGAAAAGCACCTGGCACCTGGCTTCTGCCATCGGATGAGTGCGGTGCGCCGGTCGCAGCGCGCCAGCCGCGGTGCCATTGGAGGGTGAACCAACGGCAAAAGGAAGACTTTTCTCTCTGTCTCTCTCTCTCTCTCACTGTCCACTCTGCCTGTCAAAAATAAAAAAAAAAAACAAAACAATTTGACACTCTTGTTTATGGCGTCAGTAATCTCCCTAGTCATGAGTTGCCGAGGCTATGGAAGCCTTTAGGGTTCACCGACTTCGATGTTATTCCGACAGGGTCATAGTCAAAATGGAAGTTCTCTCCTCCCTTCAGAGAAAGGTACCTCCAAAAGGAACAGTTTTATAGAGCTTTTAATTTTACCTCAACTTTTATGTTAACAAGGATTTGTACTTCATTCAGTTTTCATTTTTTTATAGAAACTGATGTTTATTTTCCGTCAACCTCATTTCCATTTTTGCTTCAGAGACCATGACAAGCAGCCTAAGACCACTCAGTGGTGGTTCCCACCCACTCGGTGGTGGTTCCCACCCACTCGGTGGCCTGAGCAGTGGGCACTGCAGACCAGTCTTCAATGGTGGGCTGAGCACTCCAGTGTTCTGTGGGGAACTGCTGAATGGGCATAGAGGGCACCTGCATGCCTTCGTACCAGTTTGCAACCTCAGGCTGAGTAGTGGTGAACTCGGGCGCTGGGGCCGTCCATTTGCCCTGAAACTCCTCCTTGGTCACAGCTTTCTCAGCGGCAGCCTGCTCTTCTTTTTCAATCTCTTCAGGATCTCTGTAGAAGTAGAGACCAGGCATGACTTCCAAGGGGTGTTCACGGGAGATGGTACCACGCATGCGCAGAAACTCCCAGGCCGGCATCCACCACATTAGACCCACTGAGTGGGCTCCCTTGTTGTTGCATGGAATGGCAATGTCCACGTAGCACAGAGGAGAGTCTGTGTTACACAGAGCAATGGTAGGCAGGTTCACGTAAGATGCCTCTGTGAGAGGCTGGTGGTCAGCCCAAGGATCAGTAACCACCAGAAGCCGTGGTTCCCGGAAGGCTGCCTGGATCTGGTTAGTGAAGGTTCCAGGTGTGAAGCGGCCAGCAATGGGAGTAGCTCCAGTGGCAGCAGCAAACTTCAGCACAGCTCTCTGGCCAGTGTTCCTGGAGGATATCACACTGACATCAGCAGGGTTTTCAATGGCCATAATAGCATGAGCCGCCAACAGCAGCTTCTCCCAGGTCCTCTTCAGATTGATGATGTAGATGCCGTCACTTTTCCTTTTGTAGATGTACTGTTCCATCTGGAAGTCAAGATTGGTGCCACCTAGGTGGGTTCCTGCTGCAAGGAACTTGAGGACGTCCTCCTCCTTCATTTGCAGGACATCAAGGGCTCTGGACATTGTGACAACTTCCCCTTAAGTTACGCTGGGAATCAAAAACAACGCCGTATGGACCCCTTGTCAGATAGTGCGGAAAGGCTCAGTTTTCAAATTTTGACTTGTGAAACCTGTGCTTTACCTTTTCTTTTCCAATGAAATGTCTAGATTTATTTTGACTTTCTACCTCAATAGAATTTCACTTCCATTTTTCTCCTATACTCTATTTTCCTTTAATAAAAACTCTCTTCATGTTCACTTTTTATTTTTCTCTCTGATGTCCCAGACTATATTTTGCTAATTCGGAAAGTAAGTGAAATTGTCAAAATATTATCTCAGTAAGGTACTTAACTAAAATATATGAGGACTACAATCACTAAATCTACTGGATTAAACATCAGCAGATACTTGGTAACAGGACTTGTATGAGAACTTCGAGTAAGTGTATGTCATTATCCATAGTGCTGTATGTAGTATCTTACTGCTTAGTCTGCAGAAAATATTGACTTAGATGTCAGGGTTGCTTTCCCCTAGTTAATGTTTGCCATGGGATAATGTCTATAAAATCAGATACTGTTAAACTAGACTAGAATTTAATAAAAATTGTGAAAGATTAATGCCCTAAAATTTTATTTTATGACATTGAGTATGAATAATGTGTATGTAGCCAAAGGTTGCACTGAACTTTACTGTCAGGGTATGTGATGGGCTCAGTTTTTAGGGGAAAGAGCATTTAAAGCCTATACTTGTGTTTTGGTATTTGTTTCAGCAGACTTGGTTATTTTAGACTTTTTGAGTTTTGGCAGATGGTTGTAAATGGTTTTAATTTAGCTATACTGATGAAACACTACAGATTGAAACACAGACTTTGCAGCAATAAACGGGGCATAGTGTGCCTTAGGAGAAGAATGTAAATGCAACAGTAACTGAAAGTAAAGGAGATGGCAGTGAAGAGGAAGAATTCCTTCAAACTAGGTGTTATATACGTGTTGAGATTTTGATAACACTGATGGAACATAATTCTAGGTAGAACAGTAAAACTTAAGTTCAAAGACTCAAAAAACATTGGTGACAGCGCTCAGCCCTCTGCCTCTCTGCTGGGCCACCCGCCTGACCTGGTCAGGTGTACTCTCTCTCTCCACTGCCCCCCCCCCAGTCTCTCAGGCTCTGTCTTACGGATGTCCCTTTCTTAATAAACCTTAATATTTTACCTCCCACTAGTCTCTGTCTCATGCCTGAATTCCTTCTTGTGCGAAGACAAGAACCCTGCAAATTTCTCTGGTAACATTTTTGGCAACTACGAAGGGATTTTGAGAAGACATTGGAGGTCAGTATTCCTTCCCTCAAGTGGGACCGGATCTGTGGAAGTGACCGTTGAGGGCCCGGCACCCCAAAGCTCTCCAAGAATGCGGAGTCCCCCCCCCCCCCCCGCCATGGCTTAGCTATGGCCGAAACTCCAGAGGGATTGTAAGGAATGGGAGGGAAATTAGGAAGGGCAGTTGACTGAGAGCCTGGAGACCCCCTGAGCTCGTTTTGGCTTCCTGGTGGCCGGACTGCGACCCGAGGACCAGGTCTCTCTCTTTGAGGGACGCCTGGTCACGCTGCCTACTGCTACACGAGCAGGGCTTAGCTTCGGTCGAGGCTAATATTGGCCCTCCAGGTAAACTCGGACAACTAGGTAGTGGGTACCCTTGAGCGATAGGAGATTTCGAACCCCACTCAGCCCCCAGACATCAGGGCCTTTTCCCTATGCTCTCCTCCAGCTGAGACTCCTAGGGGAAGGTGAGGGTAGCCGCTCACATCTTGCCTTCTGTTGCCCTCTCCCTCCCCCACTCTTTGCCTGCTCTCCTCATCTCCATTCCTATACCTTGGGCCAGGAGAAAGGGAGAGGGAAATTCCACAGGTTTCTCCACCTAGGAAAAAGCTGTTACCAGTTAACCCTTTCCAACCTGGTAGAAGGTTTTCCGTCTTTGCAGCTTATGGTAGCTCTGGTGCGTCTTAAAGTTTTTGTGCGCTGTTACTATTGCTAAGCTTTGATTGTCTGAGGACTGAATCTGCAAAGGAGCTAAAGTTAACTATCTGTTTTAATTAAGTGTTTGCAGTAGTCCTGATTGATCTGGCTTTGGTTGAATTATAGGAGGTTTCCAGCACTCTTGGTGAAAGGGCGCATTTACCCGACCATGGTCAGTCCTGCTAGGCCCTGGTGTGTGCAGTCTTCCCCGTAAATTGGGGACCACAACCTCTCTCTGAACTCTATTCCAGTCCATGTGGCCTGCTGCACCCAGGCAGGCATAGCCAGATATCTCTAGGGAGAGCGCCACCCCCCCCCCCCCGCCCCGCCAGGGCTGCTTTTCTTCCTCCGGAGGAATTTCCAGTTCAATACTACTGCTGGCCTTACCTGAGGGAGCCAGAACCTTAAGCCATTAACCCTTTCTAACTTAATGGGTTTTTCTCTTTGCAGTTAATGGAAACCTAAGCAATGGGCTCATAGGCTGATGACTAGTTCTTTTCTGTGCTGCTGTCCCTGACTTATCTGATGAGAGTCTTCACCTGTCTTGAAGGTTTCGCATTTTTTCTATTGCCATTATGAGTAAACCGCTTGACTCTCTGACAGCTTAAATTCTTTTTTTTATATATAAAGCTTTTATTTAAAGAATATAAATTCCAAAGTACAGCTTATGGATTACAATGGCTCCCCCCCCCACAACTTCCCTCCCTCCCGCTACCCTCCCCTTTCCCGCTCCCTCTCCCCTTCCATTCACATCAAGATTCATTTTCAATTCTCTTTATACACAGAAGATCAGTTTAGTACATATTACGTAAAGATTTCAACAGTTTCCCCTCACGTAGAGACACAAAGT
>CM027394.1:64114254-64127398 GCA_015711505.1 Sylvilagus bachmani
GAATTGAAAATGAATCTTGATGTGAATGGAAAGGGAGAGGGAGCGGAAAAGGGGAGGGTAGCGGGAGGGAGGGAAGTTGTGGGGGGGGGAGCCATTGTAATCCATAAGCTGTACTTTGGAAATTTATATTCTTTAAATAAAAGCTTTATATATAAAAAAATTAGGTGCTGTAGGGCAACACTGCTGAATCACACTGGGTCCTCTTTTCTGGCATCCCAATACTAGGCTTTCTGGGTTTGTTCCTGAGAAAGGCCTCGGGTTTTTCAGCTATTGCTGCTCTGTGAACTCCCCTTACCACAGGAGCCTGTGGAAGGAGGCTGGGGCTTCTTGGAAGCCAGAAAGGGGTGAGTGTCAGAGACCAGTAGCCTGTGGCCCACAAGATGTGAGCTGGGCCAGTAGCCAGGACCCTGTTGTCCTGTGCTGTCTCTAAATGAAATGGATTTGTGTGAATCCTGGGGCCTCACAGCCTTCCAAATTGATGGTGATAACAGAATCCCCATGGAGAATTGAACTTCCCTATATGATCTGATTTCCTTAAGTTGAGAAACCAGGTTACAAGTTTACAGTTCATTCCTGCCAACACAGCTCATTCTAGGGTCTGAGTCAGTTTTCTTGTTGCTAATAATATAATAATACAGGCTCAGTAGTTTAGAAAGAAATGGTATTTGTCTCATGGTTTGGGTCCAAGGTTGGAGGGCATATCTGGTGATGGTCCTCTTGTAGGTAGAGGCTTGGGGTGGCTCAGAGTCCATATGACCAAATAATGGAAGTACAGTATTATCTCTCGATAAATACAAAGTAGCTTCTATAGCACACACCTGGGGGTATGCCAGCACCTCAATAATCATGTGAATGTATTTAGCCTAATCACTTCTTATAGCATCCCACCAGTTCCCACTCACTGAATTCTCCTAATTTGGATTAAATGTTCACATGAGTTTTAGAGGGGGACTAAGTCTGGCAATGAAGCCTTAAATTATTCATCCCCTCTGGATTCTTTCCACCTTGTGTGAAAAGTAAAACCTTTGTAAAGGCCAATCATTCTCCCCATCCTAACCTCAAGCTTACATGTGTGAGAACTGAAAATCAAATGTACTCTTGGGCACACAGCAGTTTCATTGTGCATTTCCATTTGATTAAGTCAGATGATAGTTTGTAGCAATTGAGAATACCTGGGAATATCAGATTCTGCTGACTGTAAAAGTATTGATAAAGGGGTCAGCACAGTGTGCAGTAGGTTTATCCTCCGCCTATGGTGCCAGCATCCCATATGGGTACCAGTTCTAGTCCTGGCTGCTCCTCTTCCAATCCAGCCCTCTGCTATGGCCTCGGAAATCAGTGAAGGATGGCCCAGGTCCTTGGTCCCCTGGACCCCTGGACCCCTGGACCCCTGTGGGAGACTGGAAGAAGCTCCTGGCTCTTGGCTTCAGAGCAGCGGAGCTCTAGCCGTTGTAGCCATTTGGAGAGTGAACCATTGAATGGAAGACCTTTCTCTCTGTCTCTCTGTCTCACTGTCTGTAACTCTACCTCTCAAATAAAACAAATACAAATCTATAAAAAAGTGTTGATAAATTTGAGAGTTTATATGTGACTGGTAAAATAAAAAAAAATTCTTTCCTCCTCAATTCCTGGTCCATGGATCTTAAGACCCAGATATTTCCTGAGCAACAATTGTGGATCGGAATCTGTCTAATACACAAATTTCAAGTAATAGCTAATCCTATGCTTGTAATATAGCTGTACATGGGATCTCTGGATAGCTTTCAGAATGGGGATGGGAGCCAGAAAAACAAATACACTCTTTTCACTGATATCTGCCTGGAGTGTGTTTGGACAAAGATCTTAATCAACGATGTCTACTAACTCTATATAATGTCAGAATTGAACTGTTGGAAAATCATAGATGTAATGCATGTGTTGTTTGATATTAAGTAAACAACACACATTTGGAGTTAATGATGACACAAAAAGGCTGCACAGGTCACAGAGTTAAACTGATTTTGAATGTTTAATTTCTGGTGAGAACTAAGACCCTGGAGGAGAGAGCCAATGCAGACTGTTGGGAGGGAAAAGTAGGAACTGTGGAACTCCCAGAATTAAATTATCTGGCTGCTGAGGTTTGCCTTACTCTGTTCCTGAGAGTGAATCCCTTTAGTCTGCATCTCCTGAGAGTGATCATCCAAAGTCTAAGAACCTGTGTAGCCTTCTGAGTTTGGGGTCCCTTGTTACTGTGGGATAAACAGGCTGTTTCCCAGAGCTGAGTTTTTTCTTAAAATGCCTTTGTCAAAACATGTTGCCTTTTAATTGCACTTTGTCTACCTATTTATACATTGTGTGCCATGATTTCACTGTTAGACATTTATAACCTTGAATAGATCCCTGAGATTATACAGTGATAAAAACTAAAGGAAAGGGAATTGTTGACATCTTTGTTTTGTGCTAAATTTGAATAAGAAAGTTAACATCCATAGGGCCAATATCCAGGAAAATATAGAGGCCTTGGTCAGTTCAGCTGTTTTCCCAATCCCTTCTACTTCTGCCCCCACAGAGGACCACATCTTGGTTCTTTGATATTTTTGTTTGCTTACATTCTGTTTCTCTAAACCATGAGTTTTGCTTGCTTTGTTTGATAATTTTGACAATATCTTTCTTGATTTGTTTTCCTTGTCTGCTAATTCTATCCATTTTTTTTTTAGGTATCCTGGTTTGTTGGCCTAGTGTTCTTTGTAATAATTCCTGATGATTCTTTTCATTTCTATGGTGTCTGTTTTACAAGTCCTTTTTCATCTCTAATTTTTTGGGGGGTTTTCTCTCTCTCTCTCTCTTTTTTTTTTTTTTTTTTGCTTATTTGAGCCAGTGGTGTGTCAATTTTGTTTATTTTTTCCAAAAAGAAAGCTCTGTTTTGCTGATCTTTTGTATTTTTTGGATTCATTTTTGTTGATTTCCTCTCTGATTTTAATTATTTCTTCTTCTACTAGTTTTGTGTCTGATTTGTTGTTGTTTTTCTAGATCCTTGAGATGCATTGATAGCTCATTTATTTGGTGTCTTTACAATTTCTTGATGTAGGCACCAATTGTTATAAACTTTCCTCTTAATACTGCTTTTACTGTATCCCATAAGTTTTTATATGTTGTATTGTTGTCTTTGTTTGTTTCCAGATTTTTTTATTTCTCTTTTGATTTCTTCCATGATCCACTGTTTACTCAGGAGTGTATTATTCAATCTCCATGGGTTTGTATATGTTTTAGAGATTGCTGAGTTGCTGATTTCAGGCTCTATTCCATTGTGGTCTGAGAGGATGCATGTATGATTTTGATGTTTTTGAATTTTTGAGATTTGCTTTAGGGCCTAGTATGTGGTCAATACTTGAAAAAGTTCCATGCACTGCTGAGAAAAATGCGTTATCTGCAACTGTAAGGTGACAATTTCTGTAGATGTGTTTTTTTTTTTTTTTGACAGGCAGAGTGGACAGTGAGACAGAGAGAAAGGTCTTCCTTTGCCGTTGGTTCACCCTCCAATGGCCGCTGCAGCTAGCGTGCTGCGCCTGGCGCACCATGCTGATCCGAAGGCAGGAGCCACGTGCTTCTCCTGGTCTCCCATGCGGGTGCAGGGCCCAAGCACTTGGGTCATCCTCTACTGCACTCCTGGGCCACAGCAGAGAGCTGGACTGGAAGAGGAGCAACTGGGATAGAATCCAGTGCCCTGAATGGGACTAGAACCCGGTGTGCTGGCGCTGCAACCAGAGGGTTAGCCTATTGAGCCATGGCGCTGGCCTATAGATATATGTTATTGCCATTTGGTCTATAGTGTCAATTACTAATGCTGTTTCCTTGCTGTTTTCTGTCAGATGGATCTGTCCATTCCTGAACGTGTAGTATTGAACTCCTCCATTACTATTGTATTTGAATCTATGTCTCCCATTAGATCACCTAACATTTCTTTTAAATAGCCAGGTACCCTGTAATTTGGTGTATATACATTTATAATAGACATCCTCTCTTAGCCTGTAGGATTTCTGATGAGAAGTCTTCTCTGAGTATAATCAGAGATCTCTGAAAGTAATCTGGTGTTTTCCTTGTGAACATTTTAGAGTATTTTTTTTTTATGTTTTACTCTGGAGAGTTTGATTGTAATGTTTCATGGTGAATATCTTTTCTGGTCATATCTATTAGGAGTTCTATGTGCTTCCTGTACTTAGATTTCCTGTTCTTTCTCCAAATTAGGGAAGTTTTCTGTTATTATTTATCTAAAAAAGCCTTCTAGTCCATTACCACTTTCTATACCTTCAGGAACTCCTAGAACATGTATATTGGGTCATTTGATAGTATTCTTTAAATTACCAACAGTATTTTTTTTGATTTATTAATTTCTTCTTATATTTGCTCTAACTATACTTTCCTGTGCTTTGTCTTCTAAGTTGGATATTCTTCCTTCTGCTTCACCAATTCTGTTGTTAAGACTTTCCAATGCATTTTTAATTTGTTCCATTGAATTCTTCATTTCCAAGATTTCATTTTGGTTTCTCACTAAAAATCTCAATTTTGTGGGAGAAATTTTCTTTCATGTCAAGTATAGATTTTATTAGGTCATGCAATTGCTTCTGATTGCTTTTAAGTAATCTATCATCAATATTTTAAATTCCATTTCTGTCTATTCTTCAATCTCATCATCTTTCAATGCAATATTGTACTATTTTGTTCTTTGGGGGGCATGATGCTGTCTTCCTTATTCTTGTTTGATCCATTTGCAATTTGGCATTTTTGGAGATAATCTTTGTTTTCTTCTTCTTTTAGCTATGGCAGCTTTTATCTTTGGTCTATGTCTGTGAATTACTGGAGTTTCTGCTTTCATGGAATACCTATGGGCATGTGGTGGTTGTGGCCAGGAAGTTCTATTTAGTGCTCCAGGGTGAAGGGCATGCCTGAGGTGACACATCCTTGGCATGGTAAATTTCTTTTTGTTTTTATCAGAAGAGAGGTTTCTTCTTGTCTACTGGTGTAAACTCATCTAAGCTCCTCTTCTCAAAAGAGACCAGTGCCTGGGTGCTAGCCCCAGTGGGTATATTATTTGTTATCTCTGCCACAAGAATCACACAAGGTGTCTGTGCATTCCTCAGTGTCAGCTCAGATTCTCCAGCAATGACCCTTGACTAGAAACCAGGGAGCCCTGATCCTGAGGAGTCCCAGCGACACCATGAGTCTTCCCGTGCAGACTCAGTGTTTTCACAGTCCTGGCAAAGAAGCCTCCCACAGTCTCGAGCACCAAGTTCTCTGTCAGATCTCCCCACCAGCCTCAGGATTCTGTGCTTGGCTGGTTGCTAGGTGCTAAGATGAGCTAGTACCGCTGTTAAGTGTGTCCAAAATTGCACCTGTTCTATATTGGGTTCTTCCAGGACACAGATACAGAGTGATATGAAGAGAAAATGTGCTCCCACCTTTGTTTTTTCTTCTCTGATTTGAAAGGTACACTACACCCCAAGTGGCTCCAAGTCAGATTCTTTCTATGCTCTCTCTGCAGCTTTTTTACCATTGGATTTGGCTTTTGCAGTCTGGTCTCACCTCACTCTCCAATACTGTTGTGGAGGCTCTTGGCTACTGTGGTCCTGAGTTGTGCATGTCCTCACTGTCCTTGTAGTTCTACTCTTTTCCTCCAATTTTGGTAGAGTTTCCTTTGCTTTTTCCCCCAAACTCTTCCCTGATTCTGTACTCTTTCCACTTTTTAAAAGCTATCTTCTCCTAGACTAGAGCAGCAAGCTCCCTCCCTACTCTGCCATCTTGCCCCTGACACCTATTTTTGTTTCCTAATGGAGGAGAGCTCACACATGTCTGTGGTGTTATTCGACATCAAATGTTCATATACCTTCAGGAGTAGGGAAAAAATTTAATTCCATGCCAAATTAAATCAGAATAAATTAACATATATATTTGCAGGAACATGACTGAATCTTGGTTTCCTCTGAGAGTGGTAGGAACCCAAAAATTTATGCACCAACCACTGCCTCCCTCACACCTTAGCAGGATGCTGCACTGAATATGTAAAATACCCATCATGCAACTAGGCACATCAGTATTGGATATGGTATGTCCCAAGCAGCAGCCTAAGCTGCATCACAACATGTAACATTCCAAAGTATGATGGATTGCTCTGACATTTTGCCTGGACCTTGTATCTCAAACGGGCAAGTTTCAGGCTTCTTCAAAATATAACTGTTTAATAAGGCAAATTCCAGTAGGCAAATACTTTTTAAAACATGTTGGTGTTATATTCACTGATCCTCCCATGGGCTGAAGCAAATAAAATGGCAATGCCAAGGATCATTGTAGGGAAGAATTTTTGACGATTTGAAACCTGTAAGCTGTCACTTGCAACAATTGCTAGAAAGATATAGTACTATAAATATGTATAATATTTATTTTTCCTATACAGCTGTGGGTAATAATACCCTTGTTGCAAGATGAATATATTCTATAGAACTTTAAGTGTATAACAGCAAAAATCTTTTCTAGCAAGTCTAACATTGTGAAGTGCTATGCAGTACATGTGCAGTAATAGAATAATAGTTAATATCACAGAAGTATTTTTCTGTAGGGTAGATTTCAGTGATGACATGTTTCTTTCTCTGGTATATTGCAAATTGTTTCAACAATCATTCTTAAAATAATAAATTACTTCTGGCTGTAACATTTAAACAAAATAAGTAGTAAATAAATGTTTCCTTTCACATAAGGATTTCTTGTGCCTAATCAATGCCAATCAGTAAAATTATTGGTGCTCTTTCAAGGAGGTACTCTTTGGCCCTTGTCATGTGTAAGGCACTATCCCCACCCACCCACCCAAGGAAGCTGATTGGTTTTGTTTCTCTAGCCAATATATTTGGTATTTTGTAGTCATTTCTATCATGAGCTTACTCTGAGTCTAGATGCAAACCAGACCAGTTCTCTCAGATTTCCACTTTTCTTCTCTTCCAGGAACAGTCCCAGGGCCCACTACATGTTTCCAAGCCCAAAGAAAATGAACACACCTCCAGTAAGTTGTTTATTTCTCAGTTTGTTTTATATTTTGACATAACAACTTTATGAATATAGTTTATTAAAATGGTGAATACATAAAATTGTCAAGATTATAAAATATTAGACATATCAAACCTGATGGAAAATTTGTTTCCAGTTCCTGTGATGATACAAAGTGACAGGTTTATCACATGATTCAAATCAGAATATAGAGCTTTCTAAATTGTTGTGGGAAATGAAACTTGAAATTATCATTATTAGTCTTATGGATGAGATAGGTGAAGTGTTTTAATGCCAACCTGGACATAAACACTGAACTAGGAAGGAGTTAACTAGTGCTAACACAACAAATTACTGAATAAGATTTTTTTTGACGGGGGGCTGCTTGAATAATTAGGTTCCTAATAGCATTTTGGAGGCTCAATAGGTTTCATGCACAGCACCAGGAATGTATAGAGAACATAATCTGCAGCAGTTTAGGATTTATTTATTTATGTTTGGGGATTTATAGGTTTATTTTCATGGCAGAGTTACAAAGATAAAAGAAGGGGAGAGAATGAATCTGAGAATCTTACATCTTCTGGTTCACTCCCCAGATAGTCACAATGGCCAAGGTTGAGCAATGTGAAAGCCAGAAGGCAGGGGGTTCATCAGGGTCTCCCACCCAAGGCCAGGGCCATCTTTCATTGCTTTCTCTGGCAGATTATCAGAAGCTTGGATTGGAAGTGGAGTTGCTGGGATTCAAAGCACCATCTATATGAGATGCCAGCATTGCAGGTGGTGGCTTAACCTATTATGTCTCAATGCCAGCTCCAATGGCATGTTCTTTAACAACTCTCAATATATTTCTCCCAGCTTGTCTATAGATTCATGTTGTGTTGCAAACTTTTGAAAGTTACACCTTAAGGCAAATCATTCCATTCTTCATTTGTACTTTATGCTAATCAAAGTAGTTTTGATTAAATTATTCATCAGTTCCTTAAAGTGTAGTCAAAGCCAAAGACTATTTTCTGTACTTGAATTTTTTCCAAATACAAATAAATTATGTATTTGACAAATAGAAAGACATAGAGAAAGTGAAGTAAGCTGAGAAAGACAAAAGATGGGGCAGCGTTGTTGCCGAATGCCTACAATGTGGACATTCCATATTTAGTCTGGTTCAAGTTCTGTCTGCTTCATTTCCAATCCAGTTTCCTACTAATGCATCTTGGGAAGTAGAAGAAGATGGGCAAACTGTTTGGGACCCTGGCACACACCTGGGAAACCTGGATGAAGCTCCTGGCTCCTGACTTCCGTCTTGCCCAGCCCTGAATTTTGCAAACATTTGGGGAGTGACCAGCAGATAGGAAATCAATCTCTCTCCTCCCCTCTCTCTATCGCTCTCAACACTGTCTTCCATATAAATAAAATAAACCACACAAAAGAGAACATTACTTATAAGCTGATACACTTCTTCCAAATACCCACAGTAACTCAGGGTGGCACAAGGCAGAAGCTAGGAGACAGGGATATAGACCTTGATTCCAAAATGGGTAGAAAACCCCAATTACTTGAGGCGTCACTAATCCCTCACAATATCTGTATTAACAGAATAGAATAATGAATGAAAGCTGAGAGTCAAACTAGTAATTTGAAGTAAAATTAGAGGATTTATACTGATATCATAAGCCTAAATGCCTGCTTTCTATTTTTTCTCAACTACTGTACATGGTCTTCTCCTGAAAATTGTTTTCTATTTCTCTCATGACTTCAGGGATGGTTTTTTGTATAAGGTATTACTATGAGCTAGCTTTGGCCAAATCATCAAAATGAAATTTTTTTTCTAATCTCCTCCCACTTTCTCATTTCTAAATTTATTTGGTTTCAAATCCTGGTTATTTTTCTTTCTTTGCTTTTAATATTTATTTTATAACTGAATAATGCATATGTATCATTATTTTCTTGGAATTGTCTGTAAATTACATTAAATCTATTCTCTTGATATTTGTAAAATAGAATATAAATAATAAATACTATTTTGATTTTTAAAAAATGAGAAATGTTACTTTGGCAAACATCTTGAAGAATTCCATATAGTATATTTGTGTCTTGAATCTGCTTCCAAACTGGCATCCTGCTAATGCAGACTCTAGGACACAGAAGGTGATAACTCAGTATTTGAGTCTCTGTGAACAACATAAGAGACCCTGGTTGAATTTCAAGCACCTGGGGTTAGCCTGGCACAGGTTTTGCTGTTTGTAGGCATTTGGGGAGTAAAGAAGTTGATGGAATTTTTATATCTCTGTGTCTGTTGCTTTCTCTCTCTTTGTCTTTCAAATAAAAGTAAATGAATAAATACACTTTTAGATAAAATTTGTACCTTTTGCACACACATATGTATGTATGCGTATATATATGTATATATGACTCTTTCTGTATTTTGTATTTTGATTTAATACAAAATTGTGTTTCTAGACCCCCAAAATGGCTTATCATGTTTTCAAATCTGTTGAAGTTTGTATCAGCATATTTCATTGGTTACATGCAAATTAATATTAAAATAGATGTATGTATCTATCACTGCAAAAGATTACTGATGAGGACTCTGGTTATTAGTTTGTTAAAATCAAATAATTTATGTGATAAAAGTGTAACTTACAATTTGGGATTTTAAAGTGTGAATTTCCATATCCGTAAGCATATATACATTCTTTTGCAATAATCAACACCATCCATTTGAATACTTTTTTTTAATCTCCCCAGGTAAAACTTTATGTGCCTCAAACACTAAATCCCTATTCCCCTCCAACACGGACCATGGCAATACTTTATATCTCTATGACTTTGTCTCCTCTAGTAACTTCATGTAAGTTGAATCACAAAATAATTATCACTTTGTAATGGCTTATTTCATGTACTGGCATGCCCTTACAGTCAGTCCATATTGTACTATTTGTCAAAAAATTTAGTAAAGTTCTCTAATACTTCACTGTATGGTGCAATGGTTTGGATATCATTTGTTGGGAATAATTCCTATTTGAGACAGGAAGGAGGAAATTTAATCTTATAGTAGTGTCCAGATGTAGAGCCTTTGGGAGGAGAGCAGGATTAGATGTCTCATCAGTTTGGGTCCCTCAGGATTGCTTGGATAATGAAAAGAAGATGGAGGCCATAGAATCATTTCCACATTCCTTATTTCCTTCCTTGTGATGTGCTCTACTGCCTCTGAACTTTCTGAGTGAGAAGGTGAACACCATCCGCAAGCATTCAGTACTGTTGGCCATATAATCTGCATCATTTTACATTTACAACGGTACTACATGAGACTTTCATTTCTCTAATGTTGTGAGCACTTGTTTTATAATGGACATTGCAATGGATATAAAGTGGTATTTCAATATGATTGCCATTTGAATTCACTTAGTGATAAGTAATGTTGACAATCTTGTGTTAATTAGCCAGTTGGATATCTTTGTAGGAATGTCTACCTTTCTCCATTTTGGAATGTGGTTTATTTCTTTTTATTTGTTGGCTTTTCTTATCTATCATATTTTTTCACTAGTAATTTTCTATGTAATGTAAATATTTTCCCACCAATGTGATGTTCTTTTCTCTGTTTGTGAGCCTTTGATATATAAAAAGTTTTAATTTTATAGGTCCTCTTAACATTGTCTTTTGTTACCCATGCTATTTTAAATTCCTAATCTATCATTATAACACAAAATATGAATTGTTATTTATATAGAGACTGATACACAGATTACATTTAGTATGTCTGGTAACACAGATTACACTTAGTATGTCTGGTAACTTTACTATCCTGAGTCTAATGACTTTTTCAGTGTTCCTAACAGTGCTAAATTTGTTTGATAAGTTCCTAGACCCAGACTACATTGAACTTGCCTTTAGATTTCACCTCAAAGGTAGAAACAGGAGAGAAGTTTTGATGACCACAACTCTATTTTTTAAAAATAATTTAGTTGAAGGTTGTCTTTTTTAAAGAATTATTTATTTGAAAGAATTACATGGAGAGAGGAGAGGCGGGGGAGGGGTGTCTTCCATCCAATGACCCACTCCCCAATTGGCTGGAACTTCCAAAGCTGTGCAGATCCAAAGCCAGGAGCCAGGAGCTTCCTCTGGGTCTCTCCTCTGGGTGCAGGGGCCCAACGACTTGGGCCATTTTTCACTGCTATCCCAGACTGTAGCTGAATTGGAAGTGGAGCAGCCAGGTCTTGAACTGGCACCCACATGGGATGCTGGTGCTTCAGGCCAGGGCGTTAATCCGCTGTGACACAGCACCAGCCCCCACAACTCTATCTAAAATGCCATTGTTATGGTACAATTTATTGAATATATTTTTAATTTATCTTCAGATATTTTTCTCTCACAGAGTATTTAGCAGTATAGTTATCTCATTTTGGAATATTGAATACTCTTTTGTTACTTTAAAAAAAATCTGTACTTAATTCCATGTGTTCACAGAGTACTTTACGTTTTCAGGTTTTTTTTTTAAATCTTGCATTTTTCATGTTACCTCTTGACACATCATTGTGTTTCTATAGATTTATTTATTCATTTGAAAGGGTTACAGAAAGAGAGGGACAGAGAGAGAGAATTATCCCAATCACTGGTTTACTTTCCAAATGGCTTCAATGGCCAGGGCTGGGGCCAAAGTGAAACCAGGAGCCAGAAATTTTCTCATTTCTCCTTGTGTCTATCAAGGTCTCAAGCTCTTGGTCCATCTTCTTTTGCTTTTTCCAGACCATTAGCAGGGAGATGCATCAAAGTGGAACACCCAGAATATGTGTCAGTGCCTGTATGGGATGCTAGTGATTCAGGTAGTCATTTTACTCACTATGAAGAATTGTCACCCCCTGATTTTAGTCTTTAATTAAGGCTCAGCATGTGTTCTATCTTGGTTTCATAGAGTGGTGTACATATTTTATTTATTTAGATTTATTTATTTATTTGAAATTCAGAGTTACACAGAGAGAGGAGAGGCAGAAGTACAGAGAGAAGTCTTCCATTTTCTGGTTCACTCCCCAGTTAGCTGCAACTGACAGAGCTGTGCCTATCCAAAGCTAGGAGCAGTTACTGCTTCCACATCTCCTATAATGGTGCAAGGGCCCAAGGACTTGGGCTAGCTTCTACTGCTTTCCCAGGCTGTAGCAGAGAGCTAGATTGGAAGTGGAGCAGCAGTGACTCAAACCGATGCCATATGGGATGCTGACACTGGAAGCAGCAGCTTTACCTGCTACACTACATACACAAAATATATTATTTAGATTACACTGTCATTTATGTTTATATTTAGCTGATTATTACTAATAAATGAGTATAAATAGTCTAACGCTATTTGTAATTTTTTTAGTTTCTTGTTTAGTTCTGTGGACTAAACAAGTGCTGTCTTTTGAGCCTTTTTTAGGTACATTAAAACTCATTGTATCATTCTGATGTATAATCTAAGATGTATACCCAACTCTTTGTAGGTATCTTTTTACATCCTTTCCCTCTCAATTTGTTTTTGTCTTAGTTTATAAATATGCCTCTTTCAGATAGCAGACAGAAATCTTTTGTTTTTTGATCAAGTTTGATTACTATGGCCTTTATTTTCAGTCAGTTGATTTATAAAATATTAATATAGTTGAAATAGTGTCTGCCACTTGATGTCTTATTTTCTCTTTATTTCATCAGATTTTTCCTCTGTTTCTCATGTATTATTTTAGTTTTGGCTCATGAAATATTATTAATGATCTCTAGCCAATAATTTTATTTGTTCTTTGGGATACATATAAAGAGAACCACCAGCAACTGCTTTACTTTCTAAATGTTTGCAATGGCTGGGTTGGGCCTAGGCCTGACTGGAGCTAAGTACTGGGAGCTCAATCCAAGTCTTTCTCATAGGTGACTGAAACCTGTTTTCTTGAGCCATCATCACTGCCTACCAAGGTCGATCCATGCAGGAAGCTTCAGTAGGAGTCAGAGATGGGCATCAAGTTAAGGTACAACAATATAGTACACAGGTATCTTAACTAATACCTTAAGTACTATGGTAAATGTGTACACTCATAAAAAAATTAAATATTGGAGGTATGGGTGGGAAAGCCATTGCAATCCACAAGTTGTACCTTGGAAATTTATATTCTAAATAAAA
>CM027394.1:64127498-64137919 GCA_015711505.1 Sylvilagus bachmani
CTGTTGAAATCTTTACGTAATATGTACTAAACTGATCTTCTATGTATAAAGAGAATTGAAAATGAATCTTGATGTGAATGCAAGGGGAGAGGGAGTGGGAGGGGGGAGGGTTGCGGGTGGGAGGCAAGTTATGGGGGGGGGAGCCATTGTAATCCATAAGCTGTACTTTGGAAATTTATATTCTTTAAATAAAAGCTTTAAAAAAAATTAAATATTGCATGGTGGTTCTTCTATTGCTTGCTTAACTCCATGCCATTGATTAAATATTTTCTCCCTAAAATCCCTATGTGGATACTAAACATCAGTTGACTGTATTTGGGATATAATCTTCAAATAGGTAATTAAGGTTAATTGAGGTCCTATATGTGAGCCCTGTCCCAATTCCATCGGTATCTTTAAGAGAGATACAGGGATGGGAGCACAGAAAGAAAAGCCCATATGAGGACATGGTGAGAAGTTGGCCATTCTAGAACAGAAACAAAAGACCACAGGAAAAACTAAACCTCCAAGCAGTTCTTGAACTTTCATTCTGAAGAATTATGAGAAAAAAGGTTTATGTTTAAATTGTTCTATCTATAGCACTGCATCTCTGGCAAGCAAATACACTGCATTTTTGTATAAATTTCCTTTGATTTACAAATATTGATGTGCTTCTTTTGTTACTAATTGCTAGAAAAATTTGCAATATGCATAACATATACTGTACTGTTTCATATACATTATTAGATTCTTAATTGAATACTTCTGTTTATGACTCTTCTACACTACTATTTATACCTTTATTTAAATAGTGATGGAATATATGCATTTCTTACATAGTGTGATAAATCTTTCTTCAACTAGTCATAATATAACTTGAATAAATTAAGAGAATTAAAAGGTTTAAAGTTCTTTATATTTACTTACACCCATGATTAAAATTTTTAACGATAATGATTCTTTCCTGCAAATGAGGGAGTGACGGACAACTGACAGTTCTTTGTCAGTTGATTAAATCAATAAATCTATAACAGGTTTATTTTGAAGTTGATATTTTATGGCCCACAAATGATGTTATAAATCCAAATCACCCATGGAAGAAAAGATATCCTCTACTAAGCAATTCCAAGTATTAATCTCGTATCATTTTCTTTCAGCCTAGAGAACTTCCTATAACATAGGTCTGCAGTTATTCTGTTGATGTTGTGTTGTTAACAAAAATGCCTTTTTCTCACTTTATATATTAACATCTTTTTATTTGAAAGACCAATGATAAAGACTTTTTCCTGCTGATTTACTCCTCAGGGGCCTGTAAAAACTGGATCAAAGTCAGGGGAAATCCAAGAGGCTAGAATCCAATCTAAAGCTCCTATGGGGTTAGAAGTACCCAAGTGCTTGAACCATGATATACTGTCTTTCTGAGTGTGCATTACTTTGTAATTAAATGGATGCAGAGGGAGGTATTCTGATAAGCGAAGTGAGCATCCCAGATAACAGCTTTATCCAATGAACTAAAATGTCTGCCCTGTGCATCTAATATTTTAGAATAATATCATTATATACAGAACCAGTCTTGGAAGGATATTTTCTTTCATTACATTAAACATATGTTTCCAATGTTTCTAGGAGAAACCAGCCATCATCTATCTATGTGAACTCATATGTATAAGCTGTTGTGCCTTTCAGCATTTCAGCCTTTTCTTGGAATTTTAATCCCTTTAGTTTGTTATTTGCCTAGAGTAGTTTTCTTTTTATCCATGCTGATTAGGGTTTCATTGAGAATTTAGAACCTTTAAATTTATATCTTTTATAAAATTTTAAATATTTTCAGCCTTTTCTAAATACACATTTTGTTTCATTTCTTCTCTTCCTATTTAAATTTCTTTTTACATTTGAGGATACATCAAAGTAGTTATGGAAAGTTGAAAAAAGACATGCTGTTTTGGTGCAAAAATGCAACCCATGTATACAAGTGGTTTCAAAGAATTTTATTGAAATGTATACTATAAAACACCGTACATAATGATATGAAAAGATCATACTTGTGGATTTAAATTATTTTTAACAATGTGAACTTGTTTTTAAATGCACTTGCTGAAAAGTTGTTTTGTTAAATTGCTTTCTGAGTTGTTCCATGGGTTTCTGAGTTTCTGAACAGTGGTGTCCCTTTCATGAATTAAAAATATCTGTTGATTTATTTTCTGTCTTAGTCTATTTTCTTTTGTGATAAATTGTCACACAAAAGGGTATATGGGAAGAAACCATTTTTAAAAATTTAGCAATTTATATAGATTTTCTGAGAGAGAGGGAGAGTGATAGAGAGAGATTTTATCTATTGTTTTAATCACTACTTTGCTGCAACATGCAGGACTGGGCAAGGATAGTATCAAGAGAGAGCATTAAAGACAGAGAGCATTAAAGACAGAGGGAGAGGTTCACTCCCCAAATCGCTTCAATTGCTGGTGCTGACCAATTCTGAGTCCAGGAGCCAGGAACTTCTTTTGGATATCTTACTTGGATGCAGGGACCCAAATATTAGACCATTTTCTACTAATTTCCCAGGACAGATATAGATTCCTGGATCAGAAGAGGGACAGCTGTGACATTAACCTGCACATGCATAGGATTCTGGCACCTCAGGTGGAGGCTTAGCCTACTACACCACACCACAGTTCCCTGACAGGAACTTAAGTACTTGTGCCATCATACAATACCTTCCTGGTTGCATTAGCAGAAATCTGAAATTCACAGTGAGCAGCCATTGCTCAGATCAGCACTCTGATGTGGGATGTGAGCATTGCACTAGTGGAATAATCTGCTGCACCACAAGACTGAACTTGAGAAAATAAATATATTTCTTACTACCTGGAGTCTGGTAAGTTAGAAGTCAAAGGAACTCATTGGGAAAGGGCTATCTTCTTGAGTGGTAATGTGGCAAATCAAATCACATGGAGAGATAAAGCAACAGTTGAAACTCAAAGCATCAGGTCTTTTAACATTGGGGAGGAGCCAAGAAGGCAGAATAGTGAGGGCACACACCAATAGTCTGAGAAAAGATAGTTTAATAAAAGTGGAATTACTGGAGATTCAGGGAAAGGTTTGGGGAAAAAACTGCAGAGGAAACTCTTCCAGATCTAGTGGATGTGACACGGAGGACCTATGGGGAGAGCAAGGGTGCCCACGGCTTGAGAGCCCATGTGCAGAGTCTATGTAACATTGCTGGAAGGGGAGGTAATGCGAAACCTCAGTAGCCCGATACACTGGCAGGGAAGTGGCTGAAAGAGCCTAGAGGGAACAAGGCTTGAAGCCCTGCTGGGGAAAGTTCACCAGGCTAACTAGAGGAGGGAAAAAATAAATAAATAAAAGGTGCTGGCATGGGCAAGAGCCTCTCTCTCCACTCACCTTATAAAGGCAAGCAAGACAAAGAGCAAGTGCCATTTTGGACATGCATAAAGCAGCAACCACCATTAGCCAAGCAGAAAAACCTGACTCTGGTGGGGAGAAATAGAGGAGGTTAGGACCTAGAAAGGTGTGGAGCTAATGAACTGAGACAGAAAATCTGAGGGTGTGGGGGAGAACTCACAAAGTACACAAACTCAGTAACTTGGCAACCAGGTGGGAGACTAAGGAGAAATTTGAGATCACACTGATGACTGCATGGACACTTTGTGTGGTCCTTGGGACAGAGAAGACAAATATTATACCCACAGGGGCCAGATTTCATACACTGACTACCCTCAGTTCTGCTCAGCAGTGTGGAATTACCACCCTTCTGAGTTGAGAGACAGAGACAGAGACAGAGAGAGAAAGAGAAGATTTACCACTCCCAAACTGGGTGAGTCACCTTTGCAACACCCTTAACCCTGAAGAACCTAAAAGAGCTCTCTAGCCACAACCATCAGAAGCCTCAAAAGATCCATCAAAAGCAGACAGTCCACTTAATCTAGAGTCATAGCATAATGAGAAAAACCTCTACAGCGAAGAAACCAAAGAATATCTGCACAATGCCAAACAAATGCAGAAACCGAGGTAACAAGACAAGGAAGACACTACGACACCCCAAAATGATAAAGACACCCCAATTCAAGATTATGAAGATTATGAGATAGAAGAAATGCAAGAAGCAGATCTAAAAAAATTGATAAGAACATTAAGAAGTTCTCAAAAACAAATTTTTTTTAACTTTTATTTAGAATATAAATTTCCAAGGTACAACTTATGGATTATAATGGCTTCCCCCCCATACTTTCACTCCCCCCCCCCGGAATCCTGCCCCCTTACCCACTCCCTCTCCCCTTTCATTCGCATGCAGAGCCATTTTCAATTTTCTTTGTATACAGGAGATCAGTTTAGTATGTGTTAAGTAAAGATTTCGTCCCTTTGCCCTCACATAGCAACACAAAGTGAAATATACTATTTGAGTACTCGTTATAGCATTGAAATACAATGTACAGCACATTAAGGACAGAGATCCTACATGATACTTTTTTTAAAAAAAATTGATTAAATTTATGCAATTTCCAATTTAACACCGAGGTTTTTTTTCATTTTCGATTATACACAGAAGATCGATTCAGTATATACTATGTAAAGATTGCATCAGTTTGCACCCACACAGAAACACAAGGTGTAAAAATACTGTTTCAGTACTAGTTATAGCATTACTTCACATTGGACAACACATTAAGGACAGATCCCACATGAGACGTAAGTACACAGTGTCTCCTGATGTTGATTTAACAATTTGACACTCTTGTTTATGGCGTCAGTCATCTCCCTAGGCTCTAGTCATGAGTTGCTGAGGCTATGGAAGCATTTAGGGTTTGCCAACTTCGATCCTATTCCAACAGGGTCACAGTCAAAGTGGAGGTCCTCTCCTCCCTTCAGAGAAAGGCACCTCCTTCTTTAGTGGCCCCGTTCCCTCCACTGGGATCTCACTCACAGAGATCTTTCATTTAGGTCTCCTTTTCTTTCCAGAGTGTCTTGGCTTTCCATGCCTAAAATACTCTCATGGGCTCTTGAGCCAGATCTGAATGCCCTAAGGGCTGATTCTGAGGCCAGAGTGCTATTTAGGACATCTTCCATTCTATGAGTCTGCTGTGTATCTTGCTTCCCATGTTGGATCATTCTCTCCCTTTTTGATTCTATCAGTTAGGATTAGCAGACACTAGTCTTGTTTGTGTGATCCCTTTGACTCTTAGACCTATCAGTGTGATCAATTGTGTACTGAAATTGATCACTTGGACCAGTGAGATGGCTTGGTACATGCCACCTTGATGGAATTGTATTGGGATCCCCTGGCATGTTTCTAACTCCACCATTTGGGGCAGGTTCGATTGAGCATGTCCCAAATTGTACATCTCCTCCCTCTCTTATTCCCTCTCTCATAATTAACTGGGATTACTTTTCAGTTAAAATTTAAACATCTAAGAATAATTGTGTGTTAGTTGCAGAGTTCAACCAATAGTACTAGAACAAAAACAAACAACAAAAAGAAATACTTAAATGGGTAGATTTACATTGTACATCAACAGTCCAGAAAAGAGCTGATCAAGTCTTATTTTATCATAGTGTTCATTTCACTTCAACAGGTTTCCCTTTTGGTGCTCAGTTAGTCGTTGCCAATCAGGGAAAACAAATGATATTTGTCTCTTTGGGACTGGCTTAATTCACGCAACATGATGTTTTCCAGATTCCTCCATTTTGTTGCAAATGACCGGATTTCTTTTTTTTTTATTGCTGCTGTTTTCTTTTTTTCTTTTGTTTTTTTTGTTTTGTTTTGCTTTGAAATTTTTTTTAAACTTTTATTTACAGTATAAATTTCGAAGGTACAATTTATGGATTACAATGGCTTTCCCCCCATACTTTCCCTCTCCCTCCGCAACCCTCCCCCCTTACCCGTTCCCTCCACCCTTTCATTCACATCCAGATTCATTTTCAATTCTCTTTGTGTACAGAAGATCAGTTTAGCATGTATTAAGTAAAGATTTCGTCCATTTGCCCTCACATAGCAACACAAAGTGAAATATACTATTTGAGTACTCATTATAGCATTGAATCACATTGTACAGGACATTAAGGACAGAGATCATATATGATATATATATATATATATATTTTGAAACTGATTCATTTATTATGCAATTTCCAATAAAACACTGAGTTTTTTTTTTCATTTTCGATTATCTTTATATAGAGAAGATCGATTCAGTATGTATTAAGTAAAGATTTCATCATTTTGCACCCACACAAAAAAAAAAGTGTGAAAATACTGTTTCAGTACTAGTTATAGCATTACTTCACATTGGACAACACATTAAGGACAGATCCCACATGGGACATAAGTACACAGTGACTCCTGTGTTGATTTAACAATTTCACACTCTTCTTTATGGCGTCAGTCATCTCCCTAGGCTCTAGTCATGAGTTGCTGAGGCTATGGAAGCCTTTAGGATTTGCCAACTTCGATCCTATTCCAACAGGGTCACAGTCAAAGTGGAGGTCCTCTCCTCCCTTCAGAGAAAGGCACCTCCTTCTTTAGTGGCCCCGTTCCTTCCACTGGGATCTCACTCGCAGAGATCTTTCATTTAGGTCTTCTTTTCTTCCCAGAGTGTCTTGGCTTTCCATGCCTAAAATACTCTCATGGGCTCTTGAGCCAGATCTGAATGCCCTAAGGGCTGATTCTGAGGCCAGAGTGCTATTTAGGACATCTTCCATTCTATGAGTCTGCTGTGAATCCACTTCCCATGTTGGATCATTTTCTCCCTTTCTGGTTCTATCTGTTTGTATTGGCAGACACTTGTCTTGTTTGTGTGATCCCTTTGACTCTTAGACCTATCAGTGTGATCAATTGTGAACTAAAATTGATCACTTGGACCATTGAGATGGCATTGGTACATGCCACCTTGATGGAATTGTATTGGGATCCCCTGGCATGTTTCTAACTCCATCATTTGGTGCAAGTCCAATTGAGCTTGTCTCAAATTGCAAATATTTTCCATTTCTTTTTCCCTCTCTCATAGTTAACCGGGATCAAATTTCAGTTAAAATTTAAACTTCTAAGAATAATTTTGCGTTAGTTACAGAGTTCAACCACTAGTACTAGAACACAAACAACAAAGAGAGATACTAAGATGGGTAAAGATTTATATTGTATATCAACAGTCCAGACGACAGCTGATCAAGTCTTATTTTATCATAGTGTTCATTTCATTTCAACAGGTTTCCCCTTTGGAGTTCAGTTAGTCATCGCCAATCAGGGAAAAAAAAATGATGTTTGTCTCTTTGGGACTGACTTAATTCACTCAACATGATGTTTTCCAGATTCCTCCATTTTGTTGCAAATGACCGGATTTCATTGTTTTTGACTGCTGTATAGTATTCTGTAGAGTACATGTCCCATAATTTCCTAAACCAGTCTATTGTTGATGGGCATTTGGGTTGGTTCCAGGTCTTAGTTATTGTGAATTGGGCTGCAATAAACATTAAGGTGCAGACTGCTTTTTTGTTTGCCAATTTGACTTCCTTTGGGTAAATTCCAAGGAGTGGGATGGCTGGGTTGTATGGTAGGGTTATCTTCAGGTTTCTGAGGAATCTCCAGAGTGACTTCCATAGTGGCTTTACCAGTTTGCATTCCCACCAACAGTGGATTAGCGTCCCTTTCTCCCCACATCCTCTCCAGCATCTATTGTTGGCAGATTTCTGAATGTGAGCCATTCTCACTGGGGTGAGGTGAAACCTCATTGTGGTTTTGATTTGCATTTCCCTGATTGCTAGTGATCTTGAACATGTTCTCATGTGTCCGTTGGCCATTTGGATTTCCTCTTTTGAAAAATGTCTATTGAGGTCCTTGGCCCATCTCTTAAGTGGGTTGTTTGTTTTGATGTTGTGGCATTTCTTGATTTCTTTGTAGATTCTGGTTATCAACCCTTTATCTGTTGCATAGTTTGCAAATATTTTTTCTCATTATGTCGGTTGCCTATTCACTTTCCTGACTGCTTCTTTTGCAGTACAGAAACTTCTCAATTTGATGCAATCCCAAAAGTTAATTTTAGCTTTGAATGCCAGTGCTTCTGGGGTTTTTTCCAAGAAGTCTTTGCCGGTACCTATATCTTGCAGGATTTCTCCAATGCTTTCTAATAATTTGATGGTGTCGGGTCGTAGGTTTAAGTTTTTAATCCATGTTGAGTGAATGTTTGTGTGAGGTGAAAGTTAGGGATCTTGCTTCATGATTCTGCATGTGGAAATCCAGTTTTCCCAGCACCATTTATCGAATAGACTGTCCTTACTCCAGGGATTGGTTTTAGATACTTGATCAAATATAAGTTGGCTGTAGATGTTTGGATTGATTTTTGGTATTTCTATTCTGTTCCATTGTTCTATCCATCTGTTTCTGTACCAGTACCATGCTGTTTTGATTACTACTGCCCTGTAGTATGTCCTGAAATCTGGTATTGTGATGCCTCCAGCTTTGTTTCTGTTGTAAAAGATTGCTTTAGCTATTCCAGGCCTCCTGTGTCTCCATATGAATTTCAGCATTATTTTTTCCAGATCTGAGAAGAATGTCCTCAGTATCTTGATTGGTATTGCATTGAATCTGTAAATTGCTTTTGGGAGAATGGACATTTTGATGATATTGATTCTTCCAATCCATGAGCATGGAAGATTTTTCCATTTTTTGGTATCCTCTTCCATTTCATTCTTTAAAGATCGTAGAGCTCTTTAACGTCCTTGGTTAAGTTTATTCCAAGGTATTTCATTATTTTGCATCTATGTTCATCAGGGATATTGGTCTGCAATTCTCTTTCAATGCTGCATCTTTTTCTGGCTTAAGAATTAAGATAATGCTTGCTTCATAGAAAGAATTTGGGAGGATTCCCTCTTTTTCGATTGTTCTGAATAGTTTGAGAAGGGTTGGAGTTAGTTCTTCTTTAAATGTCTGGTAGAATTCAGCAGTGAATCCATCTAGTCCTGGGCCTTTCTTTGTTGGGAGGGCGTTCACTACTGTTTCAATTTCTGTCTCACTTATGGGTCTGTTTAGGTTTTCTCTGTCTTCCTGGTTCCATTTAGGTAGGTTGCATGTGTCCAGGAATCTATCCATTTCTGATAGGTTTCCCTGTTTGCTGGCATACAAGTCCTTGTAGTAATTTCTGATGATTCTTTTGATTTCTGTGGTGTCTGTTGTTACGTTTCCTTTTTCATCTCTGATTTTATTGATTTGGGTCTTTTTTCTTCTTTTTTTGTTAGCTGGGCCAATGGGGTGTCAATTTTGTTTATTTTTTCAAAACACCAGCACCTCATGTGGCTGATTTTTTGTAATTTTTTTTTTTGATTCAATCCTGTTGATTTCTTCTCTAATTTTAATTATTCCTCTTCTCTTACTAGCTTTGGGTCTTGTTTGCTGCAGATTCTCTAGATCCTTGAGATTAATTGAAAGCTCATCTATTTGGTGCCTTTCCAATTTCTTGATGTAGGCACCTATTGATATAAACTTTCCTCTCAACACAACTTTTGCTGTATCTCATAGATTTTGGTATGTTGTGCTGTTATCCTCATTTACTTCCAGAAAGTTTTTGAATTCTCTTTTCATTTCTTCTATGACCCATTGTTCATTCAGGTGCATGTACTCTATAGAATACTATACAGTAGGGTACCCTACTGGCTCCTGCTTCAGCAGTCAAAAATAATGAAATCCAGTCATTGCAACAAGATGGAGGAATCTGGAAAACATTATGCTGAGTGAATTAAGCCAGTTCCAAAGGGACAAATATCATATGTTCTCCCTGATCGGCGACAACTAACTGAGCACCAAAGGGGAAACCTGTTGAAGTGAAATGAACACTATGAGAAACAGTGACTTGAATAGCTCTTGTGCTGACTGTTGTTGTACAATGTAACACTTTATCCATTTTAGTATTTTTTTATCCTAGTACTAGTGGTTGAATTCTGTAATTAACACACAATTATTCTTAGGTGTTTAAATTTTAACTGAAAAGTGATCCCTATTAAATATAAGAGTGGGAAAAAGAGAGGGAGGAGATGTACAATTTGGGACATGCTCAATCAGACTAGCCCCAAATAGTGGAGTTAGAATTGTCCAAGGGGATTCCAATACAATCCCATCAAGGTGGCATGTACCAATGCCATCTCACTAGTCCAGGGGATCAATTTCAGCTCACAATTGATCACACTGATAGGTCTAAGAGCCAAAGGGATCACACAAACAAGACTAGTGTCTGCTAATCCTAACTGATAGAATCAAAAAGGGAGAGAACGATCCAACATGGGAAGCGAGATACACAGCAGACTCATAGAATGGCAGATGTCCTAAATAGCACTCTGGCCTCAGAATCAGTCCTTAAGGCATTCAGATCTGGCTCAAGAGCCCATGAGAATATTTTAGGCATGGAAAGCCAAGACACTCTGGGGAAAAAAAAAAAGAA
>CM027394.1:64138419-64162066 GCA_015711505.1 Sylvilagus bachmani
AATCGATCTTCTGTGTATAAAGATAATTGCAAATGATTAAAAAATCTTGGTGTTAAATTGGAAATTGCATAGATAATTAATCAATTCTTTAAAAAAATCATGTAGGATCTCTGTCTCTAATGTACTGTACATTGTGAATTAATACTATAACTAGTACTCCAACATTAATTTCAGTTTGTGTCTCTATGTGAGGGCAAACGGTTGAAATCTTTACATAATATGTTCTAAACTGATCTTCTGTGTACAAAGAGAATTGAAAATGAATCTTGATGTGAACAGAATGGGAGAGGGTGTGGGAGAGGGGAGGGTGGCGGGAGGGAGGGAAGTTGTGAGGGGGGCGCCATTGTAATCCATAAGCTATACTTTGGAAATTTATATTCTTTAAATAAAAGCAAAAAAAAAAAAAGAAAATACATAATTTATATCACATTCTATCTAAAAAAAATGAAATTCTATGATTTATATAAAAATGATGCAACTGGAAGGCAAGATGTTGAATGAAATATGATGGACATGGAAAGAAAAATACTACATGGTCTCTTATATATGGTATCTTTAAAAAGAAAAAAAATCAGAAAACAAAAAGAAAAAAACATGTTTATATAGTATTGTTGCAATAGGTGTCATCCACTTTGTTTATACCTTCAAATAAATGATACAGAATGATATACTACTATAGTTTGAATGATCTGTGATGTTCTAAAGCTGTATATGAGTGACATTAATATATTTTTATTTGATTATTGTTTATAGCCTTGCCTATATTCCTGAATATCCATGTTTATTTTACTTTGTTGTTCAACTCCACATTTAATGGAGCATTAAGCTCTTACTGTAATGTAAATTAAAAACATGTTATCTCAAAATCTTTTGAAAGAAAGACAAGAGAGGAGCTAGAACTGTAGCATAGTCAATATAGCCACCACTTGCAGTGCCGGCATCCCATAGGGGCACCAGTTCAAGTCCCAGCTGCCCTCTTCTGATTCAGCCCTCTGCTATCACCAGGGAAAGCAGTAGAAGATGGCTCAAGAACTTGGGCCCCTGCACCCGCATGTGAGTCCTGGAAGAAAATTCTCACTCCTGGCTTCAGATCAGTAGAACTCCAGCCACTGTGGCCAATTGGGGAATAAACCAGTGGATGGAAGATCTCTTTCTCTCCATCTCTCCTTCTCTTTCTGTGTAACTCTGGCTTTCAAATAAATAAATAAAAATCTTTTTTTTAAAAAAAGAAAGAAAGATAAGGGTGAAAAAATGATAGGATGTAAAAGAAGTATCATTAATTTGCTAAAAATGTATATATGGACTGAATTAATTATGTTCTTTATATTAAAATAATTAAATAGAAAATAGAAAATATGAAATACAAATAATTGGGTATAATAAAAAACAGTGCAAAAGAAAGAAAATATGTGCAGAAACACCTTGATTTGTTACAGCTTGGCATTTGTCTTAAACGGATATATTCTGCTCAGCTGGCAGACTGAGCTGACTGGCTGAGACTCAGATTTGGTACATGAGTATACTTTTGTATTTGGATGTAGTGTGATTCCCTACTAGGTGAGCTTGTAGTCATTACAACATTAGATAGTTTAATAATTTCTTCATGACAAGTAAGGCAAAATAAAAACAGAAAGAACTTAATGTATACATCTGCAGAGGTAAAATAAGATAGCCATTTATGAGATACATACTTAATTCCAATATAAGCTATATTGAATATCTAGTCATTTATGCAAATTCAGTTTTAACAATATTTCTATGTATTTTATTTTTACAAATTGCAATAAGAAAATTGAATTTTGCCAATATTACTTTATAAGATCTCAGAATATTTGAGTTATTATTTTTTGTAAATCATTCAAAATTTTTTATATACAGATCAATATTGAGTGTTTGTATTCCTTATATCATATAGCAATCTATATAACTCATATGTTTATACTTATGTCTACAGGTTTTACTGTGAAATCATTTCAGAATCATTAGGAAAAAAGATCAGTTTTAGAACAATAAGGGAAATTCTGTTATCTTTTTTGAATTGTGAATGCAATATAGGAAAAGATATTTTCATTTTGATTTTGCCTTCTGATGCTATATAGTTTACAAAGTAAGTTGAATCCATATTAGATGTGAATAAAACATATACGGAAGAATGTACTCTCAGCCTGTTTAGTGACTCAGAGCTGAGGAGAAATGTTCTGTTATAGGTGTTTGTGTCATTTGAAGATCTGGTTGTGGAACTTACCCAGGAGGAATGGCAAATCATGGACAATGCTCAGAAAACCCTGTACAGGGATATGATGCTTGAGACCTACAGCAACCTGCTGTCTGTGGGTAAGTGAATCTGTTCCAAGGCCAAATGGAATACTTTTATTCATTTAGTCTATTTGACAAATAAATAATGTTTTATAATGTTTAGCATTTGGTCTAGGATATGAGGCTATAAAGATGTTGGTATCTACCTTCTGGAAACAATTCAGATTAACCCCTTTATGACACAGATTGTGGGACAATGTGTTTGTCTTTAAAAACCTCAAGTTAATGGTTTGTCAAATTCCTAGGTTATTTCCCACAAACAGGTTACTGCAATTCCAAGGCTGAGGTGATCATCAAGTTGGAACAAGGAACAGTGCCATGGACTTTGGGAAAAACCCTCAACCAAAGGTTTTCAGGTAAGCCAGACATGGCAGTGAGGCTGGCAGAGAGCTCAATATGTGTTGTCTGGATTCTTAGCACAATTTTTTTTTTCAAACCCCAGCCTTGAGGACAGCTGAGGTAATGCATCCCACAGTTTCCAAGAAATGATGTCATATGTATATTCTTCCTGTTTTCTACCATTGGAGATTATTTTTAAAGTAATTATTTATTAGAAAGTCTTAGACACAAGAAAATGGAAAGTGGGGGAGGGGTGAAGAGACCTTCGATCCACTGATTCGATTCCTAGTAGGCTGTAATGACTGGTTAGGTCAAGCCAAACCAGTTGTCAGGATGTTCATCCAAGACTCCCACTTGGGTGCAGGGACCCAAGCACCTAGGCCGTCCTCTGCTGCATTTCCAGGCATAATGGTTGTGACATGGATTAGAAGTGAAGCAGCTGGTTTTTGAATCAGTACCCATATGGAGTTCCAGTGCTGCAGACAGCATTTTAACCTGATGTCCTACAACACTAACCCCCATATTTTCTTAGATTTCTGAAAAAATATGAACACTTTCTGGTTCCAATAAGATTATTTCCTAGATTATATACATCCCACAAATACTAATTTATCCTTCTCTGTACATTTGTACCCTGGATTCCTTCAGAAATGTATCATTTACTTTATTCTCTCATTGCCTATGAATTGGCTGGAACATAAGCCCTGGTTTCTTTTGCTGGCTAAGTTTAATTTCTCACTCCTGGAATTGTCTAGGCACTATCCATTCTGTTGCATAAATATGAGAGCTAAAGCAGTGAATATGAGATCTCTTGCTTTTTCTCCCTCTGCATTGCCTGTTATTTCATTATTCTTCTCTAAAATGAAGAAGTAGATTAATAAAATGATAGACTTTGAAAGCTTTTGAAAAATGATCCATTGAATGGGTTCTAATTGCCTATCTCTTTGTGTCTCTGAAACAATGAAATAAATAATAAAATTATGAAAGATGTCTTAGAGCAAGCCTGTTTGTGACATCAGAAATCATGGTGCTAAGCAGAACTTGTAATAGTAATATGGAAATATGGTCATCAGCTACATAAGTGAATTGGTAGATTTTGGTTTCCAAGCCCAAGGAAACCCATGGAATTGGTTTCAATGGCTTATATATGTTGAGAGTGATTGTGTACTCAGAAATATCTTTTCTTTATCTTTTTTAAGATTATAAATATAAATGAAAGGCAGAATGATAAAGAGGATAGCCAGAAGGAAAAAGTGACCTTCCATTTCCTGGTTTACTACATTAAATATCCACAATTGCCAGATCATGGTAGGTGAAGCCAGGAACCTTAAACCCTATCTAGGTTCACACAGAAATGACAGGTGCCCAAGTCATGAGAGCATCTTCCAATGTTTTCTGCTTTATGAGCCAGGAGCTGGAAGAAGAGTTTCAACCAGTATATATCATGTGATGCCAGTGTTAATGGCTAGCAATTGGCATTGTTGTGTCATGTCATTAACCACTTTATATTTAAAATATAATTGTAAAACATGAAATTAATAATATATATAATATATATATGACGTAGACTTCTTTGGAAATAGAAGACCACTACACAGAAATCAACAGCATTCATAACTTTATATTTTCAGTATTTGAGTGCATATTCCAAGAAGAGATAGAATACAAGGTCTTATAATCTCAGATTGAGTGGAAAACAATTTTCAAAGATGAGGAGCACAACCTGAGTTGCAGAACCATTTTCCATAATCTAGAATGGAGAGCATACCCATGCTGGGGCATTGGGACCTTTCTCTAACTTTTATGATAATGAAAAGATGAAGATCTCAGGTTTCATTAGGAATATGGAGAAAGCAGTCATGATAAAGAACAGGTAAAAAGATTTTGTTCATATGGAAAATTCCACAGATGCCTATAGATATTCCCCTGGGAAGACTGAACATGAAAGAAACATTGATAGAGATCATGTTCTTAACCTGTTGACTTGATTGGGGAATAGACATATATCCCACTCCTGCACTTGCAAGTGAGCCATCCAGAAAAATCATTCCCATCTTCAAGGCTGAAAGATCCACAAAGAAACATAAAATGTAACATTTTAATCTGAAAATATCTACAGAAAAATAATAGGGGAAACAAATGACTTTTTTTATATATATAAAGCTTTTATTTAAAGAATATAAATTTCCAAAGTACAGTTTATGGATTACAATGGCTTGGCCCCCCCCCCCAACTTCCCTCCCTCATGCTACCCTCCCCTTTCCCGCTCCCTCTCCCCTTCCATTCATATCAAGATTCATTTTCAATTCTCTTTATACACAGAAGATCAGTTTAGTACATATTACGTAAAGATTTCAACAGTATTGACCTTTCAAGTTGGAATTATTGTCACATGTCTCCAATCACTGGAACCATCACCTGCTGTCTCCAAGTGTACAATAGCAGGTTGTTATATTGAAATCAGAGAACCCAGGAGTTAAACTGAAGCTGTTACAGGATCCAGGCATGCTAAGCAGGGGCTTGAGCAATTGTAATACATCCTTTGCTTCCACAGCCACTTAAAAGAAAAAACTCAAGGAGTTGAAAATATTATTTAGCACTGCAAAAACTGTTTGTATAATTTAGTATATTAATGTACTAAGGGAAAACTATCCAATGGTCATAAATAAATATATTTTGCTGTTATATTGAAATTTTATGCATGTAGTATAGAAAGAAACTTCATTATCTTTCTATGAGCATTCCAATAAACACTTATATGTGGTTCATGTATATGGTTCCTTTTTTCTCATTTCAATTGTCCACAGAAAGTATACACTGTTGGGAGCCACCCAGAAAAGCCAAGAAAAAAAAAAAAACCTTCAGGGAAGTTATAATCACGAAAAAGGAGTATGTAAAAAAAAGTTGCAATATCAAAAAAGCAACATTTAATTTAAGCTAAGGCCATATTTAAAAACTGATATGAAAGGGAAATAATCCAGGAAAGAATCCTGAAAAATATGATTTATTTTAGACTGTACCTCTCCTTAGGATGCCTGATGAGATGCCAGCTGAGGAGAAACACAGTGATCCTAAGGAACATGTGGATTCAATCCAATGCTGGAAAGATATTAGCATGACAAGATTCACATCATGCAGCCTGTTGCTGAATACAGGGTGGAAAGCCTTCAGTAGGAAGGACCTATTTTTTACATGTAAGAAACTTGTATCAGAGGCACTTGCAACAAGTCAACTGTCATTGTTGGAAAAGAAATTCAAGCTGAAAAGAAAACTTTCCTAAAAATATCTATTTCAGTATGCATCAACAAACATACTCAGGAGAGAAATCCCATGAATCTTTCAATGGTGAGGAATCCCTCATTTACAAATCAGATCTTACAATAAATCAATTACTGCACAAAGCAAAAAATCACTATGAATGTAGACACTGTGGTACATCTTTGAACTATAAATCTGCCCTTACCAACAATGATGGAATTCACATTGATGAAAATCTCTATAGGTGCAATAAATGTAGAAAAATCACTTACAAGAAGATAGATCTCTCAGGAAGTCAGAAAATTCACAGAGCACTGAAACTTTATGAATGTGATGGGTATGGAATAACGTATAGCAGGAAGTCACAGCTTGTAATACGTCAGAGAATTAACACAAAGAATAAGCTTTATGAATTTAAGGAGTGTGGAAAAGCCTTTGGCCATACATCACACCTCATAATGCTTCAGAGAATTCTCACAAGGGATAAACATCATGAATGTAATGAGTGTGGAAAAGCCTTTTGCTGGAAGTCAGAACTCATTAACCATCAGAGAATTCACACAGGGGAGAAACCTTATGAATGTAATGAGTGTGGCAAAGCTTTTTGCGGGAAATCCTACCTCAAACAGGCATCAGAGAATTCACACAGGGGAGAAACATTATGAATGTGAGTGTGGAAAAACCTTTTGCTCTAAATCTGTCCTCATAATTTATCTGAGAATTCACATGAGGAGAAACCTAATGAATGTAATGAATGTGGAAAAGCCTTTGGCCATAAGTCATGCCTCATAATGCATCAGAGAATTCACACAAGGGGTAAACCTCATGAATGTAATAAGTGTGGAAAAGCCTTTTTCTGGAAGTCCAAACTCATTCAGCATCAGAGAATTCACACAGGGAAGAAATGTTACGAATATAATGAGTGTAGAAAAAGTATTTACTGGAATTCTGACCTCATATCGCATCAGATAATTCACACTGGAGAGAAATTTTATGAATGTAATGAATGTGCCTTTTGCTCTAAATCTAACCTCATAAATCATCAGAGAATGCACACATGGGAGAAACCTTATGAATGTAAGGAGTGTGGAAAAGCCTTTGGCTATAAGTCACACCCCATAATGCATCAGAGAATTCACACAAGAGATAAGCCTCATAAATGTAGTGAGTGTGGAACAGCCTTTTTCTGGAAGTCTGAACTTATTAAGCATCAGAGAATTCACATTAGGGAGTCAAAGTTCATCTCTCATCATACACTAGAGAATTCACGCAGGGGAAAAACCTCATGAATGTAATGAGTGTCAAAAAGCCTTCTTCTGGAGGTATGCTCTCATTAAACATTAGAGAATTCACGTGGGGGAGAAACCTTATAAATGCAAGGAGTGTAGAAAAGCATTTTTCTGGCAGTCCAACCTCAAAAATCATGAGAACTCACACAAGAGAGGAACATTATGAATGTAATAAGTGTGGAAAAGTCTTTAGCCAAAGGTCAACTCTCATTACACATCAGACAGCCAGGTTTCATTACACATCAGAGAATTCACATAGGCAAGAAACTTTATGAATGTAGTAAGTTTGGAAGTGCATTTTCACATAACTCAAGCATCAATAAGTATCAAAAAATTAAATCAAAAAATAAGCTTTTTAAATGCAATAAATATTTTGCCAGGTATTACACTTCAATGGACATCAAAGACTTCACAGAATTGAAAAGCAAATTGTCAGTGCATTGATTGTGAAAAAACCCTTTCTAAGAAATTGGTCTTCAGCACATTTTAAGGAACTCATAGATGCAAAGTATATAAATATGGAAAAATTAATTACAATATGCCAAATATCACTTTGTACCGGAGAACTGATATAGAGTAAAAGCTCTATGCAGGTGACCATCAAAAAGCATTAACAAGACACATAGAAAACACTGAAAAAGTAGTGAATGTGAATAAAATTGTTATTGAAAGTCACACTTCAGCAATTATTAAGGAATTCACATGAGAGAGTAACATTGTATATTAGAATCATCCTATGTTTTCTTAGAACCCAACTTTCCTTTGACATGCAATCTGCACCTGATTTCCCATTGTTGAGTGGGAAAATGTAAATGAGCTCTGCATTCACATTTTAATTTTGATAACAAATAAACATTCAGTCTTTAACACTCTCATGCCTGAAATACTGTATTCTTTAAAGTTTTATTGACTAATGATGTTGTTTTTCTGTCTTTCCATGATTATTCCCAAACACTATTCTATTACAGACTAGCAATGTAATTGCAGGCATTTCTATTAACTCATGTGACAGGCATAACACCAAGCACTCACCTTTGAGTGACGGATGTTTTGTCCAGTTGAGGCAGTGACTCTTGTGACATCTGTTGTCCCTGAGAATCCCTTGTTTATGTCCTTGTTGGTCTTCTCATTCTGCCCACATTACTATATGTCAGTGTATCAGTTGCATAGAAGACACTGTCAGTGTTCTGGTGGCTGATGGCCCACAAAAGTGTTCCTGAGATTGATTCTGTGTGTTTATTTTTTAAAGAATTTTTCAGCTAGCAATGTTTCAAAGCTGGTTAAAGCTGCTGCCTGTGCTATGAGCACCCCATGTAAGTGCCTGTTAAATTCCTCACTGTTCTACTTCTCATCCAGCTCCATGATAATGCAATTGGGGAAGTAAAAAAGATGGCCCAAGCACTGGTCCTATCACATACACTAGAGACAAGGTGGAGTTCCAGACTCCTGCCTTTGGCTGTTCCAATTCTATCCATTGTGATTATTTTGATTATTACATTTTTCTATCCATTGTGTTTACTATTGAACCAGCAGATAGATGACTGCAACCACCAGGTCTCTGCCAGGGCAAAACCAGGAGCCCTGATTTCCATCTGTGTCTTTGACACAAGTGTTATTTGGACAATTATCTGCTATCTTTCCCATGTAGATTGTCAGGGATCAGGCTCATGAAGCCTATCAGCACTCTGATATGGGATGCTGGAATTCCAACTAGGAGCTTAACATTTTGTGTTATAACGCCTGCCCCATCAGTATTTGCTTTTACTTTTGTTCCTTGGCTAATTTTATTCCTACCTCATTGTATTCATTTGTTATTTTTGTAAATAAATCCTGACTTATTTGGATTCATTGGACATGCTTCTGTCCTGTTTACTTCACTGAATTCTTTGGAGATTTTATGCACAGTTAGCTAGAGAGCCCCAGTAACAGATGACTTCCATCTTTAATTGCATTGAAGCTCCACTTTGTTCAAACCCTAGCCCTCCAATGCATCTTCCAGGATTTTGCCAGCAAGAGCTATCCAACATTGCTACAGAGTCACCTCATTCGTCAGAAATCTAAGCCTTCCCCTCATAACCAAATGTCATGACAATTCCAGAATTCAGCTGTGCACGTCAGCCACAGGTATACCAGATGCCATGATGGTACTGAGAATTTGAAAAAAGACAAGGGAGGCCAGGGCCGTGGCTCAACAGGCTAATCCTCCGCCTTGCGGCGCCGGCACACCAGGTTCTAGTCCTGGTTGAGGCACCGGATTCTGTCCCTGTTGTTCTTCTTCCAGTCCAGCTCTCTGCTGTGGCCCAGGAAGGCAGTGGAGGATGGCCCAAGTGCTTGGGCCCTGCACCTGCATGGGAGACCAGGAGGAGGCACCTGGCTTCTGGTTTCGGATTGACACAGGGTGCCGACCACAGTGGCTATTTGGGGGGTGAACCAATGGAAAAGGAAGACCTTTCTCTCTGTCTCTCTCTCTCACTGTCTAACTCTGCCTTTCAAAAAAAATTCTGTATGCTCTTAACTTATTCTCTTAATTTAAAGATGCTGTATGATGATTTTAAAATTAAGGAAATCCAAATGCAGGAGCAAGAGAAGTGTAAATAAAGCCTGAGTTACGTTTTCATAAGTCAATATTCGGGGGTATGAGAGTTGTCTCTTGTTTGAGAGGAAAATCAACTAAATGTGTCCTATACTGGAGTAGCTGGTGATCTGCTTGATAGATGAGATATAGTATCTGACAATTAAAGAAAGAAGAGCAAAATAGGACAAATAACTGACAGAATATAAGAGTGTTATAGAAGGTGTGTGGAGTAGTTTGGCTGAGGTTAGAAGAAAATTCTTAATGTGGTTTTCTAAATTTGATCATAACTAACAATGATATACTGACATGAAGCTATAGTTTGATCCTCTAAATCAAAGCAAATGCTTTTCTGTTAACAGTTACAGAAAGTTTTGATCATTTTATTTCTTTTTAAAATTTCTTTGGAGGCAGATTTACAGAGAGGGGGAAGGAAGGAAGAAATGAAGTAAGATGGGAGGGATCCTCCACCCACTGCTTCACTCCCCAAATGACTGCAAAAGCCACCATCCAGGAACTTTTTCCAGGTCTCTCATGGGTGTGATTGGGGCCTAAACACATGGGCCATCGGCTGTTACTTTTTTCAGGACATTCACATGGAGCTGGATCAGGAGTGGAACACCAGTGATATGAACTGGTGCCCATATGGTATGTCAGCATTGCATTCTGTGGCTTTGCATTCTACACAAAAAAGTCAGCCCAAATCTATGCCTTTTCAAAATCTGTTATTTTTAATTTTTGAGTCCTATCTTCTAGGATAGAATGTGCGGTTTTTGCTTCTTTTTTCTTTGCATTGAATTTAATTCAAGACTCTTCTACAATGGTGAGTCAGTTCCTGTCTGATTCTCTATCTCTGGGTTGTTCCTATTAAGTTTAATTCTCCGAAGTAATGGAAAGTTATTATGTGCTAGTTATTTTATTCAAGGTTTTTCTTTTTTCTTTTCTTTTTTTGACAGGCAGAGTGGACAGTGAGAGACAGACAGAGAGAAAGGTCTTCCTTTTTGCTGTTGGTTCACCCTCCAATGGCCGCCGTGGCCAGCACACTGCGGCCGGCGCAGTGTGCTGATCTGATGGAAGGAGCTAGGTGCTTATCCTGGTCTCCCATGGGGTGCAGGGCTCAAGCACTTTGGCCATCCTCCACTGCACTCCCGGGCCACAGCAGAGAGCTGGCCTGGAAGAGGAGCAACAGGGACAGAATCCAGCACCCTGACCTGGACTAGAACCCGGTGTGCTGGCACCGGGAGGTGGAGGATTAGCCTATTGAGCCGTGGCGCTGGCCTCAAGGTTTTTCTTACTTTTTGTAACTGATCTAGTGTAAAATGATTTTGTGTGTAATTGACAAGGTTCCAACTATTCTCTCTTCAGTGAGTTTTTATTTTTAGGGAATGCTGTGTCCTAAAAGAGTTAAGATTATCTATTTATTTTACTTAGATGTGTGATCACCTTAAATTTCTGATTAAATATGACCTATAGTGTTGTTTAAAACAGAGATTAAATGGATGATTATTTTCTTAACTATGTGAAGCTCTTTAGACTTCTAACCACTTGGATTTTTTAAAAATCCAAATTTCTAGTTTACATCTTTGAACTTTGAAATTTTCTACCAGTTTCCTGGAGATTTCTATGGTGTGACTTGCAATCACAAAAAGAGATCATTTTCTATATGAAGCATTTTCATATTATTTAGGGGAGGTTTTAAAGTCTCCAATGCTTTGATAATGCTGTCAGTCCCCTGGGACAACACCAGTTTTAGAATCAGGTTTCAGGGCTGAAAGGTATATAGGTAAAGTCTAAAGCACAGACTATTTTGTTACTATGAAAACAAGTACAGTATAGTTTGAAGAAAAATTGGACTCTAAATTAAAAAATATGAAAAAACAACACAACTTGCAAAAATAAAACAATATGAAAAAGTTAATGCAATATATGATAATGATTATAAGTGCACATAGTGTATTTTATATTTAATTTTATTTAAGAAAACTAAAAAAACACAATGATTAAGACCAAGATTTTCATTATTGAAAAACCCTATATTCTGTCATAAAGATGTACCATCAGACTTAGCAGTTCCAACTGTTAAGCACTTGAACAAAGTCATAACCATACTTTTATTAGAAAATTATACTGTACACATTTATTAGCTCACATCACTGAAGTCTCTGAATATTATTAACATCCATCCTGAGTATAAAATGGAATGACCTTTTACAGTACAAATGCTACTTATTATAAACAATCTGTTGCAAAATGTTACAAATTATGCTGAAGTGATTTATAGAATTTACAATGAGATGTCTTATATAAACTACCTCCAATGAAACTCTCTCCTTGTATCTGATAAGCTAAATTGATGTCTTTTTGACATAATGATGACTCTCTTAGAATGGATGGAACACAGATTAGTATTTCCAAACAAACCCAGCAGGTATGCATCTGGTCTCCCGAAGAATACAATTCAGAAATCTGCACTCTAACATTTCAAGTCAATCTTGAATTCCTGAACAATCTCACTAACTTTGGAAAAGGCAGCTTTCTTATGAAAAACTCAAGTGCTTTCTGTAACTATTTATCTTTTGAAGTGCCAGAATCCTGTATCTTTATCAATGAGATTTCTTCACCCTACTGGTAAAGGGAAAAAAATTCCTGGTAGCTACAGTGGGCAGTTGTCTGCAGGAGCCTTTCCCACCAGTGCACTTATGAACAGTTTGCTTGGTTTTAGCCATTTACTTATAACTAACACCAAATCTCAGACTGCTTCATGGCTACCATATCATTTCTGCTACCCAGAGAATAGCCATAGTCATCAGATAAGAAATGAGGCTCTCCCAATGCATAACAAAACTGCTTTGCATTCAAAACATATTGTTTTGATTAATATATACATTCTGAATGGATCAGATTAGAAAACTATCTGATCAGTTCATATTCTAAAAAAGCAACTCTGTTTTTTTTCTTTTTTCTTTTCTTTTTTACAGGCAGAGTGGACAGTGAGAGAGACAGAGAGAAAGGCCTTCCTTTTTCCATTGGTTCACCCCCGCAATGGCCTCTGTGGCTGGTGCTGCGACCGGCACACCACGCTGATCCATAGCCAGCAGCCAGGTGCTTCTCCTGGTCTCCCATGCGGGTGCAGGGCCCAAGGACTTGGGCCATCCTCCACTGCACTCCCTGGGCACAGCAGAGAGCTGGACTGGAAGAGGAGCAACTGGGACCTATGCCCTGACTGGGACTAGAACCCGGGGTGCAGGTGCTGCAGGCGGAGGATTAGTGTATTGAGCCGTGGTGCTGGCAAAAAGCAACTCTTTTTAAGAAGATATTTATTTACTTGAAAATCACAATGAGAGAGGGTGTAAGAAAGATAGATTTGAGAGAGAGAGAGATATCTTGCATCCACTGGCTCAATACCCAAATGGCTGCACTTGCAAGGCCAAACAAGGCCAATTCCAAGAACTAGCAATTTTATTTGGGTTTCCCACATTTGTGCAGTGGCCCACGAACCTGGGGCAACCTCCCCCAATTCGTATTAACACTAACAGTTATCTGGATCAGAAGTAGAGCAGCCAGGACCCTAACTAGTGCCCATATGGGATGCCAGTATTGCAGATGATGGCTAAATCTGTTGTGCCACAGCCCCAGTCCCCTAAAACCCATTCTTAACAACTTTGAAATATGCAAGACAACACAGTCATCTCCACTATGCAGTATAACAGTGAAACTAATTTCTAATATCCGCTGGTAATTTGCACCCTTTGACAAATATCTCTCTTTATGCCTACACTCCCACTTCCATGTTGCACCTTCTGATATCCTTGTCCTCTCTACTTACCTAAATCTGAGTTTCTCAGGGTCTACACTCAGTAAATTCATGTATTTTTCTTTCTGTGACTTGTTTGCTTCACCTCATATAATGTCATGTGTGATCATGTATGTTGTAGTAAGTGACAGCATTGACTTCTTTAAGACAAGCAGAATTACTTTGCATCCTATTTTCATCCATTCATTGATGGTGGAGATGTTGGCAGATTTAGTGATGTGGTCTGGTTTTCCTGGCTGTTGTTCTATCTACTGGGGATCGGCAGCTTTTGGGTGATTGAGATTTAATTTTCTTCAATGTTTGGATGTTGATGATGTGTTCTACTTTCTAGGCATATCTTATCCTTCTACATGGTTTGCTATACTGCTTCTCTCTGAGGTAGGGCTTGCAGTGTTTGGATTGTGTAGATATTTATTTTCTTCTGTGCTCACTAATGAAGTATGTACTATTGATTTTTCTTTGGGGAAGTTTTGTGGATAATACAGGGTGACACAATGCCACATACAACACTTTGTGATAAACCTTTCCTCATTAAATGGTAGCTAAAACTCCACTTAGAGAAGAGAAAGGCAAAATGATGTCCCTTCCAAATGTCTTATTCCATAGAGCTTAGAAATATTGGTTTATGCTGAAAAGTTTCTGGATGTTAAGGTTTTTGGGATTAGATTAACAAAGGTTTCTTTGTAGACCCTGCCTAAAAACACATGTGTGCCCATAAGCAAAAAGAAAATGGAGATTTACCCACAAAGTAGATGAGTTTTAATATACACATGAAGGCACAGATAGGAGTGATATGTCCTTAAGCAATGACAGATGAAACCAGAATCTGGAACACCTTCTTCCCTAGACAATAAATGCAGAACAGTGCTATGTGAGCTCAGGGACTGCGATATTTATTAGTTCTCCAATCCAGTGAGAGAACATGTTTCTCCTGATTTAAGCTTGTATGTATCTGATCAGTTTTTACAGTAACCATAAGTAATCAACACTATTTCTTTTTGATTCCTGGATGTGACTGAAATTCTGTTAGACAGAAACACCACACGTTTTATCTTAAGATTGATCAGACAGATTCCTGATCCAGATCTAAGTATTCACATATTATGATTCTTTCCACAACAGCATCTTTCTTGGGACATAAGCCATGTTTTGTGCCTTTAGATACCATTCTTAAAACTACATTATGGAGGTCAACACTGTGGCATAGCAGGTAACTCCCCAACCTGCAGTGCCAGCATCCTATATGGGAACCGTTTCAATTCCCAGCTACTCCACATCCCTGCTAAAGTAGCTGGAAAAGCAATGGAAAATGGTTCAAGTCCTTGGGTCTCTGCACCCACGTGGGACAAACAGAAGAAAATCATGGTCTTGACAGTAGATAGGCCCAGTCCAGCCATTGCTGCCATTTGTGAAATGAAGCAGTGGATATAAGATCTCTCTTTCTTCCTCCCTCCTTCCCTCCCTCTTTCCCTCCCTGTGGGGAACTACAGGCCGGCCACCTGTGGGAACCTCCTCATTGCAACATTTTACATGTCCTGCCTCATCCTACTGAGCAAAACAAGTCAAGGAAGTGCTGACCACAAGACTTGCACAAACAACCGGATGGAACAAGATACACTTTTGACCTGAGGCTGTATGTGCCCTTTAATCTGATTGGACTGTTGGCTATGGACTGCTTGCTCTAGGGGATCTGGGATATATAAGGGACCTGGATAGGGGTGGGAGGCTGCTTCTTCTTCTTCTTCTTCTCCTTTCATTCTGCTGTTGCTGCAAATAAAGTTCCTTGAGAACCGATCAACAGTGGTCATGTCGTGACTCCATTGGACCCTTGCTGGCGAGGGTTCGACACCTCCCTCACCATCCCCCTGCCTCACTGTAACTCTGCTTTTCAAATAAATACATTTCTGTTTGCTTTTCAAATATTATTGATGATTAATGTCTCTACAAATGCCTTTCTTTTAACCGTCATTGGTATATGTTTTGCTCTTTCAAATAATTATCCTTAGTGATATAGGGAGATATTGGTTATTGTCAGGAAATCTCTAATAAACCTTAATTTCCATGTTTGTGGTTCCTGTCTTCTGTTGGGATATGAACTCATCTAACTGTAGAATTATGTGCTGGGTGATTGTGATGAGGTTGCTGGCTTATGGTCCTTTCCTTTTCTTAAATATTACTTGGTATCTGAATGAGTTTTGTATCATTATCTATGAGTTGGTCTCAGTAGGATGTGATGTTATCTGCTGTGTTTCTTTTCATCTTAGTTTTACTCCCCACCCTCCAAAAGAGGTTAAATAAGTGCAGGTAGCAGCATTATAACTGACAAGTGATCCTAGAGTAAAAGTGACAGAATAGAAAAAGCTAGACTGGAAGTGAGATGAGGCCAGGGGAAAAGGAATTGCTGAATACTAAATACTCTGAACCAGGTGGACTTTATGCCATTTGGTGCTTTCAATTGAGCCTGGTCATTGCCTCTCAACTAATTCTATAAATGTTGTACATAGAGTCCATAATTTAATTGCTGATTATCAACTACCCTGTGTTTTCACCCTGTTACATTAGTGACATTTATGAAAGACTAGCATATGTAGATAAGGTCAGAAAACTGAAAAGATCTTATGGAATTTTGTTTTAATAACAGATATCTGGTAACAAAATGCAAGTTTTGCAGGGTCACTCAATGGAAGGAAAGTTGGCCAGAAGACTGAAAAAGAATCAGATACGGACACATACTTTATCAATGTTTCAGATTTGAGATTGATTTTAGGGCAAAATTTCAATCAGGTGTTAATTAACCACATGAGATGTCCATACCCTTATTGGAGTGTCTGGTTTCATCCAATTCCACTTCTCATTCCTCCTTTCTGTTAATGCACACCCTGAGGCTGGGGAGCATCAGGTGATGGCTCAAGTATTCACATTTCTATCATTCATTAGGTCAACCCAGATTGAGTTATCATTTTAGCCTCAAACTGGCCCAGCCCTAGCTGTTCTGAGCATATAAGACTAGAACAAGTGGTTGTGAGATCTCTCTGTTTCAGCAATGTGACCCTTTAACTGTTTCTCTGATTTGTAGTATTTCCACTGCAAACTTCTCTGCAACTATACTCCAGGAATGCAGTCCTTCTACATTTCTTCTATTAAAATTTTTGAAAAGTTAAGCAAAATAGATTTAACTCTAACCAGACTAACAAATAAAACATGAGAAAAATCTCAAATAAGTTACATTGGATTTGAGAAAGAAAACATTACAACTGACAGCACAGAAAGGCAAAGGATAAAAGAAACTCTTAGAACTATATGGTAATTAACTGTAAAACCATGATGAAATGGCTAAGTTCCTGGAAACATAAACCAAAATTAAATCAGAAAGATATAGACAATCTAAACAGACTCAGAGCAAGCAATACATTAAAGCAGAAATTAACCATTTTCCTTCCTGGAAATGTCTGGGACCTGATGTTTTTACTATTGAATTGTACAAAACATTCAAAGAGGAAGTAAATCCAATATATTTCAAACTATTCCTAAAATACTGAATATTTGGAATTTGGATGGAATTCTTTTAAACTCTTTATAGGTATCATTTTCATACCAAGTGAACAAAGACATGGCACCAAAAATAAAATTAGGAACATGTATCCTTAAAGAACATAGATGCAAATATTCTCAAGAAAACACTAGCAACTCGAATCCAAAACCACATCAAAAAAGATCATACAACACAGTCAAATGGGATTTCTCCCAGAAATGCAAGTGCCATCTAACATTTGCAATTAGTAAATACCATAAATCACATCAAGAGAGTGAAGAACAAAATAACATATGGTCATCTCAACAGATGTAGTGAGATGATTTGATAATTTCAACACACTTTCATGATAAAAAAAACCCTCAACAATTAATTATATAGGAGCATTCCTCAAGATTATAAATACTCTATATGAAAAACCAATAGCTAATATAACACTCAATGTCGAAAAGTTGAGTATTCCTCTCAACTCTGGAACAAGACAAAGATATCCACTTTCACCACTCTTATTCAGTTTATTACTGGAAGAGAATTTAGGAAAGAGCCAGAAATAAAGTCCATCAAAATTTGAAAAGAGGAAATCAAAATATTCATGTTTGAACACACATGATTTTGTACATGGAAAAACAGAAAAAGTCCACCAAAAAACTGTTAGAATTTATGGACCCATCAGTAAAGTTGTAGGTCACAAAATAAATGCATGAAAAACAGTACTTGTTTTGTATGCTATGATGAACTCACAGAAAGAAAAATCAAGAAAGCAATCCAGTCACAATACCAACAAAAATCAAAATTTAGGAATAAATTTAACCAAAGAAGTGAAAGAATTCTACAATGAAAATTATTGAACCCAATGACAGAAATCCTCAATGATAAAAAATGGACAGACAGCCCTTGCTGATGGATTAGAAAAATCATTGTCATTAAAATGTCTATACTACCTAAATAATAGACAGATACAATACAATCTTTATGGAAATGCCAAAGACTTTCTTTACAGAATTCGATTAACCAATCCTAAAAATCATGTGGAATCACAAATGAACCATAATAGTCAAAGTGATAAAAAATAAAAAAATAAACACACACAATAAACAGGAATGGGCCAGCACTGTGGCATAGTGTGGTAAGTCTCTGCCTATGGTGCTGGAATCCCGTATGGGAATCATTATGTGCCCTGGCTGCTCCACTTCCAATCCAGCTCTCTACTTTGGCTTGGGAAAACAGTAGAGGCTGGCCCAAGGGGTTGGACTCCTGCACCCCTGTTGGAGACCTAGAAGTAGCTCCTGGATCCTGGCTTGAGATAAGCTCAGCTCCAGCTGTTGCAGCCATCTGGGGAGTGAACCAGTAGATTTAAGACCTTTCTCTCTGTCACTCCTGCTCTCTGTAACCCTACCTCTCAAATAAATAAATAAAATCTTAAAAAAATTAGAATGGAATTGTCACAACACCTAACTTCAAAGCAAAATGGAGGGTGAACCAACTTCAAAAGGAAGACCTTTCTCTCTGTCTCTCTCTCTCTCTCTCTCTCACTGTCCACTCTGCCTGTCAAAAAAAAAAACAAAAAACAAAAAACAAAAAACAAAAAACAAACAAACAAAACATAGAGTAGTTGAGAAATCAGGATTTGGCATAACAATTGATATATAGTAGAAGGTCCAGAAATTAATCCATGAACATATAGCCAACTGAATTTTGACAAAGTATTCAGAGTAAATATTATCTCTTCAAAAAATGGTGCTATAAAAATTGGATATAAGAAATTAGATCTATACCTCTCATTTCATACAAAAATCAACTCAAGATGTATCAAAGTCTTAAATTTAGGATCTCAGATGATGAAGATGCTGAATGAAAATTAAAAATAGAAGGGAAATATTCCAAGACAATATGACTTCTTTGACAAGACCCCCAAAGAAGAAATAAAACAACAAAGAAAATTGGGATCATATCAAACTCAAAAACTTTTGCACAGCAAAGGAAACAATAAGGCCATTTTTATATTCCCACTATACTAGGATCTTTTTTTTTATTCAGTGAATCATTAAGCTGCTTTAACATAATGTAAATTCAAAATAGGTTATTTCTGAAACTAAAAAAAGAGAGAAAAGACAGAAATAAAGAAATAAATGAGGGAAAGAAAGGGGAAAAGAGGGAGAGTGGAAGTGAAAATTATTATGTTTTTAAAATTTAAGCTACAAAATATATTGAATCTGTTGAAACTATTAGGAATACAAATGAAGACTACATTGAGAGAGTCCATTGTATTGAAGAAAATACCTCTAGAGTATGTACAAAAGAACAGATATTTCAGTGAGGCCAAGAAAAAAATGCAGAATTCACAAAAATTAAGAAAAAATAATTAAGCTGACTGAAAAGACATATATCAGAGGTTAGGGGAAAATTTCGTTTCATCCGTGCTACTTAATAATCAAATTTCAATTTCCTACCAAAGAAAACACCAGAAAGACAAGACAGTAAACTCAAAGCAAAAAAAAATTGAAACCATCTCTGGTAAGCAACAGACATTGTATCTACTACCCAAGAACTATAAAATAACTCCTTCACATATACACAAAAAGCTAAAGAAAACCATGGACAAAAACAAAAAAATAGGAAACATGGTATATGAGCAAAAACATGGTATATGAGAAAAAAATAGAAATCATTCAATGATCTAAGCCAATTTCTTGAGCTCAAACATGCAAGAGCAAAAATGAAAATTTCAATACAGGCATTCAACAGCCTTTTTTGAGAAGGCAAAATTCTTCAGCAAATTTAGGGATAGAAAAATTGAAAATACAGAATATGAGTAGCAGAAATCAAGAAGTGATCAGTGCCAAAGGGATTGTTTATAAAATAAAGCTGACCAACAAGTCATATGAAAGGTATTCAACCTATTGATATTGGAAAAATGCCAACATTCCCACACCAAGAAACAGTGACTCAAACTGTCAAAAGACAGAATATTGAAAGCATCATGGTAGACAGAATCAGAATATCAATGAGATTAATGGTTTAATATTAAAAATCATGGTGCCCAGAAGAGAGTGGAATGACATATTTAAAATATTGAAAGTTGAAAAATCAGCCCACAGTCTAGTACTTAAAAATGTGGGAGAAACTAAGACATTTAAAAATAACAGAGAATGAGAGAGTTTATTTATTTTTTTATTTTTTTATTTTTTTTTAAATTTTTGACAGACAGAGTGGACAGTGAGAGAGAGAGACAGAGAGAAAGGTCTTCCTTTGCCGTTAGACATGACCAGAAAAGATAATCAGCATGAACATTGTGGTCAAAAGTTCAGTAATAAAACATAAAGAAAAATGGTTAAATTTGCACAAGAGAAACACCAGATTGCCTTCAAAGAATCACCAAATAGGTGACCAGCTGACTTGTCATCAGAAACTTCACAGGCTATGAGAGAATGGAGAGATATTTCCCAAGTCTATAAAGAAAAAAATACTGTCAACCCAGAATACTATAGCCTACAAAGTCTCATCTATGAAGGAAGGTAAAATAAAGACCTATAACAAGCAGAAATTGAAGGAATTTGTCAACACTCATACAGCCTTACAAAACATGCTAAAACATGTGGTATATATAGAAACACAGTATGATAGCCATCATATAAAAGAATGTGAAGGCAGAAAATCTCCCTGTAAAAGTGAAAAAGAAATCCAAATGGAACAACAGAAATAATCATAATAAATGGCACGTCAACTTGTTATTTATCAATAGTAATCTGGAATCTCAATGGCATAAATTTCCCAATTAAAAAATACAGATTGGCTGAATGTTCTAAAAAAATCTATTTGCTAGCTACAAGAAATAAATCTCATCAACAAAGATAAGACATACTAATGTGAGAGAAATAAAAAGATATTCTATGCTAACAGAAAGCAGATGAGCTGGTACAGGCACCCTAACATCAAACAAAATAGAATTTAATACAAAAACTCTTTTAACAGACAAAGAAGGGCACTATGTAATGATTAAGGCATCAATTAAAAACAAAAATATGACTGTAATAAATGTATATGCACCAAATATCAAGGAACCTGAATACTTAAAATAAATGTTAATGGATCTAATCTAATAGATCTAATATATTCCAGTACATCATTATAGCTGACTTCATCTTCCCATTTCCATCACTGGACAGATGAACTAGACGGGAAATCAACAAAGAAACCACAGAGCTAATCTACAGTATGGACCAAATGGACCTAAGTGATATTTACAGTGTATTTTATACTACTGTTGCAGAATATACACTGTTTTTCTCAGTGCATGGAACTTTGTCTAGGATAGATCATATACCTGGACATAAAGCAAGTCTCAGGGATTTGAAATAGAACTGAAAGAAAAAGAGAAATAAAAAAATTCTGCTTCTCCACCATGCCCAACACCTGGCTAGAGGCATGAGTGTGGGGAAGAGTGGGGAGGATGGTGTGGCTGGGAAAGAACAGGCATGTGGAGTGAATCATGAGAGCTTGCTATGGGTCATTGGGTGTGGATTTCTATCAATGAACCTATGCATGATATCCTCAGCAGGAGTAAGGCACTCCATTCACTGAAGGTCATGAAGCATGACCTTCAAGCTGGGGATTGCTGAGATGTGAGGGTAGGCAGCTGACCCATCCTGGTGCAAATGATGAAGATGAGGCACAAATATTGAAATGACAGATCAAGGGCAGAACCAAGATGGCAGAATAGTGAGGGCACACACTGGTAGTCTGGGAAAAGATAGTTTAATAAAAGTGGAGTTACTGTAGTCTCAGGAAAAGGCTCAGGAAAAAATTGCAGAGGAAACTCTTCCAGATCTAGTGGATGTGACATGGAGGACCCACAGGGAGAGCAAGGTCGCCCACCGTGTGGAAGCCCAGCTGCAGAATTTGCGCACCAGTGCTGCAAAGAGAGGTGAGACAAAAACCTTGGTAACCTGAGACATTGGCTGGGAAAGGCAGAAAGAGCCTAGAGGTAACAAAAGCCCCACTGGGGAAAGCTCACCAGGCTGACAGGAGGAGAGAAAAAAACGAATAAATAAGGGGAACCAGCACGGACATTAGCATCTCTCTCCACTCACCTTACAAAGCTCAGCAAGACAAAGAGTAGGCACCATTTTGGACATAGGTAAAGCGGTGCCCGCCATCAGCCAAGCAGAAAAACCTGACTCTAGTGGGGAGACATAACAGGAGGTTAGGACCTAGTGAAAGTGTGGAAATAACGAGCTGAGACTGTAAAAATCTGCGGGTGGGCGAGAAACTCACTGAGTACACAAACTCAGTAGCGTTGGCAACACGGTGAGAGAATGTGGAGAAATTTGAGACCACACTGAGGGCTGAATAAACTCTTTGTGTGGTCCCAGGGGTAGAGCAGATGAATACCCACAGGGGCCACATTTAATACATCAACTACCCTCAATTCCACTCAGCTGTGTGGAATTACTTCCCAACTGAGTCAAAAAAAAAAAAAAAAGAGAGAGAGAGCGAACGAGTGAGAGAGAGAACAATCTGGGTGAGTCACCTTTGAAACAGCCTTAACCCTGAAGAACTAAACAGAGCTCTCAGGCCATACCCATCACAGCCTCTAAGGATCCATCAAAATCAGACAGTCCACTTAATCTAGAGTCATAGTATAACTAGAAAAAACCAAAAAATATCTCCACAATGCCAAACAACAAATGCAAAAACTGAGGTAACAAGAACAAGGAAGACACTATGATGCCCCCAAATGATAAAGACACCCCAACACAAGATTATGAATATTATGAGATAGAAGAAATGCAAGAAGTGGATCTCAAATAATTGATAAGCACACTAAGAAGTACTCAAAAACAAATTCTTGAACTACAGAAATCCTTAATGGACAAGATAGAAAATCTCTCTCGTGAAAATGAAATATTAAGGAGGAATCTAAATGAAATGAAGCAACTAGTAGAACATGAAACTGTGAAAGTGACGAGAAACCATAATGAAATGAAGAATTCAATAGATCAAATGACAAACACATTAGAGAGCCATAAAAACAGAATGGGTGAAGCAGAAGAGAGAATATCGGAATAGAAGACAGAGCACTGGAAAGTACACAGTCAAACCAAAGAAAAGAAGAGGAAATTAGAAATCTAAACAATATTGTGGGGAATCTACAGCATACTATTAAAAAACCTAACATTCAGGTTCTAGGAGTTCCTGAAGGCATGGAGAGGGAGAAAGGATTAGAAGCCCTTTTCGGTGAGATACTAGCAGAAAATTTTGCAGGTTTGGAGAAGGACAGAGAAATCCTAGTACAGGAAGCTCACAGAACACCTAGTCAACATGGCCAAAAGAGATTCTCACCACGACACGTTGTAACTAAACTCACCGCAGGGAAACATTAAGAAAAGATCCTAAAAAGTGCAAGAGAGAAACGTCAGATTACTCTCAGAGGATCTCCAATTAGACTCACAGCTGATGTCTCATCAGAAACCACACAGGATAGGAGGGAATGGCAAGAAATAGCCCAGGTGCTAAGAGAGAAAAAC
>CM027394.1:64162566-64180706 GCA_015711505.1 Sylvilagus bachmani
CTCACCACGACACGTTGTAACTAAACTCACCGCAGGGAAACATTAAGAAAAGATCCTAAAAAGTGCAAGAGAGAAACGTCAGATTACTCTCAGAGGATCTCCAATTAGACTCACAGCTGATGTCTCATCAGAAACCACACAGGATAGGAGGGAATGGCAAGAAATAGCCCAGGTGCTAAGAGAGAAAAACTGCCAGCCCAGAATATTATATCCTACAAAGCTCTCATTTGTGAATGAAGGTGAAATAAAGACCTTTCATAGGAAAGAGAAATTGAAAGAATTTATCGCCACTCGTCCAGCCCTGCAAAATAATGCTTAAAGATGTGATACACACAGAAACACAGAAACACAGCCATCAATATTAAAGAAGGTAAAGGAAGGAAACCTCACAGCAAAAGATCACAGGAAGTTGAAAACATGTGTTAGAAAATATCTTCAGGAAAATGGCAGGGCAAAGTTACTACTTATCAATAATCACATTGAATGTTAATGGCCTGAACTGTCCAGTTGAAAGACACCAATTGGCTGATTGGGTTAAGGAACAAAACCTATCTATTTCCTGCTTACAAGAAACACATCTTTACAACAAAGATGCATGCAGACTGAAAGGGAAAGGTTGAAAAAAGATATTCCATGCCAACAGAAATGAAAAAAGAGCGGGCGTAGCCATCTTAATTTCAGGCAAAATAAACTTTAACACAAAAACTGTTAAAAGAAACAAAGAGGGAAACTATATAACGATTAAGGGTTCAATTCAACAGGAAGATGTAACATTAAAAATGTATATGCATCCAATGACAGGGCACCGGTTTATTTAAAAGGTATGTTAAGGGACTTAAAGGGAGACTTAGATTTGAATACAATAGTACTGGGGGACTTCAATACTCCCCTCTCAGAAATAGACAGATCAACAGGACAGAAGATCAACAAGGAAACAGCAGATTTAATCGACACTATTGCCCAAATGGATCTAACAGATATCTACAGAACTTTCAATCCTACAGTTAAAGATTTTACATTCTTCTCAGCAGTGCATGGAACATTTTCTAGGGTTGACCACATACTAGGCCATAAAGCAAGTCTCAGCAAATTCAAAAGAATTAGAATCATACCATGCAGCTTCTCAGACCACAGTGGAATGAAGGTGGAAATTAGCAACTCAGGAATCCCTAGAGCATATGCAAACACATGGAGACTGAACAACATGATCCTGAATGAACACTGTGTCAGAGAAGAAATCAAAAGAGAAATAGAAAACTTTCTTGAAGTAAATGAGGATAACAACACAGCATATCAAAACTTATGGGATACGAAATAAGCAGTGTTGAGAGGAAAGTTTATAGCAATAGGTGCCTACATCTAGAAATTGGAAAGGCACCAAATAGATGCACTTCTAACGCTTCTCAAGGAGCTAGAAAAACTGCAGCAAACCAGACCCAAAGCTAGTAGGAGAAGAGAAATAATTAAAATCAGAGAAGAAATCAACAGGATTGAATCCAAAAAAAATTACAAAAAATCAGCCAAACGAGGGTCTGGTTTTTTGAAAAAATAAACAAAATTGACACCCCATTGGCCCAACTAACTAAAAAGAGAACAGAAAAGACCTAAATCAATAAAATCAGAGGTGAAAAAGGAAATGTAACAACAGACACCACAGAAATAAAAAGAATCATCAGAAATTACTACAAGGACTTGTATGCCAGCAAACAGGAAAATCTATCAGAAATGGATAGATTCCTGGACACATACAACCTACCTAAACTGAACCAGGAAGACAGAGAAAACCTAAACAGATCCATAACTGAGACAGAAATTGAACCAGTAATAAAGGCCCTTCCAACAAAGAAAAGTCCAGGACCAGATGGATTCACTGCTGAATTCTACCAGACATTTAAAGAAGAACTAACTCCAATTCTTCTCAAACTATTCAGAACACTCGAAAAAGAGGAAATCCTCCCAAATTCTTTCTATGAAGCCAGCATCACCTTAATTCCTAAGCCAGAAAAACTGCGGCATTGAAAGAGAATTACAGACCAATATTCCTGATGAACATAGATGCAAAAATCCTCAATAAAATTCTCGCCAATAGAATACAACAACACATCAGAAAGATCATCCACGCAGACCAAGTGGGTTTATTCCTGGAATGCAGGGATGGTTCAATGTTCGCAAATCAATCAATGTGATACACATTAACAGACTGCAGAATAAAAACCATATTATTATCTCAATAGATGCAGAGAAAGCATTTGATAAAATTCGACACCAATTCATGATGAAAACTCTAAGCAAAAAGGGTATAGAATGAACATTCCTCAATATAATGAAGCAATTTATGAAAAGCCCACGGCAAACGTCCTAATGAATGGGGAAAAGCTGGAAGCATTTCCACTGAGATCTGGTACCAGACAGGGGTGCCCATTCTCACCACTGCTATTCAATATAGTTCTGGAAGTCTTAACTAGAGCTATTAGGCAAGAAAAAGAAATTAAAGGATACAAATTGGGAAGGAAGGACTCAAACTATCCCTCTTTGCAGATGATAGGGTTCTTTATTTTGGGGACTCAAAGAACTCTTCAAAGAGACTATTGGAACTCAGAGAAGAGTTTGGCAAAGTAGCAGGATGTAAAATCAATGCACAGAAATCAACAGCCTTTGTGTCCACAGGCAATGCCAAGGCTGAGGAAGAACTTCTAAGATCAATCCCATTCACAATAGCTACAAAAGAGCGTCAAGTTGTTAAGTCAACAACAGGAGTCATTGTGCACTTACTTCTCATGTAGGATCTCTGTTGAAATATTTATTTAATTTACGCTAAATTGATCTTCTGTATATAAAGATATTTGAAAATGAATCTTGATGTGAATGCAAGGGGAGAGGGAGCAGGAAAGGGGTGGGTTGTGGGTAGGAGGGAATTTATGGGTGGGGGGAAGCCATTGTAATCCATAAGCTGTACTTTGAAAATTTATATTCATTAAAGAAAAGTTAAAAAAATAAAATAAAATCCACCTTTGGGGGACTAAAACAAACAAAAAAAGAAATGACAGATCAAAGTTCATGCAGTTAATGGGCACCAAGGTTGGACTTGAACTCAGGGCAGTTTGATATCTTAGCACAAAGATTTAACGTCAGCAGTGCCAAACAGTTAAACCTGGTGGCTTTATAGCCTTCATTGTCTGAGGGGGTCAGGGCTGGGAAGGGGACATTTCCTCTAAGTTTGGGGTCACATTGGAGCTGTCTCCTTGTAGTTTGTGTTTCAAAAGCTAAAAGGTCAGGCTTATGTGAAATTTATTTTTATTCCAGCTGCTATCAGTTCAAGGAACAACAAAGTAGCCATCTTATTAATTTCATCAACCCACTGTCAATGGTCATGTGGCTGTGACTTTTAGATGGAGGCAGAGCACATGGCACAATCACAGCCCCCACTTCCCAGTAATGGGCCCTCTGTCTATGTGTGGAGGAGGGGCTGGTGGACAGTCTGAGGGGTAGACGGGGCCTGAATAAGAAGCAGAAGGCACAGCTCCTAGGCAACCAGGGTGGAGGTTGTCACTCATGAATATACAGCATGCTTGGCTGCAAACCCCACGACCCTTGGCTGTTCACATTAACTCAGCCCCACCTCCCTGTGGAGTACACTTTTCCACCCTGCTGAGATGATTGGGAAACTGAGTCTCAGAAGGACTCCCTCACCTAAGTTGATAAACAGACTCATCCCTTGGTTTATTCCATTCCCAAGTAATGTTTGGGCCATGATACCATGTGACCTCTGGGTCCTTGTGCACAGCATTTCCTAAAATCAGGAGACCTCTCAGTGGCAAAGTTGAGGCCCTTCTCTGGTTGTGATGCTTGTTCATGTCTTGCTCCTCCTTGGCCAGACTCCCTCCTGCTGGCCCCTGCAGAGAAGGGAATGTGATCATTGCCCACAGCAGATTCCCCTGATGATTCTTGCTCCCAGGAATGGTACTGTGGGGCAAATGGTGCTTTTATCCTTTTTCCTGCACAAATGGATCTGAAGGCTTGTGTAGAACCTGTGGGGACTCCTCTGGGTTTGTTGTAAAAGGCAATGTTGACTCCCAAAGGTGCTTTATTCACCCTCCCCACTGCACCTGCAGGGCCTACTCTGGGGTCACTCACAGAGGACCTGTGAGGTCCACTCCACAACATTCTTATTTTTTCTCAGAGGAGCATGATACTAATTCAAACCAAGAAAACTTCCCAGGAGAACTCTGATCTACACTCAAGATTAGCCAGGACTCCCTCCCTTCTGCAGAGAACTGAGAGCCTGGGAAAAGGAGAGATTATCCTCTGTAATGCAGAGTCAGCTGCAGCACACATGGGGGCCCCAGTCTCCCCCTTCCTTGATAGTCAAACTCAGGCTTGATGTGCCCTACCAGCACAACTCATTTCCTGCTGTGTGCCCTGTCCTCTCTGGAGTGGCCTGGGTCTTCCCATTTCTTTGTGATTTGAGGAACAAACCCTTTTTGGGATGGGCCTCTTAAAATAGCAGAGTAAAGAGTGGGTAAGCGTGGTTAAATACTCCAATCCCTAAAAAATGACCAGAATTCCCAAATCAAGCCCCCAATGCAAACCCACATAATCTCCAGTAGGGATTCCTAGGTACACCACAGTGTATTCCATGCAAAATTAAATAAGATTGAGCAAATCAGAATCATGAAAAAACAGGTCGAGAACGTCACATTTTTCAATTCGTCATATTACAAAGAAGGGAGAGACATGCTATTGGCTGGTTATTGTCTTGTTAAACAGCAGATGACCACCGATTCTCCTTCCTAACAGCCAGGGTGCTGCTGGGCTACTGGCTCCCTCATCAGGACTAGGAAATGTGGGACCTATGGGGCACAGAGCAGGAGGTAGCCTGGAAATTTCTTGTACTCCTCCTTGCCCCATTTCATACCCCACAACCAGCCTCTGAAGACTGACCTGTGTACTCCTTCTCTAGCTCCTCCACATCCCAGCCCCATGTTGCAAGGGGGATACACAACTGTTGTCCTTTGGAGGTGCCAGGCTTGCTAGCAAGAAAGAAAATGGGCAAGAGCATGGTGCTGTGATGTCAAGGCCTCAGAATAGGATGCAGAGCTGACCTGGAGATGGTCCTTTGCAAGTCCCACTCCCAGGCCTCTGGCTTTCTTGGTTGCTACTTTTGGGGACCCAGATGCAGACTCCACTGCTGCCTGCATCTCCTCATGTGGGCAGTGTGTTCCACGGCTATACCCAGGGAGCTCTATGTTGCTGACACTTGCTCCACAGTAGAGCCCCTAGCAGCAGTGTCCCCTGGGTGAAGGTTAGGGGAGATTGTGCTGGAGTATGCCTGTGAAAGAGGCCCTTTCAGAGAACGATCTTGATTCGCTGGGTTCCCAGCTTGCACTTCTTGGTCCCTACTCAAGGTGTCTCTAGTTCCATGAGCACTCAAGCCTAAAGAGCTAGATGTCTCATTTTTACAGGAATCAGGCTTTGCTATACCTCCTGATCTCAAATGCAGCCACTATATTGTCTGTGGAATTCAGAAGGAAATATTGGACAGTGCTGCTTGTGCAAAACAGCCACATAACTCTACACAGCCATGTGTGGGCCTCAGGAACCCTTCCAGCCTAAGAATTAACTGGGATTTGAAGGTCTCAACTGGGATTTAACTCACCACCCATATTTCAGGCACCAGAGAAATGATGACTCATCTAACCTACAGTTAGAAGGCAAAAGCCTGGGTTGAGATGGGTCCAACCATGGGAGTGAGACCACACCTCCATTCTCTGTGTGACTTCAGGCCATGATCAGAGCCTTTTCCATGTCTGGCGTGGTGCAGATGACCTGGCCTAGAGGGATTACCTAAGGAGACTTGGCCTTGAGGGTGTGATGATTGCACTTGCACTGACCGGCCTTGACTGTGGGTTTCCAGGTCTCACACAGACCACAGTTGGGTACTCTGAATATCTGAGCCTGCCAGCTCCCTCCTGAGTCCTACACTGGAGTTTTTGGATACAGTTGGTGCAGGATCTCCAAGGAGGTGCTCCTCCCCTTCTAGCAGGCATGTGCCTGAAACTCTTGGCATCAATTGGTAATGGATAATTGGCAGTCATGTGAAACACCCCTGCCTAACTTTCTATTCTCCCTGAAACTCCAGGCTGCCAGCCCCAAATTTCATAGTATCTTTTTGTCTGTGGGCCAAATGGCAATTCTGCAGTAACATCTGGACTCGTGGATGGCAGCCTCTAATGAATGGACACTAAGGTCTCCTTCCCATTGACCCTCACAGCCTCCCCTTCACTGCCTCTTGGAAATCAGTTTTGTGCAGTACAGCTGTTGACATGTACTGTCACTGTGCTATGGCCCTTTTTTTCTCCACATTGTTCTACAATGCAAATGTGGCTATCCCATCTGCAGAACAATGTCTGATTCTCTGGCTGCCCACAGGCCCCAGCACTGTGCAGTGGGCACATGGTCCCCCAGGAAGCTCCCACACCCAGATGTCCCATAACACCTTATATTCAACTCATCCCATCTCTGAAATCTGCTTCTCAACTTTGTGATCTCTGTGAATATCCCCACTACCCACTTAAGTTCCCAGCCATGCAACCTACACACACCTGGAAGAGCTACCTGGACTCTATCCCTAAAACCACCTGGCATCCTCCCTCTGGTTTTCATTTGCTGCTACTGCTTGTAAAGACAGTTGGACGATGGGTCAGTTTTGTGGCACAGTGGGTTTAACCATCACCTGTGATGCCAATATCCCATATGAATACTGGTCCAAATCTGGTTTCTCCACTTTAAATCCATATCCTTATTGATGCATCTGGGAAAGCAACAGAAGGTGGTGCAAGTGTTTGTACCTTGCCATCCTGTGGGGAGACCTGGACCGAGGTCTTAATTTCTGGCTTCTGGCTTCAGCTTGGCCATCCATTTTGGCCATTTGGATAGTGGACCAGCAGATGTAAAATCTATTTCTTCCCTCCTTTCTCTTGTAGCTCTGTCTTTCAAATGAATAAATACATTGTTTTTTAAAAAGACTGCTGGAAGTGTCCTTTGATACTCCTGACTCCCATATTGCTGCTCTCTGAGTCCATCTACAGACTGCCATGAGAAACATCCTTCTTTGCCACTAACAGTATAATCCTACTTCCCTTGTGCATTTCCTTTGTTTCAGAGATGAAGCTTTGGCTCCTCATTGGATGTACATGGCTCTAAGACTCAGGCCCAATTCTGCCTGACTCCTCCTCCAACACTCAGGTATGGTTTAGGAGTGTCCTCTCTTGACCTTTCACATGTGATGGCCTTCAATGGTTTCTGCAGAACCTCAGTTCTTTCATATGCAGTGAGTCTTTCATCCACACCCTACAAATGCCACACAGCCCTGTCTGCACAGGGAAGATGCAGTATTGACACCAGGGGTCACTCCTTTTCTTCCTCCTGCTGCATGTCTAAGACTTCCCAGCTCTTTCTGTCTCCCGCTGCACCTGTGACCCTGGCCCTCAAGATGGGATGCTGCAGTTGTGTCATTTCCAGACAAGCAGCAAGGGGCCACCTGGTCCAGCATTTCTTTGGCCTTTGATACCCTTCCCCCTACCACACAAACACTGAGGATGCTAGAGTCTATGTTGGGTGGGTCTGGGTGTCTGAATCCACACTTGGAGGAGGGCTGCCCACTAACCAGAAATGCCTGCTTGGACATTTCATGAGTGGAAGATGATCTTCAGACTGTACATTTTTGCTTCTGTGTATAATAAAAGCACAGGTCAGCAAACAGCAGCCCAGGGCCACATCTGGCCCTCTTCCTACTTTTTATAAGTTTTATTGGACACATGCTCATTTCTTTCTCTTTTTAGAATTTATTTTTTTTTTATTTGAAAGGCACAGTAAAACAGAGAGAAGAAGAGAGAGATGAAACCGTCTTCCATCCATTGGTTCATTCCCCAAATTTCCCCAACAGACAAGATTGAGCCATGCCAAATCCAGTAGCCTGATCTCCATCTGGGTCTCTCTTGTGGGTGGCAGCGATACACGTTCTTGATCAATTTCTCTTGCTTTCCCAGGCACATTGGCAGGAAGCTGGATTCTAAGCAGAGCATCTGGGACTCAGTATTCCGATATGGGGTGCCAGCATTGCAGGCTGTGGCTCCACCTGCTGAACCACCTGCATCTGCTTTGGCATCACTGCAACAGAAACCATGTGACCCCTAATGGTGAAAATACTCACTCTGGCCCGTGACAGAAAGAGGTCACTGAACACTGCCTTTAGCAAAAGCACTTTTCTGAATTCATTACATTTGATCCTCAATGTGGGTTATGGTTTCTCATGGAGTGACTTAAAATGCTGCACTACCAGTTCCATCTGTGCTTCTCCATGCAGCACCTGAAAGAATGTAAGTCAGAAGAGAATGGTTCTGGACCCTGCTCAGGTTTTTTTTCCTAGTCTGTTGCTAGCAAGGGGTCTCATAAGAATGCAGGGTTCATTCCTTCAGTTGTGGTGGACTCCAGCTTCATCCAGGTGGGAAAGTGTGCAATGAGGTGAGGAGAGGCCTTTTTGCCTCCTTCATGCAGAGCTTCAAGGAGCCTAAGGAACACTGCAGGTTCCTAGATCCTCAGAGAAAACAGTGTTCCCCAAGGGACATTTGCTTGTCCTGCATGAGCCGTGATAGCAGCCAGGAATTCAGGGGTTCCCTCTGTGGCTGATGCCAGGATGATGACTGCTTGTGGTGAAAAAGCGTGGAACAAGGAGGGGAGAGTGGGAATCCAACAGGTGTTACAGATGTATTCTGTGCAAGAGCCCACATGAGACCCACCAATGGAGTTCCCAGCATACTTGAATTGGGGCTTATGTATTTTTTTGACAGGCAGAGTGGACAGGGAGAGAGAGACAGAGAGAAAGGCCTTTCTTTTCCGTTGGTTTACCCCCTAATGTCCGCTGTGGCAGGCGTGCTGCAGCCTGCGCACCGTGCTGATCGGCAGGCAGGAGCCAGGTGCTTCTCCTGGTCTCCCATGTGGGTGCAGGGTCCAAGCACTTGGGCCATCCCCCACTGCACTCCCAGGCCACAGCACAGAGCTAGACTGGAAGAGGAGCAACTAGGACAGAATTCGGTGCCCCGACTGGGACTAGAACCTGGGGTGCCAGCGCTGCAGGTAGAGGATTAGCCTATTAGACATGGTGCTGGTCCAGGGCTTATGTATTTGTGTTGTAGAGTGACTTGGGGTTGGGGATCTACATTATGTCAGAGGAGCGAACATGATAGAACACATTACCCACTTCTGCTCATTAAGTGAATGTATCTGTGGTGCTCACAATAAATTTACAGGTTTTGTTTGAGGTATCAAGGTGCAGTGATTAAGTGGGAGATCCTGCACTATTTTCAAAAATTTTCAAGTTTATTTTTACTTATTTGAAAGGCAGAGAGACAAAGAGACAGAGGCAGACACATGGAGGGAGCTCCCATCCACTAGTTTCTAAATGCTGCAAACAAGTTGGACTAGGCTAGGAGCCTGGACTTCAATCCAGGTCTCCATGAGGGTGACAGGGGTCCAAGTATTTTTTTTATTTGACAGGTAGAGTTACAGACAGTGAGAGAGAGACAGAGAGAGAGGTCTTCCTTCCACTGGTTCACTCCCCAAATGGCCGCTATGGCCAGCACTTCACTGATCTGAAGCCAGGAGCCAGGCATTTCTTCCTGGTCTCCCATGTGGGTGCAGGGGCCCAAGCACTTGGGCCACCCTACACTGCCCTCTGGGGCCACAGCAGAGAGCTAGACTGGAAGAGGAGAAGCCAGGACCAGAACCCAGTGCCCACATGCCGGCACTGCAGGCGGAGGATTAACCAAGTGAGCCACGGTGTCGGCCCCCAGGGACCCAAGTATTGAGCCATCACTCCTGCTATCCCCTGCCTCCCAGGGGGCACTTAGTAGGAACCTGGAAACAGGAGTAGAGCCATGATGGGAACTTAGGCATTCTTATAAGAGATGCAAGAACCCACAATGGTACCTTAACTTCCAGGCCAAATGTGCACATTCTCCCTGTTCTCCTGACCCCAGAGTCAGGTAGGGATTTAGGCCATGTATATGGTCAGTGTTTCCTTCTTGGCTGAGCCCATACTCACTCTCATCAATTTCAACAGATTTAGTGGAAAAATGTTGGCTAAATACAATAAAATTTGAAGGATAGTCTTGATATACTCTCTGGAGTTTTTAAACAAAATGACACATTACTGCTAGAGATGCTGACATTGTCAGTACAGCTGGAATGGAGAAGGTCCCCTGAGTACACATTCAGTTTCTGCCCTCCTGAATCCTAAGACTGCTACAGAATTCCCACCAGGACCATGGAATATGGAATAATGTCATGGCCTCACTGTGACATTCCTGGGGGAAGGGGAGAGGGTTGGTGTTTCCAGCCTCATTCATGAATCTGTTTTCAGGACAGATAGAAAGGGAAAGGCATGGGAGTTGGAAGAAAAGATGCCTGGAAGGAGACACATGTGTCAAGGATACGATCATCTTCTGTGCAGCTCAGGATCCAGATCCATTTTTTGAATGTGATGCCCTGCTGTGGTCCTGATTCCTTTTGAGGATGAGCACTCAACCACCTGTGCCCATCCGGAATGTAGGACCTGATTCTCCACCTGTTTCCTGCACTGGATTGCTCTTTTTCCTTTCTTGCCCTTTAGAGAGATTCCAATCTGCCCTGCTCCTGGGAAGTCCCTCTGCTCAGAGTAGCCACCTCTGTACCTGCACTCAGTCACCTGATCTCATGAGTCTCATCCCAGTGCTGCCAATGCAGAACTGCAGCATGCCAATCCCTTCATGTCCATCCCAATGTGACTTCAAAAAGTTGAAGAAAGGGATAATAAGAAGTTAAGGATATAGGGCGGATATTTGGCCAGGCAGTTAAGATACACCTGTCCCACATCAGACTGCCTGGGATTGAGTACTGGCTGTACTCCTGACTCCAGCTTGCTACTAATGTGCACTCTGGGAGATACTGGTAAGATTTCATCACATGGGAGCCTGCCACTCATGTAGGAGAACAGGTCTGAGTTATGGACTCCTACCTTCATCCTGGCCTAGCTGTGGCTATCATGAATATTTGGGGAGTGAACCAGCAGATAGGATCACTGTGTGCCTGTCTGTCCTGCCTCTCAAATAACAATAACAACAAAATCTCTTAAAATATAACTTTATATTAGTGCAAAACAATTTGACACCTATGCATATGAAGAGCCTTCAGTAACTAATTGAAATGCATTTGTGAAAAAACTAGCTAAATTTTTTAAATGTTCAAGTTGCCACACCTGCTTTTCCTTGGTTTCCTCATCTAGGGATATTGGAAAATCCCTCCATCATGTGAGAAATGATCAGCAGCCTCTCTAGGTATCATGGTAGTCTACTGAGACCTCTGGGTCCCAATAAGAAAGATCGGCACTTCTAGACAACACCACCAAATTCTTCAAGAAGATACAAGGTAGACATGCATTGGAACTGCACATGGTACCTGGTAAATATCTATAAGTGCCATGTACTAATTAAAAATAAAGTAGCCAATTTTTTTTCTATTTGACATGTAGAGTTATAGATAGTGAGGAGAGACAGAGAGAAGGGTCTTCCTTCCACTGGTTCACTTCCCAAATGGTGGCTACTGCCGGCGCTGCGCTGATCTGAAGCCAGGAGCCAGGAGTCCAAGTAGACAGATGTCTCAGGACTCACTTCTTCCCACCCACTTTAAACATTTTACATGTCACTCACTCCAAGATGGATACTTAAATGAGTCAAGATAAGCAAGCGCGGGGCCAGTGCCATGGCACAGTAGGTTAATCCCCTGCCTGTCATGCCGGCATCCCATATGGGTGCCGGATATAGTCCCAGCTGCTCCTTTTCCAATCCAGCTCTCTGCTATGGCCTGGGAAAGCAGTAGGAGATGACCCAAAGCCTTGGGCCCCTGCATTCGTATAGGAGACCAAGAAGAAGCTCCTGGTTCCTGGCTTTAGATCAACGCAGCTCTGTCCATTGCAGCCATTTGGGGAGTGAATGAACAGAAGGAAGACCTCTCTTTCTCTCTGTCTCTACCTCTCACTGTCTGTAACTCTACTTCTCAAATAAATAAATAAAATCTTTAATAAAAGATAAGCATGCCTGATGCCTCACATAGGAACATTATTTTTTCTGCCTGGGCACTGAGAGTTAAGTAGATGAAGATATGATAATCCAGTGGGGAACTACCTAAGCAGCAGTACAGGCAATGCCTCCCTGACCTTTGACATCCAGGAGTCTGGAGTCTGTAAGGAAACAATCCTTCCTCTCTTCTGCTACCTGGAACACTTGAGATAACAAGGGTCACATGTTAGTGATGTTAGTGATGGTGGAGCAGCAAGTCCAAAAAAGCCCAGGTTCATTATAGCCTCTTGTCCCTCATCCAAGTGTTGTATTTCGTAATTCTAGATCATTATAATGTAGAGACAAATGCATTCTGTTGTCTTAGATTCACTATGCTAGTTGTTGGACATGAACGTAACTAATACATCAGGAAGGACTGATTTATAAACAAAGATGAACTCTGAGGGTGTTTGCAAACCTCTTAAATGCCCACTCCAATGGAAGCTATGATGCCTGTCTTCTGAAAGATGACACACATTTCCCTGTGATCCATAAGAACAACAGCTCCTTAGTCACATTCTGTCGGTGTCTTCTGTCTTCTATAAGAGGGAAAAATGTTAGGATCTTCATGAATTCCATTACAAGGACATCAGGGGCTTAGAGGACACACAGAGGGACACTCATGTAACCTACACACGAAAATCTATCATCTAGCATCGATAGGGCTTTCCATTGTCAAAGTCTTCTTTCCTTTACAATAACCCCATTAACTCATGCAGCTCTTTCTCCTACCTAGTATATCTAATGGAAACATTTTTAGCCTCAATTTATAGATGGCAAAGTTGAACTTTACAGGGTGTAATGAATTTCTCAAGTAGTAAATGAGAAGTAGGTCTATTTGAGTCCAATTTATTTTCCTCACATTTAGCACAAGGAACTCCATAAATTAACCACATATCCAAGACTTTCCAGAAAAACTTTAAGTTTTTGGAGTTCATCAGCTCAAGTTCACCTTTTACCTTCTAAAAGCACACTTGCAATGGAAAAATTTTGCATACTGAGTTTTAATTTGGAATATATAATGGTCCTTGGAAATCACTTTATAATATCAATATCCTCACCAGTAGCAAGTGTTTCAGAGAAAGTTGGTGAATTTCTATGAAGTTTAGAGGAAGGATGAAATTGGATGACTTCCTGGAGGAGGTGATTTAAAAAAAAGATTTTGTGTATTTGAAAGGCAAAGTTAAAGAGGGGGAAAGAGAGAGGTCTTCCATCTGCTGGTTAATTCTCCAAATAGCTGGGCTTGGCCAGTCCAAAGACAGGAGCTTGAAAGTCCATCCACGCTCCCATGCAGGTCAAAGAGTCCAAAAACTTGGGTCATGCTCCACTGATTTCCTAGACAGTTTATCAGAAGTTGAGCACTGTTATGGAATGTCGACACTGAAGGCATGGGTCAATCTGTTATACCACGCTGTCAGCCCAAGGATGGGATTTTTCATCAAGATATGATGACCTGAGATGGAGAGATTATCTCGAGATAAAAGGTGAGCATTTAGTTAGAAGAGACGAGGAGGTCACCAAGGGAGGTAAGGTCATTTGGGGAAGAGGAAACAGTACAGAGACAAAGGGCTCAGGTGTGCCCACATGTGTGATGTTCAGACATTTGAGTATAAATCACACACACACACGCACACACACACACACATACACACACAGAGAGAATACCATGTTAAGTTAACCAAATGGAAAAGCAGATAAGATCTTCACTATCACTAACAGACTCAGTGGAGTCTGCCTTGAGGATCATGTATATGAAGTGAAAGCATTATCCAAAATGTGAGTATAATATCCAACCTCAAGCGTTATAGGGAACACCTCCGGAAATTATTTAGAGAGTGATAGAATTTCACTGGAAGTGGGGCTTGAAGACATTTTTAAATAATGAGAAATCAACTGATGAAATAAAAGATGGTAAGGATTTTAATCATATAATTAATAGTGTATTCTCTTGTACATGAAAGTGAAAACAATTATTCTCATGCCTCTGTGGGATCCAATCCAGAGCAGAGGATTCCTTAGATCATAAGAATCTGGCCGGCGCAGCAGCTCAATAGGCTAATCCTCTGCCTTTCGGCACCGGCACACCAGGTTCTAGTCCTGGTCGGGGCACCGGATTCTGTCCCGGCTGCCCCTCTTCTAGGCCAGCTCTCTGCTATGGCCCAGAAGTGCAGTGGAGGATGGCTCAAGTCCTTGGGCCCTGCACCCACATGGGAGACCAGGAGAAGCACCTGGCTCCTGGCTTCAGATCAGCACGGTGCGGCCATTGGAAGGTGAAGCAATGGCAAAGGAAGACCTTTCTCTCTGTCTCTCTCTCTCACTGCCCACTCTGCCTGTCAAAAAACAAAATAAATAAATAAGTAAATAAAGAATCCTACTCTGTTACAAAAACAATGACTTGCATACATATCATCTGATCAAAACAAAACTAAATCATAAGCAGCTGTAGTTGATCTTTTGTCTTCTCAGCTATTGAAACTTAAAGGAATAAAATGTAATACACTTTTGTATATTTGCAAACTAGGGATAATAAAGGCACCAGATTTTCTAAGCACAGATACGTTCCTCAAAGGAAGCTCACAGTATTAAGTGCATTGTTTATAAAACAGAAATCTGAGACATGTAGAATGTAAATGTTCAACTGCATAAATTAGAAAAGGAAAAAGCAAGCAAATACAAAAGACAAAACTACACTCAATGCAGTAGGAAACAGAGCTGACACATGTTAGCTGGTTTGAAAAATAAAGAAACTTCACCTAATCTGGTGCCTGTAATACAATGAAAATTCTGAAATGTAAAGAACAAAACAAAGGGGCTGTAATTATAGAGATCTAATTTATAAAAAGAATCTCATATATATGTAGTTATATATTAAATATACACGATATTACATGTGTATGTAATTATATGGGCACTTTTAAACAATATTACTTATTTGAGAGACAGAGTTGCAGACACAGAAGGAGAGACAGAGAGAGGTTTTTCATTTGCTGGTTCATTCCCCAAATGGCCACAATGACAGGAACTGAGCCAATCTGAAGCCAGGACCCAGGAGCTTCTTCTGGGTCTCCCATGTGAGTACAGGGGCCGAAGCACTTGCACCATCTTGCACTGCTCTCCCAGGCAATTAGCAGAGAGCTGGATCAGAAGAGTTACAGCTGGGACGAAAACTCGTGTTCATATGAGATGCTGGTGCTGCAGGTGGAGGCTTAACCTACTACAATATAGTACCAGCCCCTCTACTGATGCTTTAACATCTCAATGAAAATAGGCAATTATTTGAAATACTGTTAATTTTCAAATATCTTGAGAATACATAAAAAACTTGAACATTAGAGAATACATTGAGATTTATATAAAAATATTTTCAGGTGAATATTGTAGGCCAAATGGGTTTAGAATTATACATTTTCATTTCAAGTGCTGAGAGAGGCACAGAGAGAGAAATTCTCCTTTCTGTAGTTCATTCCATAAATTCCTGCATCCAGGGCTGGGCCAAGCCAAAATTAGGAGTTAGGAACCACATTCAGGCCTCTGAAGAGCTGTCAGAGACCCGAGCACTTAAGCTATCACCTTGTGCTTTCCAAGGTGTTCCTTAGTAGCAAGCTGGTTTGAAGCACAAGAATTAGGGCTCAAATCAGGCACTGTAAAATGAGATGTGGGTTTGCCAATCACTGGTTAATTGCTTTGCCAAATGCCTACTTCATTTTTAAAAATAATACATTTTATTTTGTATTTTTGGATAATGAGTGGGTAGGAGAGGGAGAGAGTACACTTTTATATGCTGGTTCACACCACAAATGCTTGAAACAACTGGGGCTACATCTGGACAAGCTGGGATGTAGGAATTCAATTCAGGTCTTTCATATGGATGACAGGAATGCATTTATTTGAGCCTTCACCACAGATTTCCTGGTTCTGGATGGGCAGGAACAGGTAGTCAGAAGCTGGAGCCAGGTATTGAGCCCAAGTAGTCTGATGTAGGACTTTGGTCTGATGTAGGCATAGTTGAGAGAGAGAGACAGAGAGAGAAAGGAGAGAGAGAGAGAGAGAGAGAGAGAGAGAGCATTCTTAACGTTATTTTCCACATTCTGCTTTACTTCCTAAATGACCAGAACTGTTGCAGTTGGACCAAGCAAAAGCCACGAGCCTGAAACTCAATCCATGTCTCCCATAGAGGTGGCATTGACTCAAGCACTTATACTGTCTTATACCGCCTTCATTATCAAGGAGCTATATTGAAAATGGAGCCACTGGCACTCCAACTGAAGCTCATCTAAGATTCCAGCACTGTGGTCAGTGGCTTAATCCACTATATCACTATTCTAGCCCTGTAGATTTCCTTAATTGCTCTAGTTTTTTTTTTATTTTTTTTTGGACAGGCAGAGTTAGACAGTCAGAGAGAGAAAGACAGAGAGAAAGTTATTCCTTTTTCCATTGGTTCACCCCCCCCACCCCCCAGTGGCTGCTATGGCCAGTGCGTTGCAACCAGTGCTACACTGATCCAAAGCCAGGAGCCAGGTGCTTCCTCCTGGTCTCCCACGCGGGTGCAGGGCCCAAGCACTTGGGCCATCCTCCACTGCCCTCCCAGGCCACAGCAGAGAGCTGGACTGGAAGAGGAGCAACTGGGACAGAATCTGGGGTGCCGGCACTGCAGGCGGAAGATTAACCTAGTGAGCCATGGTGCCAGACTTGCTATAGTACTTTTTTTTTGACAGGCAGAGTGGACAGTGAGAGAGAGACAGAGAGAAAGGTCTTCCTTTGCCGTTGGTTCACCCTCCAATGGCCGCCACAGCCGGCACGCTGCGGCCGGCACACCGCACTCATCTGATGGCAGGAGCCAGGTGCCAGGTGCTTTTCCTAGTCTCCCATGGGGTGCAGGGCCCAAGCACCTGGGCCATCCTCCACTGCACTCCTGGGCCACAGCAGAGAGCTGGCCTGGAAGAGGGGCAACCGGGACAGAATCCGGTGCCCCAACCGGGACTAGAACCCGGTGTGCCGGTGCCGCAAGGTGGAAGATTAGCCTGTTGAGCCACGGCGCCGGCCTTCTATAGTACTTTTGACATGAGTGTGTATTCCTTTAGTTCAATTAAAATAAAATAATTTAAAACCTCAACTGTTTATGAAATGTTTATTGATTCATAAATCAATGTACATATAAGCTATATTGAACACCTAGGTCTCCTGGGATATATCAATTTATTCTTAAATTAGCAGGAATTGAGAAATAAAGGGAATTTTCCAGCTAGAAAGAGTCATTTTTTCCAAGGGACAGTAATGATATTTGGTAATTTCTTGTTTAAAAAATATTTATTTATTTGAAAGTCTGAGAGAAAGTTACACAGAGAGAGGAGAGACAGATAGAGAGAGAGGTCTTCCATCTGCTGGTTCACTCCACAACTGGTCGCAATGGCCGGAGATGCTCCAATCTGAAGCCAGGAGCCAGGAGCTTCTTTCAGGTCTCCCATGTGATTGCAAGGGCCCAAGGAATTGGGCCATATTCTTTTTTTTTATTTAGAATATAAATTTCCAAGGTACAACTTGTGGATTGCAATGGCTTCCCCACCCATACCTCCCCTCCCCCCCCGCTAGCCTCCCCCCTTACCCACTCTCTCTCCCCTTTCATTCACATCCAGATTCATTTTCAATTCCCTTTGTACACAGGAGCTCAGTTTAGTATGTGTTAAGAAAAGATTTTAAACCATTTGCCCTCACATATCATCACAGAGTGAAATATACTCATTGAGTACTAGTTGTAGCATTACATCATGTTGTACAGCACATTAAGGACAGAGATCCTACATGATATTATTTTTTTTAGATTGATTGGTTTTTATGTAACTTCCAATTTTTTAAATCATTTCCAATTATCTTTCTATACGGAAGATTGATTCAGTATATACTAAGCAATGATTTTGTCAGTTTGCACCCGCGCAGAGACACAAGGTGCAAAAATACTGTTTCAGTACTAGTTATTGCATTACTTCACCT
>CM027394.1:64186983-64216386 GCA_015711505.1 Sylvilagus bachmani
GTCTGCTTTCAATGGAGCCCTAGAGGCTTGGGATGGGTGTGGCCTGATAGCTCTGTTTGGTTCCTCAGGGTTGAGGGTGTGCCAAAGGTGACACTCCCAGGTTAGGCGTGGTAAATCTCTCTCTGTTTCTTTCTTTATTTTTGATTCAAAAGGAAAGTAGTTCCACACAGCTGAATGGAATTGGGGGTGGTTAGCAGGCAAATGATATACCTACAGGAGCCAGAGATCAGAAGCTCTTTCCCAAGGACCACAGAGGGAATCTCTGCGGCCTTCAGTTTAAGTTCTTTACAGATCATAAAGATAGGATTAAGAGTCAAAGGGATCACATAAATAAGACCAGTGTCTGCTAATAATAATTGATAGAATTAAAAAGGAGAGAATGATCCAACATGGGAAGCAGGATGCACAGCAAACTCATAGAATGGCAGATGCCCTAAACAGCACTCTGGCCTCAGAATCAGCCCTTGAGGCATTTGGATCTGGCAAAAATGGCCGTAAAAATTTCTCAGGCATGGAAAGCCAAGACATTTTGGCAAAAAAAAATGACCTAAATGAAAGATCTCCGTGAGAGAGATCCCAGAGGAAAGAACGGGCCATCAAAGGAGGTACCTTTCTCTGAATGGAGGAGACAACTACTACTTTGATTATGACCTCGTCTAAATAAGGTCGGAGTTTGTGAACACAAGAAGCTTCTAGGGCATTCGCAGCTCATGCCAAGAGCCTTGGGTGATTACTGATGTAATAAATAAGAGTGTCAATTGTTAAATCAATAATGGGAGTCACTGTGCATCTGCTCCCCATGTAGGACCTCTGTCCTTAAAGTGTTGTATTATGAGAATTAATGGTAAAACTAGTCTTCACACAGTACTTTATACTTTGTGTGTCTGTGTGGATGCAATCTGTGGAAATCTTTACTTAGTATATACTAAGTCGATCTTCTGTATATAAAGATCATTGAAAATGGATCTTGATGAAGAATGGGATGGGAGAGGAGTAGGAGATGGGATGGTTTGTGGGTGGGAGGTTGGTTATGTGGGGAAGACCTACTATAATCCAGAAGTTGTACTTTTGAAATTTATATTTATTAAATAAAAGTTTTCTAAAAAAAAAATAAATGGGATCTCCAAGCCCTTCACAATGCAGTGCATCAACCCTCTCTCTATTGCTTTGCTCGTGGGAAGTGTATGCTCTGCCCAGGCCCAGTATAGAGCTCAGGGCTCCAGTCACTCCTACACTAGCTGCCAGGTTTTGGGTGATTCTGCTCAGTTGCAGCTCTTGCCCGAGGTTCTTGCTCCCCAACCAGCCCAGCCATCAGCCCTAAGACAGTGGCCTAATTATTGTTTTCCACAGTCATTTTGATGGATCTAGCCACTCAGTATCTCTGGGACTTTTCTTGTCCTCCTAGCATGAATACAATTTTGGAGATCTGGAGTTGGCTTTGGCTAGGGGTCTATAAGAAGATCCTGTTTCTGAAGCCATCACTGATATGGAACTCTGATTCCTGACTTGTGCATCAGCTAGGCGTCTGCTCACCTACACCCGCTGCACAAGTAGGGCCTGCTCTCAACACCTGAGAAGCTACTGTCTCCGGTTCATCCAGGAGATGGTTTGGGACTTGTGATATTGGGAGCTTAGTAGTCTTACAAACCAATATGCAAAGGCACATTTTAAGGAAAAAAAAAAAACTTCAGTTAACAGAAAATGCCCTCTAAAGAGATAGAAACTAATATCCAAGATGCACAAAAATCACCATTGAAACACAGGAATAATAAATAAGCAAGGTAATATGATGCCTCCATAGGAACAGTATCAGAGCATGAAGAAAGACATTATTCAAGGGAATGAATAAGAATTAAAAAGAATGGTTGGAATGTTACTCAGAGACACAAGGACATATAGATAAGTAGCTAAATGAAATTAGGAAATCAGTGTTTGACATGAATGAGAAAATCAACAAAAGATACAACTGTTAAGGAGAACCAAGTATTTGAAAAGAATACATTAAATCAAAGAAAAAAACACAGCAGAAATCCTTACCAACCAGCTAGATCAAGCTGAATAAATGATATGTGATCTAGAAGTCATGTCTTTTGAAATATTTCAAAGAAAGAATAAAAACAGTGTTCAAGATCTATGAGAGATACCAGCAAATGAACCAATATTTGAGTGGCTTAGAAAATCTTTCAAAGAAATAGAGAAAACACCCATTCGCAAAAGATACTGACATCCAAATACAGAAAGCTCATAGAGCTTCAAATAGACATAATCAGAAAAGAAATTAACCACAACAAATAATTTCCAAGAGAGAATTCCTAGTTAATTTGATTGACAGCAGATTTCTTTTTTTAATTTCTTTTTTAAAAATATATTTTATTTTTGAGAGGTATAGTTATAGACAGAGAGATGGAGACGCAGTGAGAAAGGCCTTGCAACCACTGGTTGTCTGAAGCCAGAAGCCAGTAGCTTCTTCCATGTCTCCCACTTGGATGCAGGGTCTCAAGCACTTAGACCATCTTCTACTGCTTTCCTAGGCCATAGCACAGAGAGCTATATTGGTAGAGGAGCAGTAGCCAAATATAGAATGGAGCGATAGAGTCCAGTTTTAGTGAATTGTAATTACTTTAACATTTACCGTACATGGGTGAAACAGTCTTCTTTCCGTTTGATTATTTATCGCCCTTGCCATGTTCCTGCTAAACTATAGTCTATTTTCTTTTTTCTGTCGAACACTGCATTTGTTTGATCATTAAGCCATTAACTGTAAATAAATTAAAAATATGTTATTTCAAATACCAAAACTAAGAAAGAATTGGAGGGGGAGGGAGAATTATCATTAAATTATTTGAATTGTATCTATGAACTCCATTAAATCTGTTAAAAACTGAAAAAGAAAAACTGCCAACCAAGAATAGCTTACCCAGCAAAGCTGTGTTTCATAAGTGAATATGAAAAAAAGACTTTCTAAAGCAAGCAAAAACTGAAAAAAAAATCATCACCATCCAACAACCTAACAAATGATACTTGAGGACATACTGAGAGTTGTGAGCAAGTAGGAGACTGTTTGGCTGCAGGAAAGGAGCAATGCCTAAGTCAAAGGAACTTGTTTCTTCAAGCTCATCTGGCAGTGATTCTGACAGTGAAGTTGACAAAAAGTTAAAGAGGAAAAAGCAAATTACTCAGGAAAAAACTGTGAAGAATCAAGAGACTGTTGAGACCTCGAGAGCTTTATCATCTCCCAAACAGAGCAGCAGCAGAGATGATAACATGTCTCAAATTGGGAAAAATGAGGTATATAGGTGTTTGGGACTTCAAAGGGAGAGTTCTAGTTGATATTCCAGAATACTGGATGGATCCTGAAGGAAAAATGAAACCAGGAAGTAAAAGCATTTCTTTAAATCCAGAACAGTGGAGCTAGCTGAAGAAAGATTTCTGACATTCATGATGCAGTAAGAAAACAATAAAACCTGAGCCATACAATATTTCTTAGTTGTTTTAATCTGTCATTTTATGTTGGCTTTTGTTTTCTAAATGTTGTTTTCCAAGCTATTGTATATTTGGACTGCATAACAATTTGAAAGATGAACACTTTTTAAAAATCTGCATTATTAACAATGTTCTAAGTGAAGCTAATTGTCAACTTTATTAAGAAGTATTTGGGCTGGTGCTGTGGCTTAGGGGGTTAATGCCCTGGCCTGAAGCAAAGGCATCCCATGTGTGCACTGGTTTGAAGCCCAGCTTGGAGTGGGTTATTTTAGTGGGATCCATGTTCACATGAGGACTGCAGATATCATTTGTGCAGGTCAATGGAAGCATAGGTGAGTGTTGCACCCACTGAGGGAGAACCCTGGGTGTTTATTACCTTGGAAGAGGAGGCGAGGGTGTGCTTACACCATCAGAGGTGATCATACTCCCTTTCCTGCTGACAAGGGATCTCCTACACCCAACATGGGTGTCACCCTAGGTACTCAATCCACCCTGGAACACTGACCAGAGCTCCCTGTCCACACCCAGCACATGCTCTGGGTATTCACTGAAAGCAGAGACTCCACTAAACCACAGAGGCATAGTTCAAACACAAAATGCCTTGCAGGAGACAAACCAAGTAATTTAAAAATTCCTAAAAATAAATGCAGACTCTAGAAACAAGAATAAGGAAGAAACATGACTTTCCCAAAGGAACAGAAAACACTTCAACACTAGAATGTTTGGACAAAGAGATTGATGAAATGCCTGAAAATGAATTCAAAGTAATAATCCAAGGATTACTCAGGAGCAATGAGAAGCAAATTCATGAGTTAAAGAAATCCTTACATGACATGGAAGAACATTCTCTCATTAAAAAGGAATTTTGAAGAGAAAGCAAACTGAAATATCAGAAATGAAGATTCAATATGTAAAATAGAAAATATAGTAGAAAGTCTTAACAATGGATTTGGTGAGGCAGAATAAAGAATATATAAACTAGAAGACAAGTTTTTGGAAATTTCTCAGAAAGACCTAGAAAAAAGAGGAGAAATCAGAAAAATCAGAATTAAATATTTGATGTGAAGCAATCTCTGTGCAGGTAGACACAACAGCATACAGGAACCAGTGCTGTAGTGGAGAACCTGCCTCAACCCTGTGAAATAACTGCTGGCTACATCTCTTTCAGCAGGCTACCTCTCTACGGGTTTGCCACAACTCCTGTTTGGACTGAAGTAGTTTCACTGAATGGAACCAGTGGCTCCAATGCGCAACAATTACTGAACAATTTCAAGTATGCTCTCCTTTTCAGGAACAGCTACTTCCTTGTGTGATTGGTTTTTGTAGGCTTTCTGCATAGGGAGGACAAGTATGCAAGTTGAACGCACCCAGGAAACTCAACTTAGCAGTCCTTTTCTTCTTGAGACCCAGAATGGAAATCATGGTAGGCAACATGGCTCATGTACCATTCTTGTAGCAGACATTTAAAGCTAAGGATATATAATGACCACTATGCAAATAATTTGTGGCTGACTGCAACAGTGTACATTCCCAACCAAATCTGATGTGACATGATTCAAAATGTGGTATGAACTCTATTACATGACATAATTTGTAGGAACAACTCGGTTCCAGTAACCCTTAATCCATGCATTTGTTATGTTATGTTATGTTATGTTATGTTATTTTATGCTTTTTGCCTCATGAAGTTTTTTTTTAGAGATTTATTTATTTGAAAGGCAGAGTTACACAGAAAAAGAGAGACAGACAGAGAGAGAGTTTTCCATCCACTAGATCACTCCCCAATTGGCCACAATGGCCGGAGCTGGGCCAATTCAAAGCCAATATCCACGAGCTTCTTCTGGGTCTCCCATGTGGGTGCAGGGGCCCAAGGACATGGGCCACCTTCTACTGCTTTCCCAGGCCATAGCAAATAGCTGGATTGTTAAGTGGAGCAGTCAGGTCTTGAACCGACACCCATATGGGATGCTGAAACTGCAGGCAGTGGCATTACCCACTATGCCACAGTTCCAATATTATTTTAGTACAAACCTGAGAGCTTTGTATATTGTTTTTTTTCTCTGTCATTTTTAGTATCAACAGCCACACAGTTTTACTTTTTAAAATGTCTAACACATTTAAATATCTTATAGGTTATGAAACTTTTTAAAAATCTTAGTGGACCTTTATAAGTCATTAATCTACTAGATGAAGTAGGTGTCTTAAACCTACTTGTTAAATTATATTCTGTTAAATTATATTTTGTTAAATTATATATTATATTTTGTTAAATTATATATTATATTAAATTATATATTTGTTAAATTATATATATTTTTGTTAAATTTTTTGTTAAATTATATTCCACTGAAATTTAGTGGATTTAATTGAATTGTATAGATTAATTTGAAAATAGCTTCCATATTTATAGATTAATTTCATCTTATCTGAAAAATGTTTGCACCTATTAACTTTTTAAAAATATGTTATTTATTTGAGAGGCAGAGTTACAGACAGTGAGAGGCAGAGACAGAGAGAAAGGTCTTCCTTCTGCTGGTTCACTCCCCAGTGGCCGCAATGGCCAGAGCTACACAGATCCGAAGCCAGGAACCAGGTGCTTCTTCCTGGTCTCCCATGTGGGTGCAGGGGCCCAAGGACTTGGGCCATCTTCCACTGCTTTCCCAGGCCAAAGCAGAGAGCTGGATTGGAAAAGGAGCAGCTGGGACTAGAATTGGCACCCATATGTGATGCCGGCACCACAGGCGGAGGATTAACCTACTGTCAGCCCCAACACCTATTAACTTCTTATGAAGTTATAACTCTAATGAAATGCTGTATTTGTTCCAAATATTGTCCAAATATACTTCCCAATGGTTTTTGTTCAAAATTTTGTTACAATCTGAATTATACATCTTTTGTCATTATCTTTTCTATTATTTGATAAATTAGAAGCTATTGTATTATGTAACTTTTCACTTTCTGTGAAGTTCTTTAATGTTAGCAGTTTCTTCTTACAAATATTCTTAGGTAAAAATAATGATTTAAAAGATTTCCTATGTATCTAATATCTGTCTTTATCTTGATCTATTTATTTTTCTAGTAGCATTGTGTAACACTTTCAAGACAAGTCCCTGGTATGATCTTCTGATAGTATTGTTACCAAACTAGTGTCGGGGTATGCAAATGTTAGCAACCTTGAGAAGCACATCCTGAGCAGTCTTGTCTGTGTCTTCAAATAGTAGAAGTATAAAATGTACAGGATTAACTTGCAGATAAATAACTTTAACCAGTTCAGTGACAACAGTTTTATGTTTTCATAACATGTTGGCTTTAATCATTTTGAAGATATAAAGCAAATGCTTAGATTTATTTAATACTAGGGAAAAACTCACAATCATCACTGTTTTCTAATGACCTTGAGCACTTTATAATCCTATTTGCCTATGAGCAGAGAACATGAGTTTGTGTGTATGTTCTGTTTTTCCATCCTCCATTCCTTCAGTCATGAGTTGTTTTATCATCCATTATACATTAAATAATTCATCAGGTGTATTTCATTACATCTCAAAATATATTTTATATGAATATACAACATTCCTTTATGAAATAAATGCAACATAATCTGATCTCTTTATTGAATTGTGTTTATGTTGTCTGCAGTTTTGTTGATGATCTATCACAAGCAACATTCTAACAAGCAGACTTGCAAGTATACCTTTATTCACCCTGTTTCTGCAGGAAAGATTCCTAGTTCAGAGTTCATTGGTAGAAAATAATACACATTTTAAAGTCCAGCAGCTACTCTTTAAATTTTCTACTGGGTATGTACAAAGTTAAATGCTAACTATTAATGTACCAGAATACATATTTTTACCAACAACACTGACAGGAGCAAAGCATTCTGATCTTATAGATAAAAAAATCCTCACTATTTTAATTTGTATTCTGTAGAATGATATTGAAGTTACATAACTCCATTGGTTTCTTACCATGAGTTACATCTGAGAAGTTACCTGTTCATATTCTATGTGCATTTTTATTGTGGAATTTATTTTCTATATAATTTCACTAATGTTTTAATTTAATATAATGTGGATACATTTAAGTCTTAGTATTGTCTCAAGTTTTTCTTATTTTTAACTTGCTCAAAAGATTTTGAGCTGTTCATTTATTTTTCATTTATGTTTATTATACCAATTTGGGCCTATATTAGGTGAATATATCTAGACTATCAAATTTTAGTCCTGACTTTTGTTCCTTTTATATAATTATATATTAAATAATTTGATAATCCTATATTAAATAGTTAGTGTCTATTAGCCCTAATATATTTAAAACAATTTACAACAGGCTGTTTTAACTTCTTAGAAAAACAGCAGAAAATATCTGTATGCAAAAATTACCTTCGGTTTAGAATTGACATTTGTTGAGACACTGCCATTTTGTCATATTCCCTTGAAGCTTCCTAACCTTAGTAATCTTACGAAAAATATTTTCTGTAGGAAGTGAATAATGCCTGTTTTCCTAAAATATACTATAATTATTTGTTAAAGTCTTCTTTGTGTTTATCATTTAATGTTATTAATCTTCATTTATGAAATGAGAAAAGAACAAAGGACAAAAGCAATATGTTGCATAGCTGCTCATGTTTTTCTTCTTATTTGTACTGGAGAATGAGTCACAAGTAAATTCAGGTCTTGTGGGAGCTGGAAATTACGCAGCTCTGCTGGCTGTCTTTTTTTTTTTTTTGACAGGCAGAATGCAGAGTTAGACAGTGAGAGATAGAAACAGAGAGAAAGGTCTTCTTTCCATTGGCCGCTATGGCCAGTGCTCTGTGGTGATCCAAAGCCAGGAGATAGGTGCTTCCTCCTGGACTCCCATACAGGTGCAGGGCCCAAGCACTTGGGCCATCCTCCACTGCCTTCCCGGGTCATAGCAGAGAGCTGGACTGGAAGAGAAGCAACCGGGACAGAATCCAGTGCCCCAGCTGGGACAAGAACCTGGGGTACTGGTGCTGCAGGCAGAGGATTAGCCTAGTGAGCCACGGCACCAGCCTGTCCTTTAAAATTAAACAAAACTATAAATAAAACTGATAAACAAGTGAATATTCATTGAGAAACTGAGTTTTTAATTTAAAAATAAGAAATAATTGTTTCAAAATTCATAGAATGAAATTTTATTTTTATATTACCACCTGAAATTATATCATTATTGAAAATTATTATTAATAATTTACACTAAATAGCCTGGTGTTATACATTTTCTGTCATATTTTGAATTATAATTTTGATAACTTCATTTAATAAATTTTAGAAGGTTTATTTATTAATTTGAAAGTCAAAGTTACATAGAGAGAAAAGGAGAGACAGAGAGGTCTTCCGTCTGCTGGTTCACTCCCCAGATGACTGCAACAGCTACAGCTGTGCTGATCCAAAGCCAGGAGCCAGAAGCTTCCTCTAGGTCTCTCACGCAGGTGCAGTGGCCCAAGGACTTGGGCCATTCGGTACTGCTTTTCCCAGGCCATAGCAGTGAGCTGGATCTGAAGTGGAGTGACTGGGATTCAAACAGGTGCACATATGGGATTCCGGCACTGCAGGTGGCAGCTTTACCTGCTATGCCACAGCACCAGCCCCTCATTTAATAATTTTAAAGGTGAATTTCTATAGGAAGAGTAGAAAATATTTTCTACTATTTTCATGGTTAATCAGAAATTTTGAATTAATAGTTTGGTTCTGTTTCTTTGTTTCACAATTCCTAGTCAGCAATGTCTTAAACTTTTAGAGTTGATATTAAACATTTTCAAAGTGTTCTGTCATTAAATTTTATTTCCAATCCAACAGCAAACTTTTTTTTCTTGCCGAGTTCTTGTTCTGTAAAAGGCAATTCTCTAAAGAAAGGGCAAAGAAAACAGAAAGGTAAACCTGCCTTGTAAAAGGCTCATGGTCTGTGTAGGGTTGTAGGGGCTGTAACATTCATCAATTATTAGAATAGCATGTAAATAACAAATAAATATTCAAAATAAAGGTATTTTATTGTCATTTTGTTACTTTGTGAGTTTTTACCAGCAGTAAAATATATTTTTAAAGTTATTTTATTTATTTCAAAGACAGAGTTACAGAGAGAGGTAAAGACAGACAGAGAGGTCTTCCATCCACTAGTTCACTCCCCAGATGGCTGCAATGGCTGGACTTGTGCTGATCTTCCACGTGGGTGCAGGGTCCCAAGGACATGGGCCATTTTCTATTTCTTTCCCAGGCTGTATCAGAGAGCTGGATTGGAAGAGGAGCATCCGGACTAGAACTGGCATCTGTATGGAATGCCAGTGCCGCAGGCAGAGGATTAGCCTATTGTGCCACAGCACCGGCCCCAAAATATAATTGCTTTAGAATCCATAGATCAGAGGAGACAAGGTCACTTTATATTATGTAGGTCTATTTTTCCTGGTTATAGGAGCTGAGTATATATAGAAATAAAAGTTTTAACTGAATGTCAGATTTCCCAGTGATAAACCACTGAATTACATAAAATGTACTAAATGGGCACTGTTGTGTTTTGGAAGCTTAATTGTACATCTGAACTAGGATGGGGAGGGGAGTGGAGGGGAGGGGAGGAGAGGAGAGGAGAGGAGAGGAGATAATTCCAAAATACTTGCAATGGCCAGGGGTAGGCCAGACTAAAGTCAGGCACTTAGAACTCCAACCAGATCACTAACAAAGGTGGCAGAGACCCAAGTACTTGGGCCATCATCCACTATCTTACCACATTTATTGGTGGCAGCTTGATCAGAAGAGTAGCCAGAACTTGAACTGGCACTCTCATGTAGGACATTGCAAATAGCAGATTAACCCACTGCCTCTTCCTTTATGTTTTCTTCTAGTACTATTTCTGATTTCCTGGCTTCTGCATTAGTCCATTTTAGTTACTACATATGTTGAAGGCAAGAGGCTAATTGCATGTTGATATTAATTTCCCATCACCATTTATTAAGAGTTTGCATTTGGAGACAGCATTATAGTATAGTAGGTAAATTAAACTGACACACCAGCATCCTATACAAGCACTTGGTTCGAGTCTTGGCTGCTCCACTTCTGATCCAGCTCCCTGCTAATATTTCTGGGGAAGCAGATAGCCCAAGTGACTGGGCCTCTGTATTTATTTCAAAGATGCAGAAGAAGCTCCTGGCACCTGTCTTCAGATTGGACCAGCCCAGCTCTGGCCATTGTGGCTATTTGGGGAGTGAACCAGCTGATGGAATCAATTCTCTAGTCTCTCTCTCTCTCTCTCTCTCTCTCTCTCTCTCTCTCTCTCACTGTCTTTCTCTAACTCTGGCTTTAAAAAGAATTTTTTTAAATGTTTGCAGCTTTAGCCCCACTATGTATACTTAGCACCTTTGCTCAAAGTTAGCTTGTTGTAGATGCAAATTTACTTCCTATTGTTTTCTATATTCTGTTCCATTCTTTCATTTTTCTGCTTTTATCTAAGTCCATGTGGTTTTAGTTACTAAACTTTGCAATTTATTTTGAAGTTGGGTAGTATGATGCTATCAGAGCTATTCATTTTTCAAATTGATTGGTCTACCTGAAGTCTTTTTTTAGTTCTATATATATAATAAATTAAAAAAAATTTCTGAGAAGGATGCCATTGACATTTAAAAGCTTTTATTTAATGAATGCAAATTTCATAGGTACAACTTTAGAATATAATGGTTCTTCTCCCCATACCCACTCTCTCACCCTCAACTCCCTTCCCACCTCCTACTCCCTCTCCCATCCCTTTCTTCATTAAGATTAATTTTAAATTAACTTTATATACAAAAGACCAACTCTATACTAAGAAAAGAGTTCAACAGTTTGCACCTATGCAGACACACAATGTATAAAGTATTGTTTGAGAACAAGATTTCCAGTTAATCCTTATAGTAGAACTCATTAAAACCAGAGGTCCTACTTGGGGAGTAAGTGCTCGGTGACTTCGGTCATTGACATTTTAATGGAGATTCTACTGGATGTATAGACTGCTTTGGACAGTATGGTCATTTTAACAATAATAATCCATGAATAGGACACACCTTTTTGTGCCCTCTTCTATTTATTGCAACAAAGGTTTATAGTTTTCACATTGTAAATCTATTTCACATTTTTAAATTCCTAGGTATTTTATCTTTATATAACTACAATGAAATATTTTTTCTGTTTTTTTTTCCCCAATGATTCACTATTGGAATATAAAACAGTGCCTGACTTTCATGTTTGTCTTGAAAACTTACTGAAATCAGTCATTCTAATAGTTTTTGGTATAGTCTTTTGATGCACCATCATATTGTTTACAAATAGTAGCAGTGTGACTCCCTCCTTTTTTTTTTTTACAACTTTATTTATTTGAAAGTCAGAATTACAGATAGAGAGGGAGACACAGAGAAAGATCTTCCATCTGCTGGTTCACTTTCCAAAAGGCCACAATGACAGGGTTGGGTCAAGGCCACGCCAGGAGTTTCATCCAGGTCTCCCATGTAGGTGAAGCAGCCCAAGCACTAGTGCCACCTTTCGCTGCTTTTGCAGGCGCATTAGAAGGGAGCTGGAAAAGAAGTGGAGCAGCTGGGAGTCAAAGTAGAACCCATGGATGCTGGCAGTGCAGATGGCAGCTTAACTCACTGTACCACAGTGCCAGCCCCAACTTCCTTCTTTCCAATTTGGATTTTCTTCAGTCCTATTTCTTCCTTGATTACTCTAGTCAGGACTTCCAGCACAATGCAGAATGACAGTGGTGGGTATGCTCATTCTTGTCTTCCCCATTCGGTATGATGCTAGTGATAGGTTTATTATATATATCATTTATTATGTTCAACCTTATCCCTCATATACCTAATTCCAATTTCTGGGGCTTTGTATATGTAATTTAAGATGAGATAAGAAATCTATTCTGGATTATTTTGTGGTTCCAGTGTAATCACAGGGCATTATAAAGGAAAGGGGGACAGAAGTCGGAGAAGGAGCTATGATGACAGAGGCAGAAGTTGGAGTGATGCCTCTCCTGGCTTTGAAGCTTAAAGAGGATCATGAACCAGGGTTGGTGCTTCTAGAGATGGTAAAAGTAATAAATCCTTCAGTGGAGATTACAGGGGGGAAACCAACTCTAGTGGCAGTAATTTTAGAAAGATAATACATTTGTATTGTTAAAGCTAAGCTTATAAAAGTGAATATAACTGGAATGTGAAAATAGTATATAAATAAATCAGAACAAGGCACACAGGACCAAAGATAAATATTTTAATATTGAAAATTGTGGTTTGCTGCTTTTAGAGATAATTTAAATTATGTATTTTTATTTCTGTTATGTCATAAGTGAATTTATTCATAACTTCTTATATTTTAAAAATGCACTGTTTCAATTAATTTGCTGTTTCTTTTATGAAAACTTACACTGTTTTGTAATTTTTTGAAATGATGTATTTGATATAAATTTCCCTGAGCAGTAGTTTAGCAAATCTCTAAAATTCATGTTTATATTTTAAGTGTAAAGGTGTCACTGTACATGCATACTTCAAGTAAATAGAAAAATGGAATTTTGAAATCCATGTATTCAAAGATGTTTGAAAAACCTCATGAGAAATTTATGTGACAAACTATACATGGATTTTAAATGTTTTATATCAAAACACTTAATCTTTTAATTCTATTCTTCCATGAATTATTTGAGGTATGGTCATGTATGTGTATTCTAATTTTTGTCATATCTTAATACCACATTCTGATCAGTGATTATAACATGTACAAAATTTGTTTTGGGGAAGTATAGTTTTTTTCTTAAATGTGTACTTGAAGGCAAACTTTTTAAATTTTATTTTACAAACCTTTCTTTTTATCATTTTTTCTGTTCATTCATGATGTGTATATGATAAATTTATCTGTTACAGTACTATATTCTTAAATATCAACTTGTTTGTTCAAATTTGTTCTTTTGAACCATGAGATTGCTGTGATGTTTATAAAAATTCAGCAATTTTATCTTATTGGTGAACTCTAATTTTATGCATAAGATCTAGAATTTGTTGTACCTTTTATATCAGTTAAATTGAGCAATTTTTTATTTGAGATTTATAGCTATACATTGATGTTTTGCTTGTTGCAAACTTCCTAGTCATCTATTTTAAAAACATCCAAAGGGAAGCAGCATTGTAGCACACAGGGTTTAGCTGCCACTTGTGATGCCAATGTCACATACAAACATTGTAGTTTGATTGCTCGTTGTTCCAGTTCTGATGCGGCTCCTGTTAATGTTCCTGGGAAGACAGCAGAAGATGGCCAAAGAGCATAGGCTCTGCCACTCATTTGGGAAATCAGCATGGAATTTGTGACTCCTGGCTTCAGCATGAGCTAGACAGGTCTGTTGTGGCTATCTGGGGAGTAAACCAGAGGATGAAAGATCTGTCTCTCCTCTCTTGATTGTTCTGTCTTTCAAATAAGTGTATACATATATATATACATATATGTGGGGAACCACAGGCTGGCCACCTGTGGGGACCTCCTCATTGCACTGCCTCATCCTGCGGAGCAGAACAAGGTCAAGGAAGTGCTGAACAAAAGACTTGCAAACAACCTGAACAAAAGACTTGCAAACAACCTGATGGGATGAGATACACCTTGACCTGAGGCTATGTGTGCCTTGTGATCTGATTGATGGACTACTCGCCCTAGCCCTGGGGGACTGGGAGAATGGATAAAAGACTGTGTTAGGGGCTGGAACGCGGAGCAGTCTCTTCAGTCTTTCTCCTCCTTTCTCTTGGCTGCTTCCCTCTCTTTCTCTCCTTTCCTTCTTCTATCACTAAAAATAAAAGTTCCAGGAGAACCGATCAACAGCGGTCGTGTCGTGCGTGACTCCGTGGGTTGGACCTTCGCTGGCGAGGGTTCCCGACACATATATAAATGTAAATATATTTAAAATCTCTGACATATCTCACTTTAAACTATTAATGTCTTTTGGTAATTAGTAGTATGTTAGCTTTCCTGTGTGCTATCTGGAAGCAGGCACTGTAATAAGCCATCTTCTCTAGTATGTAGGTGGTAATGAGAAAGATCATGAGCCTGTATGTGCTGTCTTTTTTCATGAAAATTATGAGAATTGGATAATTTAATATATACAATCTCTAATACTGTTTGGCAGGATGAAATAATAAAAATCATGCTTGCTTGTACTTTTGTAACTTTAATAATTTAACTTTCCATCTTTCAAGGTTTAAATAATTTTTATTTATATTTCAAGTTTCTGCTTATCAGAACAGGCATTTAAATGACAGGTTAAGATGTCCACATTAGAATATTAGGGCTTGATTCCAGGCACTTGCTCCTTGTCAGACACCAGAGGTATTTTTCTGCTTCTGGTTTCAGCCTTGCCCAGTATTGGCCACTGCTGGCATTTGGGGAGCAAATAAATGGATGATGGATGTGCTCTTTCTGTTTTCTGGGATGACAGTTCAGATGCTCTTTGATTTATAATCGGATTAAATCAGAGTAAACCCACTTTAAATTTAAAATATTATGTCAAAAATTCTTTGAATAGGTGCCTAAGAGCACAAGGGAAGTCACAGGCCAAGAATGGTAGGGGCAGAGCTAAGCAAGAATGGTGGGGACATAGTGTTCACAGGCCTGGCAGAGGCCAGGAAGGGAATGGGAGCTGATCCTTCTGATACACTGTCATCTGCTGATGACACCCATGGGATCAGAGGCATGGCTGCAGTTTCTGTCTCCTGCCAATTCAGGCCAGGGGCAGGTGAGAATAACCCACCCTCAAAGGAATGTGGCAGGATAGGCAGCCAGGGGCTAATGGGCATTAACTGGTACCTGGGGTGTTTTCAGAAACTTGTAAACTTACACCAGCATTTGAATGGCCCCATCATTGAAGATATACACTACCCTTCTGTTCTTTATCATGGACCAGGAGGCCAGATTCCTTTCCCATAAATCTGATGTATAATCTTATCTACATGCCTGCTGGCTGGTAAAATTGTTGCCACCCTCTCATAAAAATGCTGGTGCAAAGATATCTGATGGCACACTCTTAGAATGGATGCTCCCATGTTCTCTTTTCATTTAAAAAACCTGACATTTAGTTTTGTTAATTTTTTGTCAAATTTTCCTTTTTTAAAATAACTCAGATAAAAAAAATTAAAGGAAAATCATTTAGTGCAATTGTTTTACTGAACATTATAGTTCAACAGAGCACACTGTAAACAATCAGTTGTTTATCCTCATGTACATGTAGCTCACAGAGAGCTGTGTCTTCCTGCTACTGCCCAGAATTGCAAGAGGGTATTATAGCACAGATTACAATCCTAAGAAAAGATAAAGAAATAAAAACTAAGTGTGAATCTATTGAATATGTATCATTTTTTCACTATCATAACATGCAAAATTAGGCCCGTAATTGAATCCTCATAAGGCAAGAACTCTCTGTATTACATTTTTTCACCTCTCTTAAATTTCTTACTCCTCCAAATCAAATACATGGAAGCATCTTTGCATTTATCTTGAAAATATTCTCCCAGTTCTTGTAAAGTCTTTGGTTACTTTCATAGCTCTCCTTTCCATGAATGTTACCAATTTCCTATGCTACTAGATAATTCCTAACTACTTTATCCAACTTTTCTTTTTAAGCTTTCCTGTATTTATTCAGGTCAATTAAAACCATCTTTAAGCTCAATATCAAAACCTAGAAGTCATATTTAAGTATGATCATTCTCTAACATAGAATCACTAAGTCTTATGGATAAGATTCTTCTAATATATTGTTAACACAGTCATGATTGCACTTTATTTATTGTCCCTATCTGGTTCAAAACACCATTAGCTCTCTCGAGAACTTATACTGTTTCTTACCTAATACTACTATTTACTCTTAGTTCTCTACTATCTAGTCACAACAGAACACATGATCTCTTAAAAACATAGACTACAAAAATCCCCATGCTTGAAACCTATATAGCCCCCACTTTGTTAATTTTTATTTAGTTAAGAAATAAAAATTACATTTTAATTTAAAAAATTAAAATATAATCTATATATCTATAAAGAGATATATGCACACACACTTTCATTATGTACAATGGGGATTTTAAAAATATTTTGGAGAATGGAATTAAAAGGTTTGTTTATTTTGGTGCTAATACTTGATAAAGATAAATGATACATGGATAGGAGAGATTATGATCTTTTTAATCTTGCATTCCATGTGTGAATGTTACACAATGATTAAAGAGATGTATAAATGGAGAAACTTTGTTCCACATGACATTTCTCTTTGCTGCCTTTGCTACCAAAAAACAACTGAAAAGTTCTTCATTAATCAAAGGCAAGAAGAAATGCTTTAAAAACAATAGACCTGGAAAAGGAAATCCTGGAGGGAAATTGTCATGGTGGACTTGAGAATTTCAACGACAGGACTTTTGAGAGCATCTACAAAAGTTTCTGAACAACAGTATTCTGATAAGGTTTCAGTGGATTAATAATAGCAACAGGGATAATGAAAGGTGAGATAATATAAAGAAACATTATTAAATAGCTATTTTGTGTTGCCATTTCCACACTTCAGTGTTCTTCATGAGAAGCACCTTTTTTAGAAACTTGTTCAGAGAAGATAAATCCTTACCCTAAGTAAAATGGCAAGAAATGGGTAACTCTGATACCTAATGCATGATTTTTTAAAAAAGATTTATTTATTTATTTGAAAGGCAGAATTGCAGAGAGGCAGAGGCAGAGAGAGAGGTCTTTCATCCACTGATTGACTTCCCAATTGGCTGCAACAGTTGGAGGTGAGCTAAACTGAAGCCAGGAGCTGGGAGCTTCTTCTGGATCGCCCATGAGAGTGCAGGCGCCCAAGGACTTGAGCCGTTTTCTACTGCTTTCCCAGGCCATACCAGAGAGCTCGATCAGAAGTGGAGCAGCCAGGACTTAAACCGGCACCCATATGGGATGCCGGAACTGCAGGTGGCGGCTTTACCCACTATGCCACAGCGCCGTTCCCCTCCCCCAATCCATGATTTCTCCCAGTGTATCTCATTTTTTCGATAGAGGCTAAGAGGTTAATGATACAATAACTAATTGTTACAGAATTGTTGAAATGTTTTGCTGTTCATGAAGATGCAGAATAATCTTTTGTTATGGATTATGAAGAAAGGCAAACAGCTTAGAATGATGAAAGAAGAAAAGTTGTAATGACCTTAGATATGCAATTCAGAAACCATATGATAGTTTTACTGTATAATAAGTCATAGTATAATATCTATTATAAAGTAAATTTGTAGTCCAGTAGATTGAGAACACTCAGTATTCGTAGTTTGGTTAATAAAATTTACTAGTCCTATTCTTTGAAAACTGAGTATCTAGAAATATTATATAGCACATTATTCTAGATTTTTATTTCTGAATCAAAAGCAAGAAAAAAATCTATATTTAACATGTGACCAAGGCTAAACAGTATACCACTCTTCTCTATTATGTGCAAATAATTATTTTTTTCCTATCTTGCATTTCATTAGCTGTGTACAATTAAATCTTTCCATATGAGACCCAGACATTGAGACTACATTGGAAGACACTGTGTGTTTACAATAATCCATGCGTGGACTGAACTCTGTATTTTCAGCATGGGGTACATTGTACTCAAATGATCTGGGGACACTACATAGAAGAAATGATGACAGCCTAGATTGGCGAATTTGTGCTGTCAACTAGAGTGTGGGGCAGTTATTAGCCCTACCTCAGGCACAGCCATGTTCTATCCTTTCCCTTTCTTGCAGTGTTCACCCTAGTGAGTTGCATCTGGTTGGTCAAGTCCAACCAGAAATCTTTTCCGGTCTGGTCATCCTCTCAAAGCAGTACTGTCTTTAACAAAAGGCCTTCCAGTCGCTTTACACTTGTAGGGTCTCATCTAATAATAAAGCTTTTATCTGCAGTTTCTGAGTTGACTCACTGGCACCATGATCTTTACAGAAATGTTCCTGGTTTTATCTTTAAATTTTCATCCATGTGTCCATTGTTTCTTGTTATCACTTTTGGTGCCAGAAATTATTTACAGTTAACTACACTAACTAACTAACTGTGGCAAGATGTTCTTGAAATTTTACTGTTTGCAAATCAGCCCTTAAGGCATTTGGATCTGGCTGAAGAGCCCATGAAAGTATTTTAGGCATGGAAAGCTAAGACACTCTGGCAGGCAAACAAACAAACCAACAAACAAAAAACCCCTAAATGAAAGATCTCTGTGAGTGAGATCCCAGTGGAAAGAACAGGCCATCAAAGAAGGAGGTACCTTTCCTTGAAGGGAGGAGAGAACTTCCACTTGCTATAACTAGTACTCTAACAGTACTTTACACTTTGTGTTTCTGTGTGGGTACATCCTGTTGAAATCTTTACTTAATATATACTAAGTTGATCTTCTGCATATAAAGATAATTGAAAATGAATGTTGATGTGAATGGAATGAGAGAGGGAGCGGGAGATGGGAGGGTTGTGGGTGGCAGGTAAGTTATGGGGGGGGGGGTAAAGCCACTGTAATCCAAAAGCTGTACTTTGGAAATTTATATTTATTAAATAAAAGTTGAAAAAAGAAATTCTACTGTTTGCTCAAAATGCACACTAACAGAGTATGATTATCTCCAACTTGTGTTCGCTGCTTAATTAGGAGACCACAATTTGTACTCACTGTGTAAAGAGACACGACATGTTAAAAAAAAATCCTAATTATGGAAACCCAAGTATAGTGATGTGGGACAGAATCTGTTGAGACTTCCCTCACTTTTTCTTTCACTGAGCAGTGCTTATTTGTGAGAGAGAGACAGATAAGGGCAACCATGAAGATTTTCTCTAAATTCTGCAACGGGATTTTTTTTCTGGATAAAGGCATTTACATAAATATTTTTGTAGTAAAGAAAGCCTCTATCCATTCCTGTGGTAACAGTCACTGTCCTTGATTTATGGAATTCTTTTTCTATGTTAAATTTTTTTTCTTGTGGCTGCTGGACCTGGAATTTGGTGGCTTAAATAGGAAATGTATTCTTGTGCAGTCCTAAATTCCAATTCAGCATAGAATTACTGGGCTAAAATCAATGTGCCAGAAATTCTGTAACCTCTCCAGAGGCAGTAGTGGTGAGATATTCCTGCTGCTTCCAGATTCTGGCAGTGGCTGGCATTACTATGCTCCTGGTCACATCACTACAACCTTCAGGGCCGAGACCTGTGCACATCTTCCTGCTCTGGCTTTACATTGTTTCAGTTAATCTCTCTCTCTGGATTCCTTCCAAAGGAAACGATGGCAGCATTTAGGGCCCATCTGGTACATCCAGTATCTCTGTAAGTTAAAATGACTCATTTAATCACCCCAGTAATGTTAATCTTTTTATGCATGTGTGTGTGATGATGGTTTGTTTGGTTCTATTTTTATCTTAATTCTGCGAATTTCAAATCACCTTCTTTTGTTGCTTTTAAGAAAATTAAAATAAATTTGTATTTATGTATAAAATATAATTATATACATACAGGAATCCAGCTTAATATTTGGGTCCAAATCTATCTGATTGTAGAGCATATGCATCAAATAGGCAGCAACAAAACTCATTCTTGCTTTTTTTGAGTCTTGTATTTCACTGAGTATAGTTTCAATCTTGGGTGAATATATATATTTGACAGGCAGATTTAGACAGTGAGAGAGACAGAGAAAGGTCTTCCTTCTGCTGGTTCACCCAAATGGCCGCTACGACCAGTATGCTGTGGCAATCTGAAGCCAGGAGCCAGGTGCTTCCTCCTGGTCTCCCATGTGGGTGCAGGGTCCAAGAACCTGGGCCATCCTCCACAGCCTTCCTGGGCTACAGCAGAGAGCTGGACTGGAAGAGGAGCTACCTGGACAGAATCTGATGCCCCAACCGTGACTAGAACCTGGGGTGCTGGCGCCGCAGGTGGAGGATTAGCGAAGTGAGCCATGGTGCCAGCCAAATTTTTCTGTACATTTCTTGTATTTTCCATCTAGTTATATTATATAGATGTCCAGTCAGAAATAATTTAACAAAATTCTCTTTAAAATATGGGGCAACAAGAAATAGAGAATAACAGTGAAACAAAAATTAGCATGTTGTAAAAATCAACAATATAGACAGATTTTTGTTAGAATTCCTAGACAAAAAAAAAAACAGAAAACATGAAGATCAAAAATTAAGAAGTGAAAGGGTCATATTATCCTTAATCTTACATAAATGTAAAGATTACAAAGGAATACTGTGAATCATTATATGCCAACAGATTATTCAATTTAGGTGAAATAAATATAATTCTAGCAAAACACAGATTATCACCCTGACTCAAGAAGAAACTAAAAATATTTGTATCCTCAAAAGTAAAAATCCAACATTAAGTTGAATGAGTAATTAAAATATTAACTTCATCAGCCCTTGTACTCACTGTGGATGAACAACTTACTATTTTATTCCATTCAGTATTTTTTCTTATACTTAATACCATTGGTTGAATTCTTTAATTAACACACAATTATTCTAGGTCTTTAAGTTTAGTTGAAAAGTGATCACTGTTAAATATAAGAGTGGGAAGGAGATATAAGAGGGAGGAGATGTATACAGTTTGGCACATGCTCACTTGAACTTACCTGTAATTGTAGAGCTAGAAACATGCCAAGGGATGCCAAATCAATCCCATCAAGGTGGCATGTAGCAATGCCATCTCACTAGTCAAAGTGATCAGTTTAAGTTCATAATTGATCATAAAGATAGGATTAAGTGTCAAAGGGATCACATAAACAAAACTAGTGTCTGATAATAATAACTGATAGAATCAAAAAGGAGAGAAGGAGGCAACATGGGAAGCAAAATACACAGCAGACTCATAGAATGGCAGATATCCTAAATAGCACTCTGGTCTCAGAATCAGCCCTTAAGGCATTTGGATCTAGTTAAAAAGCCCAGGAGAGTTTCTCAGGCATGGAAAACCAAGTCACTGTAGCAAGAAATATGACCTAAATGAAAGATCTCTGTGAGTGAGATCCCCGTTGAAAGAATGAGCCATCAGAGAAGGAGGTACCTTTCTCTGAAAGGAGGAGAGAACTTCCACTTTGACTATGGCCTTATCTAAATTAGATCAGAGATTGTGAACTGCAGAGGCTTCCATAGCCTTGGCAGCTCATGACCAGAGCCTCAGGTGATTACTGATGCTATAAACAAGAGTGTGAATTGTTAAATCAACAACAATGGGAGTCACTGTGCACTTACTCCCCATATAAGATCTCTGTCCTTAATGTGTTGTACTATGTGAATTAATGGTAAAACTAGTACTCAAACACTACTTTATACTTTTTGTATCTGTGTGGGTGTAAACTGTTGAAATTTTTAGTATATACTAAGTTGGTCTTCTGTATAAAAATATAGTTGAAAATGAATCTTGATGAAGAATGGGGTGGGAGAGGGAGTGGGAGATGGGATGGTTGTGGGTGGGAGGGAGGTTATTGGGGTGGGATGCTGCTCATTATGGGGCAGCAGGTCCGATAGAGCTCCTCAGAGCCAGCCTGGGGAGCTCAGGGGCCGAGTGGAATGATGAGTGTTGGTGGCAAAGGAACCACACCAGAGGAACAGCCAGGACTAGAATCAGCACCCATTTGGGATGATGGCACCACAGGCAGAAGATTAACCTACTGTACCACAGTGTTGGCCCCCTGTGTGTATCTTTGTGAAGTGTTTCTTGTAATCAGCATGTAGTGGGGACATGTTATTTTTCCCCCAATCAGTCAACCTAAGTCTTTGGCTGGAGCATTTGTTCCATTTACATTCAATATTAATATTGATAGATAAAAACTAAGAACTGTCATTTTATTGACTGGATACTGAATATTGTTGTTCTGTTAGTGAATTTGGTGGTGTCACGTGTTTTAAGATGTTTACTTCTAAAGCAAAAAGCTCTTCAAGATTTCTTTCAAGGCTGGTCTGATGGTGGTGAGGTCTCTGAATTTTGCTTATCTGGAAAATATCTTATCCTTTAATTTTAAAGGATGGCTTCACAGAATACAGTATTCTTGATTGGGATTTTTTTAAAATCTTGAATACATTATCCTGCTCTCTTCTTTCCTGTAGGGTTTCCGTTGAGAAGTCTTATGTCAATCTACTTGTTTTCATTTATATGCAACTTGATGCTCTTCTCTGACTGCCTTTAGGATTCTTTCCTTGTCTTTAATTTTTCTTTTTTTTCTTTTTTTTTTTTTTTGACAGGCAGAGTGGACAGTGAGAGAGAGAGACAGAGAAAGGTCTTCCTTTTTTGCCATTGGTTCACCCTCCAATGGCCGCCGCGGTCAGCGCGCTGCGGCCAGTGCACCGCGCTCATCCGATGGCAGGAGCCAGGAGCCAGGTGCTTTTCCTGGTCTCCCCATGGGGTGCAGGGCCCAAGCACCTGGGCCATCCTCCACTGCACTCCTGGGCCACAGCAGAGGGCTGGCCTGGAAGAGGGCCAACCGGGACAGAATCCGGTGCCCCGACCAGGACTAGAACCCGGTGTGCCGGCGCCGCAAGGTGGAGGATTAGCCTGTTGAGCCACGGCGCCGGCCTCCTTGTCTTTAATTTTTGACAATTTAGCTACAAAATGCCTCACAGAAGGTCTTTTATGAGTAAGGCTGCTTGAGTCTTTTGTGCTTTCTTAACTGATGTTCATGTCTCTTTTAAGGCCTGAGAAATTTTCAAGTATTACTACATTTAGCAGGTTCTCACTTCCACTTTCCTTTTATTCTCTTTGTGGAATACCTCTATTATGAATATTTGGTCCTTTAATGATATCCCATATTTCTTTTTTTAAAACTTTTACTTAGAATGTAAATTTCCAAGGTACAGCTTACCCGCAACCCTCCACCCTTACCTGCTCCCTCTCCCCTTTCATTCGCATCTAGATTCATTTTCAATTCTCTTTGTATACAGGAGATCAGTTTAGTATGTTTGCCCTCACATAGCAACACAAAGTTAAAAATACTGTCGGAGTAGTAGTTATAGTATTAATTCACAATGTACAGCACATTAAGGACAGAGATCCTACATGATATTTTTTTAAAAAATTGATTAATTTTTTATGCAATTTCCAATTTAAAACTGAGTTTTTTTCATTTTTGATTATCTTTATATACAGAGATTGATACAGTATATACTAAGTAAATATTTCATCAGTTTGCACCCACACAGAAACACAAGGTGTAAAAATACTGTTTTAGTACTAGTTATAGCATTACTTCATCATTGGACAACACATTAAGGACAGATCCCACATGAGACATAAGTACATAGTGACTCCTGTTGTTGATTTAACAATTTGCCACTCTTGTTTATGGCGTCAGTACTCTCCCTAGGCTCTAGTCATGAGTTGCCTAGGCTATGGAAGCCTTTAGGGTTTGCCGACTTCAATCTTATTCTGACAGGGTCATAGTCAAAGTGGAGGTTCTCTCCTCCCTTCAGAGAAAGGTACCTCCTTCTTTGATGGCCCCGTTCTTTCCACTGGGATCTCACTCACAGAGATCTTTCATTTAGGTCTTCTTTTTTTCCAGAATGTCTTGGCTTTCCATGCATAAAGTACTCTCATGGGTTCTTGAGCTACATCCGAATGCCTTAAGGGCTGATTCTGAGGCCAGAGTGTTATTTAGGACATCTGCCATTCTATGAGTCTGCTGTGTCTCCTACTTCCCATGTTGGATCGTTCTTTCCCTTTTTGGGTCTATCTGTTAATATTAGCAGACACTAGTCTTGTTTGTGTGCTCCCTTTGACTCTTAGACCTATCAGTGTGATCAATTGTGAACTAAAATTGATCCCTTGGACTAGTGAGATGGCCTTGGTACATGCCACCTTGATGGTATTGTGTTGGGATCCCCAGGCACATTTCTAACTCCATCATTTGGGGCAAGTCCGATTGAGCTTGCCCCAAATTGCACATATCCTCCCTCTCTTTTTCCCTCTCTCATAATTAACAGGGATCACTTTTCAGTTGAAATTTAAACACCTAAGAATAATGGTGTGTTAATTGCAGAGTTCAACCACTAGTACTAGAATAAAAAATACTAAAATGGATAAAGAATTAGATTGTACAACAACAGTCTGGATAAGAACTAATGAAGTCACTGTTTCTCATAGTGTCCATTTCACTTCAACAGGTTTCCCCTTTGGTGCTCAGTTATTCATCATCGATCAGGGAAAACAAATGATATTTGTCTCTTTGGGACTGGCTTAATTCACTCAAAATGATGTTTTCCAGATTCCTCCATCGTGTCGCAAATGACCGGATTTCGTTTTTTTTGACTGCTGTATAGTATTCTGTAGAGTACATGTCCCATAATTTCTTTATCCAGTCTACTGTTGATGGGCATTTGGGTTGTTTCCAGGTTTTAGCTATTGTGAATTGAGCCGCAATAAACATTACTGTGCAGATGGCTTTTTTGTTTGCCAATTTAATTTCCTTTGGGTAAATTCCAAGGAGTGGAATGGCTGGGTTGTATGGTAGGGTTATATTCAGGTTTCTGAGGAATCTCCAGACTGACTCCCATAGTGGCTTCACCAGTTTGCATTCCCACCAACAGTGGGTTAGTGTCCCTTTTCCCCCACATCCTCTCCAGCATCTATTGTTGGTAGATTTCTGAATGTGAGCCACTCTCACCGGGGTGAGGTGAAACCTCACTGTGGTTTTGATTTGCATTCCCCTGATTGCTAGTGATCTTGAACATTTTTTCATGTGTCTGTTGGCCATTTGGATTTCCTCTTTTGAAAAATGTCTATTGAGGTCCTTAGCCCATCTCTTAAGTGGGTTGTTTGTTTTAATGTTGTGGAGTTTCTTGATTTCTTTGTATATTCTGGTTATCAACCCTTTATCTGTTCCGTAGTTTGCTAATATTTTTTCCCATTCTGTCGGTTGCCAATTCACTATCCTGACTGTTTCTTTTGCAGTACAGAAACTTCTCAATTTGATGCAATCCCAGTAGTTAATTTTGGCTTTGACTGCCTGTGCTTCTGGGGTATATCTTGCAGGGTTTCTCCAATGCTCTCAAATAATTTGATGGTGTCGGATTGTAGATTTAAGTTTTTAATCCATGTTGAATTTTTGTGTAAGGTGAAAGGTAGGGTTCTTGCTTCATTATTCAGAACATGGAAATCCAGTTTTACCAGCACCATTTATTAAATAGACTGTGTTTACTCCAGGGATTAGTTTTGGATCCTTGATCAAATATAAGTTGGGTGTAGATATTTGGATTGATTTCTGGTGTTTCTATTCTGTTCCATTGGTCTATCCATCTGTTTCTGTACCAGTACCATGCTGTTTTGATTACTACTGCCCTGTAGTATGTCCTGAAATCTGGTATTGTGATGCCTCCGGCTTTGTTTTTGTTGTACAAGATTGCTTTAGCTATTCGAGGTCTCCTGTGTCTCCATATGAATTTCAGCATCATTTTTTTCCATATCTGAGAATAATGTCCTCAGTATATTGATTGGTATTGCATTGAATCTGTAAATTTCTTTTGGGAGAATGGAAATTTTGATGATATTGATTCTTCCAATCCATGAATGGATGATTTTTCCATTTTTTGGTATCCTCTTCTATTTCTTTCTTTAAGGTTTTGTAATTTTCATCATAGAGATCGTTTATGTCCTTGGTTAAGTTTATTCCAAGGTATTCGATTGTCTTTGTAGCTATTGTGAATGGGATTCATCTTAGAAGTTCTTCTTCAGCTGTGGCATTGCTTGTGTATAGAGGGCTGTTGGTTTTTGTGCATTGATTTTATATCCTGCTACTTTGCCAAACTCTTCTTAGTAGAGTTCATTGGATCCCATACATAAAGAATCATATCATTGGCAAAGAGGGATTGTTTGAGTTTTTCGTTCCCAATTTGTATCCATTTAATTTCTTTGTCTTGCCTAATAGCTCTGGCTAAGACTTCCAGCACTATATTGAATAGCAGTGGTGAGAGTGGCCATCCCTGTCTGGTACCAGATCTCAGTGGGAATGCTTCCAACTTTTCCCCATTCAATAGGATGTTGGCTGTGGGTTTTTACATAAATTGCTTTGATTGTATTGAGGAATGTGCCTTCTATACCCAGTTTGCTTAGGGTTTTCATCATGAATGTGTGTTGTATTTTATCAAACGCTTTCTCCGCATCAATTGAGATAATCATATAGTTTTTCTTCTGCAGTCTGTTAATGTGGTGTATCACGTTGATTGTTTTGAGAACATTGAACCATCCCTGCATATCAGGGAGCAATCCCACTTGGTCAGGGTGGATGATCTTTCTAATGTGTTGTTGCATTCTATTGGCCAGAATTTTATTGAGGATTTTTGCATCTATGTTCATCAGGGATATTGGTCTGTAATTCTCTTTCAATGCTGCATCTTTTTCTGGCTTAGGAATGAAGGTGATGCTGGCTTCATATAAAGAATTTGGGAGGATTCCCTCTTTTTTGATTGTTCTGAGTAGTTTGAGAAGAATTGGACTTAGCTTTGTTTTAAATGTCTGGTAGAATTCAGTAGTGAATTCATCTGGTCCTGGGTTTTTCTTTGTTGTGAGGCCTTTATTACTGTTTCAATTTCTGTTTCAGTTATGGGTCTGTTAAGGTTTTGTATCTCTTCCTGGTTCAATTCAGTTAGGTTTTTGTGTCCAGGAATCTATCCATTTCTGATAGGTTTCCCTGTTTGCTGGCATACAAGTCCTTGTAGTAATTTCTGATGATTGTTTTTATTTCTCTGGTGTCTATTGTTACGTTTCCTTTTTCATCTCTGATTTTATTGATTTGGGTCTTTTGTTTTTTTAGTTAGGTGGGCCTTTGGGATGACAATTTTGTATAATTTTTCAAAACACCAGCTCCTCAATTGGCTGATTTTTTTGTAATTTTTTTTGGATTCAATCCTGTTAATTTCTTCTCTGATTTTAATTATTTCTCCTACTAGCTTTGGGTCTGTTTTGCTGCCGAGTTTCTGGATCCTTGAGATGCTTTGAAAGCTCATCTATTTGGTGCCTTTCCAATTTCTTGATGTAGGCACCTGTTGATATAAACTTTCCTCTTAACATTGTTTTTGCTGTGTCCCATAGATTATCGTATGATGTGCTGTTATCCTCATTTACTTCCAGGAAATTTTTGATTTCTCTTTTAATTCCTTCTATGACCCATTGTTCATTCAGGAGCATGTTGTTCAGTCTCCATGTGTTTGCATAAGCTCTAGAGATTCCTGAGTTGCTAATTTCCACCTTCATTGCTTTATGGTCTGAGAAGCTGCATCGTATGATTCTAATTCTTTTGAATTTGCTGAGACTTGCTTTATTGTCTAGTGTGTGGTCAATCCTAGAGAAATTTCCATGTACTGCTGAGAAGAATGTAAATTGTTTCTCTGTAGGATGGAAAGTTCTGTAGATATCTGTTAGGTCCATTTGGGCTATAGTGTCATTTAAATCTACTGTCTCCTTGTTGATCCTCTGTCCTGTTGTTCTGTCTATCTCTGCGAGTGGAGTATTGAAGTCCCCCAGTACTATTGTATTGGGGTCTAAGTCTCCCTTTAAGTCCCTTAACAAGTCTTTTAAATAAACTAGTGCCCTGTAATTAGGTGCATATACATTGATAATCGTTATATATATATATTCCTGTTGAATGGATCCCTTAATGATTATATAGTGTCCCTCTTTGTCTCTTCTATAGTTTTTGTGATAAAATTTATGTTATCTGATATTAAGATGGCTACACCCGGCGGAGCCAAGATGGCGGAATAGTGAGGGCGCACACAAACAGTCCAGGAAAAGATAGTTTAATAAAAGTGGAGTTACGGTAGCCCCAGGTGAAGACTTCGAGAAACAATGCAGGGGAAACTCCCTGATCCAGTGGACCTGACGCAGAGGAGAACGGACTCGCCGTGCCACGGGAAAGGAGACGCGAAGGGGAACACAGCTGCGGAATCTGCGCGCCAGCGCCGGAGGGGGAGGTGAGCAGGAGATCTCTCGATAGCTCGAGACATTGGCGGGAAGAGACAGACCCCACTGGGGATAGTGCATCAAAAAAAAAAAAAAAACAAATAAATAGGGGGAACCAATACTGTCACTAGCCTCCCCCTTCGCTCACCTTGGAAAGTCTAGCGGGACAAGGTGGGGTGAAACAGCGCCAGCCCGCCATTAAAGCAGGCGCGCGCGCGCTCGCCCGCATCCGGTCGCCTCGGAGGCAGGCCCTCGCGCACCCTGCCCGCCTGCCCCCAGTCGCCTCGGAAGCAGGCACCCGCGTGCCCCGCCCGCACCCGGTCACCTCGGAAGCAGGCCCCCACGCGCCCCGCCCGCCCACCCCCGGACGCCTTGGAAGCAGGCGCCCGCGCGCCCCGCCCGCCCGCCCCCGGTCGCCTCGGAAGCAGGCCCCCGCGTGCCCCGCCTGCACCCGGTCACCTCGGAAGCAGGCCCCCGTGCGCCCCGCCCGCCCGCCCCCGGTCGCCTCGGAAGCAGGCCCCCGCGCGCCCCGCCCACCCGCCCCCATTCGCCCTGGAAGCAGGCCCGCGAGCAGCCCGCCCGCCCACACCCGGTCTCCTCGGAAGCAGGCCCCCGCGCAGCCCGCCCGCCACTAAAGCAGTGAAGCTGCGTAAATCTGAGGGGGTGCTGCAGCCAGGGATCCCAACTTGTAGACAGCTCCGTTACATCGACAACCCGGTGAGACAGAGTGGAGAAATGCCAACAAAAGCAGACACCGACCTAACAAGAGCAAGGAAGACACTATGATGACCCCAAATGAAAAAGACACCCCAATTCAAGATTATGAAGATGATGAGATAGAAGAGATGCAAGAAGCGGATCTCAAAAAATTGATACGAACATTAAGAAGTTCACAAAAACAAATACTTGAACTACAGAAATCTTTAATGGATAAGATAGAAAACCTCTCTCGCGAAAATGAATTATTAAGGAAGAATCA
>CM027394.1:64216886-64233827 GCA_015711505.1 Sylvilagus bachmani
AGGATGGCCCAAGTGCTTGGGCCCTGCACCCCATGGGAGACCAGGAGAAGCACTTGGCTCCTGGCTTTGGATCAGCGTGGGGCACCGGCCACAGTGCGCCGGCCGTGGCGGCCATTGATGGGTGAACCAACGGCAAAAAAGGAAGACCTTTCTCTCTGTCTCTCTCTCTCACTGTCCACTCTGCCTGTCAAAAAATAAAAAAATGTACTCAGCAAACAGAATGAGAGAAAATTTTCAAACTATACATTTGATAACAGATACATAAGGAGCCCAAGAAACTCAACCACAAACCAAATAATCTAGTTAAGGACTGAGCTAAGGATGTGAACAGGTATGTTTCAAAGGATGAAATACAAATGGTCAACAGACACTGGAAAAGATGCTTAGGGTCAATAAGCATCAGGAAATTGCAAATCAAAACCACAGTGACATTTCAACTCACTTCAAAGGAAACTCTGGGGATGGGGCTGGCTTGCAAGATGGCCCAGAGCCACGGACAGCAATGGAGGACAGCTCCAAAGGACAGCCCTGATGGTCAAGATTGCAATGCCATCTGAAATGGTCAGGAATCTTTGGCTGAGGATTGAGTATCTGAGCTGGATCCCTGGTGCAACTCTTGCCCATTGTGTGCAGCACTGCACACCTTCTGATAATGTCCTGGGCTGCTTATAAGAGCACCTAAGAAAGTCTCACAAGTTCAAAAAGTACCTCAGATGGTCTAAGGATAACATGAACGTTCCTACTCTGTCACCTTTTGAATTAGCAAATCCAATAAGCCATAGATAAAGTACAAGCAGAACAATAAAAATCGGTCATTTTTAAAGCCATTTTAGGATTATTTCTTTCAGGTTAAATCTGAATGCAAACAGCTCAGCCCCTAATCAGTCCATGCTTTGGTTTGTGCTGTCAGACCAAGTGAAGTCTGGGTTAAACCCACAGAAAGCCTGCTGATGCAGAAGGAGATTTCTGAGCATGTTTTCAGTTGTGCTGGAAAGACATTACTATCTGGGGCAACCGCTTCAGGGCTTGAACAATGAGCATCCTGTGTACACAGCAGCTGCAGCTGAGGAGGATAGAATGACGTCACGTGGAGTTGTCCCTGTATCTCCAGCTCCTGCCCTAAATGGCCGCTGTCCCCAGTACCATGTCTGGTCACCCTGCAGAAGTGAATATTTGTAGCATAAGCCCCACTGGACTTTAATTAAGCCTTGCTGAGTGCAGGATATGGCATAAGCATTTCTGCATTGGGTGGAATTGTTTTAATCCACAGTAATTTGCTGTCCTTACACCCCTTCCTTCCACTTGGGATGCAGTTTTTGAACAGACACTTCAGGGAGAGCTGTGATATTAAACTTACTTTTGGGATCATCACTTCAGCAGCGAGCTCCAGTCACGTGGCCCTAAATAGAAAGAGCTTGAGATCCCTGGACATACATAGCATGGTGCTAAGGCAAATTAAATGGTTCCCGTACAGAAATTCCCCTGGTCCTAAGAATTTTGATCTCTTTTACACTGATTTACTTTTGTAAAGTGACCCAGGTTATTTTTGTTTCATAGGCCAGGCAGGGCATTGCTCCATTGGGCTGCGCCCTGCTCTAGTGAGGGTGGACTCTAGTTGTAAGCAGGCTCCAGAGACCCGATCCAGCAGTGGTTTACACAAGAGGGACTTCAGCACAGTCCTGGAATGGCTCGGACTGGGGAGAGGGGCGAGTCATAGAGCTGGTCCAGACTCCTGCATTGACCTTGGTGGAGCGGGTCCCAGACGTTTGTCTGCATTTCTGTCTCATGGAGGGTAGGAGCACATGGTCAGCATGGACACCCCCGGCCCTGACCAACTGCTCCTGTGGTGGGAGAGTCAGGCCCTACAGTGCAGTCCCTGCAATTCAACCATGCAAAGGAAAAGGGAACTGGACGTGTGTTCCTGTCAGTCCCAGTACACATTGAGCTCTGCCCTCTTGGGGACCTCACGGCCACAGCTCATGAAGGTTTTTCCTTTTTTTGTTTGTGGATAACTTTAGTGAAGGTCATTTAAGAAAAGTGTAAGTTTTTACAGATTCCCAAAGTGAGACTACAATCAGCCATTTGGGGGGATTATTGAGTGCATATATCAATTTATGCTGTGTGTTAAATTACTATACTGTGAGCTGTTTAGTGTTTTGGATAAGTTAAAATTAAAATTTTTTCTTCAGCATAATAAAAAATGTCTTATTTTACGTGTAAAAACTGACTAGAATATGGGGAAAATGTACCTAATTGTTGGTGGTAATGTAAACTTGTGCAACCTTTATTTTCAGAAGTCTGAAATAAATCTACCATATGACCCAGCCTTTCCACTCCTGAGAATGTACCCAAAAGTAATGAAGTCAACATATGAAATAGTTATCTGTACCCCTATGTTTTTAGCAGATAGCCTCATAATATCTAATATACAGAGTTAACCCAGATGTCCATCAACTGATGACTATATAAATTGTTGCATGCACAATGATGGAATACTACTCAGCATTAAAAATAATGAAATACTATCTTTTGCAACTCAGTGGATTCATTAGGAGACCGTTATGCTATGTAAAGTATACCAGTACCCAAAACACAAACATCATGTTTCCCTATATACAACTAATATAAAGACTACAAAAGAAGTAATTCATATGAGCAAAATTGTCATTCTGAGATTTGATTATTTATAGTCCTTGTCTGTACTCCTTAAGAACAATGGTATTTCTACTTTGTTGAATTGTTTGGTTGAATCTTTGAATTCTTTTTGTTGAATTATATTTATTGAATTCTTTATTTAGTGAAGGATTATAAAGTAAACTGAAAGTATGTCATTGTAAAAGTATCAGAAAAGAAAGGAAGAAGGAGGGTGGGAGTGAGGGAGGGAAGGAAACTGTATTTTTATGAAATGTATGAAATTTGTTCCCCCCATGTAAATACAAATTTGAAAAAAGAAAAGGTTCCATCCTATTTATTTAAATCACCGTTGTGTCCAGATTCTGTTCTTTATAGCCATGTGGATTATTAAGTGATATGATCGTATTTTGTGCTGTCCTTACGGTTGGTTGTATTATGTCTGCTCTCAGTACCCTCTGTCTACTATATAATTAGATTTGCTTTTGTTCCTGTCTAATTTTTAGGAAAAAAAATGAATTACTGTTGATTGGGTGAAGTGTCCTCTACGTATCAGTTAGGTAAAATTGTTAATACTGTTATTCAAGTCTTCCATACTCACTTTTCTACTCTGTCCAGTTTTTAATCAGTTTGAGAGTGGAATGTTGAAATCTTCAACTACGATCATGATTTCACTATTTCTTCTTATAGCTCTATTAGGTTCATTTCTTGTTCCATGTAATTTGAAGCTCTATTATTAGGTACATAAATGTTTGGAATAATTATGAACTCTTGGTGAATTAATACCCTTTATCATTATATAAAAAATGAGTTACCTACACAGGACATCTCTATACCCACATAACTCTCATGCCTTTGAGTCACCATCATGTTGCAATCAAGCCCTCCCCAACATACCATTGCATGCTATGGGATAGCTGCATATCAAGCTTACTAAAGAATTCTTGGCTATTCAATCCAAATAACATTATTAGCCATCCCCTCTCTCTGTAAATGATATCTCCCTCTGTCCTCCACACATCTCTGTTTTTCTTCTCTATTTCTATTGCCACTTTTTAAAAAAATCCGGTCTCCTTCCTGTCAATTTCTAAAGTGTCCATTCCATCCATTATTAGACCTTCTAATATTCAATTTTAATCTATTTATTAATAACTTTCAATCTCTGTCTCATGTCAGATGTTCCTGATATGCAGGCTCCTATACCCTACTGCAGTGTACATTTACACTAGGATGTCCCACAAACAAACAAACAACAACAAAAAAACACTCAAGACTCACTGTCCTTTCCATTACTCCACTTGCCTCAACCACCACATCTTCCCAAAAAATACCATTCATTTAATGAACTAAAACAGAAAAATCAAAATTGCCTTCCAACTCCTGACTTTCCTTCAATTCCTACTGACTGTCACTTGAGTTTTATTTAAGGAGTAGAAGGGGAGACTACAGATGAAAATTACATTTTCATCCAGACTCCTCTGAAGCAAGGTTTGACCAAATATATTGAAATGGATGGAACTTCCAGAAAACTGTTTTGGTATAAATGACTCAATTTTTTATGTGTATCCTTCTATGTGGTTACAAAAAGGATAGTTACCAGATCTCTACTATGGCCTGGGAAAGCAGAAGACGATGGCCCAAATCCTTGGGGCCCTGCACCCGCATGGCAGACCTGGAATAAAGCTCCTGGCACAGCCCTGGTCATTGCGGCCAATTGAGGAGTGAACCAGAGGATAGAAGACCTCTCTCTGCCACTCCTTCTCTCTGTGTAACTCTGACTTTCAAATAAATGAATAAATGTTTAAAAAAAACAAAAAAGGATAGCTAGAGTTTTATGGCTACCTTACACTATGAAATGACCTTGAGGGCAGAAGATCACAGATTGCAATAGTTTACAATGATTTGTCGCTCGCTCGCTCGCTCTCTCTCTCTCTCTCACTCTGTCTTTCTCTCTCTTTCCCCCTTTGTGTGTGTGTTTGCCTCTTAAACACATTTTTAAAAATACAAGCAGGCTGCCCCTGGCCTTTATCTTTAGCTCTCAGGCAGCAGGACTCTGTTCAGGCACAATCCACCAGTTCTGTGCCTTAGAAAAACTGAAGTCTTGGACATTCTGCTGGGGAGCTTCCTTGATCTGAGGAACACAGGCAAAGTCTCCTGTGGTAGGGGCAGCAGTCCTGATGTGGGGTGGAAGGTATATGGGGTACATTCACCCAGGTCTGCACTGTGCACTCAGAACCTATGGGCTTGAGCTGTGTATGGGTCAGACTCCCAGGGTCACAGTTTCTCCACCTCCTGGTAACACAGGAGTTGTGGACCTGGCATGGAGCAGTCCAGGAGGCCACTGGTTCCAAGAGTTGCATTCATGGTACTTACTAAGCTGCTTGGACACACTCTCTTCTGAACCTCAGAGAAATACAAATCGTCATCACTTCTAGCCAGCTACTGTGGAAACCAGCACTTGGAAGCCTTGTTTTCACTTCCTCAGTGCCTGAAGGACTGCAGATGTCAGAGTCTGGATTTTAACTGGGGGAAGGCTGTGCAAGGCCATCTCCTCTCTGCCACCCTCACGGTTCTCCTTAGAAGGGTAGGAGGGCCCACAAACATATGCACATGGGCATGTGCTTCTGAAAAGCTGGTTATACCAGAAAAACTGCACCATAAATAGCTTGTTCCCTGCAGGACTTCCCTTCCTCAAAGTCCCAGGGATGGGTGGAGATGGCCCCTTGGGGCTGGACAGCCAGGGCTCCACGCAGGGCACATGGGTGCTCCAGCCTGTGGGGCATCTTTGTATGGCTCAAAGCCATTGTGTCAATGGCAGGAAGGGTTTCCCTTTGTGCCTTGCCACTCTCATGGTCCCAGAGCCACAGGTATCACTGCAGACATCATCAGCATCCACCTGCCAGCACAGATCATGTGCGTGATGCATGGGAGAAAGCAAAAAGAAACCTGACAAACTGTAACATTTATCATTCTCTCTTTATTGCTAATCACATTATAAATCAGATAATGTGGGAAAGGAGTGACAAGCAGTTATTAGTAAGACATGCTGTGCCATTATCCTGGATTTTTCTCATGCTTTGTGATATCTCTAAGATTTTCCTCTTGCTGACACCTCCACAAGTCACTTGGTATTATCTCACAGAGGAGTTCCTCCCCCAAAACCAATGGGATCTGCCCCTACAGGTGCTGCCTTGCACCTGCCAAAGCCCACCAGTCCTGGGAGGGGTGGAGCAATGGGCTCTGGGTTTGGCAAATCTCAGGCCCCCAGCACTTCAGAAAGGGCAGCAGGTGTCTGGAAGACTCTGAGCGGGGTGGGGTGAGCCCAGCCTTTTCCTAGACCCAGTATGGGGTGAGGGCAGCTGACAGCTCAGCATGGGTCATGGCAAGCAGCTGCCTGCACCTGTGACCCTGGACCACCTGCCTCCTGCGCGTGGTTCTGGGGACAGCAGCAGGGCTGGAGAGGTCCCTCAGGAGCCTGCCCCTTTCTGTGGTGTTCACATCTATACCTGGCGTCCGTACTGTGAACTGCAGAGGACAGTACTGCATTTGTCCTCCCCTCTCCCTCCCACCGCCAGGAAAGAGACACACAGTTCAGGAGAAGTTTTGCTCAGAAGCTGTGGATAACAGAAGCCAATGAGGTCCCCATCACCTCCAGGACCTAAACTGACTGCTGCACAAGAGGGAGCAGAAATGTGACTGGAGTTCCAAGGTCTGGGAACAGCCTGGTCCAGGTGGCTCTGATTTGGTCTCTGGCTGCAGGGACCCTGGCTACATGTCTGGGTACGAAGCAAGCCCAGCTCACATGAAACACAACTAGCAGCTCTGGGAGTAAAGCTGTGGCTGAATTGCTTGTACCACAGGCCTGACTGCCCCTCAAGCTGTGGTTGTGCTGGGAGGTGGACCTAAGCCAGCAAGACCTTGTCCTTACTAGGAAAGTAGTGCATGATATGGTCCCTCATGTGGGGACCAAAGGAAATGCTGCTGGAGAGCAAGGCACAGCCACCCCAATACCACACTGACCTAGTGGCTGGGACCCATCCATGTGTGATGTTCTGGCAGCACTGGGGATGCCTCTGTAGCTCCCATCACTTTCTGAACCCCGTGTTCACATGGCTATCAGGAAACCCTTCAGGACTGCTCCCCTTCCTTCTGTCCCCCATGCTCCATGTGCTAAGGAAGTCAGCTTTTCCTCCCACGCAAGGCCCTCATCAAGGAAACTGAGTGGACATCAGCTTCTCCTAATGAGGGGTGGGGTCTGCACCTGAGGAGGATGAAGGACGCAGGGAAGGGGCTAAGCCCTGAGGGGGGAGAAGGTGGTGCCAGGATTCCAGATGTGGGAGGCCGTTGTTCCCTGTCCGGCTCATAAGTCACAGAGGCTGCTGAGCACTGAAATGTGACCGAGGAACCAGATTCTTGATTTCACTCTAGTGATTTTCAGTTTAAATTTAAGCCACTGTTCGCTGTCTGCCCTCAGCAACACTGCTTTCACCTTTCTTGCAAAACTTCAGCTCTGCTCAGGAGTTAGAAACCATGAGCTCCAGGGGGGCTCTGGGCTCCATCCATGCTGTGGAGAGAGGGGACACCTGACCTGTCTGACACAGTTATGGCAGTGGCAGTCCCTTGCTTGTGGCTTGCTTAGGGGACGAGAATGCAAATCCAACCAAAGAGGTGTGTGGGCTTCTGAGCAGGCTTGCCATTTTTCTTAAAAATTAATTTTCATTTATTTGAAAGAGCAATCACACACACACACACACACACACACAAAGAGAGAGAGAGAGAGAGAGAGAGAGAGAGAGAGAGAGAAAGAGAGAGAGAGAGAGAGAGATGGGAGGAGAGACACTTGGTTGTCAGTCCACGGGTGGTTCTATTCCCATTTCAACTTAATCAAAAACAAGAAATTCAATGATTCCCTTTCCTTTTTCTAGACATTATAATCCTACCTATTCAGTTGTAATTCAAGGAAATGAAACACTTATGCACAAATCATGCAACTAATTCCCAAGCTCTTGCATTATAAGGAACCAAATGGCAGCAAGATTCTACAAAAGAAGGGCCAGCGTTGTGGTGTAAAGGATAAAGCCTGCAGTGTTGGCATCCCACATGGGTACCAGTTCAAGTTTTGGATGCTCCTCTTCTGATTCAGCTCTCTGCTATGGCCTGGGAAAGCAGTGGAAGATGGCCCAAGTCCTTGGGTCCCCTAATCCCTGTGGGAGACCCGGAAGAAGCTCCTGGATCCTGGCTTCAGATGGAACAAGCTCTGGCCATTGCAGCAATTTTGGGAGTGAGCCAGTGGATGAAAATCTCTCTCTCTGTCTCTCTCTCTCTCTCTACACCTCTGCCTTTCTGTATCTCTGTCATTCAAATAAATAAATCTTTAAAAAAAGATTATACAAAATATATAGCAGACCAGCTTAAGGAAGACAACTTCTCCATCCCCCCCTGAATTGCTTGTGATAACTTAATCCCCATTATCAGAAATGAAAAGGGAGTCCTTTAACAGGCCATTCGATCTCTCCCTCAAGAATGGCTGAGATTGCCTACTACTGTGTTCTCTCCAGAGGGGAAGCTGTAAAAGTCCAAGGGGCTTGGTGTCTCCCACATGCCCTTTCATAGACCATGTTGTGTCCTACACAGCTTCAGGGCTCTACCTGCTATAACTTATTGCCTCTCAACTGGTGACCATAAGGTGGAGCTAAAATCAAATTTTTCTTTCAAAAATCACAGTGGCACTGTGTTATTAGGCAGAGAAAAGATATTCATCCCCTAGGAAGAGCTGTGTTGTGAGGACCCCAGACAGAACACTCAAGGGATTCAGGTAACTGCTAGGGAGATGATCAAGGGCACCATAGGCTACAGCTTCTCCTGTGTGAGCCCCACACATGCAGTCCTTAAGGAATTCTCCCTTCTCCTTAAGAACTCTCTCGTATTTACTACACAATGGGGGAAACACTGGCTGTGGGTGTGGAGCTACCCAGAGTGGGCTCAGACTGAGCCAAATTCACTGCTCGTAGGGATGGGTTGGGATGACTGTGATTCTGAGTGCCTGCCAAGCCTACACCCTATGTACTGGAGGGGATCCAGTGAGGGGTTGCCCCTTCAGGGAGCTTGAGTCTGTAAATTCTAGAGTGGACGATGGGGAGGCCTGGGGCCCACTACAGTCATTTCCAGTGGTTTCCTCCAGCTATACACTCATGCCCATAGGACAGTTAGCCCCACACACTCATGGGTTTCCAACTTCCAAGTGGTCCCATCATCCTTTTTGCCAGGTTCTGAAGTGAAGGAAGCCAACAGAAAGCAGGGCCTCACTCACTCTCTGCCTTTCTCTGCCTGTCAGCTGAACCCATCAGCAACAATGGCTGCTCCCCAAGCAGTAATCCCGCGGAGTTAACTATTGTTGCAACCAGCGTGCCTGCTGATTGTACAATTTGCACCACAACTGAGTACACATGATGTAACAAATGGCGCAGCCAATCATAACCCTCTGTCATATGAGGACCACTAGGGATTCTGAAGGGTGAATGGAGAGTTGGGGGTGAGGTTTGAGTTCAGGTTTGAAGCTGCCTCCTTCTGCTTGACCCTGAGCTTCCCTGAAGCTGGGGGTGGGGACACTCACCTTCCCGTTGGCCACACCTTCTGGAGCCCCCCTATGCCCAGGTGTCCGAGTTCCTGCTACAGTTGTAATCTAGAATGTGAAGTAACCTGCTGCAGGTGAATTACAATTTCCTGGACATTGGTTGGCTTATGGTCTGTATTTTCATTATTTTCTTCATATTCTCAACAGATTTTTCTGTTAGATTCTTTGATTTTTTTAAAAAAATATTGTTTTGATTGATATCTGTTTACAGGTACTTTTGGTTCATTTTTTCTTTTAAATATTTGCTTCATATCTGCCTTTTGTAGTTTAATATTATTTCCTATTTTTGGTGGTACATAGTAATTCTGCAAACTTTATTTATTGATATTGTGTCCAGTAATTATTTTTCCAAGTTTTTGCTGTTTTATTTTACTTTATATATTATTTATTTATTTATTTAGAGAAACAGAGAAAGATAGAAAAAAATCCGTACCTACTTATTCACTCCCCAAATACCTGCAACAGCCAGAGGTGAGAGCTATGAACTCAATCCAGATCTCCCATGTAGTTAGCAGAAATGCAACTACTTGAGTTGCACCTATTGACTAATGTGGTCTATACTGAAATCAACAGCTGAAGCTAGGATTCAAACACATGGACTCTGTTATGTTATGTGGCCATTTAAACACTACTTGGAGTATATCTCTCCATTCTCTCTTAGTTGTAGGTTTGCTGATGAGAAGTCTGCTGTGAGCCTAATTGGAGATCCTCTGAATCTAATCTGGCATTTCTCTTGTGCACATTTTAGAATCATTTGTTTATATTTCACTGGTGAGTTTGATTACAATGTGTCATGGTGAGGATCTTTTCTGGTCATGTCTATTGGGAGTTTTGTGTGCTTCCTGTACTTGGATGTCCATTTCTTTCTCCATACCTGGGAAGTTTTCTGCTATTATTTCATTTAAAAGGCCTTCTAATCCTTTCTCTCTCGCTATGCCTTCAGGGACTCCTGTGTTTTTATTTATATTATCCTGTAGATTCCCAGCAGTGTTTTTTAGTTTTCTAATTTCCTCTTGTCTTTGGTTAGACTGTATACTTTCCTGTGCTGTGTCTTCTAAGTCTGATATTCTCTCTCTTCTTCACTGATTTTATTTTTAAGGCTCTCCACTGCATTTTTTATTTGTTCAATTGAATTCTTCATTTCATTTTGATTCCTCTTTAAGATCTCAATTTCATGGGAGTAATTTTCTTTCATGTCCCACATGGATTTTGGTAGTTTGTATATTTGTTTTTGATTACTTCTATGTAATCTTATGACCAATTTTTTTGAATTCCATTTTTTGCATTTCTTCTATCTCTTTGTCTTCACAATCTAGTACTGAAATATCATGTTCTTATGGGTGTGTCATATTGTCTTCCTTATACTTGTTTCTTGGATTGGTGTGTTTGTTGTTTGGCATTTGTGGAGATACCCACTGGTTTCTCCTCCTCCTCCTCCTCCCTCTTCTTCCTCCCTCTTCCTCTTCACTTCTTCTACCACATCTCCTCCTTCTCCACCTTCTCTTTCTCCTCCTCCTCCTCTTCCTCCTCCTTCTCTTCCTCCTCCTTCTCCTTTTTTTGCTGTGTTGGCTTTTATTGCGCTAATATGACTCTGTAGATAAGTGGAATGTCTGCTCTCATTGAATCTCTAGAGGCTTGTAGTGGGTGTGGCCAGAGAACTCTGTTCAGTTTTCCAGGGTTAAGGACATGCCTAAGGTGACACACCCAGATTTGGCATGGTAAATTTCTCTGTCTCTCTTTTTTTAATCAGAAAGGAGGTATATGCTGCTCAGCTGATCTGCTCTCCTCAATGGAAACCAGTGTCTGAGCACTAGCCCTAGGGGTATAATATTTGTCTGTTCTGTCTCAAGGACCACACAAAGGATTTGTGCAGTCCTCAGAGTAAGTTAATATTCCCAAGCAATGTCTCACCAGGTAACTAGGATCCCCTAAGCTTGTAGAGTCTACCACTGAGACTGTTCAAAGTCCCAGCCACACCGTAAGTCCTCCCACACACCCGTTTTCTTTCACAGTCCCAGTTCAGAAGCTTCACACAGTCACAAGCTCCTAGCCCCTGTTAGTTCTCCCCACCAGAGTCAAGAGTCTCTGCTTGGCTAGTTGCCGGATGCAGACATGGCCTGGTGCAGCTGTTATGTATGTCCAAAATGGTGCCTGCTCTATCAGCTTGTTACAGTGCTTGGAACAGTCTTGTAAAGTGATGGGGAGAGAGAAATGTGTCCATCCCATCCTTTTTTTTCCCTCTCTCTTCTAATTTGGCTGGTACACTTTCCCCTACAGGACTCCAAGCTGGGTTCCCTCTATGCTCTTCCAGCCTCCTTTTCACCAGTGGGTTGGGCTGCGGCAGTCTGGTCTCTCCTCACTTTCCAGCACTGCTACACAGGTTCTCGGCCGTTGGAGTCCCAAGCCTTGGGCACTCATGCCCTCCACAATGGTCCACCATGTCCCTCTAATTTCAGTAGTTTCCTCTGCCATTTTTTCCTTAACTCTTCCCTGAGACTACACTACCTCCACTTTTTAAAAACTATCTTCTGAGCTAGAGCAGTAAGCTAGCTCCCTACTATGCCATCTTGGAACCTCCTCAACTCTTACTTCTATAAAGAAAATTTTTGACCTTTATGGGTTTTTATGGGACTACATTTCTTACTGATGTTCAATTTTCAATAGTATACTTCTAGATAACCATGCTGTTCCTTTAAGATCACTCTGAAAGGGACATGATCTCGCTTGAATTTTAATTTCTGCGAATTTTTGTGATTTTTCATGGAATATAACTGAATAATCACTCACTTAACTTGCTTAGATTTTCTTGCATACATTGCTCCTACTAAAATACTCTATTCAATCATTATCACCATATCATTTTTATCATAATATTTACATCTTTTTTTGTTCTTGAATTCAGTGCTGTCACCTACATGTGATTTCAATTTCTTAGTGTAATTTCACATTATCTGATATTAATGCCCCTATTTTCTAAAAATAGTATATAAGTATGGATACAATATCTCTACATGAAGTGAATATGGCAAATTGTCAATTTTTAAAAGATTTATTTATTTCAAAGAAAAGATACACAGAGGGAAATTGAAAGAAGAGGGAGTGATGGGGCAATCTTCCATCCACTTGTTCACCCCAAAATGACTACAAAGGCCAGGATTGGGTCAGGCTGAGGCCAGGAGCTTCATTCGTGATTCCCACCTGGGTGAAGGGTTCTCATTACTTGGTTGTTCCTCTGCTACTTTCCCAGGAACATTAACAGGGCACTGGATTGGAAGTGGCACAGCTGGGATTCGAACAAGTGCCAATATGGGAGACTGGTGCTGCAGATATAGGCTCAAATTTCTATGTCCCAGTGCCTCTCCATTGTCAAAATTTTCTAAATCTTAGAATAAATTTGGAAAATGATTCTAGGAACACACAAAAAGTGAGTTGTCACACTGTACCCCATACATGTGTATAACTATTAATAAACTTTAATTAAAAATATGATTGTATAATTCAAATGTTATCACATCTATGTGCCAATAGCACCTTTATTTTAGGTCATTTTTTAAACTTGGAAACAAGTTCAGTATCCTTTTCCTTCTTCACTATATCTGATCCACTCAAAAACAAGCAATGGCAAACATATTTTCTATGCATTTGCCTGCTTTGGACATTGCACATATGGACAATGAGATTCAATCGTTCGCATGACCAAGGAAGAGCCTCTACCTTTGAGAGGAGTTTTGGCCCTACCTCTTACTTTCACTAACCCAGGACATAGTTCCAGCCAAAGTTGATGAATGAAGATGTCTTTTCAAGGCCTAGAAAGAGGGAAAAAGCAGTTATGGATTTAAACAGCACTCAATTTCGAAACACATCCTGTAACTTCATAGATATTTTTCAGCAAATATGTCCTAATTTGTTATATATCCTTGTGAATATTTACAAAGACAGTAACAGGTTGATATTTGTTTTGTTTCTAAGTACTGGTTCATAGAACTACATCATATCTGCCAGAATCCACTCTAGGAATCAACTGAATGAATGAAATTCTAAGTGCTTTGTGAATTATTTTGGTAAACTGCTCCACAGTAAGGATATATTTGCTACTAAAATAAAATCAAATAGTGTGATGTGAATAACTCAATTACTGACATGCTTTGGAGATGCTAAGTTGATATATGTATCACTAAAACTTGCCCTTTTGTTCAAAACTCTGTGTTATTCCATCCATGTTTGTTAACTTTGTGAAATTATAAAGGTGTCAAAAAACATCTGAAATTAACTTGGAACCATCTTACAATATTAGGGAAAGTGGTCAAGACATTGAAATATCCACAGTGATCTGCTGTGCAGTCAGTTTAGTTAATGCTTAGAAGATAACATGATGCATTAATCAAAAACCTTTGCTACAGTAATTTATGATTCCTTGGAATGTATTTTTCCTATGTGTTATTTAATCCTATTTCCCAAATTTGACTAACAACAATTTAAAGTTTTAAAGGTCTTTAGGAAAACACCCTTGATGTAGACGAGTCTATATGCTCTAGGTTGTAGTTTCTATTTCAGGAATTAAATATTGCATATCATACAACTATTATGTAACTGCAGATTTTGTTGGCAGTTTTTCTACTGCTTATCATTTTTAACGTTTTCTAATAACTAATGTAGTGTATTGGAATTGCACTGACATAGCATCAAACACTTTCATTCTAGTTTGTACATATGAACACAGCTGTGTGTATCTGTATGAACATGTCTCCATGCTTGGCAGAGACAATATGGAAAATATGAGAACTTTGTTTCATGCCTAAGTGTATGTGTAAAACTTCACTATTTAAAGCCCATGTCTGTGCATAAACTGTTACAAGACCAACCACTCTCTAATACACACTTATATTCAAATTCTAGTATTTAACTCAGTTATGTTTTAAATATCCATCCTGCACAATTATCCCATTCAATAAGAAGGAATTTAAATTTCCTTGTTGCAGGGCAGACACTGTTTATAGTTATGCCATTTGTGTGTAACATTAGCTTTTTGTTTTGAAAAGTCTGTAGGGAGACTGCATCTGTACTTACATTGAATAACTGATTTTTCAAATCATTGTCCACCAAGAAAGTTTCAGACCAGGCAGTCATTTTCAAAATATTTGCATCACAGAGATACATGTTGCACACAACATGCAAAGTGTAGCCTACTTTAGAGGAATTTAGCAATAACCAGGAAATGGATTAATTTTCCAAAGTGCCTACCTGCAGCCCATAAGAGGCAAAATAGGCAGAGTAACAGATATTCTGCCCAGCATGAGACACAGTGCACAAGAATAAAGATTTACATTTTGTGGTAGCCTTGAGTTCTCAATTTCTATCCACTTATTAAATTCCCAAAACTCAATAAATCAATTTCATGTTTAAAATTCAGGAAATAAAGTCTGTAATATCATTTATGATAAAAATTAATAGAGATAATAGGAAATTAAGTAAAATGTGCAAAGTAAATTGATATTGTAAATACCAAGAATGAAAAATTTGAATTTAAATGAAAATAATGTTATTTACAATACACAAAAAATAAAGAAAATAAAGTTGGCAAGGAAGAACAGGATGAAGAAGGAGGAGAGGTGGGGGTGGAGGAGGGGAAGAATAGGCATTAAAGTATAAAACCAGCAAAAGGTATTCATATCCACCAGTGGATAAGCAGCTAAGCTGTCCCTGTCGTTGGGACCCTTGAGAGTCAAAAAAGGATTGAGATATATGGGCTGTAGATATGAGGAGACAGAGGAATGATATTGGCTAGAATCATAGATATTGCAGAGAGAAAAGAAGAGGTTGACTATTGGTAAATAGCATGGAAACAGCTGAGTGATGACATGGCCTAAGCAAAGGGCAAAGGGATAACCAAAGATTGCCATGAGCTGGAAGTATAGTGGGAGAAAATACACCAGGATAGGAGCGAAGTCACTCTGTATAAAAGAAAGGAAACCCTGAAAAGAGTCCTGACATGGTCAGTATGGATCAGGGAGGTCAGCATGTAGGGGAAGATAAGGATTACATGCAGAGGGGCAGGAGACACATGAGGATTGGCATAGCATGCAAGCACAGTAGGACACCTTGAGGAAGGATGTGGGGTAAACAAAAGGGATGGAGACCCTACAGCCAACCCTTGCTGCAGGCACAAGGATAATAGGCTATTAAGAGCTGACCTGGATGGCAAAGGTCTTTTAAGCAACAAAAGTACAAGGATGAATATGAGTCCTAGTCACATAGGATGGTAAAGTTGCTGATAATATATGGTTTTCTGGATCAAGATCAGAGATACACAAAGTCTGGCATAACTGGAAGTTACATTGGCTTGAGACACCAAGAGGCAGACAGTTGGCAGTCTGTTGGTACAGGATTTGGAAACACAGAAAGGAATACAGGAGATGTAATATGAATCAGTGCTCACAGAAATTTATAGGCTCAAGTGACTATGTGAGATATCAGAGACCTAATCATTGTGACATCCTTCTTAAGAACTAAAATGAACTATACAATAATCTAGAAAAGTGAGACTGGAGACACACATCAATATAATACCTTTAGTAAGACTGAACAGAAAAAAATAAACAAGAAAAAGTGTTTTTATTTTTTCTTTTTTTGAATTTTGATAATTATTATTAGCAGAGGAGACAGCAAAATATGTTAGAAAATTCATAAACATACATTTATTCAGAAGATAGTTACTAAAGCCCTCTATATTTCAGTGATTATTCTACATTACAAAATTTTCATAACATGTACTCTTTTACATCTGCACCAAGGCATGCTGAAATTCTTTTCAGATAAGCCATAACAATTTCTTCTATTAAATGATATAATATCCATTTTAATGATAAACACAGTACTTGAGCAAAAGTACTGAAGTTCTTGACCAGAAAGCTTTTAGAAATTTAGAAGAGAAAGACAAAGATATTTTTAAAAAACTCATCTGAATCATCTAACCCTACAATACTAGGCCACTATAACCCAGTAAATGGTTTAAGTGGCCATATTAAGACCACAAGTGATTATCATTGACAACATTTCTCATCTGCAATTTTTAAAAATGCTTTTTCAAATAATAAACACTTATTTTTCTAAGTTTTAAAGGCAATGAGGACAGAAAGATGACATTATTAAAACATTACTTTTAATCTACAGGTAGATTTATCTTTAAAAAGAGCAGACTGCAATTACTTTCCAAATAAAGAATGCCACATTGCCTTTAATGTCTAAGAAACATAATCAATCATTAAATAGTTGCAAATTGAATGATTCCATTTCAATACTTCCAAACAGAATGCAGTGCAATTAGATCATTTTACAAAGGTGAAAACTATTGGTTCTCAGCTCTGGGTGTCCATTAGAATCACCAGGAAAGGTTTAAGAAAATAAGTGATTCTGACTTAATGGTTATATGATGGGACATAGTATCAATATTCTTCAAGCTCCATAGGATGCTCTGATGTGAAGCAAAAGTTTTTTCAACCCATTTTGAAATATCAAGACAACAAGTGGAAACTGGAGAAGCGGGTAATTTATACTTGTAATCTATAAATCAAACACTTATTATTTACTATGTGCTTAGTTTTATTCATGAATCATCCTCTTATAAAATGAAAATTTCCTTCATTTCTTTTCTTTTTTTTCTTTTCTTTTTTTAATTT
>CM027394.1:64234327-64251515 GCA_015711505.1 Sylvilagus bachmani
TGGTCCCTGAGATTAAAAGTTGAAAATTTTGAATAAAATTAAGATTGAATCACAAAGATAAATTGTGAGTAAAATAGTAAAAATAGCTATTACTTATTATAACTAAGATGGGCTACAATGAACCCATAATACACAGCATTATTAACATAGAAAACTGAAAGTTCTTTCCCTGGGAACACTCCTGTAGAAGCATCTCTCGTTTCACTTTCTGTCTTCAACAATGTCCTTGATGTGCAGTTAGGAAATTTAAACAACAAAATGAAAATTTTATGCTTAAGGATATGCTTTTAAGCAACAAACCTGTCAATACATGTCAATGAAACTATTCTACAATGAGATAATTCAATAAAACCCAAAAACAAATAAAAACTGACAAGAAAATTAAGCAAGATCACTGTAAGATCATTATATAAATCCAGTGTGTTCTGACATACCAGTAAGAACAAAACAGAAAACAATATTAAATTACAGAATACAGAACAGCAAGTGAATATCTTCAAGAAATAAGAGAAAGAAAGGTCAACCTATGTAATATATTTTTGTAGTACCTGAAAGTAGTCCTGGAATCAATATATTTTAAAAAGTCAAATGACTTAAGAGTCAAGAATATACATAATATAAAGAAAAGGCCCAGAAAACTGTAAAGATTCAGCACTTTGTTACTCACGAGAAGATTATCGAAAGTCCATGGGTCACTCAATTTTAACAGGGTCATGGACAAAGGAGAGAGGTGGTGTGGTTACCATCAGGGAGGTGAGAGTTCCCCCTGCTGTTCGGAGGGTCAAACTGCAAAGATGAGGCAGTTTCAGACCTGAGACCAAGCAGAGCTCCCCTCTTCCCCCACATGCCACAACCTGAAGCTACTGCCTTCATGCTAGGAGCATTTTTATTGGCTGCGTCTTCTCTGATGCTGTTCATGTTCACGGTTGGGGCAAACTTTAAAATCAGGCAACACTGCTGAACCACACCGGGTTTTCTTTTCTGACAACCTTGTACTAAGCTTTCTGGGTTTGTTCCTCAGGTGTTTCAGACTTTGCTATTCTGTGAACTTCCCTCATCCCAGGAGCCCACCGGAGGACGCTGGGACTCCTTGGAAGCTGGAAAGTGGTGAGTGTCTGAGACCAGTAACCTGTGGCCCACAGGATGTAAGCTTCTCCAGTAGCCTGGTGTCCTGTCCTGTCTAAATGATGAGGGTTTGTGTGAAACCTGGGGCCTCACAGCCTTCCAAATTGATGGTGAAAACAGAATCACCATGGAGAACTGAACTTCCATATATGATCTGATATCATTAAGTTGAAAAACCAGGTCACAAGTCTGGTCAGCACAGCTCTTTCTAGGGTCTGAGTCAGTTTTCTTGATGCTAATAACAGAATAGCACTGATTCACTAATTTAAAAAGAAATGGTATTCATCTCATGGTTTGGGTCCAAGGCTGGAGGACCGTATCTGTTGATAGTCATCTTGTTGGCAGAGGCTTGGGGTGGCACAGAGACCATATGACCAAATAATGGAAGTGCAGGAGAGACAAATATGAAGTAGCTTCTATAGCACACACCTGAGAATAAGCAGTAACTCAATCACATGAATTGATTTAGCCTAATCATTTCATTAGGGTACCACCTATTCCCAATGATTAATTCTCCTAATTGGGATTAAATGTCTCTTCACCCTTGTGTGGAGAGTAAATTCTTTGTAAAGGCCAATCATTCTCCATCCCCCAACCCCAAGCTCACTGGCTTGAGAACTGAAATTCAAATGCACTGTTGAACACACAGTAGTTTCATTGTGCACCCAGAGTTGGTTTTAGTCAGATGATAGTTTGTAGCAACTGAGAATATCTCAGAACATTCAATTCTGCTGGCTGTAAAAGGGTTTATAATTTGAGAGTTTATTCATGACTGATAAAAAAAATCTTTTCTCCTCAATTCCTGGCCCATGGGTCTTAAGACCCAGATATTTCCTGAGCAATAAGAGTGGCTCTGATTATGTCTAATACACAAATTTCAGGCAATAGATAAACTGATTCTAATAAGATAGCTTTAGATGGGATCTCTGGATAACTTCAGAATAGGGAATGGAGCCAGAAACACAGACATGCTTTTCATTGGTATCTACCTGGGGTGTGTTTGGACTAATATCTGAATATGTGATGTCTGCTAACTCTATGTAATATCAGAATTGAATTATTTCTTTTAATAGGTGTTGTAGATGTATTGTTTGATATTAAGCAACAACACACGTTTAGTGTTAGTGATGATGAAAAAGACTAGGGATGTCAGAGTCTTCAACTGATTTTGAGTGTTTGATTTCTAGTGAGAATTCAGACCCTGGAGGAGGGAGCTAATGCAGACTGTTGGGAGGGAAAAGTATGAAGTGTGGAACTCTCAGAATTAAATTCTCTGGCTGCTGAGGTTTGCCTTACTCAGTTCCTGAGAGTGAATCCTCTTAGTCTGCATCTCCCCAGAGTGATCCCCAAAATCTGGTAACCTGGGTAGCCTTCTGAGTTTGGGGTCCCTTGTTACTGTGGGATAAACAGGTTGTTTCCAAGAGCTGAGATTTTAAATTTTCTTTGTAGATACTTGCTGCCTTTAAATTACACTTTCTCCACCTAATTAGATATTATGTGCCATGATTTCAATGTTATACATTTACACACTTGAATAGAACCCTATTATACGGTAATTAAACCTGAAAGGAAAGGGCATTGTTGACATATTTGTTTTCTGCTAAATTTGAATAAGAATGTTAACATCCTTAGAGCCAATATCCAGGAAAGTATAGAGGTTTTGGTCAGTTCAGGTGTTTTCCCAATCCCTTCTCCTGCCCCCACAGAGGACCACATCCTGGTTCTTCTTTGATTTTTTTTTTTTTTGACAGGCAGAGTGGACAGTGAGAGAGAGAGACAGAGAGAAAGGTCTTCCTTTGCCGTTGGTTCACCCTCCAATGGCCGGCGCGGCCGGCGCGCTGCGGCCGGCTCACCGCACAGATCCAAAGCCAGGAGCCAGGTGCCAGGTGCTTTTCCTGGTCTCCCATGGGGTGCAGGTCCCAAGCACCTGGGCCATCCTCCACTGCACTCCCGGGCCACAGCAGAGAGCTGGCCTGGAAGGGGGCAACTGGGACAGAATCCGGCGCCCCGACCGGGACTAGAACCCGGTGTGCCAGCGCTGCAAGGCGGAGGATTAGCCTGTTGAGCCACGGTGCCGGCCCTCGTTTGATGTTTTTTGCTTGCTTATGTTCTGTTTCTCTAATCCATGGATTTTTCTTGCTTTTTGTTTGATATTTGTGACAATATCTTTCATAATTTGTGTTCCTCATCTGCTAATTCTTGGTCAATGTTTTTTACATTATGAAAAAATGCTGTCATATTATAGATTGTGTGTAAACTCTGATTCTGTAGGAAATATTGATAGCACATAGATTGTTTATCTTTTCTTATGAACTATTTATTTTCTCCATCTAGTGTTAGCTGAAGTATCTGTACAATGGCACATTGATAACTACTAATTATACCTTGTTGGGTATTTATAACATTGTATTTATCTGTTATAATAGACCATTTTTCTGCATATCTTTGATTTAATCAATTTATATCTTCATTTTATTTTACTTTTGAAATCTGCACATATGTATCTTAAGTTGACAAAACATAATGTATTTAGCACATAAAATGATGTTTGGAATATACATAAGTAAAGACAATTGCCATTTGTATTGTATAATATCCCCATTTTACATAATGAAAACATTTAAAACCTAATGACTTAATTATTTTTATAGTAGACAATATTATAATTAAGTATTGTCATCATGTTATACAACAGACTTCTTGAATTATTTTCTACTATGCAAGGAAAATGTGTTTTCTTTTTACCAATATTAATTCAAATCCCCTCCATGTATATTTACATTCCAAAAAAAGTGAGGCCCTGGTGTAAATTTAACTATGTAAGTCTCTATATTTTAATTGACATATTTATCTGGTGCACATTTAAAATGATTATAGTTCATATAGTGTGTATCATTTGTTATTTTATTCTCTCTGTTATTATTTTTATGTCTTATTTACAATTTATTACTGTTTATTAGAAATTCTAAAAAGCAGAGGGAAAGAGATCCACCATCTACAGCTTACTCTTCCAAGGTCTACAAGAGTTGTGCCTTGGCTAGGCCTAAGACAGGAACTGGGAAGTCCATCCAGATCCCCATCTGTGTAACAGGGATCCAACCACTTGAGCCATGAGCTGCTGCCTTCAATGTGTACATTGAAAGCAAATGGAATCAGAAGTAAAGCTGTTGGAATTAAAGCTGAGATTTTGATATAACATGTGGCCATGCTGCACCAAACACCCATAGCAGTTCCTGTTTTTACTTTTTTATTTTTTCTTCTCATTTTCGTTTTTATTCATTTATTTTATTTATGAAAGGCAGAATGAAAGAGCGATTTAGTATCTGCTGCTTTAGTCCTCAAATTCCTTCAGGAGTGCAACAGGGCCTAGCCAATTACAAGAGTTAGGAACTCAGTCTTTGTCCAAGATTCAGTTAGCAGAGACCTTGAGCTATGTTCTGCTCCCTTCCATGGTGACTATTAGCAGGAAGCTGAAATCAAGAGTTTAGCCAGAGCACAACTTCAGCACTCCAATGTGGGATGAAGACACCCAAAAGAGCCACTTAAATATTATGATAAATGCCCAACAGCTCATCTTTTTTTCATTGAGCATAATACAGGATCCCATTTAACTCCATTCTTAAGGTATCATGAATATATGTCTTTTAAATTTTTGTTTTGGTAATTTCACTGGACTTGAGAATACATATATTCAAATAATCTGTACCCAATTTCAAATAACACCATTTCTTTGGAAGCTCGGATATCTTATAACAGAATGACCTCAAAACTTGACTTGTATCTTTTATATAGTTTCTAATATTTTTAAATATCAGAAATTGCTATTAACATTTTAATAAACACTAAATCATTAGATCACATGGGTATAAAGAATATAAATATTTTGCTGTACTTTCATTTGCTTTCAGACTTTTCCTTACTTGGATGACATTCAAACCTATGTTGCTCTCTCTGTCTGATGAATTCTTTTCTATTTTACTTGAGAGAAAGCAAGAGGCAGTGAATGAGCGAAAGCGCTTGTATTTACACGTTCACTTCCTAAATGCCCACAACTTCCAAGGAGGGATCAGATCTAAATCTGAGAGCTGGTAACTCACTTCATGTTTCCGTGTGGGTTGACAAACCCATGTCTTGAGCCATCACCATGACTTCCAAGGGTCTGCTTAAATTGGAAGCTGGAGTCAGGATTAGAACCAGGAAATGAACCAAGGTCCTCCATTATAGAATACAATTTTCTTAATCACTACATAAACACTTAACCCCTGCCTGTTTTTAAACTGAAATACAGGGATCCAAGGTTGCACATTGTGCCTGTAATTTGACAACAGTACTAAGAATGAATAAAACAGTATAAAGGGGTGGGGTTTTGTGCAGTGAGTTAAGCTACCACTTGAGATGCCCTCACATCATATTTATGTGCCTCATTCAGGACCTCCTGACCATTCCATATCTCCAAGTCAGATTGCTGCTAATGTATCTTAGAGGCATTGGATGCTTGCTTAAGTACTCATGTACCTTCTGCCTGCATCAGAGTTACAAAAGGTGTTCCTGGCTCCTAGATCAAGCCAGACCCAGCCCCAGTTTTGCAAGCCTTTGCAAGTGAACCAGTGGATACAGATCTCTATCCATTTCTGTTCCTTTTCCTTTAAAGTCAATAAATAAATCTTAAAAACTGTATAACTATTCTTCCATCTAAATTCAAGTTTCACTTTATAATAATGGCGTCCATAGAATATCAGAAAGTCTAGTTGCAAATCACACAAAAGGTGAGCAGAAATTTCAATGGGAATGGCAAATTTGATTTAAAAATTATACGATGATGCATATTTAAATAATTCTTAACAGGACTGGAGATTATTGCCTAAATACTTTTTTATGCTTTGTAAATGATTTTGTTTGGTTAATCACTTCTTGCAGATAGTTCATTGTTAGTATATAGAGAAGTTTTTGTTTGTAAATTTTACTCCATGTTTAACATGTACTACTTGTATATTATAAAGGATACAGTGTGGCATTTGAATATGAACACAGCATAATTTAAACAATCTAGGAATCTAAGCTTTCCATTTACCTTGTTTGTGTTTAGAGCCTTTAAGATATCCATTCCAGTTTCTTATACAGTATATCTTACTTTAAATTACAGTCACAACACTGCAACTGGTTGCTTCTTTAAACCTTGTTTCTGTATCTGTTATCCTACAATCCACTATCCTCAGAAATCACTCTTCACATCCTAAATGAAAAGGATTAAATTTACATCCATTGTATTTTTTAGAAATCCATATATCAGAACACGTGAGATTTCTTTCTTTTTATGCCAGTCTTATTTTCAGTTAAGTGTCTCCAGTTCAAACCATTTTAAAGCCAATAATATTGCATTCCTTTTTAATCACCGAATGACATATACCTTAATCCATTGACAGATACCTAAGTTGGTTACATACCTTGAGTATTGTGAATAGTGCTATAGTCAACATGGAAGGCAAGAATCTCTTTGGTATGCTGATTTCTTTCGCTTCTGAGACACAACAAAATGGTTGGACAGTTTATCACTTTTCAGTATCTGAGGAATGGCCATGCTAGTCTCTATAATGCAAGGCTAACTTGCATTCTCATCATTAACTTATTTTTAATATTTATTTATTTATTAGAAAGAGTTACAAAGAGGCAGAGAGAGAGCAAGTGAGTGAGAGCGAGAAAGTGAGACAGATGTCATCTATCTACTGGTTCACTCCCCAGGTGGCTGCAATGGTTGTAGCTTGGCCAATATGAAGCCAGGAGCCAGAAGCTTCCCCATGGTCTCCCATGTGGGTGTAGAGGCATAACGACTTGGGCCATCTTACATGGCTTTCCCAGGCCACAGCAGAGAGCATGATCAGAAGTTGAACAGCTGGGACTCAAAGAAGTGCCCATATGGGATGTTGGCACTGCAGGTGGTATCTTTACTGGCTACAACACGGTCCTGGAACCAGTGACTTATGAAGGTTTTCTTTGCTTTGTATCACATCAGCATTTGTTTTATGGAGTGAGGGGAAACCTACTATATGTTTATTTGCATTTTCCTTTCTAATAATTATATTGCATTTTTCCCACTTTTGTTGACCGTGAGTTTTTCTTCTTTGGAGACATTCCTGTTCAAATCTTTTCCCAATTTTTAGATATATTTGTGCATAATTTCAGCAGTTTGATATATATTCTGTATTTCAGTTCTTTTAAAATGCAGAATTGGATAATATTTTATCCGTGTCTATTGTGTTTTTAAAATAATTTTTATTCGTATAAGGTTACAAATTTCATATATTTCATATATGCATACTTAAGAGCATGATATCTCCCACCCTAACCTCCCTCTTGCCCATGCTCCAACCCTCCATCCTCCTTCATTTCTTATTTTTTCTTTTAATGTCACTAATGGAATAATTTCCATTTATTTTATAATCACAAGCTTAAGTCTGCAGCAAATAAAGAATCGAACTGTATCAAGTAGGAAAACCACTGTTCCTAAAGAATATAGACAAAGCTTGTAAACAATAATCAAATCTCAACATGACAATTTCAGTCATATAAATTGCATTTTTGTACTCTGTATATAAATACCACAAATCAGAGAATACATGTGATATTTGTCTTTTGAGCACCGGCTTATTTCACTGAGCATAATGGCTTTCAGATGCATACATTTTGTTGTAAAAGACAGGATCTCATTCATTTATACAGCTGAGTAGTTTTGCATAGTATATACATGCCACATTTAATTTAACCATTATTCAGCTGATAGGCCTCTAGATTGATGCCATATTTTAGTTATTTTGAATAGAGCTGCAATAAACATGAGGTGTAGATAACTCTTTCTTTTTTTTTTTTTTTGACAGGCAGAGTGGACAGTGAGAGAGAGAGACAGAGAGAAAGGTCTTCCTTTGCCGTTGGCTCACCCTCCAATGGCCGCCACACTAATCCAAAGCCAGGAGCAAGGTGCCAGGTGCTTTTCCTGGTCTCCCATGGGGTGCAGGGCCCAAGCACTTGGGCCATCCTCCACTGCACTCCCTGGCCACAGCAGAGAGCTGGCCTGGAAGAGGGGCAACCGGGACAGAATCCAGCGCCCCAACCGGGACTAGAACCCAGTGTGCCAGCGCCGCAAGGCGGAGGATTAGCCTGTTGAGCCACGGTGCTAGCCAAGATAACTCTTTCTTTTATTTTTTTCTTTTTTACTTTTTTTTATTTTTGACAGGCAGAGTGGACAGTGAGAGAGAGAGAAAGAGAGAAAGGTCTTCCTTTGCCGTTGGTTCACCCTCCAATGGCTGCCGCGGCCGGCATGCTGCGGCCAGTGCACCGCGCTCATCCGATGGCAGGAGCCAGGTGCTAGGTGCTTCTCCTGGTCTCCCATGGGGTGCAGGGCCCAAGCACCTGGGCCATCCTCCACTGCACTCCCGGGCCACAGCAGAGAGCTGGCCTGGAAGAGGGGCAACCGGGACAGAATCCGGTGCCCTGACCGGGACTAGAACCCGGTATGCCGGCGCCGCAAGGCGGAGGATTAGCCTGTTGAGCCACGGCGCCGGCCAAGATAACTCTTTCTTATGCTGATTTCATTTCATTTATGTAAATTTTCAGGAGTGGGATGGCTGTGTATATGATAGAACTATTTCAGATTTCTTAAAAATTGACATACTGTGTCCCATAAATGTGCTATCTTACAATCCTACCAACAGTGTATTAGATTATTACACCACACACATCCTTGCTAGCATTTATTGTTTTATAACTTTTGAAAGACAGCCACTCTAACTGAAGAGAGGTAAACTGCATCTTGGTTTTGTTTTGCATTTCCTTGATGGCTAATGATCTTGAGCATTTTCACATTTGTCTAGACCATTTAAATGTCATCCTTCATAAAAATCTCTGTTTTGTCCTTTGCCCATTGCTTGACAAGATTGTTGTGCTGTTGTTGTTGTTCTGAATTTCTTGAACTCTTTGTAAATTCTGGATATTAGACCTTTATCCATTGTATGATTTGCAAATACTTTCTCCTGTTCCCTTGGTTGCCTCTGCACTTTGTTGAGTGTGTACTTTGCAGTGCAGAGGCATCTTAGCTTAATGTAATCCTACTTGTCTATTTTTGCTTTGACTGCCTTTGCATCTGGGGAATTTAGCAAGAAGTCCTTGTCTATGCCAATGTCTTGCAGAGCTTTCCCAATGTTCTCATCTAGTAATTTGATGGTATCAGATTTTTGTTTTAGATAATTTATCCATCCATAGTTGATTTCCATATAAATTGTAAGGAAATGGTCTTATTTCATACTTACTCATGCAGAGTCCAAGTTTTCCAGCATCCTTTGTTGAAGAGATTATCCTTTTCCAAAGCATTTATCTTGGCTCCTTTGTGAAAGATCAGTTTGTTGTATATATGTGTATTAATATTTCGAGTTTCTACTCTAGTCCATTGGTATGCATGTCTATTTTTGTGCCAGTATCAGGCTTTTTTTATTCTAACTGACCGGTATTTTTTCTTCTGGCTTTGTTTTGTTCTTTAAGGTTGCTTTTGTTATTCAGGCTTTCTTGGATTTCCACATGAATTGTAGCATCATTTTTTTCTTTATGTCAAAAGAATGTCATTGGTATTTTGATGGGAATCATATTGAATCTGTAAACTGCTTTCAGTTGTATGGACATTTAGATTATTTTAACTCTTCCAATCCATGGACATGACAGATATTTCCATTCTCATGTGTTCTATCTCTTTTAAAATGTTTCATAATTTTAATTGTAGAGTTATTTTACCTCTTCAGTTAAGTTTATTCCAAGATGTTTATTTTTGACTATTGGGAATGGGACTGATCTTACATGTTCTTTCTCAGCCATAGCATTGTCTTTTTTACAAATGCTATTTCATTTTCCTGTATTGATTTTATTCTCTGCAACTTTACCCAACTCTCTTGAGTTCCAATAGTCTCTTAGTGGTATCTTTTGGCTTCCTTACTTATAAGAACATGTCTTCTGCCAGTTGTCATCATTTGACTTCCTCCTTTCTGATTTGTTTCTCTTTGATTTTTTTTGCTTGCCTGGTGCCTCTCAGTAAAACTTTTAGAACTATATTGAATAGAAATTCAGGGAGTGGGTGTTATTGTCTGGTTAAATCTTAGTGGAAATGCTTCCACTCAATTTGATGGTCTATGGGTTTGTCACAAACTACCTTGAATGTGTTGATGAATATTCCTTCTATTCCCAGTTTGCTTAAGTTTTTTTTTTCTTTTAATTAAGGATGTATTTTATCTAGTGCATTCCCACTTGGTTTAGGTGAATGGTATTTATGATGTGTTATTATATTCAGTTAGCTACCTTTTTTGGAGGATTTGTGTTTATCAAGGATATTGGTTTGCTTTGTACATTTTTCTGGTTATGGGATTAAGGTGATGCTGGCTTTATAGGAGTTAAAAGGATGGTTTTATCTTCACTCTGATGATCATTTCCTTTGTTGTGAATTATCTTCTTAGTTTGATATAAAGTTTCTCTAGGTTTTTTTTATTGCTTGTTCTTTGGGGGATATTATCAAAAAGTCATTGCTTTTGTCAATGTCTTATCACTTTCTCTCTCTATTTTTTTCAATTGCATGTCTTACATTTACATCCATGACTGAATTTCAGTCGATTTGGTATAAGGAAAGAGGAGTAATAATCTAAGTTTAGTCATGTCATATGGATATCCCATTTCCTTTGGACAATTTATCAAATAGACTATTCCTTTCCCAGTGTATTTTTGTTACCTTCATCAAAGATACATTGTGTGTAAATATATGTGTTTCTTTTTGGGAGACTCCATCCTATTACATTGGTTTATGCATCAGTTTTTATGCCAGGGTATACCATACTTCTGTAGTCAGTATTGAATTCATGTGTTGTGACACCAGACTTGTTCTCTTTCTCGATTTCTTTGGATATGGGGGGCTTTTTAATCCATATGAAGAAAATAAACTTAGGTTTGTTTTTCTAGATATGTGGAAAATTCCATTGATTTTGTTGGAAATCATGTGGTATCTGCAAATTTACTTGGGCAGTATGGAAATATTAGGAATTACTTCAATCTATAAACATGAGAGTTCTTTTTGACCTCAGTTTCTTTTATAATGATTTTATATTTGTCTTTGTAGAGGTGTTTTACATGCTTAAAATACTCTCATGGGCTCTTCAGCCAGCTCCAAATGCCTTAAAGGCTGATTCTGAGGCCAAAGTGTTATTTAGGACATCTGCCATTCTATGAGTCTGCTGTGTATCCCGCTTCCCATGTTGGATCATTCTCTCCCTTTTTGATTCTATCAGTTAGGATTAGCAGACACTAGTCTTGTTTGTGTGATCCCTTTGACTCTTAGACCTATCAGTGTGATCAACTGTGTACTAAAATTGATCCCTTGGACTAGTGAGATGGCCTTGGTACATGCCACCTTGATGGGATTGTATTGGAATCCCCTGGCACATTTCTAACACCACCATTTGGGGCAAGTCAGCTTGAGCATGTCCCAAATTGTACATCTCCTCCTTCTCTTATTCCCACTCTTATATTTAACAGGGTCACTTTTCAGTTGAAATTTAAACACCTAAGAATAATTGTGTGTTAATTACAGAGTTCAGCCAATAGTACTAAGTAGAACAAAAATGCTAAAAGGGATAAAGTATTTAATTGTACATCAACAGTCAGGACAATGGCTGATCAAGTCACTGTTTCTCAATAGTGTCCATTTCACTTCAACAGGTTTCCTTTTTGGTGCTCGGTTAGTTGTCACCGATCAGAACATATGATATTTGTCCCTTTGGGACTGGCTTAATTCACTCAACATGATGTTTTCCAGATTCCTCCATTTTGTTTCAAATGATGGATTTCTGTAGTTTCTATTTTGCAACGTTGGTCTACATATCTTTTCCTATGCAACTCTTAGACTTTTTTTTATTATAACTGCCTTGTAGTATGTCTTGGGATTTGGTATTGTAAAGCCTCCAGCTTTGTTTTTGTTATGTAATATTGCTTATGTGTTCCGGGTTTCTTGTGTTTCCATATAATTTTAGCATCATTTTATCTAGATTTGAGAAGAATGTCATAGGTATTTTCCTTGGGATTACATCAAATCTATAAACTGCTTTCAGTATTGTGGGCATTTTGATTGTATTGTTTCTATTCATGAACACAGAAATTGTTTCCATTTTATTGTATCCTTTTCTATTTATTTTATGATTTGTTATTTTCATTGTGAGTTCTTTGACATCCTTCATTAAATTTACTCAAGCTATTTATGTGCTTTTGTAGCTTTTGTGAATGGGATTGATCATAAGAATTCTTTTGAGCCATGGCATTGTATATAGAAAGGCTATTGCATTTTGCGTGTTAATATTATATTCTACTATATTACCATACTCTTTTATGAGTTCCAGTAGTCTCTTAGTGGATTATTTTTATTTCCCTATATAGAGAATCATGTCATCTGCAAATAGGAATAGTCTGGATTCCCACTTTCTAATTAAAGCATACAGGAATATATTGTTTGCCTTTTAAAATAATAAAATTATGAGATGAATTAATACACGACTGCATGATGAGACACCAGGGGTATATGACTAAGTATTTTTCATGATGAATCTGAAATGACTAGTGTTTGTGACAGACATTGTTTTTCAATGGGTTTGGCCACTGCTTGCAATGCTGGCATCCCATATTGTAGTGCCACTTTGTGTCTAGTCTATTCATGTACCTGGGAAGACAATGGAACATCACCCAAATGCTTTGGTATGTGCCCATAGAGCAGATGTAGATATAATGATTTGCTTCTGGCTCTTTTCCTCATCCAGACTTGTTTATTTCAGCCTTTTAGGAAGAGAGCCAAAACATAATTCATCTGTCTCTGTTTCTGTCTTTCCTTTCTGTTCATTTCTCTGCCTTTCAAATAAGTAAATATTTAAAAAGAAAATACTAAATTCCTTGAGGATGACTTAATTAGCTAGACTCACTCTTTGATCATCACTCCCCTTTTTTGTACCACATGGACTATATATAATCTTCTGTATTTAATGCAAATTAATGTCTCTAACTTCTGTTTTTCTCATATTGGAGTTCATCATGGGATCCATATCTCCATTCCCAGTAGGAACAACTCCTATTGGCAGAGGTATGTGACAATCAGAATGATCAATGTCTAGGCAGGCGCCGTGGCTCAACAGGCTAATCCTCCGCCTTGCGGCGCCGGCATACCGGGTTCTAGTCCCGGTCGGGGCACCGGATTCTGTCCCGGTTGCCCCTCTTCCAGGCCAGCCCTCTGCTGTGGCCCAGGAGTGCAGTGGAGGATGGCCCAGGTGCTTGGGCCCTACACCCCATGGGGAGACCAGGAAAAGCACCTGGCTCCTGGCTCCTGCCATCGGATGAGCGCAGTGTGCCGGCCGCAGCGCGCCGACCGCGGCGGCCATTGGAGGGTGAACCATCGGCAAAGGAAGACCTTTCTCTCTGTCTCTCTCTCTCACTGTCCCCTCTGCCTGTCAAAAAATAAAAAAAAAGAATGATCAATGTCTAGGAAAAGATATGAGGAATCACAAAGTCCATGATGCTGAGCTAGATTTGTTAGATCATCATATGAGTGTGGACAGATGGATTTCAAGAGTTTTGAACTAATACCCAGAGATTGGAACTTTAGTTTGTACAATGAATTTGAAATGCACCCACCTTAAGACTAATCGTATTATTCCAGTATATATACTATAGCAGTTTTCTTAACTCTGGAATGTGACCCATGGATGGCACACTAATTATTGTATTAGGTAACAGCAAATAACTTTTGATGGATTAAGTTGCCATAGGAATATTAGCTTCTTGTTTAAGTTCTTAAAGTAGAATAATATCATTTTTTCTTTTCTCCATATTCTATGCATGTAACAAGTAGATGTGTGCTTAGAACTACAGTATAATTATCAGAACTTAAAACAAAGGTAAAGGAAATAGTAATCATCATAAAAAAACTGTTCCCACATTTGAGTTTATCCATTTTTTAACACATGTTTCAAATATGAGTTTATCACCCTAAGATTTAACCACCAGAGTTCCACTTGGTTAATGTGTGGTTGAAGATGAATTCTTTTGCATCATGTATTTTGTCCTGAGAGCAAAGCTGATTATCTAGGAAACATACAAATCATTCTTCTTGTTTATTTTTTTATCTCAAAGAAACATTTTTACAAATTTCATCAGTACAGCTTTAGGAATATAGTGATTCTTCCCATTCTACCACCCTGCCTCCTCCACTACCACTCCATTCCTCTTCCCTTGCCCATTCCGAGTTCCATTCCCCTTAAGTTCCATTTTCATTTAAATTTATGCATAGAAGACCAACTTTCAGAGAGTACATATTTCAACAATTTGTACACATACACACACACACAAACACACAAACTGAGAGCTATTTTTACAGTTAATTCTCATAATACAACTCATTGTGGACAGAAGTCTTGCATGGGAGTATGTACACAGTGACTCCTGTTGTTATAACAAATAACACTCTTATGTATGATATCAGTGATCACCCAAAACTCTTGTAATGAGCTGCGTAGGCTATGGAAGATTTTTGTATTCACAATCTGTGTCAGCATTTAAACAAGTCCACAAGCAAGGTGGAAGTAATCTCCTCTTGTCAGAGAAAAGTACATCCTTTTTTATGGCCACTTCATTCCACTTGGGTCTCTCTCACAGAGATCCTTCATGTAGAACATTTTTTTTACCACATTGTCTTGGCTTTCCATGTCTGAATTACTCTCATGGGCCTTCAGCCCGACCAGAATGCCTTATGGACTGATTCTGAGGACATACTGTTATTTAGAATGATTCTCATTCTATGTCTCTGCTCTGTGTACTTCTTCCCACGTTGGAATATTCTCTCCTTTTTAATTCTATTTATTATTATATCCAGATATTTGATCTTATTTAATTGATTCATTTAACATATAATCCTATCTATTTTATCACTTTAACACTTAATATGGTCACTTTAACAAATAAACTGGATGGTAAAATGCCATCTTAATTGGGATTTGGGGTCCCATGCTAAGATTTTAAACTGTACCCTTAGAAGTACTTTGTAGGAAAATATGCAGAATGATAGAGTTTCACAGTTATAATGTTCCTCCTTCCTGTGTTATTCCCGAATATTATGTTTAATGAGATCTATTTGCAATTGATTTTTTTTGAAATTGGTGTTATTGTTTATTACGGTTCATTATCATCGTAAATTTCTTTAAAGGCTATGCTAGTAAGTTTATCTATGCTATTTTTTAAACTTTTATTTAGAATATAAATTTCCAAGGTACAACTTATGGATTACAATGGCTTCCCATCCCATACCTTCCTTCCCCCCCGCTACCCTCCCCCCTTACCCACTCCCTCTCCCCTTTCATTCACATCTGGATTCATTTTCAATTTTCTTTGTATACAGGGGCTCAGTTTAGTATGTATTAAGTAAAGATTTGAACCATTTGCCCTCACATAGCAAGACAAAGTAAAATATACTATTTGAGTATTAGTTATAGCATTAAATCACGTTGTACAGCACATTAAGGACAGAGATCCTACATGATATTTTTTTAAATTGATTAATTTTTTATGCAACTTCCACCGAGTTTTTTAAAATCATTTTCAATTATCTTTATATACAGAAGATCGATTCAGTATATACTAAGTAAAGATTTCATCAGTTTGTACCCGCACAGAGACACAAGGTGTAAAAATACTGTTTCAGTACTAGTTATAACATTACTTCACATTGGACAACATATTAAGGACAGATCCCACATGAGACGTAAGTACACAGTGACTCCTGAAGTTGATTTAACAATTTGACACTCTTGTTTATGGCATCAGTACTCTCCCTAGGCTCTAGTCATGAGTTGCTGAGGCTATGGAAGCCTTTAGGGTTTGCTGAATTCGATCTTTTTCCTATAGGGTCATAGTCAAAGTGGAGGTTCTCTCCTCCCTTCAGAGAAAGGTACCTCCTTCTCTGGTAACCCCGTTTCTTCCACTGGGATCTCACTCACAGAAATCTTTCATTTAGGTCTTCTTCTTCTTCTTCTTTTTTTTTTTCCAGAGTATCTTGGCTTTCCATGACTAAAATACTCTCATGGGTTCTTGAGCCAGATCTGAATGCATTAAGGGCTGATTCTGAGACCAGAGTGCTATTTAGGACATCTGCAATTCTATGAGTCTGCTGTGTATTTCGCTTCCCATGTTGGTTCATTCTCTCCCTTTTTGGTTCTATCTGTTAGTATTAGTAGACACTAGTCTTGTTTGTGTGATCCCTTTGACTCTTCGACCTATCAGTGTGATCAATTGTGAGCTGAAATTGATCCCTTGGACTAGTGAGATGGCCTTGGTACATGCCACCTTGATGGGATTGTATTGGAATCCCCTAGCACATTTCTAACTCCATCATTTGGGGCAAGTCCGATTGAACTTGCCCAAATTGTACATATCCTCCCTCTCTTTTTCCCTCTCTCATAATTAACAGGGATCACTTTTCAGTTGAAATTTAAACACCTAAGAATAATGGTGTGTTAATTGCAGAGTTCAACCAATAGTACTAGAACAAAAACAAACAACAAAAAGAAATACTGAGAGGAGCGGCAAGATGGCGGAATAGGAAGGGAGCACACCGATAGTCTGGGGAGAGACAGTTTATTAAAAGTGGAGATACTGCAGGTTCAAGGAAGAGTAGGAGCAGAAACAGCAGAGGAATCCCTTCCGGAACTGGAGATTCACAGTGGACCTGCGTGGAGAGCATGGGAGCCCGCAGTTTGGGACACCAGCAGCAGATTCAACACACTAGTGCTGGAACGCGAGGTGAGCCAAACCTCAATAGCCCGAGATACCAGCAGGGAAGCCGAAAGAGGAGACTAGAGTGAACAAGGCTTGAAACCATGTGGGGAAAAGTTCACCAGGCTAACTAGAAGAGAGAGAGAGAGAGAGGGAAAAAAAAAAGTGACCGATACGGACACGAGCTTCTCTCTCTCCGCTCACCTCTCAAAGGTGAGCAAGACAAAGAGCAGGCGCC
>CM027394.1:64252015-64277427 GCA_015711505.1 Sylvilagus bachmani
GACCATTTGCATTTTTTTCTTTTCTTTTTTTTTACAGACAGAGTGGACAGTGAGAGAGAGAGAGACAGAGAGAAAGGTCTTCCTTTGCCGTTGGTTCATTCCCCAGTGGCTGCGGCGGCCAGCGTGCTGCAGTCGGTGCACCGCGCTGATCCGATGGCAGGAGCCAGGTGTTTAGCCTGGTCTCCCATGGGGTGCAGGGCCCAAGCACTTGGGCCATCGTTCACTGCACTCCCTGGCCACAGCAGAGAGCTGGCCTGGAAGAGGGGCAACCGGGACAGAATCTGGCGCCCCGCCGGGACTAGAACCCGGTGTACCAGCGCCACAAGGCAGAGGATTAGCCTGTTGAGCCACGACACCAGCCACCATTTGCATTTTTAGTCTTTCTAGGGTTGAAAAAAACCTAGCTACAAGACCAACCAAAACACCATGCAAAGATGCATTAACTAGGTTAGAATATTAGTAACAGATGATGCTGGTGTGAATATCTTGTGTATTATTCTATAAAGCTTATAAATAATATGTCAGTTCATGTTGCCTTAACAGCTAGAGTGTTATTTGATAGAATGAGTACTTAGGCAATGTATAGTGCACAGAGCATTCTGCTACTATGAAAACAAGTACACTGTAGTGAGAAGAAAACCAATCAGATTCTACATTGGAAAAACCTATATGAAGACTCATCGTCACTTGTGAATATAAAACATTAATATAAAATGTTAACAGAACATATGATAGTTATTATAAATGCACATAATATATTTTATATTTAATTTTATTTAACAAAACAATAAATTACACAATGATTAAGAACTGTAGCTTCATTATTAAAAAAACTACATATTCTGTCATAAAGTTTTATCACTGGACTTAGCAGTTCCAACTGTTAAACACTCGAACAAAGCCATAAGCAGTTTTATTAGAAAAGGATACTGTACATATTTATTTGTCAATTCCAGTAAGTTAATAGTCACCAAGCATGTCATTAACATACAGAAATAAACATCATGAAGAGCAGTAAATATCATATATCCCTTATACATTGAATAACTTGTCACTCCTGAGCAACAGTGCTCATACCACTGAAGTATCATAATGCTATTCACATTCATCCTGAGTGAAAAATGGAATGATCTTTTACAGTAGAAATGCAACATATTATAAACAATCTATTATAAAAAGTGTAAAGTGTTTCACAGAATCTACTACAAAATATCATGGATAAACTACCCCCACTGAAACTCGCTCTCTGTATCTGGTTGGCCAACTTGATGTCTTTTTGACATAATGGTGACATTTATGAGAAACAAGCATATGCAGATGAGGTCAGAGAACCAAAAAGATCTTATGAAATTTTTTATTGAAAAATACCTGGTGATAAAATATAGGCTATGCAGGGCCACTCAGTAAAGAGAAGTTGGCCAGAAGACTGAAAAAGAGCCCAATATGGACAAGTACTTTATCAAGGATTCAGATTTAAGATTTAAGATAGATTTTATGGCAAATCTTTCAATCAGGGGTTAATCAACCACTTGAGATGTCCACACACATATCTGAGTGCCTGGTTGCATCCCATTCCACTTCACACTCCAGGTACCAATTAATGTCCATTAGCTCCCTGCTGCTCCTGCTGTCACATATCTTTGGGGCAGATGTGTCCATCCCTGGTCTGTTTTGACTTGAACAGAAACTGTGGCCATGCCTCTAATTTCAGGGGTGTGTGCCCCTATGTGAGGCATTTATGCATCATTGCTACATCCCCCACTTCCTTTATTTTAAGCATAGATTTTAAGTTTCAGGATACTAAATCAGATATTCATGATATGTAACATGCACAAGGCATACACAGGGTGAGGATCATAATAACAGGTAGAACAAAGGCCACAGCCAATGCAGCCAGGATGCCAATTGCCACCATGTAGATTAACATATAAATTAGAAATTTTATTTTTGGTGTTATCAATTAAATTAGAATTAGTTGTGATGTTTAAACAGCACAATCCTGGGAACTGTTGATAGCCAATGTGATGTTTAAGTAGTAAATAATCAAAAGAAGAACATTTTGTAAAAAACCTTCATGAAGTTGACTTAACTCTGAATTAATATTAAATAAGGCAGTATCACTGGCATCAGCAGAGTTTTATAAAATACAGGCAAGCTGCAGTAGGAATGCTGGTGAGGACAATTCCAGAAACAGAACACAGGATTATCTATAGGTATCTTGACCTCAGGAGTAAAAGCATTAAACAGTAAGAGCCAACAGGGAAGAGAAAACATAACACAATGATTAACAATATCAAAGCAGATTTGTATATAATTTGAACAATAATAGTGTTAAGTAAAGTCTCAGGAGTCTCTATAATGTGCTCTTTTTTAGAAATCTTTTCTTTAATAAATATAAATTTCATAAGTAAACCTTTCAGAATGTAGTGATTCTTCCCCCCATAAGCTCCCTCCCACCCCCAATCCTGTCCCACTCCCTACTCTGTCTCCAATCCCATTCTTCACAGTTTCATTTTTAATTATATTTATAGAAAGAAGGTCAGTTCTATACTAAGTAAATATTTCAACAGTTTGCACCCACACAAAGTATAAAGTACTGTTTGATGACAATTTTTATCATTAATTCTCATACTACACCTTTAAGGACAGAAGTACTACATGGGGAGCAAGTGCACAGTGACTCCTGTTGATTTAACAATTGACACTCTTATTTACGATGTCAGTGATCACCCAAGTCTCATGCCCTGAGCTACCAAGGCTATGGAAAATTTTGAGTCCACAAACTCTGTCTGTCTTTAGATAGGGCCATAAGCAAAATAAAGAGTTCAAACAGTGGTGTTAAGTAGAAAAAGAAAATACTAAAAAGAATAAAATAATAAGCTGTTCCTCGATAGTCAGGACAAGGGCTGATCTAGTCATTGCTTTTCATAGTGTCAGTTTCACCTCTACAGGTTTCCTTTTAGGTGCTCAGTTAGTTGTCACAGATCAGGGAAGAACATATGATATTTTTCTCTTTGGATGAGCTTATATCACTCAGTATGATGATTTAAAGATTCATACATTTTGCAGCAAGTGCCCCTAATTCATTTTTTTTACCATTGCGTAGTATTCCATAGAGTACATATCCCATAATTCTTTATCTATTCTTTTGTTAATGGACATTTAGATTGAGTCCATGTCTTGTCTATTGTGAATTGAGCTATAATTAACATTGAGGTGCAGATAGGTCTTTTATTTGCTGCTTTAATTTCTTTTGTGTAAATTATAAGTGGGATGGCTGGGTCATGTGGTAGGATTATAATCAAATTTCTGAGGTATCTCCAAACTGTCTTCCATAATGAGTTTACCATTTTGCATTCCCACAAACAGTGGATTATTGTGCCTTTTTACCCATGTCCTCACCATCATCTATTGTTAGTTGATTTCTGTATGAAAGCCATTGGAACGGGGTTAGGTGAAACCTCATTGTGGTTTTGATTTGCATTCACCTGATTGCTAGTGATCCTGAAGATTTTTTCATGTGTCTGTTGGCCATTTGGATTTCCTCTTCTGAAAAATGTCTGTTGAAGTCCTTGGCCCATCTTTTATGTGAGTTGTTGGCTTTGTTGTTGTAGAGTTTCTTGATCTCTTTGTAGATTCTGGTGATTAACCCTTTGTCAGTTGCATAGTTTGAAAATATTTCTCCCATCTTGTTGGTTGCCTCTTCAATTTCCTGACTATTTCTTCTGCTGCACAGAAATTTCTCAATTTGATGTAAACCCAGTTGTTAATTTAGGCTTTAGCTGCCTATGCCTCTGGGGTCTTTGTCAAGAAATCTTTGCCTGTGCCAATATCTTGCAGGGTTTCTCCCATGTTCTCTAATAATTTGATAGTGTCCAGTCATAGATTTAGTTCTTTAATGCATGTTGAGTGGGTTATTGTATAAGGTGTAAGTTAGGTGTCTTGCTTCATACTTCTGCATGTAGGTATTGAATTTTCCTAGCACCATTTGCTGAATAGACTGCCCTTGCTCCAGAAATTGGTTTTAGCTACTTGATCAAATATAAATTGGCTATAGATATTTGGATTAATTTCTGGTATTTCTATTCTGTCCCATTGGACTATCCATCTATTTTTGTACCAACACCAGCTGTTTTGATTATAACTGCCTTGTGGTATGTCTTGAAATCTGGTATTGTGCTTCTTCCAGTTTTGTTTTTGTTGTAAAAGATTGCTTTAGCTATTTGGGTTCTCCTGTGCCTCCTCATGCATTTCAGGATCATTTCTTCTAGATTAGAAACCCAGCTCTCTGCTGTGACCTGGGAAAGCAGTGGATGATTGCCTGAGTCCTTAGGCTCCTGCACCTGTGTGGGAGACCTGAAGGAATCTCTAGGCTCCTGGATGTGGATTGGCGCAGCTCCAGCCATTGTGACCAGTTAGGGGTTGAGCCTGCAGATGAACAAGTTCTCTCTCTCTGCCTCTCTTTTTCTCTCTGTGTAACTCTGAATTTCAAATAAATAAATAAATATTTAAAAAAGAAGAACTAACTCCAATTCTCAAGTTATTCAAAACAATTGAAAGAGAAGGAATCTTCTCTAATTCTTTATACATCACCATAATTTTTAAACCTGAAAAAGATGCAACAGAGAAAGTGAATTGTAAATCAATTTTCCTGATAAAGATAGGAACAAAAATCCTCATGTGGGATCTCTGTCCTTAATGTGTTGTCCAATATGAATTAATGCTATAATTAGTACTCAAACAGTATTTTACACTTTATGTTCTGTATAGGTGCAAACTGGTGAAATTTTTACTTAATATATACTAAATCAATGTTCTGTATATAAAGATAATTGAAAATGAATCTTGATGTGAATGGAATGAGAGAGGGAGCAGGAGATGGGAGGGGTGTGAGTGAGAGGGAAGTTATGGGGGGAAGCCATTGAAATCCATAAACTGTACTTTGGAAAATTATATTTACTAAATAAAAGTTTTAAAAAAAAAGAAAATTCTAGCCAATCAAATCCAACAAACCATCAGAAAGATCATACACTGAGTCCAAGTGGGATTTACCCCTGGTATGCAGGGATAGTTCAACATTTGCAAATCAATCCATATGATACACCAAATTAACAAACTTCTGAACAAAAAAGCATATGATTATCTCAATAGATGCAGAGAAAGCATTTGATAAAATAAAACACCCTTTCAGCCGGCGCCATGACTCAATAGGCTAATCCTCCGCCTGTGGCACCGGCAGCCCAGTTTCTAGTCCTTGGGCCCTGCACCTGCATTGGAGACCAGGAGAAGCACCTGGCTCCTGGCTTCAGATCAGCGGGGTGCACCAGCTGCAGCATGCTGGCCACAGCGGCCATTGGTGGGGTGATCCAACAGAAAAGGAAGACCTTTCTCTCTGTCTCTCTCTCTCTCACTGTTCACTCTGCATGTCAAAAAATAAAATAAAATAGAACACCCTTTCATTTTTAAAACTCTAAGCGAATTGGGTATAGAAGGGACATACCTCAACACAATGAAGGCAATTTAAGGCAAACCCATAGCCAGCATTATATTGAATGGGGAAGCTATCCCACTGAGATACAGTACAGACATGCGTGCACACTGTCATAATTGCTACTCAAAATAGTGCTGGAAGTTTTAGCCAGAGCCATTAGGCAAGGAAAAGATATCAAAGGAATACAAATTTGGAAGGAAGAAGTCAGATTATTCCTACTTGCAGACATGATTTTTTATATAGGGCAACCAACAAAAGACTCCCTTAATAGATTATTAGAATTCATATAAGAGTTTGGTAAAGTAACAGGATATAAAGGCAATATACAAAAATCATCAACCTTTTTATACACGGACAATGCTACAAAAAAGTCAAATATCTTGGAATAAACTTAACCAAGGATGTCAAATATTTTTACAGTGAGAATTATAAAACATTAAAGAAAGAAGTAGAAGAAGATACAAAAAATAGAAAAATCTTCCATGTTCATGGCTTGAAAGAATCAATATCATTAAAATGTTCATTCTTCTAAATGCAATTTACAGAGTCATTGTGGTACCAAGTAAAAAATAATGTTTTCTTGAGCCAGGAGTCGTTGTGCAGAAGCAATCAACAAGCAGTGACTTTATATCTCCCTAGGTGGTCGATTCATCTTGGGGCACTTGCAATGAAGTAGCTTTGTTTTCTGATACTTTGAAGGATGGTGACACAGTGGTACTGGTTCTTTTTCTTCTTTAGCCATAAAGCAGGAATTGGATCCTATAACTGCTGGTGGCAACTCATGGTGTCTGTAGGTCAGACACAGTGGGGTGGAACCTATACAGGCCCTGTAAGGGGATAAAACAAGAACAAACCCTCTTCCCCATATTATGAGTGGTTTAGGGCTTTTTCAATTCAGATAGGGTGTTCCTTGTAATAACTAAGAGCTGCGGTACTTCACAAGATGGATAGAAATGCTTTGGGGTTGGGATTTCATAATCTAGAGAGGTAGAATTGAATTTTGAAAATATGCTGAATATTTAAGAGTAAATCAAAGAATGGCCATTGTCTGATTAATCTCCCTGGGGATATTTCCCCATTTTCTTTTATTTGTTTTTGAAGAAGGGTTTTAAGTATATGATAGGACTGTTTAACAATGGCTTGGCTTGTAGAATTATGGGGAATGCCATGAGTAAGTTTAATATCCAATAATTAACAAAAATGATTGTATACTGGATAGTTATGTGCCATGTCCTTGGTCAGTTTTGGTATCAAAGTGATATACATAAAGAATTTGACAGAATCATCTTGTTCAATATTTTTCTTTTTTTTAATAACTATAAGATGTATCAGTTTCAAGTTTTCTTTTATTTTTTTTGATTTTTATTTAGAATATAAATTTCCAAGGTACAACTTGTGGATTGCAATGGCTTCCCCACCCATACCTCCCCTCCCCCCCGCTACCCTTCCCCCTTACCCACTGCCCCTCCCCTTTCATTCACATCCTCACATCCAGATTCATTTTCAATTCTCTTTGTATACAGGAGCTCAGTTTAGTATGTGTTAAGAAAAGATTTTAAACCATTTGCCCTCACATATCATCACAGAGTGAAATATACTCTTTGAGTACTAGTTGTAGCATTACATCACGTTGTACAGCACATTAAGGGCAGAGATCCTACATGATATTATTTTTTTAAAATTGATTGATTTTTATGTAACTTCCAATTTTTTAAATCATTTCCAATTATCTTTCTATACGGAAGATAGATTCAGTATATACTAAGCAAATATTTTGTCAGTTTAGTTAGAAAAGTATTGGGTTTACTTCCACTTGGAATGTTTTGTAGAATTCAGTAGTAAAATCCTCAGGTCCTACTCATTTCTAAGGAGAAAGATGTTAGATTTATGATTCAATTTCATTGCTTTTTAGGAGTCTGTTTAGATTGCCTATACTTTTCTGTTTTATTATTGGTAGATTATATTTTTCCAGGAATTTATCCATTTCTTCATAGTTTTCCAGTTCATTAGCATATAGTTCTAAGTAAGTGTTTCTTATGATTCTTTGTGTTTCTGTTCTTCACTTGTAATGTCTTCGTTTTCAGCTCCAATACAACTTATTTGCTTTGTCTCATGTTTTCTTTGTTAGTCTGGCTAGAGGTTTATCTATTTTGTTTAACTTTAAATGAAGTTTTGCTGGAAGAAAAGTGGAAGGACTTTATTCCTAGAGCATAGTTTCAGAGAAGTTTGCAGTGGAAAATGTGCAGAAAGAAGAGAGACACTATGGAGCAGTGTGGATGGTACAAATTTGCAGCAATGTGTTGAGACACCACTGCTGGATCTTGCAGCCTGTGGGAAGGGGAGATGCCATCTTCTTAGAGCAAGGTGAGAGGTGCATGAGGCAGAAGGTGTCACTTCTGATAATATCTGAGTAACAACTGGCACACTGACTTTGAGTTCAACCTGGAGGACAAACAGGAGTCAGGGTGCCCACATAACTGCAGGAAGGGAGAGCACAGAGCTCTGTTTCCATCGCCCAGAAAGGAAGCACAGAGAAGCAAATATGTAAAATAAAGAAATTCAAACATGGCATCGATGAAAAATTCTGTCAAGAGCTAGAGATATAGAAGAGAAATCAAACTGAATTATTAGAAAAGACTTAACATATCAAATAGAAAATAGAGTAGGAAGCCTTATCAAAACATTAGGTGAGGGAAAAGAAAGAATACTCAAGTTACTTGACAAATCTTTGGAAATATATCTGCCAGATGAAAAGAGAAGGCAAATTTAGAAACAGTGAAAATACCGTTTGGGATTTATGGGGTACTATCAAGTGACAAAATATGTATGCCTTAGGAGTACTTGAAGGTGTGGAAAGATAGAATGGAATAGAATGCCTATTCAGTGAAATAATAACAGGTAATTTCCCTAAATTAGAAAAAGGGACAACCAAGTAGAGGAAGCGCATAGAAATCCTAATAGATATGATCAGAAAAGTCCCTCACAATGACCCTGTATAGTCAAACTTTCAAGTAAAAAATCATGAAGATTCTTAAATGTACATGAGAGAAGTATTACATTACCTACAGCGTATCTCCAATAACACTAATCACTGATTTATCATCAGAATTCCTAAAGGCTGAGAGATAATGGAGAGATATAGTCAAAGTAAAAAAAAAATCACTACCGTCAACCCAGAGCATTGTATCAAAAACCTCTCATTTATAAATCAAGGTGAATTTCTTGAGCTCCAAGAAACTCAACAGTAAATTAACAATCTAGTTAAGAAGTGGACAAAGGGCATGAACAGAAATTTTTCCAAAGTTTGAATTCAAATGGCCAGCAGACAGTTGAAAAAGTTATCAGGATGGCTATCCATCAGGGAAATGCCAGTCAAAATAACAATGAGTTTTCATTTCTCCCCAGTTAGAATGGCTCCCAGACAATACTCAACAAAAAACAAATGGTGACAAGGATGTAGTGAAAAACGTACCCTAATCTACTGTTTGCAGTAATATAACTTGTTGGCCACTTTGCAAGATAGTATGGAAATAACTCAGAAATCTGGATTTAGGCATAAAAAATTACTCAGCAATCCAAGTCCTGGGGATTTATTCAAAGAAAATAACACATGAAAGTGTTATCTGTACCTCCATGTCCACTGCAGCTTAATTCACAAAACCTAAGATAGGGAATCAAACCAGATTCAAACAACAGATGACTGGATAAAAAATTATTGTATGTATACATTATAGAGTACTATTCAGTGATGAAGACTGAAATCTGAATTTTATAACCATTATATGTAAATATGCCAGTCCCCCAAAGACAGATGTCTTTGTTTGTTCTGAACTGTGTTAACTAACAAATACCTGCAATGTAATGTTTTGTAATGAAAATGATATTTTTAGATTCCATGATTGTTTTCATTCCCTTGCCTTTCTGCTGAGGTATGGTTTTCCTTTTTCTCCATACTCTTTACTAGAGTCTTGAACTCTTTACTAGAGTTGATGAAATAGGACCAATTTAAAAATTTGTTTTAAATTTTTAAAACATAAAGAGGACCAATTTGTTGATGAAACAGGACCCATTTAAAAATAGTGAACCCTCTCTAAACACCAATTAAGCCAACACCTTGATATTGAACACTTAAGATTTCAGAACTGTGAGGAATAATTTTACTGTGTTTAACAAACATGGGGTATGACATTTTGCTATGGAACCCCAAGAGGATTAATATTGATGATGGCAGCAAAAGTCATGTACTTTGGAACAAATGCTTACACATGTGAAAGTGCATTTGGAACTAGATAAGGGATAACAGGCTGACATGGCTTTAACATACCAATAGATAAATATGGGTATAAAGGTTGATTTTGGTTTGTCAGATGAAAATGAAGAATATAATTCAGGACCCTGAGAAAGGGAATTATTATTACAAAGATATTGGTTCTATTCTTTTGTGAAAGGTAAAAAAAATTGAGCTATAAAATTAAATAGCTAACTAAGAGGACATATTTTTTGTTAAACATTCATTTGAATGGTAGAGTGACAAGAGTGACAAAAAGTGAAAAAATATCCCATCTGTTTCTTCACTGGAAATCCATCTTAGTCTTAGTCTCCCATGCAAGTAGCAGAGGCCCAAGGACTTGAACCATTTTCTTCTGATTTACCACTCAATTTACATTGGAGATGGAGCTGAAGCAAAGCAGCAGGGATTTGGATCATTGTTTCAATATGGGATGATGGCATTGAAGTTGGTGTTTCAACTCACTGTACCATAACACCAGTCCCAATTTAGAGCTTTCTAAAAGTGTACTGAAATGTTCATTTGGCTAAGGAATCATACAAAAAGAGTAATGTATTGAAGGAAGAATTTATATGAAAACAAGAACAGAAAGCTTAAAACATGAGAATGCATGATCATGAAAGATCATCAATTATGTGGTGAGATCATTACTTATAAAATTATGATATGGTATAAAGAAAAAAATCATCACTTTTAGAGTTTGTGGACAGAGACAAGAGGAAATCAAGAAACATCTAAACTTTTTCAAACCTATAGAATGGAAACACGGATTCACTGGAGTGGTGACTATGTGCACTTCTCCAAATTAAGGTTGAAAGATCGGAAAAGTGATTAGAGATTTTGACAGCCACCATATCACATTCAATGGGCATATCATTTCTGAAAAAAGTCTTAAGAGCAGGACTGGAGAGGCTGGGGCCTGGCGAAAGTGGCGCAGCGGCAGGGCGGGGCTCTTCAGCTGGTCGGCAGCTGAGGCTCCATGCTCAGGTTACCTCTGCAGCAATGCCCCCTGGTCCCACCAATACTGCCGCTGCTCCCGCCCCTTCTCCTCTCGGCCGCGCCATGGGCACCGGCGATGACGAGTATGATTACCTCTTCAAAGTTGTCCTTATTGGAGAGTCTGGTGTTGGAAAAAGTAATCTTCTATCTTGATTTACTCGAAATGAGTTTAATCTGGAAAGCAAGATCACCACTGGAGTAGAATTTGCAATAAGAAGCATCCAGGTTGATGGGGAAACAATAAAGGCACAGATATGGGACATGCAGGGCAAGAGTGATACCGAGCTATAACATCAGCATATTATCGTGAAGCTGTAGGTGCCTTATTGGTTTATGACATTGCTAAACATCTCACATATGAAAGTGTAGAGCGGTGGCTGAAAGAACTGAGAGATCATGCCAATAGTAACATTGTTATCATGCTTATGGGCAACAAGAGTGATTTACGTCATCTCAGGGCAGTTCCTACCAATGAAGCAAGAACTTTTGCAGAAAAGAGTGGTTTGTCATTTATTGAGACATCTGCTTTAGATTCTACAAATGTAGAAGCTGCTTTTCAAACAATTCTAACAGAGATATACCGCATTGTTTCTCAGAAGCAAATGTCAGACAGACATGAGAATGACATATCTCCAAGCAACAATGTGGTTCCTATTCATGTTCCACCAACCACTGAACACAAGGCAAAGGTGCAGTGCTGTCAGAATATCTAAGGCGTTTCTCTCCTCCCCTAGATGTCTGTGTATAGTCCATTTCCCAGGTCTGAGATTTAAATATATTTGTAATTCTTGTGGTCACTTTTGTGTTTCATTACTTCCTAATACTTATGAATTTTTCCATGTCTTAAGTCTTTTGATTTTAGCTTTATAAAATCATCCACTTGTCCCAAATGACTGCAGCTCTTTTTCATGCTATGGCTTTACTAGCCTTAGTTTAATAAACTGAATGTTTGAATTCCTCAAAAACAGCAGGACTAATGTTGATAGTTGAATGAGTAAATGTAATAGCTGTGTGGAGTGAAGCCACACAGAGCATTTGGGAACCAAGGTTCAATATATAGTCATAAGAATAATACTGTTATCTCAGAGTTTCTAGAAAGGAGAATATAATGTAGGATTATTTTCCAGCTTATGATTTGATGGAATTTGGTTTGCTATATTTTGGGATTCATTGGGAACTATTACACTTTCCTATTTTTTATTTGGAATGGGGATGTTTATCTTTTTCCTGCTCCACCATTGTAATTTGAGAGTACATAATCTGTCCATTTTCACATGCTTACAGTGAGAGAATAATTTTGTTTTACTAATATAATGATATTGGATTTTAGATTTTGATTTAATTATGAAAAGTACAGAGTTTGTGGACTATTAAAATGAAAGGAATATAGTTTGAATGAAATAAGGACATAAATTTTGGGAAACCAGATGTAGCATGCTATGGACTCAATATTTTTAACTTTGAAAAAATAATATTGAAACTTCAACACATAATTTGGAAGCACTTGGAATGGTAAATCATTTTCAGATTGGATCAGTAGGAAAGGGGCCTCATATTTTCATTACATAAGAGGGAGGCCCCACTCCCTACCTGCAGGCACTAAAGAAACCTTATGTTAGGACACAGGAATTAGGTGACCACTTGCAAGTGAGGACTAGGTCCCTTATCAGGAACCAAATCAGTGTATACCTTGACCCTAGATTTTTTAAAATAATTATTTAGTTGTAAGGCAGAGTTACAGAGATAGAGATAGAGATAGAGATAGAGATAGAGAGGGGAGAGAGAGAGAGAGAGAGAGAGAGAGAGAGAGAGAGAGAGAGAGAGAGTCTTCCATTCGATGTTCATTCCCCAATTGGCCACAACAGCTGGAGCTGCACCGATCTGAAGCAAGGAGCCAGGATTTTCTTCCAGGTCTCCCACGTGGGTGCAGGGGCACAAGGACTTGGGCCATCTTTCACTTCTTTCACTGCTTTTCCAGACCATAGCAGAGAGCTATGGGATGCTGGTGCTTCAGGCCAGGGCTTTAGCCTGTTGTACACAGCGTCGGCCCCTTGACCCTAGATTTCTTAGACTCCAGAACCATAAGAAATAGATTATGTCAGTCTGTGTATTTCAGTCTAGGATATTTTTTATGGAAATCAGGAAAATACTAAGAAAAGTGGGTTAAATATATTATTTTCTCATATATCTATTGTTCAACCTTCTTAAGCTATATAACTACTGGACCTACCACATTAACATGAGATACACAAGTTATAGGTTGCAAACACTTACATCTGCACCAGGATATTATTACTGAACCTGGAAATTTCAGGCTCATCTTCTCAAGGAACAATTTAAAACTAGAAAAATTAGGTAGAATCTGGTCTGTAAAGATTTCTATTTTAGTTTTTCCTTCTTAATCTCAGTAGAGAATATTTTGTGAGCTCCTCAGTGATACTATGCCCTACTTTCTGAAAGTCCCCCTATATTCAGTCCAATCAAGTATCCCCAAATCTAGCCATAATTGAAAAACAGTTGTATATTGTAGTACACTTTCGGGCCTCGACTTGTTACGCAGCAAGTAAAACTGCTTCCTGCTCATCTGACACCCCATATGAGTGCCAGTCCAGGAAACAGCTGCTCAAATTCCAAATCAGCTCCCTTTTAAAGCATAAGACAGATCAATGGATGATGGCCCAATTATTTGTGCCACTGCCAGCTATGTAGGAGATCCCAGAGAAATTCTAGGCTCTTGACTTCAATGTATAGTTAGCATAAAATATGGGGAAAGCTAAGTTATGTTGAGACAATAAATATTAAATAAATATTAAGAACTATTGGAAAAGATTAAATTGAGTTTCATATGTGAATTCAAGTAGATAAATTATATGTGGTTATTGATGTCTTTTCTATTTCCCAAGCATCTTGTAATATATTGTGTTACTCTCAAAAATAAAATGAAATATTAAAAAACAGAGTTTTGCCACTTTCTGCTCTATAGATAGCTATGTAGCAAAAATTTTATTTAAAATTGTATATTAATTCAAAACATAAATCACATTTCCATGGATGCTTCATCAGTGATTTAAATTTAAAATTTTGTAATATATTATGCTATATTCTGAATATCTATATTGTTTCTCATGCTGATACTTAGCCTTACGTGGATAATTGATTCATATAGATTCATCCTAAACAACAATCCAGGTGGGATTATTTTAGCTGAAGAGCCTTAAGGATGCAATGGAATAATATATGAGTGATGGGAAAAAAATCACTTTTGGAACTTCAAAGTGTAAAAGGATAAAAATAAAAACCCATTAAGTAACTGAAAAAATTATCACTGGTTAAAAATTTGGACTTCAATGTCAGATAGACTGTTTTCCAACTTCATTTCTGTCACTGACAAGCTGTGTGATCCTAGGAAATACTTTTTTTTCTCCTTCTAAGCTTCATCTTCACATCATAAATCTGAGGATATGACAACAGACATCACAGAGTAGGAAAGGGAATGCAATGAGATATGTAACACACAAAAATAACACTACCAGGGCCACCGCTGTGGCGCAGTGAGTAACGCCCTGGCCTGAAGCATGGCATCCCATATGGATGCCGATTCAAGACCCGGCTGCTCCACTTCTGATCCAGCTCTTTGCTATGGCCTGAGACAGCAGTAGAAGATGACCCAAGTCCTTGGGCCCCTGAACGCACGTGGGAGAACTGGAATAAGCTCCTAGCTCTTGCCTTTAGATCAGTGCAGCCCCAGCTGTTGCGGCCAACTGGGGAGTGAAGACCTCTCTCTCTCTGCCTCTCCTCTCTCTGTGTGTCACAGAGAGAAACTCTGCCTTTCAAATTAATAAATAAACCTTTTAAAAAATAACAATGTCTGGCAAAAAATAATTACTCTTTCTGTGAAGATTTTCAGTTATGATCCCCTTGGGATTATTTCTGAGCTAAATATATAGAATATTTTATTAATATCTCAAAATTACAAGACACAATGATAGGGAAATGCATTCTCTATGATTAAATGATAAACAATCACCAAGAAATCCTGATATGTTTTCACAGGTTTTACATTTTGAGAATATTTACTAAATAATACATTTGTATTATGTTACTACTTTGAAATAAAAGAAAAAACATTTTCGTTTGTAATGAATGTATCAAAATATCAAAGCAGATAAGGTGGATATTAAATAATTGAACAAGATCTTATCAATTACCAAAGTCAAATACAAAATAATCCATTCTTTCTCCCTCTTTGTCTCTCTGCCTCATACAGCAAATAAATAAATAAATAAATAAAGCAGGCATTTGTAGCAACAGTTAATCTGTTTACAAAGTCTATATCACATATCACAGTGACGAAGTTTGAGTTCTGATTCTACTCCTGATTTAAACTCTCTGTTGACACTTGAGCCCCAGTGAGTCACATTAGAGACTACAAATGTGTTCTTTGCTCTTGGGTTTGGTATATATCAGAGCAAGATTTTTCAGGTTATTAGAGACTGAACCAGAAGGTGTGAGATCTTTGCCTATCTCTCTCAATTTCAGTCTCTGCTTTTCAAATGAAATTTAATGAACTGAAAATAGATAGAAAGAAAAGTCCATGTCATTTTAAGAAGAAATTCACAGACTGCACAGATAATTGAAAATAGTTTCCTCCTAGGCAATACTGAATGGGGAGAAGCAAGGCATAAAAGGTGAATGAATGGCCGGCATCGCGGCTCAATAGGCTAATCCTCCGCCTGCGGCACCAGCACACCAGGGTCTAGTCCTGTTCAGGGTGCCAAATTCTGTCCCGGTTGCTCCTCTTCCAGGCCAGCTTTCTGATATGTCCTGGGAGTGCAGTGGAGGATGGCCCAAGTGCTTGGGCCCTGCACCCCATGGGAGACCAGGAGAAGCACCTGGTTCCTGCCATCGGATCAGCACGGTGCACTGGCCACAGCGGCCATTGGATGGTGAACCAACGGAAAAAGGAAGACCTTTCTCTCTGTCTCTCTCTCTCTCACTGTCCACTCTGCCTGCCTGTCAAAAAAAAAAAAGGTGAATGAAGTGTTATGATCTAATTGCACAGATTTGGTACAAAAGCTCTGATCATTATTTGCACATTATACACAAAAGATAAATCAATAGGTTTTAACTAAAACAGAGAGTAAATTTTTAAAAACACATGAATTTAGAATGTGACATTCAGAAGAGGCAGCCCAGAAATAGAGTGTGATTGCAAAGACTGCTTGCAAACTCAGTGTTTGTGGAGGCTAATGTAATTGAATAGTAATGTGAGGAGATATGAATTGACAGAAATCTTTTGCATGAGGTACGCATTGTTAAGAGAATGGCTATCAACAGTAATATGATTTGATAAAAAACATTTGATTCATGCCTCTTAGAAAATGTGCAGCGATTTCTCTTCCTTTGGTATCAATTGATGCTATGCTTGGCCAGCACTTCTAAAATCAGAAAACACAATTTTGTTGCAGTAGTTAAATTCCCTTGGAAATGGGCTAGGACCCAGATGGATATAAAATGGTGGGACAAAGAGATTTACATGGAATTTAGTGGATTTTACTCCATGAAAGTCCTACAGCCACCTGTAGTTGCAGGTGTGAGACCTTCTTTCACTAAGCATCCCGAACAGTCAGCCAAGATACTACAGGCCTATAAAGTAAGAGAATCTCTCAGAAGAAAGGTCTACTCACAGGCTTTCTGATCATTACTGGCCACTAGGTTACCATGCACATGTACAGGTTCTCACCCTCAAAGGTCATGGATGTGCTCATATTCTTTTTTCTTTTTAAAGATTCATTTAGTTATTTGAATGGAAGAGTAGAGATAGGGAGAGAGAGATGAAAGGAGAGAGAGAGAGAGAGAGAGAGAGAGAGAGAGAGAGAGATCTTCCATCCACTGCTTGACTCCCAAAATGGCTGCAATGAATGGATCTGGGCCAGTCCCAGCCAGGAGCCTGGGGCTTCCTCCAGGTCTCCCACATGGGTGAAGGGGCCCTATGACTTGGGCCATCTTCCACTGCTGTTCCAGGTGCATTAGCAGAGAGATGGATAGGAAGTGATGCAGCAGGGATTCAAACCATTGGCCATATGGAATGCCAGCACTGCAGGCAGTGGCTTTAACCAGCTATGTCACAGTTGCTGGCCCCAATGTGCTTATCAGATTAACAATGTTGCTGGACTACAATCATTGTGAGTTGAAATGGGGGCCTTGGATTTTGTAGACTGGGAAAAGCCTCCAGTAGTCTCAGCCATGAACAAATTTTTACATCCCCATTTAAGAAGCGTTAGTGTCTAGTGATCTTCTCATTTGAGTATGAGACTGACAAATGAATTAAAGCATTTTGGGTAGGTCTTCCAAGATAAACATCTCAGGAAGCTGTGCAAAGCTTTCAACAAGAGTTAAGAAGCCAGAGGGTAGCAACTTAAACTGCTCAGGATAATTTGTGGGAAGTTTGGGGACTAGAGCTTGTAATAGGGACTGCAATCAGAACACAATTGGAGGGCAGTTGCTCATGTATGTGGAGGAACGGTGGTCTTTGCATGCTCCATGGTGATATGGACCTGCTGCTCTTGCAATTGGGAAAGATGGACTCCCAAAATCTGGCAGGCTCCTTTGCACTTGAAATGAAGAAACTGCACCCAGCACCCTTCAGAGCAGTGGAATCCAAAGCAATCCCCAAGTGGTTCCCAGCTACTTCTAATCTCTCTTACATGCCACTTTACTAACAGAAAAAAAGTGATTTACCTAACAAACTTGTTTGCACAGTATATTTTAATGTACACATTCTATTGTATATATTATAGATATAACAGAAAAGGCACCTGAAGAGTAATATATTGCATAATCTATCAACTTGTGGTCAAATTAATCTCTTGGTAAAATCCAATATCTGTGTCATATCAGTGCTAATTGATGTACACACATTATTTAATGAGTAGGCCTTATAAGGGAAAGTGGAGCATAATACTACTTGACCTATGAAAGCCAGTTTCTGGGTGGTCAAGCCCTGGCTGTTTCACAAGTTTAGGCATTAAACAAGTATTTTTTCCTGTTATTAAGTCTTTTGTGATGTTCAGATATTAGTAAATTTCTATTGCATTTACAGCAGAAATCACATCAAGGTAAATAATATCTGGAAATATTCAAGGGATGTCATTATTTTGTGTCAGGCACTGTCATTTTTTTCTTTTGTTTTTCTTATCCCATTAAACTTTCAAAATCAGTAAAAACAGAATGAAGAATGAAGAGTACATTGCTCATTATCCCTGATCAGTGATGAAGAAAATTAAACCCAAGTGGGAAAAGAAAACAAAAGTAGCCCATAAACTCAGATTGTAAGTGACAGAAATGGAATTTTAAGTTAGGTATATCTGATGTAGAAATCAAAATCCCTAACCATTAAATATGTTTTCAGGTATTTATTGAGTTTTTCTTTATTCTTGCAAACTTTTTCAAAACTCATCATCTTCCACCTGCCTACATATTATCACATTACATCCACAGAAGACTGCAGTTCAACATTAGCAAATCAATTAATGTGATATATCACATTAACAAACTGCTGAATAAAACCTATGGTTATCTCAATAGATGCAGAGAAAGCATTTGATAGAATACAAAACCCTGGCCAGTACCACGGCTCAATAGGCTAATCCTCCACCTTCAGTGCCAGCACACCAGGTTCTAGTCCTGGTCAGGGCATCGGATTCTGTCCTGGTTGCCCCTCTTCCAGGCCAGCTCTCTACTGTGGCCCGGGAGTGCAGTGGAGGATGGCCCAAGTCTTTGGGCCCTGCACCCACATGGGAGACCAAGACAAGCACCTGGCTCGTGGCTTTGGATCAGCATGGTGTGCTGGCCACCATGCACTGGCCGTGGTGGCCATTGGAGGGTGAAACAACAGCAAAAGGAGGAGCTTTCTCTCTGTCTCTCTCTCTCACTGTCCACTCTGCCTGTCCAAATAAATAAATAAATAAAATAAATTTAAAAAAAGAATATAAAACTCTTTCATTATGAAAACTCTAAGCAAATTGGGTTTAGAAGGAACAGTCCTCAACACAATCAAGACAATTTATGACAAACATATGGCCAGCATCCTATTAAATGTTGAAAAGTTGGAAGCATTCCCACTGAGATCTGGTACCAGAGAGAGATGGCGACTCTCACTGTGGCTATTTATTATAGTCCTGGAAGTTTTAGCAGAGACAGTAGGCAAGATAAAGAAATCAAAGGGATATAAATTAGGAAGGAGGAAGTCACTATCCGTATTTGCAGACAACATGATTCTATATATAGGGGATCCAAAAAACTCCACTAAGAGACTATTGGAACTTATAGAAGAGTTTGGTAAAGTAGCAGGATATAAAGGTAATACACTAAAATCAACAGCCTTTGTACACACAGAAAATTCCATGGTTGTTAAGGAACTTCTAGCATAAATCGCATTCAAAATACCTACAAAATAATCAAATATCTTAAAATAAATTTAAACTAGAATGTCAAAGACCTCCATGATGAGAATTAACAATATTAAAGAAAGAAATAGAATATACAAAAATATGAAAAAAAATCTTCCATGTTCATGGATTGAAAGAATCAATATCATCAAAATGTCCATTTTTTTCCAAAAGCAATTTACAGATTCAATGTAATACCAATCAAAATACCAAAGACATTCTCAGATCTAGGAAAAATGATGCTGAAATTCATATGGAGGAACAGGAGACCTAGAATAGCTAAAGACATCTTGTACAACAAAAACAAAGCCAGAGATATCACAATACCAGGTTTCAAGACCTCCTACAGGGCAGTTATAATCAAAACAGCTTGGTATTTGTACAAAAATAGATGGATAGAACAATGGAACAGAATAGAAACACCAGAAATCAATCCAAACATCTACAACTAACTTATATTTGATCAATGATCTAAAACCAATCCCTGGAGCAAGTACAGTTTCTTCAGCAACTTGTACTGAGAAAATTGGATTTCCACAGGCAGAAGTATAAAGCAAAACAACTTATATAGAAATCCACTCAACATGGAATAGAGATCTAAATCCATGACCTGACACCATCAAAGTAATTAAGAACATTGGGGAAACCCTGCAAGATATTGGCACATTGAAGAGTTCTTGGAAAACAGCCCAGGGGCACAGACTGTCAAAGCCAAAATTAACAATTGGGATTACATCAAATTGAGAAGTTTTCTTATGGCAAAAGAAACAGGAATGTGAAGAGGTAACCAACAGAATGGGAGAAATTATTTGTAAATTATGCATCTTATGAAGGATTAATAACCAGAATCTACGAAGAGATCAAAAAACTCCATAACAACAAAACAAACAACCCAGTTAAGAGATAGGCAAAGAGGAAGTCCAAATGTCTATTAGACTCAGGAAAAAATATTCAGTATCATTAGATATCAGGGAAATGCAAATCAAAACTACAGTGAAGTTAAATCTCACTCCTGATAGAATGGCTTACATACAGAAATCAACAAACAGCAAATGCTGGTGAGGATGTAGGGAAAAAGGTACCTTAATCTACTGTTGGTAGGAGTGCAAATTGGTAAAGTCATTATGGAATACAGTTTGGAGATACCTCAGAAATCTGAATATAGTCCTACTATGCAACCCAGCCATCCTACCCTTTGGAATTTACCCAAGGAAAATGAAATCAGCAAATTAAAGAGCTATCTGTGCGGGGGGCGGGGGGGGGCTCCAACCAAAAAGGAAACAAAGTTGCTAAGCCTTCACTCGACAAGGCCTCTAAGCCTTTGCTCGAGTTTGCCGCACTTCCGCATCTCAGTGACTCAGCGTTTCCAACAATCTAAGATGGCCCCTGGGGGAGGTACTTAGCCTGACAGGAGACTTCTGTATTTGTGAACAGTATGTGTTCTCAGCTGTGATAGGCCCTTGAGGGCGTGCCCGGCTCATGTCCTGCCTTACCTTTCAGCTGGTTGGCTCAGTTCCCTTGTGCCCTGGACAGCCCCCTTTCTGTGTCTATAAAAGCTCTTCCCCTCCCAATAAAGTCGAGAACCCAGCTGTGCCCTGGGCATTGACTGATCTCCCGGCTCTGGTGTGGTTCCTTTGCCATCAACACTCATCATCCTGCTTGGCCCCTGAGCTCCCCAGGCTGGCCCTGAGAAGCTCTATCGGACCTGCTGCCCTGTGCCGAGCAGCATATCTGTACCTCCATGTTTATTGCAGTTCAATTCACAATAGCTAAGACATAGAATCAACCTCAATGCCCATCAATGGAAGACTGGATAATGAAATTATGGGATATGTATCTATGGAATACTACACAATGGTAAAAAAATGAAATCTGGTCATTTGTAACAAAATGGATGAATCTGGAAAACATCATACTTAGTATAATAAGCCAATCCCAAAGGGAAAAATATCATATGTTCTCCCTGATCTGTGACAACTAACGGAGCACCTAAAAGAAAACTATAACTGAAATTGACACTATAAGAAGCAATGACTTGATCAGCGCTTGTCTTGACTGTGAAGGAAAAGTTCATTTTTTTATGATTTTCTTTTTCTAATTGATACCATCAGTTGAACTCTTAATACAGAATTATTCATAGACGTTTATATCCAATTGAAAATAGACCCTAGTAAAAAAAAAATAAGGGTTGGAATAAAAGAAGGAGGAGATGTGCAATTAAGCACACATCCCCCTGGACTTATTTGTAAGGATAAAGCTAAAAACTTGCCATGGGACTCCAAATCCCACTAAGCTCATTGGTACTAATGCCTTCTTATATGTTAAAGTCATCATGTTAAGTGTGTAACTGATTATATAGATAGGATTTAGTGTCAAACAGGTCACATAAAAAAGACCAAGTGTCTGGTAATAACAATAGATAGAATTATAAAGGAGAGAATGATCCAACATGGGAAGTAGCCACACAGCAGACATATAATGATAAATGCCCTAAACAGAACTCTGGCCTCAGACTTAGCCCTTAATGCATTCAGATCTGGCTGAAAAGCCCATGAGAGCATTTCAGGTGTGGAAAACCCAGACACGGTGGCAAAAGATGACCTAAATGAAAGATCTCTGTGAGTCAGATCCCAGTGGAAAGATGGGGCCATCAAAGAAGGATGTACTTTTCTCTGAAGGGAGGAGAGAACTTCCACCTTGCTTGTGTCACTGTCTAAATACTGATGGAATTTGGAAACAAAAGGCTTCCATAGCCTTGGCAGCTCATGGCAAAAGCCTCAGGTGATCACTGACATCATAAATAAGAGTGTCAATTGTTAAATCAACAGTGGGAGTCACTGTGCCCTTACTCCCCATGTAGGACCTCTGTTCTTAATGAGTTGTACTAAGAGAATTAACTGTAAAGCTTGTCTTCAAGCAGTACTTTATACTTTGCTTGTGTGCATGCAAACTGTTGTAATCTTTACTTAGTATTGTGTTGGTCTTCTGTATATAAAGATAATTAAAAATGAATCTTAATGAATAATGGGATGAGAGAGTGAGCAGGAAATGGGAAAGGAGTCACAGTGGGAGGGCGGGTATGGGAAGAAGAACCACTATATTCCAAAAGCTGTACCTATGAAATATGTATTCATTAAATAAAAGCTTTCTTAAAAAAACAGATGGCTGATGACTTTCCTTTTAAAGATGTCTCCTATTCAATACTAACTTCCTATTCGGGCCATCTCTTCTCCCACTCCAGATGCATAATTGAAGTCAACAGGGTGACTTTCCTAAAGAGGTTCATACCACCCTTATGATGTCCCCATCTATGTGGCCAGGACTTAATTCCCAATGCTAATTATAAAACCCCTCCTGTCAGTTTCTATGTGCCTCCCAATGGGAAAACTCCCTTCTGGTTTGTATAGCACATTTTCTAGGTACTCAAAAAAAATGCTCTTTCCATTACCTTAACAAACTATATAATCCACTTTTTAGATCTATTTCCTCTAGTCTTGAAGTTATGAAATTCTATATGGCCATCACATGAAACCTCAAATGGAGACAGTTTCTGTGAGCTGCAATTGTGTCACCTTTGAAAGGCCATCTTCTGCTGGAACCCTGTCTTGACCTCTGGCCCCTACTTCACCCCTACTCAGATTGAAGAACACAGAAATGTCCTTTTCCTACCCCTGAAAGAAAACAGGGTTTCCATAAACAGAAGAAGGAAATGTGGGTGCACATGACTAGAAACAGGCCAGATGAACTCCATTCCACAGCTCCTTGACAGCACATACACAGTAAACAAAAAGTGAATGCTCTTTCTCTGTAGCAACCAGACATACACCTATATGCCTATTAACTGAGCATTAATTTGTTTAATTGATTTCCTATTTCCCCTTATTTTCCTCTTCATTTGAGCCAGCTTCTCCACCATGGGCAATGTGTTTAATATCTCCTTTTATCCTCATAATCTTAGTGCTCCTATTCCTACCATGTATAATTAACATATTTCAAAAGTCCTCACAGGAGCCAATGACTGCTACATTCCAAACCACCACACTGAAACAACACAAGACTGCTGCTTCAATCAATGCATTCCAGAAAATAGATACCCTGACCCATATCAATGCCCATTATCAGCAGGAGGTAGCCATAAAGAAACCAGTGCTCCATCTCCTTATCTATATTCAGTGTCAAGATTGATGGAACAAGGATATAGTCTCACCATGTTAGCTTCTATTTATCCCTGTCATCTTTGAAGAGGCCAGTTTAGTCTCACACCTTGTATTTTTCATCACCCCATCCACTTCATTCTTTCCCAGGTTTGAAAGCCAGCAAAAGGCTTGGAAAACCTGTATGGAGAATCTAAGTCCTCCTACTGCCCCCTTCTGAACCATTGGCCCATCCTAAGCTGCCTAGCAGCTGCCTAGCAGAATGGTTTCCCTAGTATGTGTTCAGTCTGTGTGCATGCTGGCAGTTGGTTACCCACCTCTGCAAATTTATTTTCTTTTAATTAAGTTTGGCTGTGAGTTCATATCCTATCTCATCTCTGTTCTGTATCCCTTTTCCTTACAATGACAGAAATTAAATATGGCATCTACTTATAAGATTCATAGAATTAGTTGAGAGGCAACTTCCAGGATCCATGGAAAGTTTCCAATGGGATAGAATCCACCTAGTTCATAGCATTCATGTAATCAGTAGCACTTTTCCCACTGGCCTTGTCTCACCTCCAGAATGCATTTTTCTACTCTCTCACTTTTTATTCTAGGATCACTTTTCAAGTAAACTGCTCCTACCTGCTCTTGTTTAACCTGTGTTTTGGGAAATACAGAGCAAAACGAAGATGGAAAGAAACCAAAGCAGATAAAAACAGACCCTGCTGAGATCAACTCATTGATAATGATACAAAGTTCATTCAGAGAACAAGCAATCATTTCAGAAAGAGGACAATACTCTATGTCAGCTACCTCACCACAATCACCCAGTTCAAGAGATTATATACACACAAGTCAGCAAAAAGATGAGTACATAACTCAATAGAAGACAGGATCCAAACAGGAATAATAAAAACATAACACTGATCTTTAGAAGAAAGGCACTTTTAGAGGCATTCATGATCAGAATTATTTGGAAAGTAAAAAGAAATGCCTTAGGGCCAGTGCTGTGGTGCAGTGGGTTAAAACCCTGGCCTGAAGCACCAGTATCCCATATGGGTGCTGGTTCTTGTACCGTATGCTCCTCTTCTGATCCAGCTCTCTGTTATGGCCTGGGAAAGCAATACAAGATGGCCCAAGTCCTTGGGTCCCTGCATCCACTTGGAAGACCTGGAAGAAGCTTTTGGTTCCTGGCTTTGGATTAGCATAGCTATGGCTGTTGCAGCCATCTGGGGAGAGAACCAGTGGATGGAAGACCTCTCTCTCTGACTCTACCTCTCTCTGTAACTCTGTCTTTTAAATAAATAAAATAAATCTTTAAAAAAATAAATGCTTCAGTCTAATTTTAAGAGTGATATCTAAAGTCACAACACATGGCTAATGTTCCACAAAAGATGCTTTAATTAAATAATAATAATATGGGAATACTTAAAGCTGAATCAGGAATCTCTCTTTTCATTCTGAAGGGAAAGCCTGTAGCACTTCCTACAACTTTCCCAGAAGATATAATCACTCCCTTGACATTTACCACTTAAGATTTGTTCATTTGGGGCAGAGCCAAGATGGCGGAATAGTGAGGATGCGCACTAGCAGTCCGCAAAAAGATAGTTTAATAAAAACAGAGTTACTGTAGTCTCTGGAAAAATCTCAGCGAAAAAATGCAGAGGAAATTCTTCCAGACCTAGGGTAAAGTAAGTTTGCGGATGGCAAATCGTGCCACAGTGGGACGGCGCGCGACCACCGGCTGGGGCGGGAGGCGGGCTGAACAAAGTCGCCGCAGGATCTGCACGCGCTTGAACGGGAGCCAATACAGGGATCCCGAGACATTGGTGGGCGGAAGCAGACCCCCACGGGGGGAAACAGCACAATTGAGGGGAGCCCGCATGGACACTAGCCTCTCTCGTCGCCCACCTTGCAAAGTTGAACTTGATTGAACACAGTGGGACGGCTTGCGCCCGCCGGCTGGGACAGGAGGCGGGCTGAACAAAGTCGCCGCAGGATCTGCGCGCTTGAACGGGAGCCAATACAGGGATCCCGAGACATTG
>CM027394.1:64277927-64300979 GCA_015711505.1 Sylvilagus bachmani
AAAAAAAAAAAAAAAGAAATCTATCAGTATCCAATCAATTTTGAGGGACCCAACCTGATGACTTCATCTAATCCTAATTACCTCCCAAAGGCTCCACCTATAAACACTATCATATGATTAAATCTCCACCTTTTTAATGCCTCAAACAGGGAATTGTCCTCAACAAATGATATTCAAACCACTTCAATATACAATCAAATATTAGTGAGCTTTACTATTTTTTTTCACTAATGGTACAATATGTGCTAACTGTGAAGGCATACTGTTACATGAAATAAACCATTACAAAATGACAAATGTTTTGTGAATCCACTTGTATGAGACTGCTAGAGAAAAATTCATAGAGATATATAAAGTAGAGAAGTGACTGCCATGGTCTGTGGTGGAGGGGAATAGGAATTTAGTGTTTGATGCACACAAAGACTTACCTGGGGAGATTAAAAAATATTTAGATAGATAGCATTGATTATTGCAAAAGAATGTTTATATGCTTACTGCCATAGAAATATACACTTTAAAATGCCAAATAGTAGCATATGCATCTTATCACAGTAAAATATTTGATTTTAACAAACTGCTTACAGAGTTCTCATCCATAATCTATTGCTATGATAAAAGTATACATCTATTTTTCAATATGTAACTACATGATGTAGTTACATGAAATGTATTGTATGAAATTGGTATAACTACATGAAATAACATGATGAAACCTTTAAAAGTTTGAAAACATGACAACTCATTTTTAGGCCAGAAACATGAAATTTTGTATTAAGACAAAATGCAAATAAAATTGTGTGTGTGTGTACACACATACGGAAAAAGCTATATCTAAAATGTAATCATATTTATTTACTTTTATTTGAAAGGGAGAGAGAGAGAGAAATAGACATACAGACATAGAAATTCTATTAGTTTGCATCAGTTTGTTTACTCCCCAAATGCCTACAACAGTCAAGGCTGGGCCAGGCTGAAGTTAGGTTTTTGGAAATCAATCTGGGTCTCTTAGGTTGTTCACAGAGACTTAAGTATTTGAATCATCACAAGCTATCTCCCAGCGTTTGCATTCACAGGAAGCTGGAATAGGAAGCTGATTCAGGACTTTAACACACACACTCTATATGAAATTCAGTTCAAGGCCAGAACACATATTTCAAAATTGTTATTATTTATTTTCATTTTGATTGAAAGGAAGAGAGAGAATATCTTCTATCTTCCAGTTCATTCCCACAAAATTTTCTTCATACAAAACCAACCCAGGATACTGGAACTTGAGTGGATCACCCATTTGGGAGGCAGGAATTCAAATACTTTAGCTATCATCCACTGCCTTGCAGGATGCACATTAGCAGGAAATGGAAGAGAAGAAAAGTAGTTGGGTCTCTAAATCAAGCACTCTAATATGGTATGTGTCATCCTATGTGGCAACTTAAACTTTTGTAACAAAGGCTTACTACCAAAGAGGCATCTTAATCACCAGGAAAAATGTTCCACACAAATAAAAATTTATTAAAATTGTGTTCCATGTCTCCTTGTTTATGTATCTCTCTTTTGACTTTGGTTATCATGTACCTCCTAACTACTGATCGCTTTCTCCCACTGACTCCTAAGCCTAAAACTACAATCCTGGAGGGATTAAAATCTTAAGGCAGAGCTAATACCTTCTTCAACATGTTTACCAAAGGTGATATATCTCATTTTTTTTGCTAAAGATTTTATTTATTTATTTGAGAGGTAGAGTTACAGACAATGAGAGGGAGAGACAGAGAGAGATCTTCCTTCTGTTGGTTCACTTCCCAGCTGGCTGCAATGGTCAGAGCTGGGCTGATCTGAAGCCAAGAGCCAGGAGCTTCTTCTGGGTCTCCCATGTGGGTGCAGGGGCCCAACCACTTGGGCCATCTTCCACTTCTTTCCCAGGTCATAACAGAGAGCTGGATTGGAAGAGGAGCAGCCAGGACTAGAACTGGTGCCCATATGGGATGCCGGTGCTTCAGGCCAGGGTTTTAACCCACTGTGCCACAGCACCAGCCTCTATATCTCATTTTTTAAATGAAAGTGATATTCATTACTTACATCCTAGTTTATAAATATATCAGGAACATATTTAATGTAGTTCATAGATAATTCTAAGAATATAACAATCTGTACCATTTCTTCCTCTTTTTATACACTGTACTCAGATATTAGAATGAATATTTAAAATAAAAAAGCAAAAGTAGCATGATTTGTCATCAGATGAAGTTATACATGAGAAAGTGGGAGGAAAGTAGGAAAAAAATCCCATCTTGATGATTTTGCCAAGGCTAGCTCACAGTAATACCTTATGCATGTAAATGGAGAAATGAATATTGTGGCTTTCATTTTAGATATTTGTAGGTAAAAGACTCTCTCTCTCTCTCTCTCTCTCTCTCTCTCTCTTTCTCTATCTATCTCTATCTCTCTCCCTCCCTCTCTCCTTTTGCCTCTCTGCAACTCTGCCTCTCCAAAGAATAAATAAATCTTTAAAGATTTTTAGGTTTATTATTGTTGGATTTAAGTTTCTGAGGGTGCATTTTTCCTAAGTGCTAGTTTTGAGGTATGTTACATTAAAATTTTCAATGTCTTAGTAAAACCTCCCCATATTTGCTGTTCTACAGTATTATAAACTATATTTACTATATTTCTTTACTTATATTCAGTGTTTATATTTTAGAAACTATAAATATTGGATAACAAACATTCATTTCAGATTATATTTTGTCATTTGCTCATATGTCACCATATGGATTACTGTACTGATTTTACCTGTATATACCTATCGAACATTTTCATGATACTCTGTGTATGTGTATATTGCTCTTTGTGTTATATGTATGTTCAAGAGTGCACTAATTTTTTCCCAAATAGATCTTTTATTTAAGGAAAACAATTTCATAAGTACAACTTTGGAATATACCCATTCTTCTCACCAAACCCACCCTCCCATCACACTTCCATACCTCCTCCTCCTCCCATGCCCCTGCTCAGTCCCATTCCCCATTAAGATTCATTTTCTATTAATTTTAACACAGAATACCAACTCTATACTACATAAAGATTTCAAAATTTTGCGCGCGCACGCACACACACACACACACACACAATCTGAAAACAAGTTTTACAGTTAATTCTCATAATACAACTCATTGAGGACAGAGATCCTGCATGGGAAGTTAGTGCACAAGGACTCCTGCTGTTGACAATACTCTTACATATGATGACAGTAACTACATGAGTCTCTTAACATGAGCTACCTAGGCTATGCAAACCTTTTGAATCCACACTCTTTTCAGTATTTAGACAAGGCCATAAACAAAGCGGAAATTCTCTCCTTCCATCAGAGAAAAGTACATCCTTCTTTGATGGCCACTTCTTTCTGCAGAGGTCTCACTCACAGAAATCCTTCATGTAGAACAATTTTTGCCACAGTGTCCTGGCTTTCCATACCTGAAATGCTCTAATTGGATTTTTAACCCAGACCAAGATGCCTTAAGGGCTAATTCTGAGGTCAGAGTGCTACTTAAATCTATTGACATTCTATGAGTCTGCTGTGTGGACTGCTTCCCAAGTTGGAACATTCTCTCCTTTTCAATGCTATTATTATTACCAAACACTTGATCATATTTATATGATCACTTTAACACTTAATCCTACTTATATGTTCACTTTAGCACTTAATATGATCACTTTACCACTTAAGATGACATTTTTACCACCCAGCTTAATTGGATTTGGGGCCCTATGGCAAGTTTTTAAACTATATCCTTAGAAGCAGGTCCATAGTTACAGTTACAAACTTCTTCCTCCCTCTCTTATTCCCACTCTTATTTTTTACTGAAATTTATCCTCAATTGACCTTAGACACATATTATTAACTATGTGAAGTAAAGAGATCAACAAGTAGTATGAAGAAAAAAAACTGTTCTTCAACAGTCAAGATAAGTGCTGCACAAGGCATTGCTTCTCAAAGTGTCAATTTCACTACTACAAATTTCATTTTAGATGCACTATTAGTTCTCACAGATCAAAGAGAACATATGGTAGTTATCCATTTGCGACTGGCTTATTTCACTAAGTATGAAGTATTCCAGATCCATCCATTTTGTTGCAAATGACCAGGTTTAATTTCTTTACTGCTGTGTACATAGTGTACATAATGTACATATTCCATAATTTCTAAATTTCATAGTGTAAATATGCCATAATTTCCTTATTCAGTCTTTGGTTGATGGGCATGTAGGGTGATTTCATGTCTTAGTTTTGGTGAATTGAGCTGCAATAAGCATGGATGTGCATATAATTCTTTTATTTACTGATTTCCTTGGGTAAATTACCAGGAGTAGGATGGCTGGGTCATTTGGTAGGTCTGTATTCAGATTTCAGTATCTCCATACTGTCTTCCATAGTAGCTTTACCAGTTTGCATTCTCCCCAACAGTGGATTAGGATATCTTTTCCCCCACATCTTTGCCAGTATTTGTTGTTTGTTGATTTCTGTATGAAAGCCATTCTAATAAGAATGAGGTGAAACCTTAATGTGGTTTTGACTTGTATTTCCCTGATGGCTAGTAATCCTGAACATTTTTTCATGAGTCTGTTGGCCACTTGGATTTCCACTTTAGAAAAATGTCTGTTTAAGTCCTTTGCCCATTTCTTAAGTGTGTTGTTCATTTTGTTGTTGTTTTGGAGTTTCTTGAACTCTTTATATATTCTGGTTATTAGTCCTTTATCAGTTGCATAGCTTGTAAATAATTTCTCCCATTCTGTCAGTTGCCTCTTAACTTTCTTGAGTGTTTATTTAAAAAAAAAGATTTATTTTATTTATTTGAAAGAGTTACAGAGACAGGTTGATACAGAGAGAGAAGTCTTCCATTCTCTGGTTCATTCCTTAGATGGCTGCAATGGCTGGAACTGTGCCTATCCGATGCTAGGAGCCAGGGGCTTCTTCTGTGTCTCCCATCTGGGTGCAGGGGCCCAAGTATTTGGGCCATCTTCTACTGCTTTCCCAGGCCAGAGCAGAGAGCTGGATCAGAAGAGGAGTATCCAGGACTAGAACTGGCGCCCATATGGGATGCCAGCACTTCAGACCAGGTCTTTAACCCTCTGCGCCACAGTGCCAGCCCCTGAGTGTTTCTTTTGCAGTACAGAAGCTTGTCGATTTGATGGAATCCTATCTGTTAATATTGGCTTTGATTGTGCTTCTGGGGTCTTTTCCAAGAACTCTTTTCCTGTGCCAATGTTTTACAGGGTATCCCAATGTTCTCTCATAATTTGATGATGTCAGGTCATCAATTTAGGTCTTTAATCTATTTTGAGTGTATTTTTGTTTAAGATGTAAGGAGGGGTCTGGTTTCATACTTCTGTATGTGGAAATCCAGTTTCCAGCATGATTTGTTGAAGAGACTGTCCAGCTCTCTTCTGTGGCCTGGGAGAGTAGTGAAGGATGGACCAAGTGCTTGGGCCCCTGCACCCACATGGGAGACCAGGAAGAAGCGCCTGGCTTCTGGCTTCGGATTGGTGCAACGCTGGCTGTAAGGGCCATTTGGGGGGTGAACCAACGGAAGGGAGACCTTTCTCTCTCTCTCTCTCTCTCTCTCTCTCTCTCTCTGTAACTCTACCTGTCAAATAAATAAATAAACAAAATTATTTTTATTTCCAGCTAAATTGAATCTATTTATACTGAAATGCAATAAACTCATTAACAGGCCATTAGAATTGGTAGATAATGAGTGTAAATTTGCAGGATACAAAGTAGACATAAACAAATCAGAAATATTTATAAATACTTATAATATTGTGAACTCACTAAAAAAGAAATTATAGGAGAAATTAAATTCACACTAAGAAAATAAAATACCATGGAATAAATTTGACTTAAGATATGAAACACCTCTGCAACAAAAATTGCAAAACCATGATAAAATAAATTGAAGTAAAATAAAAGGTGGAAAGACCTCTCAAGTTCACGGATTGAAGTAATTCCTAATATTTCCATACTGCTAAAGTTAATTTACATATACAGCATGAGATCCATCAAAATCAATAAAATTCCTCACATATCTAGGAAAAAAACTAAAATTCATATGGACTAACAAAAGCTCTCATACATCCAAAGCAATCTAAGGAAATAATACAATACTACACATGAATTCAATACATATTACAGAAGTTTGATAAGGGCTGGCATAAAAACAAATATATTGACCAGTGTATGAGAATAGAGGATCCCAGAAAGAAGTCCACATATCTACAGACAATGGATCTTTCACAAAGGTAACAAAAATACACAGGAGGGGCTGGTGCTGTGGCGTAGTGGGTAAAGCCACTTCCTGCAGTGCTAGCATCCCTTATGGGTGCTGGGTCTACTTCCAATCCAGCTCACAGCTATGGCCTGGGGGAGGCGGGTAGTGAAAGATGGCCCAAGTGCTTGGGCCCCTGAACCCACGTGGAGACCCAGAAGAAGCTCCTGGCTTCTGGCTTCAGATTGGAGCAGCTCCAGGCGTTGTGGACAATTGGGGAGTGAACCAGAGGATGGAAGACCTCTCTCTTTCTTTCTTTCTCTCTCTCTCTGACTCTCCTTCTCTCTCTATGTAACTCTGACTTTCAAATAAATAAATAAATCTTTAAAAAATACACAAGGAAAATAATAGTCTCTTCAGTAAATTTTCCAGAGTAAACTGGGTGTCCATATGAAAATAACTAAACCTAGATTATCTCTCCTTTTACCTGAAATAAAATCAACTGCAAGTGAGTCAGGATCTAAATGTAAGACCTAAAACTCACAAAATGTAAGGAAAACTCTATAAGACATTGACATAAGTAATGGCTTTTTTATAAGTTCCCCAAGAAACAGGCAACAAAAGCACAAATATAGAAATTTTATATCAAACTAATATTCTTCACCAGAAAGGAAACAATCATCAGAGTGAAGATAAAATAATCCTCTTAACTTCTAAAAATCTGGCATCATCTTAACCCCAAAACCAGAAAAATATTCTAGAAAGTGAACTATAGATCAATTATCCTCCATGATCACAGATACAAAAACCATCAACAAAATACCAGCTACTTGAATGAAACAAAATGTCAGAAATATCCTTCACTTGGACCAAGTGGGAAACACAAGATAAAATACAATACCCTGTCTTGATAAAAACCTGAAGCAGGGGACACTGCTGTGGCCTAGCAGGTAGAGCCACCATCTGCAGTGCTGGCACCCCATGTGGGCATCAGTTCATGAACTGTTCGCTCCTCTTCTGATCTAGCTCTCTGCTATGGCCTGGGAAAGCAGTGGAAAATGACCCAAGTCTTGGGTACCTGCACCCATGTGGGAAACCCGCATGACTCTCCAGATTCCTGGCTTTGGATTGGTGCAATTCTGGCCATTGTGGCCATCTGGGAAGTGAACCAGTTGATGGAAGATCTCTCTCTCTCTCTCTCTCTCTCTCTCTGTCTCTCTCTCTCTTTCTCTCTCTCTCTCTGTCTCTCTCTGCCTATGCCTCTCTGTGGCACCAGCTTTCAAATAAATACATAAAAATTAAAAAAAAAAACCTTAAGCAAATTGGATGTAGAATGAACATTCCTCAACACAATCAATGCAATTTATGACAAACCCATTGCTAGAAACTTATTGAGTGGGTAAAAGTTGCAAACATTTCCACAAGGATCCAGATCCAGGCAAGGATAGCCAATATCATCATTGCTATTCAATATAGTTCTAGAAGTTTTAACTAGAGTCATTAAGAAAGGAAAATAAATCAAAGGGATACAAATTGGAAAGGAGAAAGTCATTTTTTTCCTGCTTGTTGATGATATGATCCTACAACTATAGGGAAATCAAAAGACTCCACTGAGAGAATATTAGAACTCATCAGAGTTTGATAATGTTGCAGGATATAACATCAATACACAACAATAATAGCCTTTGTGAAAAGAGACAATGCTATGGCTGAGAAATAATATGGATGGTCAGTCTCATTCACAATAATTACAATAAACTTAAACACCTTAGAATAAATTTAAGGAGGTAAGAAGATCTCTATGATGAAAATTACAAATCATTAAAAAGGAAATAGGCTGCTTTCTGAGGCCACAGCAGAGAGCTGGATTGGAAGTGGAGCAGCCGGGACTGGAACTGGCACCATATGGGATGCCAGCACTGCAGGCGGCAGCTTTACCTGCTACCCCACAGCACCAGCCCCCTGCATAGTTTTTCCATAATATACATTTGCCTTAAACTTTATGAAGGTCCCTCATATATACTAATAAAAAAAAGGAAATAGAAGACATAAAAAATGGGAAAACCACCCATGTTCGGGGATTAGAAAAATAATATCATCAAAATGCCCATACTACTGACAGTAGTAAATTTAGTTTCAATGTGATCCCAATCAAAATATCAACGGCATTCTTATGATATCTAGGAAAATGATGATAAAATTCATATAGAAGGACAAGAGACCCTGAATAGCTAAAGCAATATTAAAGAACAAAAGAAAAATGGAGACATTACAATACCAGTTTTCCAGACAACTATGTATGTATGTACAACTGCAGATGTATTTAAAACAGCCTTGTACTGGTATAAAAATAGATACGTAGACCAATGGAACATAACAGAAACTCTAGAAATTAACTAAAACATCTACAAATGAGCTAAAATGTAACCCAGGAGAAAGGACAGTCTCTTAAACAAATAGTGCTGGGAAAATTGGATATCCACATTCAGAAGTATGAAACAAGACCTCTCCCTTACACCTTATATAAAAATCAACTATTAATGGATCAATGATCTAAACTGGCAACCTAATATGAAATTAAAATATGAAAAAGTTGGGAAAATATTGCAGGCCATTAGCTTAGACAAAGACTTCTTGGTAAAGATGCCAGAAGCACAGGCAATCGAAGCAAAAATAAACAAACAGGATTACATCAATCTTAGAAGCTTTTTCATTGTAAAGGAAACACACAACAAAACCAACAGAATGGAGGAAAGTATTTCCATATACGCTACTGATAGTAACTGATAAAAGATGAATATCCAGAATTCATAAAAAGTACAAGAAAATAACAACAAAACAGTCTGGTTAAGCAATGGGCAAAGGACATGAAAGGCATTTTTCAAAGGATGGCATTCAAAGGGTCAATAGTCACATGCAAAAATACTGAGGATCACTAATCATCAGGGAAATACAATTCAAAACCACAATGAGATTTTTTTTCATCCCAGTTAGAGAGTGGCTATCACTCAAAAATCATGAATTCTAGTGAGGATATGGAGAAAATAATGCTCTAATACACTGTTGGTAAGATTATTAACTAATAAGATCATTATGGAACACAGTATGGAATTTGCCCAGAAATCTGCAAATAGATCTATCATATGACCCAGCCATTCCACTCTTATATATTTATCCAAATGAAATAAAATCAGCATATGAAAGACTTTTCTCTACCACTATGTTTATTGCAGCTCAATTCATAATAGCTAAGATGTAGAATAAACCTATAGGTCATAAATTGGTTACTGGTTAAAGAAAATGTGGAATACATACACATTGTAATGCTACTCAGCTGTGTAAATGAATCAGATCATGTCTTTTGCAATTAAATATATGCAGTTGGAAGCTATGATGCTCAGTGAAATAAGCCAGTCCAAAAACCACAAAAATCACATATTTTCTCTGAGTTGTAATTAATATACAGATCACAAAAAGGTAACATATATGAGTAAAATTGTCATTGTGAGACTCATACTAACATTGAATTTGAAGTCAGGAGACCCCTGTCAGTCTGTCTCCTTCAAAAATCTTTTTGCAAATAAGGGTTAATCTGTGGAACTCAGTTTCCTCAACTGTAAAGTAAGCATAATATTTAGTATAATATTTAGGCCATTTCCATACTTCTTGGTTTAAATTGAAGATTTGAAAATAGAGAGATATGAAGGGTGAGTGGTGAGCACTTGTTGGCAGCCAGACATATTCATTCACCACTCACAGTGCAGCCCTTTCCAGTCCAAGTGACACCAATAGGGAGTAGCAAAAGGTCAGGATTCAAGGAAGGGGATATATAGAAAAGAGGTAGGATTCAAGGATTCAAATTTTTAGAAACTAGGAACACTTGACTGCCCCTATGGAAGAGCAGATTTATCCTAAGTAGGTATAAGTAATGTCAAAGGACATATATATGGGTTCAGACCATCAGACAACAGCATTCAAGTCTGACTTCTTATTCTAACCTTCTGAAAACTTTGTCTAATCTTGGTGGGGTTATGTTGAGAAAGAAAAGGATGATATCTCTAAATGATTCCAATACCATTTCTGGCATATCTGAGGAACTCACAGACATCTAAAAAACAGAGACTTTAAAAGGTCATCAGGACTATCTTCCCAACACAATTCCAGAGTGAATGTCTGATATATTTCATTAAAGTCTTCCAAGGATGTATGAAGAGGGCTTCAAAAAGCTCATAGAAAACAAGTATTGTAAAAAAAAAATGAAGGCTATATTGTGGAATAGTGGGTAAACCTGCCGCCTGTGATATTGGCATCCCATATGGGTGCCAGTTCCTTTCCTGGCTGCTCCACTTCTTATCCAGCTCCCTCATAATGGCCTAGGAAAGGCAGTGGAAGATAGCCTAATGACTCTGGACCCCTGCCACCTGGAAAAATTTCCTTCCTGCTGGCTTTGAGCTCTCTGTCCCACCCCTGTTCATTGCAGCCATTTGGGAGAGTGAACCAATAGATGTAAGACTTCTCTCTTTCTTTCTCTCTCTCTCTTTCTCTATGTTAATGCTTTTAAATAAATAAATCTTTTTAAAAATCATGCATGATTTTAAAAAAATTGTAAAAGGTCCATTTCTCTTTGAACTCCATTTTCATGAACTTTTGAAGTCACCCTGTTAGCATAAAATACTGCCAGCTGGGTGAACAACCTACTTTGTCATTGAAAGTGATGAAAAGTAGAAACAGTGTTAATGAAATCTGCAGACACAAAAGAGTTTTATGATATCCTATATTCATAATTCCCAAAAGATGAATGCTGAAGTATAAGGAACAAAATAAAACCTGTACACTACAGCAATACAGACCATTCCATGTGAGGTTTTTTCCTTAAAAATCTTCCAAATTTTTAGTTATTGTTAATCAAACTTGGCAAATGGGAGGACACATAGAAAAGGCCTATTCTAAGAAAGCATAAATCTATCACTGTGGCAATAGTTTTCATTCATGCTTCCTTTATCTTCCTAGAATTTTCTACTAAATTAATGTCATAGTTATCACATGGATTTTTCCAATTTCTTGACAACTTTCCATGAAGGTTGAAGGTTATTTTATGTGTATTTTTCTATACTTTGACTAATGTCATAAATTTAATGATCATGCTTATGACCCATGAATATTTTAAAACAAAAATGTAGAATTATAGTTATACATACATCATCTGAGAATCTGCAAAACCTCCAAAGCACATCAATAATAATTTGAGTCATTAACAAGAGGCATTTGATTTAGTTTAATTGTAGTAGCTAATGTGTCATTTCTATGTGGCAAATTACAGAAGTAATTCAAAAATTATTGAGCATTCAAGACTTACAATTGATCCATGCCTAAAGACTTCTAACATGACAGTGAAGAGTTCTATAAACCTTCATTTCAGTAAAATTTGTGAAAATTACTTAATAAGAAAACAACAACAAAAAGAACTCAACCACTCAACATTGTGTAAATGTTCACAAGAACATACAGCAAATTAGGAATCATTTATTGAAAAAAAATCTGTTATGCTACAGGAAATACAGGGAAATTCAACCTTATGAATCACCAGATCTGTTCCCTTCCTCTATCTTCCTGACTCAGTAAAAAGAAAATTACACTCCACACAAATTCAGCCCAGAACACTGTGCTCTCTCTCCTGCCAGCTGCCAGTTGGGTTAATTTCCTGGATATGACAAGATATTCTCATTTTTCCTGTAGCCTTGTAGCTACCTTTTCCTGGGACTATGTCTTGGGTGAGCAAAGCTGAGAGATGGCACCCAGACTACTCTTGTGGATGGAGGCTGTTCATTGGGCATGAGAATAATTGAATCTCATCACCCACACATAAAATGTCTATAACAGGCAAATGTATAGAAAAATGTATAGATGCTATTGGAGGGATGGAGATATAGTATAGAAGTTCCTATTCTTATTTTCTTTCATTTGAAAGTCAGGCTGAGAGAGAGACAGAGACAGACAGAGAGCTCTTCCAACTGTTGGTTTACTTCCCCAATGGCTGAAACAACCAGAGAAGAGGCAGGTTGAAGCCAGAAGCTACAAATTTCTTCCCAGTCCCCCATGTGGGTTCGGGCACCCAAGCACTTGGGCCATTGTTTGCTGCTTTCCCAGGCATATTAGCAGGGAGATGGATAAGTAGAGCAGTGGGGAGCCAAACCATCAGCCATGTGGGATGCCAGCATCAAGGGTGGTGACTTAACCCACCATGCCATAACACTGCCTGGATACTTAAGATTATGGGATATTTGAAGATGTTGTTAGGAATAATTTATTCTGAAGAAGAAATCATGGAAATAAAAGCAGGTTGTATCAAAAGTCTATTGCCTCATTACACACACCAAAGAATTTACTGGTTTTAAACAACTTTTTCTTATATGTTGTCAGTTTGACAACACGATCTGAATAGTCCTGTTGATCTTACCTAGGATGCTAATGTGGCTGCCTTCTTTTAGAAGTTTGAGAGCGCAGAGCTGCATGTGACCCCGCACTGACTTTGTACGCAGAGCCACCTGTGGGTCCTTTAAAAATGGGCGGTGCCTTTGCCCCTGCGGTGGACCAGAGCTGAGGCTGGTGCTTCGTGGCCTACTGTCCTCAGCATGAATGGGGCTGGCACCCTCCTCACACTAGCGGGGCGGTGGCTGTGAGGGCCGCGGTTCCGGACTGAGTTGCCGTGTCTGGCTGCGCGTGCCGCTTGGTCCCATGGAGCTGGAGGGAGTGGTGGCGAGGACAGCTGGCTACGGATATTCACCAAGAGCTTCAGTACAAGGAGCTTAAGCTGCCCTGCTACTAGGACCAGTCCCCTCAACTGAATCTCAAAAGGTATTTTGCTGACTTGATTGCCATTGTAAGCAGTTGCTTCACACCCTGCCCTTCTGCCCAAAACCTTGCTATTTGCTGCACCTGTTTATGGATCGATATGACATCTCTATCCAGCAGCTGCTCTTTCCTGTCTGCTTCTAGCAAGAAAATTTGAAGAAAAAAGAAGATGGTGTGCCTAAGCTAGAACAGCTCAACAGCCTCGGTTGTATGATTAACATGAATCTAGTATTAACAAAACAAAATCTGATACATATGGAGCTATTACTATTAGAAACCTTTCAGTGGAACCTCTGCCTTCCAACAGCTGCTCATTTCATCGAGTATTATCTTTCTGAAGCAGTACACGAAACAGATCTTCATGATTGCTGGCCAATGTCTTGCTTGGAAAAAACTAAACTTTACATGACCAAATATGCAGATTACCTCTAGAGGTATCTTTGCTAGATTATGCCTTTCTAAATTATGCACCTTCTTTAGTAGCTGCTGCGTGCGTGGATTCTTCAAGGATCGTACTTCGTCTTTCTCCAACATGCCCTAAACGACTGCATCGTCTTACTGCTTACTCCTGGATTTCTTAGTGCAGTGCATTGGAGTGGCTGTTGATTGCTCACGATATTGATGTGAAAGAAGCAAACAAAGAGGACAGACAGGACCTCAGTCAGCACAGCTAAGTGTGTTCCAAACAGCCCCACACAGCCAGGTTACTTTCAGCAACCCAGTATCTCCATCAGACAAATCAGACCTCTCTGCAGTATCACCGCCCTGTATCAAAACAACCAAGCCGTCAGAGGTTGTGTCTACCACACACACCTCATCTTACACATTACAGACGTGTCCTGCTGGCTTCCAAACTAGTGTTCACAGCCTTGAGCATGTGCAGACCAGTGCTGGGATGTCACTGGCAATACCAGTAGAAGTTAAGCCTTATCTGACTATTTCTTATAACTGGAGTTATCAAATAAATGAACATTTCCCTTGATTTACTCCATGCTTTGAGAGGTGATTATGTGTAAAGTTAGTAACTGGCCCAGGCTATTTTGTGACTTGAAGCTCTAGGGCAAACTTTTTGTAAACATCTATTCAAAAGGAAACGGATCCTAGTGATATCAGAACTCTTCAGGTACCAGCACGAGTGAGTATCTCTTTCAGTGTACCCTGAAAATCTGGGAGGACTGAGCAAACACTGCAGCAATTTAACATAGTGTGTCAAATCCTGTTAGAAAAAATCCTGCATGACAGAAATGTTCAAGCTCTGGCTGATGGTCCAAGTATTCCAAAAATATCTAAAACAACTGAAAATTTGGACAGATTATAATGTACTCTTTTGAGATTTGACCTGTGGTGGGCTCAGGGCCTAAAATTATCTTATATATCAATGATTAATGTTTATCTGTGGACTTGCTAAACACTCTTTTATGAAGGAAAGTTATAGTATTAATCTTTAAAGGGGTCTTTTTTCTTTATTATTGTTATGCAGTTTTGAGTTTTGAAATTGATCTACAAGTGAATTTTTGACTAAATTTAAACTCATTGAATTGATACACTGTACCAACCTGTGGAGTAAAACAAAACAAATTTTTGGGTGATTCTGTATAATTTCCTATCGTAAACATAAAAGTATCTGGATTTTTATGCTAAAATTAAGGGTGGAGTAGATTTCTTAAAATCATGGTCATAATTTTTTGTTTTTATTTTTCCTCTAAGAAATCAACCTCAAATCTTTAGAATGAAAATACATTTGACTCAGGGAATTGGTACTACTTGGAAACACTTAACTGTAATACACTTGCTTCGGAAATGTTATCATATGAACTACCTTTATAACAGATTAAAATATTATTAAGATGTGTTTTCAAATGAGAACATAATATTGTGGCACAGAATGGATGAAGTGATGATTCCTATGATTCATAATACATATATATTTGCATTTCTTGGTTCAATTAATGATTTTTACTCAGATTTGCTATTACTCTAAAGGAAAGGTTTTTCAAGGGAAAACCTAACTGTAAAAATATCATGACTAGAATAAAGTTCTATAGGCTTAGTTTGAAGTGCAGAATGGTCAGAGTGGTTCTCAGGTTGTGCTACAGCAACACTTTGTTATGCAAAATAAAGATTTCATAAGCAGCCCTTGAATCCAGCTAGTCAGACTGAGCAGGCAGGGGTACTGATGACAAAATTTCAGTAGCTGCTTTCACTGGATTATCCCCACAACTGATCTGGGACATTTCACTGAACTGGTAATGAGTGAAAACAACATAGTAGTCATGATGGCAAGGTCAGTTTGCTGTAAAGCATTTTAGAAGAATAAACTTAAAAAGAAAGTCATAGTAATAATGGAAACTATGCATTGTGCTCTGATCTGTGGGACAACAGATTTGGTGGAAGGAAGCTTCTGGTTTAAAAAATTAGTAAGGTGTGTCTCTGTTTTTTTAAAGATAGCACTTGAATAGAAGAGAATCTGCATGGTAGGGATGTGACTGCTGCAAGGTGCATTGAAGATAAACTTAAAAGGTGAGTGGGTATATAGCAGGAGTCTCAGTAATCAAGCCAATGGCCTTTGTTAGGAAGGGACTGAACTAAGAAAAAAAAGAAGTTTGAGTGGGGTAAGTGTTGGATATTTTGTGCAGCAGTAAAGATGCTGCTATGGACTGGCACTGTGGCATAGCAGGTAAAGCCACCACCTGTACTGCTGGCATCCCATATGAGTACCGGTTCAAGACTCCACCTCTGATCCAACTCTCTGCTATGGCCTGGAAAAGCAGTAAAAGATGGCCCAACTTCTTGGGCCCCTGCACCTGCGTGGGAAGACCTGGAGGAAGCTCCAGGCTCCTGGCTTCAGATCAGACCATTGTGCCCAATTGGGCCCTGCACCTGCATGGGATACCAGGAGGAAGCACCTGGCTCCTGGCTTTGGATCGGTGCAGCGCACCAGCTGCAACGTGTTGGCTGTAGCGGCCACTTGGGGGTGAACCAACGGAAAAGGAAGACCTTTCTCTTTGTCTCTCTCTCTCTCTCACTGTCTAACTCTGCCTGTCAAAAAAATAATAAATAAAAATAGCTCTGCCAGCCAAGAGTTGGATCACCAGAAATGGAATGGCCCTGGAGTAGAAGGACTTTGGGTCAGAGCCACAGATCTTGTTGGCTCTAAGCTGAAAGTCCTTCAGTTGATCCAGCTTCCAAAGTACCCACCATTGCTGAGGGTGTAACCAAGTATGATCAGCAATATTGCAGGCAGAACTGTAAATTTCCTGTTAGAGATACCACCTGCCTTTACCTGGCTAGCTCTCCTTCCAAGCCAGCTATGTAATGGAAGTCAAAAGGTTTCCTTCCTAAGAAGGTTCACACCTCTCTTATGATGTACCCCATGTGAAGAGGTAGATAGGCCAGGAACTCATAACTGGCAAGGCCTTAAAGCCCACCTAATTATTATCAAGCCTCTTCTGTCAATTTTTATTTCCCTATCAACTGGAAAACTTATTCGTGATTTAGACAGCACCTTTCTTAGGTCTTCCAATAATGACTCTGTCCTTTGTTCTAGACCCTGTCTAATCCACTTAGAACCTCATTTCTTTGTAAACTTAGCCTCTACTCTTACATCAATGGCTCTACTCCAGATCCATGTGTATTGATGCCCCGCTACTTAGCATTGTGTGATTGTTCAGAATTTTTCTTTCTTTTTATTTTTGCTTTTTTATATAGCATATATTTTTAATTTCACATAATACAAAGGCAATTTTCTGGAAGAATCTTCCTTTTGATATTTGAATCATCTGGAATAACAAAGAAAACTACACTAAAAAAAACACTCTCATTTGAGTAACAACAACAAAAAAAGACCAGTTAAACAAAATTTTTTTTTCCTTTCTTACAGGTGGATATTGAAGTGTACCTAGTTCGGTTTTCTTTTTAAAAGCTTCCAGAGACAAAGCAGCTTAAAAGCTAATTAACAAGAATAAAAAATTTTGTTTACTGAACTATTGGTCTCCAGCACTATTTTCTGTTTTCTGTTGTTTTGATGCAGGTTCCTCTTTGTTTCTTCTCTTGCTCTTTTCACTGGACCAGCTGTACCATTTTCATTACGTTCATCATCACTATCAAATTTTGTTTTCTTCCCTTGAAACTCTACTTTTCCTTTAGCAGGTGCAGGTGGAGCAGCTTTATTTGCCTTTCCTTTTCCTTTAAATCTGCGACCTTTTGACTTCCATTTGTTTAATGATTCTTGTTGATCTTCTATGATTTTTTTCAATGCTGTTTTTTCCACTTCTCCTTCTAGTACTTCCCAAGTCACTTCTTTGTTCCTTAATTGAGGTTACCATTATTTGCATCTTTGGCTCTATCTAGTACTTCCTTGGCTTTTTCTTTAAATAGAATTATTACCCCTTTTGCTCATCTGACAAAGTCTATCCATTTTATTTCACCATGGTTTGAGAAAAAGATGTGCAAATATTCTCTACAGGTCTGATCATCTAAGTCATATGAAAATTTCAGCCAGTACCCAATCTTTTCTTCTAGACATTTCATTTCAGCATCTTCTGCTAACTTTTGTTTTTCTTCTTGTTCTTGTTTAGCTCTTAATTTAGCTTCCACTTTATTTTGCTTTTTTTCTTTCTTTTTTTTTTGCAAAATAATCTTTGTTGAAAAGTATCAGTAAGTCTGCGCTTTTGTACTTGGTGACTTTCCAAACATGCAAGGCATAGGATGGTGAGCATGAAGGGGGACAGTGGGCATCACCCTGTTGTGAGTTACGTTGGGCCTAAATTCCTATTCCAGACTCTTACCTCTTACATAGAGAAACATTCTAAGTACAGGCACAAATACAACATACAAAGGGAAATTTATTTAAAAAGTGAGGAAAACGCATGCACATACTTGGGCATTGTTCAGGGATAGTGGACCAGGAAGGGAAAAATGAGAGAGATTTCCATACCCTGCTTGTTCTGGGTCTATGTGGTGGCAAGAGGGAAGAAGGAGAGAGAGAGAGCACCCTCCCCTTTGTCAGGCTTTTTATGAACTTAGAAATAGGATTGGTTACATGGTAAAGCCCCCAGGCCTCAGGTAAGGGTAGGTATATCCTGGGGAAGGAGTCAAAGGATTGACAGGTAGGTGGAGAGGATTTCAGGAAGCAGGGTAGATGTGGCTTCTAGTGGCTGATTTTAATTTAGATACCTGCCTTATTCTATATCACCTCCGCATGTTCCTGGGGTACAAATAAGACATTATGTGTGGTAGGCTGATAGCAGCAGGGGTGAAGTGCAGGTAAGGAAAGCAAGGATGGGCACTGGGAAAACAGCAGGGCCATACACCTCTGCCTGGCACTTCACCCTTTCCTCCCATTTGTTTGCCTCTAATTTTCCCTTCCTTGAAGAAAGTGTAGGTCAGTGGAGACAGGAGTCCAGGATTATGGGACAGGGCAGGGATGGGATAGGGGAAGGCTCTGGGCAGAGGTTTGAGTACCTAAAGCAACCTGGGTGGGTGGAGAGTTCCATTGGCACAAGTTCCGCTGGATGGGGCAAGGTGCATCCTGGGATCACGGCCATAACGTGGACACTTGCAGTGCCAGGTTCCTTAATGTATGGCTGCCTTGTTCATGGGCAGAGATATGGGCAGCTCCTCATGGGATCCAACCAGGCTCTGTGCCCTGAGACACCCACCTGCCAATGGGAGGTGAGTACCTCCAGGACAGGGGTTTGTGGAGTTTGGATTGCCTGGGAGATCCCAGTTCTGGAGAGGCAGAAAGAGGAAGGGGGAGCAGCCAGTCATGGGAGGGCAGGATGTGCCAGATGTGGAGGGTGGAGCCCGCTCACCTGTGGAATCAGGAATACTCCCTCCCTGTGGCCTCTGCCTCCCCCCCCCCATATGCAAGGCCTCTTCTTGGCTCTGTCCTCTTCCCCACAGACCTCCATTTTCTGACCACCATCCCAGTCCCCAGCATTTCTAAGTCCTGGACTCTCTCTGTGTTGCCCATCCTTGCCTCCTTGCGTAGACCCTACATCCTGGTTCCTGTCTGCAGTTCCCTCACAAGCTAAATCTTTCCCTGTGCCAGCCTTTCTTCTGCCTTCACCCACTTCTTCTATCCCAGCATCTCTCTAACTTGTCTTCTGTCATTGAAATCCATATCCGTGGCATTAAGTCCGAGTCCAATGTTGTCCCAGAAATGATGTCTGGCCATCCACCAGTCTGTCTTTCCCCAGCTGGCACTGACTCTGTGCAGGGATAGGGCTGCCCATCTCTCTTGTGCCTTTTGCTCATCCAAGAGGCACCCAGTCAGATGACTTATGGTCAACATACCCCTACTTGGTTCTTGGGGAGGACTACTTGCTTGCATGATGACCTCTGCCTGCCAGAGACTGCACTGAACCATCTGCCACCTTCAGGATGGTGAGATCTAGGTTGCCTCTTTAGAATGGAATGCATCTCAGTGGCCCACTCATTGCCTGGAACATGGAATCCTCTTCTGAGCCCCACATCCCAGAGAGCTGTAGCCTGACTCAGACTCTCTCTTCCATTTTCAATCTCTTGTAGCTGACGATTGTATCTCTCACAGTGACTTGGGCTACAGTTGCTGTGCACTCCATGTTTCCTGAAGGTACCACTAGACAGATTGTCTAGGGGCTTGAGACTCTACTATTCACATTTTATCCATCATATAGCACCAGGACAGTGACACATGGACAACTTCTTCCTCAGTTAATTTGATTTAGCTTGTCTTGCTTCTTCCAGTTTTCTCTCCCAAGTCTGATTTCAGGGATCCTGAAACTTTGATTCTCAAGCTACCTAGCTACAGACCTGAACCTTGAAAAGAGTCTGAGGATCAGTAGCCATGATGGAAAAAAAAAGGAGGGGGAGATAAAGAAAACAGAGAAAGATAAACTGGTTTAGCCTGAGGCGGAGGGATGGGGAGTGCTGCAGAGATGCAATTACTCTTTGTATTTGACTGGGATGGGGTTTGGGATGATTCTGTAGCAGGAGGAGAGCTCTAACATAGGGAAGGGAGCTGACAGGGCAGGTTGCTCACTTAGTTAGCAGAGTTTGAGGCTAATAAGTTGACTTCAAAACATCCATGAAAATGAAATTAAAAGAGAAATGGGCTTCTGTGCAAAAATTGTTTAAAATTGTGCATTTTTAATATTTATTTATTTGAAAAGATGAGGAAGAGAGAGGTCTTCTATCCACTGGTTCACTCCAAAAATGGCTGTAATGACCATGGTTGGGACAAGCCAAAACCAGGTGTCAGGAGTATTTCCCCAGTTTCAGGGACCTGAGTAATTAGGCTATCTTCCACTGCCTTTCCCAGGCCAATAGCAGGGACCTGGATAGGAAGTGGAACAGCTGTGACAGGAACTGCCACTCGGGATGCTGGCATTATAGGTGGCATCTTTAACAATTATGCCACAATGGTAGCCCACAAGGTTTTTAAAATATTTTTTGTTTATTTATTTGAGAGGTAGAGTTACAGACACAAAGAGGGAGGGAGAGAGACAGAGAAAGAGAGAGAGAGAGAATGAGAGTGAAAGAGAGAGAGATCGAGAGAGAGATCTTCCATACACTGGTTTACTCCTCAAATGGCTGCAATGGCCAGAGCTGAGAAGATTTGAAGCCAGAAGCAAAGAGCTTCTTCCAGGTCTCCCACATGGGTGCAAGGACCCAAGAATTTAGCCCACATTCTACTGCTTTGCCAGGCAGAGAGTTGGATGGGAAGAAGAGCAGGTGGAACAAGGAACAGTGCCCATATGGGATGTCAGTGCTGTAGGCAGAGGCTTAGCCTATTAATCATAATTGCAGCCCCTCAATTTTTGTTTTTATAATGCACATTTTCTTGATCTTTTTCAAGCCCTCTTCACACATTTTTGGAAGACTTATGAAATAAGTCAGACATTCAATCTAAAATTGGGCTGGGAAGATAGTCCTGATGACCTTTTAAAGTCTCTTTTTGAAATAATTATGAATGCCACAGGCCTGCCAGAAATGGTATTTAATACATCATTTTTTTTCTTCCTCAACACAGAGATGTAAGCACATGTGCAAGTATCTTCTGCCTCTAAAGACACATCAGTGGAAAACTGGATTAGAAGTGGAGCAGCTGGGACCCTTGTCAATACTCTAATGTAGGATGTAGGTGCCACAAGTGATGCTTAAAGCACTGCGCCATATTTTCTCTTTATACTTCTTTAAATCAAAAATATATTTCCTTCTTTTGGGCTCCATTAAGTTCTCTTCTAGTGATGAGTATTTTTTTCAAGAGTTATTTATTTATTTGTAAGACAGATATATATAGAGAGAAGGAGTGAGAGTGAGAGAGAGAAAGAAGGAGAGGTCCTTCACTCATGTATTCACTCCCCAAATGGCCTCAATGTCGTGAGCTGGACCAGGCCAAAGCCAGGATCCAGTAACTTCTTCCAGGTCTCCTACATGGGTACAGAGGCCCAAGCACTTGGGCCATCCTCCACTGCTTTCCCAGGAATGTTAGCGGGGAGTTGGATCAGAAGTGGAGCAGCCAGGACCCAAATCGGTGCCCATATAAATGTTTCTTAAAAATGCATATTTTCTCTAAAACTTTTGAAAGAAATTTTGTTTCTGTTACTGCATTTTTATCATTTCATAAATAGTATAATTATATTTTATGGAAACTAGTTCAGGTCCTTGTATTACAATGCATTATAGGCAGTGGCTTAAAGTTCTACACTGCAGTGCCAGCCATTAGTGATGAGTTTTGAATGACTATCCTGGGAGGGTGTTTTCAGTTATGCCAATAACTAGGGAATTCTCCTAGCACTAGATACTCTCAAGATAATCCTGCACTACATGAGTTCCCCACTGTGGCTGTCATCACTTACTGCATACTGAGTACCTTGAAATAACACATTGATAACCTTATAGTTATGTAGGAAATATAGGTGCAAGCAACTTCCCAGAGATTCTACAGGACAATCTACTCCCTTGCTTTAGCCAGCTGCATAAGGGCAGAGAACATTTTTTCTGCCAAGGTTATATTTGGATATTCATAACATCATTCAGACCACAGAAAATCATCAACTTAAAAATTATCCTGTTGTGGATTTATTGGATTTCTTTTTTTTTAATTTTTATTTATTTGACAGGTAGAGTTATAGACAGTGAGAGAGACAGAGAGAAAGGTCTTCCTTCCGTTGGTTCACTCCCCAAATAGCCACCACAGCCAGCGCTGCGCCAATCTGAAGCCAGGAGCCAGGTACTTCTTCCTTGTCTTTCACACAGATGCAGGGTCCCAAGCACTTGGGCCACCCTCCACTGCCCTCCTGGGCCACAGCAAAGAGCTGAATGGAAGAGGAGCAACTGGGACTAGAACCTGGTGCCCATATGGGATGCCAGTGCCAGAGGCAGAGGATTAACCAAGTGAGCCATGGCGCTGGCCTGATATATTGGATTTCAAATCCCACCTGTGGATAAGTAGGCAGAGGCAGACCACATCATTTCATGGGCCCTAAATGGCGTATGGGCTGGACATTCGCCACCCTTGTTCTAGAAGATGCCTACATTCCTTGACTAGAGGCCCCTATCACCACTTTCAAATACAGAAACATATCTTTCTCATTTTCCTTTTACCACCATAACCCTTTGACCACATCTGGAAAATATTTTAACTTTCACAGGTCCCTATAATTAGAATTGACTCACTTTCTTTACTCAGGTTCATTTCCCTATCCCAAAGTCTTAAAAAAATGGCATCTGTAATCTTTTTAGCTATACAGGGTAACACTTTCATAAGTTCTAGAGATTAAGATATCTATGAGAGAAGGATTTCTTGTTACATTGTACAAGGAAGAATTTACTCACATTTTCAATGGGTTGTCTCTGTGTAACAATTCAAGAGAAGGGAAAATATGAGACATTCCAATAAAACTAGTAACCATGGGGCTTTATTATTTGCATTCAATGTCACTTTTCTTTTTTTTTTT
>CM027394.1:64307453-64326508 GCA_015711505.1 Sylvilagus bachmani
TCTCTTCTGCTTCACCCATTCTGTTTGTAAGGCTCTCTAATGTGTTTTTCATTTGATCTATTGAATTATTCATTTCATTATGATTTCTCATCACTATCACAGTTTCATGTTCTACTAGTTGTTTCATTTCAGCTTGATTCCTCCTTAATATTTCATTTTCACGAGAGAGATTTTATACCTTGTCCATTAAGGATTTCTGTAGTTCAAGAATTTGTTTTTGAGTACTTCTTAGTGTTCTTATCAATTTTTTGAGATCTGCTTCTTGCATTTCTTCTAACTCATCATCTTCATAATCTTGAATTGGGGTGTTTTTTTTATTTGGGGGCGTCATAGTGTCTTCCTTGTTCTTATCACCTCGGTTTTTCCTTTTGTTGTTTGGCATATTGGTTTCTTCACTGTGGTGTTTTTTCTTGTTATATTATGACTCTAGATTGAGTGGACTGTCTGCTTTTGATGGAGCCTTAGAGGCTTGAGATGGGTGTGGCCTGATAGCTCTGTTTGGTTCCTCAGGGTTGAGGGTGTGTCAAAGGAGACACTCCCAGGTTAGGCGTGGTAAATCTCTCTCTGTTACTTTTTTGTTGTTGCTGTTCAAAAGGGAAGTAATTCCACACAGCTGAATGGAATTGAGGGTGGTTAGCAGGCGAATGATATACCCACAGGAGCCAGAGATTGGAAGCTCTTTCCCAAAGACCAGAGAGGGAATCTCTGCGGCCCTTAGTGTGGGCTCAAATTCTCCTGTAATCTCCCACTGGGCTGCCAAGGCTACTGAACTGTAGCGTCTCTGGAGAGTACTCATGTGGTGAATTCCATGAGTTCTCCCTCCCACAGTCTCTTTTTTCACAGTCTCAGTTCATTAGCACCACACATTCATTAGGTTCTAATCTCTTGTTATTTCACCCCCACGCCCAGAGTCAGGTTTTTCTGCTAGGCTCAGGGCCGGTGTGGACCCGAGGTCGCCCTGCTTATGATGTATTCCAAAATGGTGCCTGCTCTTTGTCTTGCTCACCTTTGAGAGGTGAGTGTAGAGAGAGAAACTCGTGTCCGTATGGGTCACTTTTTTTTTCCTCTCTCTCTCTCTTCTAGTTAGCCTGGTGAACTTTTCCCCGCAGGGTTTCAAGCCTTGTTCGCTCTAGTCTCCTCTTTCCACTTCCCTGCTGGTGTCTCGGGCTATTGAGGTTCAGCTCACCTCACATTCCAGCGCTGGTGTGTTGAGTCTGCTGCTGGTGTCCTGAACTGCAGGCTCCCACGCTCTCCACGCAGGTCCACTGTGAATCACTAGTTTTGGAAGGGTTTCCTCTGCTGTTTCTTCCCCTACTCTTCCTTGAACCTGCAGTATCTCCACTTTTATTAAACTGTCTCTCCCTGGACTATCGGTGTGCTCCCTTCCTCTTCCGCCATCTTGCATGATTTTCCACAAAAATTTTTTATCTAGAAAAATTAAGGCTTAAAAAATTGGACTTGTCCAAAATCATGCAATTGTCACACTTAAAGAGCTAGAACCAGCACCTGAATTTGTCATGTACTTTAAATCCTTTTATTTTAACCCATGCCAGTTCTTCAGGGCTGCACATATTGACGTTCAATGAATAAATGAAACTGAGTATTATGTTTATATTAAAGTGATAAGCTTTTACAAGGCATTAGGAATTTTAATGTTTCTAACTATTCAATATGGGCTAATTGAAGTATAGCAGAATACACAAACACAAAGAGGCAGTATAATGAGCTCTATACAATAGCATTGAGTCTTATTCGGATGGGGAAGATTTTAAGTTCTAAAGTCAATATATAAGACTAAAATCACATATTGAAAGAAATTACTAAAAATGGCCTACAATATCGAACACTTTTTTTTCAATTGAGTACCAGTCAAGTAGTGGTTTGCAATTAGGAACAGGTACCAAAAAATCACACACATACACATACACATTCATTTAGTATCTTTAAACAACTGAACCACTAAGCAAGGAAGTCACCCAATGAAAGGCTTAGAGGAAGAGTTCTTCCTGAGCAAAGAGCAGATTATTTAACTTCCTGCTTACATTCCTTCTCTAAACTATGCACTCATTGAGTACGAGGGCAGGTGGGAGGATTGTTCACTGTTTTGTGTGTGTGAAAGTTAGAAGTGCTTGGTGCAATTCCACTGAAAGTCAAATAGTCACACAGTACTTGTGGCCTACTCCAAAGTTTAAATAGAAAATTCTTGAGGCTACTTCCAGGGTAGTGACTGACATCTCATAAATTCTAATATTTCATCAGATTTTTCCTTCAGCAAGTTTGCCATAGTCTCTTTTACAATTCCTCCTTTAAAAAGTCACAGATATTTAAACCCATTATAGTTTGAGATTTAGAAAACAAATTAAACTAACATTTTAGAGTTGATGTATCATCACATAAATTCTTCCATTAAGCCCTCACAGTAATTCTCTGAGGTTTCCTTGAAATAGGGCTAAGGAATTTACACAAAGCCAATAGAAGATTAGGAGAATTAGATAAAAAATGGAGGTTACTATCTATAAATGTATTCCTCAGAAAAATAACTCCTGTAGGCTTCATAAAGGCACTTACATTTGTGGGGAAAAAAGTGAGGTGGACGTGTGGTACCTGCATTCCATATTAAAGTGCCTGGAAAGTCATGTTTCCATTTCCCATCCAGCTCCTTGCTAATGTACACCCTGAGAAACAGCAAGTGATAGCTCAAGTACTTGCATCCCTGCCACCCATGTGGGAGACCTGGACTGAGTTCTTGTCTTTGGCCTGGGCCAGCTGCAGTTGTGGGCATTTGAGGAGTAAACTCAGAGATGAAAATTCTTTTGCTTTTCAAAAAAAGAAAAAAGAAAAGAAAACAAATAAAAGATTTCAAAAGTTTGTGAATTAAAAGACAACTTTATTTTGGTGCAAAAAAAACTTTGAAATTGCATATATTTGCTTCAGCAAAATTTTGTATTATTGTGTTTTCTTAAAAAATCAGATTTTCTTTAATTCCATTTTGTATGGTCTAAGATAAAAATCGACTACAAAGCATGTGAGAATAAAGGCAGCCTGACTAAAAATTAAGCTGAGCAGGGCTAGGGAGGATATGAGGTTTGGAATTAAGATTTTCCTTTTATTTTTACAAAACTGGCCTGCAAAGAATAGAGCTGCCATCTGCTGGTTGGATAGAATAAATCCTTTCATATGTTAATCTTGCTAGTCTAAGTAGGGAAGCTGTGGTTTCTAAAGTTTTTTTCCTCTATAATTTTTTAAAGATTTATTTATTTAGTTGAAAGTCAAAGTTAAACAGAGAGAGGAGAGGCAGAGAGTCTTCCATCACTGGTTCACTCCCCAGTTGGCTGCAATGGTCGGAGCTACACCAATCCGAAGCCAGAGCCAGGAGCTTCCTCCTGGTCTCCCATGTGGATGCAGGGGCTGAAGGTTCCTGGGCCATCTTTCACTGCTTTCCCAGGCCGCAGCAGAGAGCTGGATTGGAAGTGGAGCAGCCGAGACTCAAACCAGCAGCCACATGGGATGCTGGCACTGCAAGTGGCAGCTTTACCTGCTATGCCACAGTGTTGGCCCCTCCTCTATAATGTTTTTTAAGATTTATTTTTATTTATGTTGGAAAGGCAGAGTGACAGAGAGAGAAGAAGAGACAGGCAGACAGAGGTCTTCCATTCACTGGCTCACTCCCCAAATGGCTTCAATGGCCAGGGCCAGGCCAAACCGAAGCCAGGAACTCTATCTGGGTCTCCCATGTAGGTGCAGGAGCCCAAGTATTTAGGCCTTCTTTGGATGCTTTCCCAGGGGGTTGGATCAGAAGTGGAGCAGCTAGAACTCAAATTGCCACCCATACAGGGTGTCAGTGTCACAGGTGATGGATTTACCCACTATGCCACATGCCAACTCCCAGTTTCCAAGGTTTTAATTCCACATAGGCACTGGTTCCTGTCCCAGCTGCTCCACTTCTGATCCAGCTCTCTGCTACAGCCTGGAAAAGCAGTGGAAGATGGTCCTTGGGCCCCTCCACCTGCGTAGGAGAACCAGAAGAAGCTCCTGGCTTCAGATCGGCTCAGCTCCAGCCACTGCAGACATCTGGGGAGTGAACCAGCAGATAGAAGACCTCTCTCTTCTCTCTCTCTGCCTCTGCCTTTCTGTAACTCTGCCTTTCAAATACATAAATATTTTTTTTTAAAAAAGAATGATTTCTAAGGTTGCACCATGAAATTTATATTCTGAAGCAAATTGTCATGGATTTTCAAGCAGTCAGTCCACAGACTGCAGGCTGTGACAGTAAGAAGTATTTATTTTCTCTAGCACTAAAATTAAGGCAATTTTGCAAACACAAATAATCAACTGTATTTCTAGACTACAATTTATAGTTGAAACTACTTAAAAAATACAAAACAGGCGGTGAAATAATTTTATTTCACAGTTGTCTTTAAAATTGTAAAGACACTATTTTCTTCATATAAAAACATTAGTATAGATACCTACCCCCTTAAAGAAAAATGCACCAATTAAATGGTTTCAATGAGGTTGCCCAGAAAAACCTCACATTTGGGCTGATTCCTAAACATACACTCCTACAACTTTCATCTTTTGGTTCAAAGTATAGATTATTTTCATCAGTATGTGTTCCTGTATTCTTACATATTTGAAAACACACATATAGACTGTTTTGTCACTCAGTGTTCCATTGGCTCATCAGCCTTTTCTGCAGGTTCATCAGCAGGCTGAGCAGGCTGTGCCTTCCTCTGTGGTCTTTCTTCAAGACTTTCCAGGAATGGAGATACATCATCATCATCATAAATTGTAAACTCCAAGTCTTTGCCAACAATTCCAATGGAAACATTCTTTGTAGTTAGGTCCTGCTCTGCAGGAAGTGTCTCTCTTAATGCACGCAGGCCATGTTTAACCAGTTCATTTAAATTGCACTCCATAAACTCAGACATATGTCTTTCCAAGTAAGTACGAGATGATTGAGAACGGGCTCCAATGGACATAGCTCTGCAGTCAAAATAGTTAGCAGATGGACAGGTTTGGAAAATGTGAGGGCCCATATCATCATATCCAGCAATAAGCAGTCCAACACCATAGGGTCTCCGGCCATACCTTTGTGTTGGTATCTGGGTCTTGCTTCCAATTAGAGATACAAGACGAGACACGGGAAGTGGTCTGTCAAATACAAATCTGGAATCCAAACATTTCTGGCTCATAAAATTACATAACAGCCTAGCATCAGCAGTAAGCCCCGCAATTGAAATACCAATATGGTTGTCAACATGGAGAATTTTTTTTCTGATGAGCTGCAAGTTCTGACTGTGCCCTCTTCAATGTAACCAACACTGCATGGGTTTTTTATTTCAGACCAACTGTGCCTGAACCTTGCTTAACAGCTTCCATTGCATATTCAATGTGATGAATCCTGCCCTGAGGACTCTAAACAGTGACATCATTGTCATACTGGTTATGAAACATGGTTCCGTCGCCAGGCTGGCTGCAGTACTGCTAGCGAAGGTGCAGAGTAAGGAACACAGCCGAAACTACCACTCAGCCTGCCCCTGGCTTTTTAACAGGTGTCATAAGAGTATTGTATGAGAATGTGCTTGCCTATAAATCCCTGATCTAACTTTATTAATTATAGGAAGTAAATGTTTATAGCTTCTGCCTTCAAAGACACTGCTTTATTCAGGATCAGGGATCCATCTCTTTTAATTTTACCCTTAATGAGATGGTGGAGGCCACTTGTTCTACTTAGCCTTGTGCTGCCACTTCCAAGTTAATTCAGCTGAGGAAACTTGGAGGCATCCCTTCCAGTTCAGGCATGATTGTATTTGCAATAATCAGTGAAACAAAACCCTTAACTTTTAGAAATCTAAATTTTATCTTATTCCAAGATTATTGGTACCACTAACTTAAATAATGTCTCTTTCTAAAGTAAAAGCACGAGGTTATGGTACAAGTGGAATGGCATGCAGTAGCATTTTTATCCCTGTTCCACAGGTAAAGGGCTACAGAAACTTCTTAGTTTCTCTTTTTTTATGTACTTTTTATATCATATCTTCTTATTAGAAAAGTCTTCTTTATGGGCATTTAATACAGAAGATAGAGCTCCAGTATTTAGCATAAATTTAGTTTTGCTTCCTACTGGTTACCTGGGGATCTTCAGGGGAGAAGAAGCTGTGGTGGTCTGGAGAAAATTGGGGAATCTCATGGTTCTGTCATCCATTTTTAGTCAAATGAAATTGGCATGACTCAGTCCTGTCTGATTTCTTATTTCTCTGGGGGACAATCCAATCATTTCTGCTTCCACTGCCCTGTTTGCAATAACCACAATAATTAGCCCCTAATGCAGTTTATGTCCTTGTTTTAGTCCTGTTGGTGAAGGCCATGTCATTCACAAATATTTTCTCTTCCTCTCTCTCTGAATTATTTTGCAGCTAATGGAGTAGTTTGTCTATGTATCTTTTCGTTTTTTTTTCTGTCCTTAGCCACATCTCAGTTGTTAAACACTTGAATGAGTAGGGTTATCATCAAGGTATAGTATCAAATATTGAAGCTTTCTCCAGATATGTGAGGAATTCTGAGATATGAACCACTTCCCTGGAGACATATTTGTGGAATATTAAGTTTTTTTTAAGACTTTATTTATTTGAGAGGTAGAGTTACAATCAGAGAGAAGAAAAGACAGAGAAAAAGGCCTTTCATACATTGGCCCACTCCCAAAGTGGCCACAATGGAGCTGGGCTGATCCAAAGCGAAGAGCCAGAAGATTCTTCTGGGTCTCCCATATGGGTGCTAGGGCCCAAGTAGTCAGATCATCTTCTACTGCTTTACCAGGCCATAGCAGAGATTTGGATCAGAAGAGGAGCAGCTGGGACATGAACTGGTGATGTCAGTGCCATAGGCACCCGCCCTAGCACAGTAAGTTAAGCTGCTATTGCAACACCAGCATTCCATATTAGAGTACTGATTCAAGTTCTGGATGTTCTAGTTATCTCCTTGCTAATATGACTGGGGAAGCAGTGGAAGGTCGTCCAAGTACTTAGGCAATGCCACCCATGTAGGAGACCCAAGTGGAATTCTTGTCTCCTGCCTCAGGCTTGGTCCAATCTTGGTCATTGTGGTCATTCTGATAGTACAGTAGTTGATGGAAGATGCTTCCCTCCTTCTCTCTCCTTCAGTAACTCTGTCTTTGCAATCAATTAATAAATCTTTAGAATCATCCACTGCACTCCTCAAGCCTTACACCCATGCTTCACAGATTTGCTGATGCAGTTCTGCAATCTCTGCAAGAGGTGATAAGATTTACCCAGGGCCCTGTTGGACCTTTCTCAGCAGATACAGTTGTTGGGAGAGTGGCTGAGCAGCCACATTGCCATTATTAAGAAGCTGCCAGGGGCTGGCTCTGTGGCACAGTTAAGTTAATCCTCTGCCTGTGGCACCAGCATTCCATATGGGCACTAGTACTAGCCCCAGCTGCTCCTCTTCAAATCCAGCTTTCTGCTATGGCCTGGGAAAGCAGTAGAAGATAGCCCAAGTGCTTGGGTCCCTGCACCCATGTGGGAGTCTGTGAGGAAGCACCTGGCTCCTGGCTTTGGATTGACACAGCTCTAGCTGTTGCGGCCATCTGGGAAGTGAACCAATGGAAGGAAGACCTTTCTCTCTGTCTCTCCCTCTCACTGTCTGTAACTTTACCTCTCAAATAAAATCTTTAAAAAAAGAAGAAGCTCCCAAAGTTTCCTGATTTTTCCTGTCCCTCAGGGTCATGTGGATTCCATCTAGGAATTCCATCTAGGTCAGATCCCTGGCATAGCCTCTTCACTGAGTCTCCTAACTCTATACCCTACCTGGTATTTATCATCTCCAGCAGAATAGCCAACTTCTCCTCAGCAGGGAGGAGAGTTATCACTAGACTTTGAATATTTGTCCAGGTTGGATTGTACATAGAGAAAATCCTTTAGGTTTATAAATTCCTCTGGCTCAGTTCTTCACTTATGTAAATCAGCCCTAGAAAAGGGGACATGGACAACAATAAGCCTTCTCTTACTACCAGGCACCTGCCTCAGAGAAGGCATTCCAAACTTATAGCCAGTTCGTGGTCTTGTGGAGCTCTCTGTGAGAGAAGAGTAAAGGATCTGGGGCTACTGAAGAAGCAAGCTCACAGCAGAGACAATCTGGTGGGGAGAGAAAATTTGGATCCAAATCCACTGGGGTTAGAGATTTTGGGTTCCTGGCCCCCTGCTCTAGCAAGGGCATTTTCTTGGCATTGGACCTCTCAGTTTACCAGCTGGCTCAGTGATGGGGTTGAAGCTGAAGTCAGTGAGCAGGATCTATCCCTCTGTGTCCTTCCTTAAGTCCATACTTCTTGGAAAACCTGGAAAGGTAGTCTTTCTCACCTAAGAGTCTTGTAGTTTTTAAAATCTAATGTTCAACTTTCAGGATATAAACTTTCCATTTTCTCTGCTATCATGCTGTTAGAGTGCTATAAAACATTGAATATGGAGCACTGTAAGCCCAAGTGTAATATGGTATTCAAATATAGATCATCATTTCTTTTCTTTAAATATTTATTTATTTATTTGAAAAGCAGAGGTACACAGAGAGAGAAGGAGAGAAAGAGAAAGAGACAGAGAGAGAGAGAGAGAGAGAGAAGTCTTCTATCCACAAGTTCACACTCTAATTGGATGCAATGGCTGTAGCTATGAAGATCTGAGGCTAGGAGCCAGGAACTTCTTCCAGGTCTCCCACATGGGTGCAGGGATCCAAGGACTTGGACCATCTTCTACTGCTTTCCCAGGCAATGGCAGAGAGCTGGACTGGAAGCAGGAGTAGCCAGGAAATGAACCGGCATCCATATGGGATGTCGGCTCTGCAGGCAGTGGCTTTACCTGCTATGCCACAATGCTGCCCCCCCAATCATAATTTCCTATTACCTAATGGACATTGCGGCCAGGCTGTGCTACAAGGAAGATTATCTGTTTCCAGATCAATGAGGTGTATCCAAAAACTTCCAAATTCTAGAGGATGAAGCCCAGTACACTCTCTCCAGAATGAGACTTGGCAACTTCCACTATAAAAATATTTCTCAAATAGTTTTTAAAATCTAAAGGACTTTTTAAAATATTTATTTATTTGATAGGAAGCATGACAGAGACAAAGAAAGAGAGAAATTTCTTCTATCTCTTGATTTACTCTCCAAGTAGCTACAACCACCAGGGCTGTGCCATAGTGATGTCAGGAAACTAGAATTTAATCTGGATCTTTCACATGAGTGGCAGAAACCCAAATACCAAAGGTGTCATTCACTACTTCCTGGACACATTCACTGGAATCTGCAATGTAGCAGGGAGTTGAATAACACTCTACTATGGGATATATGTGTCTCATACAGCACCTTAATCTGCTGTACCCTAGTGCCTTGGGGCAACATTCTTTTTAATATTTTATTAATTTATTTATTTGAGAGGAAGAGTTACAGACAGACAGGGAGAGACAGAGAGAAAGGTCTTCCATCTGCTGGTTCATTCCCCAAATGGCCATAATAGCTAGAGCTGGGCTGATCCAGAGTCAGCAGCCAGGATCTCCCTCTGGCTCTCCCACATGGGTGCAGGGGCCCAAGCACTTGGACCATTCCCCACTTCTTTCTCAGGCCACTAGCAGAGAGCTGGATCAGAAGAGGTGCAGTGGGGACGTGAACTGGCACCCTTATGGGATACTGCACTGCAGGCAGAGGCCTAGCCAACCATGCTACACTGCTGGCCCCTGGAGAAAATTTTTACTAGGTACACAGATATGACATATTTTGCCAACACTAAACTACAAATCCTGTCTGATACCAGATCATAGGAATATGAATACTTTCACACAGAACTGGCCATCATAGTCTTTGTAATTTAAGTATAAAGACCTTATTACATGCTTGTATTTGGCTGTTAGTATCCAGGAACTCTCAAAAGTTAAAGTCACCAATCAGTTCTGGCACAGAAAAACTCAGGTGGACAGCCTCCCTGTGACTTTGCCTTAAGGAAAAGAAGAGGAGAGTGGTTGCTAATTCCTCATGGGTATCTAGAAAAAAGGTGCCCCTTTAAGAAGTTTTTTTTTTTCCTGAATCCATAGTTCAGGAAAATGACAAACTAGACATTCAAAATGAAATAACAAAGTTTGGACAATTTATGTGGACAGAGAAAAAGGATGAAGACAAATATTTAGAGACAGATCATGAGCAAGTGAAAGTCTACCATAGCCCATTAGGATGTACTGAGAAAGACACACAGGAAAAGTAGTTGACCTTGTCTTAGATGCCAGCCTGACCAAATAAAGGGAAAAGTGCTAGGCATCCCTGAAAACTTTCCAAACCACAGATGGTAACAAGAATCTCAGTGCCTTGGAGGAAATCAAACCCTTGCTTTGTCATGGGCTAAATCTGCCTTGAGGACTCAGACCTGCTAGTGCAGCCCACCTCATTCATTCTAGGGCATTGCTTTATCTAGCTGATGTGGGTCTTCAGATTCCAGAAGTCAGGTATTATGTGGACATTTCTAGACCACTCTGCTATATAGCCACAAAATGGGGTTCAATGGAACTTATATCTGTTGATATTTCTTACAAGTGAAAATGCTCAGTGCAGCCACTGGGTATCATTTTTTAAAATTATTTATTTGAAAGGCAGAGTTACAGAGAGGCAGAGACAGATAGGTCTTGCATCCACTGGTTGACTCCCCAGATGGCTCCAATGCTCTGATCTGGACCAGGCAGAAGCCAGGAGCCAGGAGCCAGGAGTTTCTTCCAAGTCTCCCATGTGGGTGCAGGGGCCCAAGCACCATCTTCTAATTTCCCAGGCCATAGCAGAGAGCTGGATCTGAAGTGGAGCAGCTGGGACTTGAATCAAATCCTGTATGAGATGCCAGCACCACAGGTGGAAGCTTAACCCATTTCACCTAGTGCCAGCCAGGCTACCTTTTTTTTAAAGATTTTAATTATTTATTTATTTATTTGAGAGATAGGGTTCAGAGAGAGGGAGAAACAAAAAGGTCTTCCATCTACTGGTTCACTCCACAGATGGCCTCAATGGTTAGTGCTGGGCCAATCCAAAACCAAGAGCCATGAAGATCTGGATCTCCCAGGCGGTAGAGGCCCAAGCACAAGGGCCATCTTCCACTGCTTTTGCTACTAAGTATTTTGAGGGCCAGGGAAACAGAACCAGTGACAACAGTACCAAGGCAGGAGCCACCTCACTGAGGCCTGAAACCCAAATTTCATCAGTATGAATGAGTTAGGCTAGGCTCTCTGCCACTGTCCTCTGCTCTGTTCATGAGAAACTGGAGAACTAGAAGACCAGGATCTCTGAAGAGTGAGTTCCCATGTAGACCACCAAATGTTACCCTGTCAAAATTTTGCCCATGGGGCTGGTGCTGTGGCACAGTGGGTTAAAGTACTGCCTGAAGCGCTGGCATCCCACCTGGGTGCCCATTCTAGTCCCGGCTGCTCGTATTCTGATCCAGTTCTCTGCTATGGCCTGGGAAAGCAGTAGAAGATGGCTCCTTGGTGCCCTGTACCAGTGTGGGAGACCTGGAAGAAGCTCCTGGCTCCTGGCTTTGGATTGGCACAGCTCCGGCCATTGCGGCCATCTGGGGAGTGAATCAGCAGATGGAAGACCTCTCTCTCTGTCTCTACCTCTCTCTGTAACTCTGTCTTTCCAATAAATAAATAAATCTTTAAAAAGATTAGGTCCCAATTTTCAATGTGTTCTAAAAACTGCACCAAAAGTTGTGAAGCAAAGTAATGTGTTGGAAATAAGATAGCCACGGTAAATAATTTTTGAAGCAATGATTTCACGATCAATGGACATTGACATCTTTCAGAGAGAAATGAATATTAAGAGGGGGTGTTCTTGTCATCACAAGTAGGGGTGTATGCAAGTGTAGTCCAGCATCATGCCCTAGCATCAGCTGCATATTAAAATAGGATGGAGGAAGTTCTTCCTGGAACGCAGAACTCAAAATTACCATGAATAAAAGGGATTATTGAATGCTTTTTTACCCATCTGTTCAGACTTTTCCTTTTCAGCAGGATCTGGTGGCTGCTGATTTCATGTCTTCCTGCAATGTGACTGAAAAGTTGAACACAAGGCTGGAGATCATCGGGTGCCTTTAGGGTCCAAAAATTGAAAGGAGTCAGAATAAAAGCTTTGGATCTGCCCAGAGAATTAGCCAGTGAAAGAACCATGGTGCTGTCTTCCTTTCCATATTACAAGTTTACTGGGGAACCTGAAACCTCAGAATTAGTGAAAATTCTTTTTAGGATACAGTCTCAACTCCATCCAAGGCATTGTGAGGCAAAATGCCAAATTCCATTTTTGTCCACTAGATGGAGTTTTATGTTTGTGGAAATAAGCATAATTAAGCCAGTATCTCATTAAGAATGTTGTGCCTTTGATGCATTTGGTTAGAGGGTCAAGAATTAGAGGTTCCTAGTAGATTGGGGCAGCTGTAACTGGCCAGAAATTGCCTCCCTGGAAGTGTCTTATCATACTTGCTGCCAGGAAAGAACAAGTAATCAGGTTAAGCCACCACCTGCAAAGCAAGCTTCCCATATTGGCACTGGTTCACAACTCAGGTTGCTCCACTTCTGACCCAGCTATCTGCTAATGTGCCTGAAAAAATAGCAGAAGGTGACCTAAGTGCTCAGGCTCCTACATATGATTGGGAGACATACATGAACCTCCTGGCTCCTAGCTTCAGTCTGACTCAGCCCTGACTGCTGCAGCCATTTGGAAGTGAAACAGCAGATGGAAGATCACTCACTTTCGTTTCTTTCCCTCTTTAACTCTCTGTAACTCTTTCAAATAACATAATATTGACAGAGACACCCTCCATCTTCTGGTTCACTCTCCAAATCCCCACAACAACTAGGTGTAGACAGGCCAAAGTCAACAGCCAGGCGCTTCCTCCAGTCTCCCACATGGGTGCAGGGGCCCAAGCACTTGGGTCATCCTTTACTGCTTTCCCAGGCACATTAACAGGGATCTGGGTCAGAATAAAAGCAGCTTGAACTTGAACTGTTGCCCATATGGGATGCCAGCATGGTAGACGACTGTCTAACCCGTTATTCCACCAAACTAGCTCCAATAAAATCAATTAATCTTTATAATAAAAGAACAAGAGAACCTACTGGTCCTTATCAGGAATGAATATGTGAATTTCAGATTTTATAAGTCTCCTTGAGCAAGGCTTATGTTGTATACTGTGTGTGTGTGCACGGATTTCATATAGTAGCATATTTATATCACATTGTAAAAAATCATGTATTTTTGTAATGGATATTCTTGTGCCTATAGGAGTAAAATTCCTGGGTCTGAATTGCTTCACCATAGATAACAAAGAAAGGGCATGAATACAGATTTGTATGTAAACTTGAACCAACATAAACACATACATAAATTTGAAATAAATTATATACAAGTAAAGAAATTAATATATCTTCTAAATATAAGAATAGAATGAAAATATACAGTCAAATCTACAAAAATGAGTCACTATACAATAAAAAAATACAACCAAAACCTAGCACAAAGAAACAAAATCTGAAGCAAACATGTCTGTTCATTTTGGAGAGAAGACATTGACACCTCTTGTTCTCTGCTCATAGCCACCTTACCAGAGAACTCCAAGGAAACTTTTCTGCCCATTGTAGCTGACGTCTGGATGACTGAAACACCTAGGGCATAGCCCTTTAATCAGGCCTGCTAAAGGTACAACATTCTCAGTGAGATGTTGACCTCCTTTACACAGAGCTGAACCAGGATAAGAACCATCTTTTGAATAACTAATAAAATTTGGAGTGTGGCCTTGTAATGCAGTTGATGAGGCCTAGGCTCTACCCTGAGGAGAATTTTAGTTGACAGAGTTCTCAGGATGCCCTGTAGGCAGTGGGAAAAGACAGGATGGAAGAGAGTTTTAGCATATGGGGAAATCTTGGCAAAGTTTAAAACGCTTATGGCCTTTTGGAAATATCCTAGAGCCAGACTAAGGAACCCTAACTCTGGAGACTTCATATTATTGGTCTGATAATATCTGTCCATGTCCATAAAGATGCAGACATTCCTCCCTGGGTGAGTAGGTGGCCTGCTCTTTATCTAGACCCCACAAAGCTGAGAATCAAGGGGACTTAAGGGCTCATTTTTTCAGTTGCCTTGCAGAAGGAGGATGGATCTGATATCTTTGTGTTTAGCAAGATATGTGATGAATCAACACTGATGGGTCATAATCAGAGTGTTAGCCTCCCCTCCCACATTCCAAGATTGGTTAATGAAGAGTATATTTAACAAGGGCTCCCATATTTCTGGCCATGGATCTCTTTCCCATTTTTATGGTGTGGTATAGGGATGTCGCTGTGTATGCTCAAAGAAAAGGACATGTTGCTGTGTATGCTCAAGGCAGAGGACTCAAGCCCATCAGAGGCCCTTTGGCTCTTAGCCCTAGGAGGGTTTCAGATAACATTCAGTAGTTAGTGATAATGAGCATTTTATGTAGTCTCCTTGGGTAAATCAACCCATACATAATCATTTGTAAATTAAGAAATAACAAAGACACAATTATGAATGTGCACGTTTGTTAGTGTTTATAAGTGGAGATAACAAATATACAAGTTAGACTGAAAATACAGAGAGAGTCTAAGAATTCCATGATTATTCCAACACATATTTCTCAGTGAGTGATTTATTGTACCATGTAAGACATCCATAATTTCACTTAATTTTATATGAGTATACTTACACATATACAGGTATGTCTTACTTTCAAATGAATTATATTCACATACATAATTTTTTAATCTCACAAGCAGGAGTGTACAAATAAATTCATACATAACTATACAGCATATGCAAATAAGTGTTACCTATAGAAATGCAAAACCTGACACAAACACATTGGTTCATTCCAACAGGGGCTATTTAGGCTCTAATGGAAACTTTGTCCTCTACTGGAAGTTTCACAGGAAAAATAATCAGAGTCTGAACATAGATGCAAAAATTCTCAATAAAATTCTGGCCAATAGAATGCAACAACACATCAGAAAGATCATCCACCCAGACCAAGTGGGATTTATCCCTGGTATGCAGGGATGGTTCAATGTTCTCAAAACAATCAATGTGATACACCACATTAACAGACTGCAGAAGAAAAACCATATGATTATCTCACTAGACGCAGAGAGAGCATTTGACAAAATCCAACACTCTTTCATGATGAAAACCCTAAGCAAACTGGGTATAAAAGGCACATTCCTCAATATAATCAAAGCAATTTATGAAAAACCCACAGCCAACATCCTATGAATGGGGAAAAGTTGGAAGCATTTTCACTGAGATCTGGTACCAGACAGGGATGCCCACTCTCACCACTGCTATTCAATATCGTTCTGGAAGTCTTAGCCAGAGCTATTAGGCAAGAAAAAGAAATTAAAGGGATACAAATTGGGAAGGAAGAACTCAAACTATCCCTCTTTGCAGATGACATGATTCTTTATTTAGGGGACTCAAAGAACTCTACTAAGAGACTATTGGAACTCATAGAAGAGTTTGGCAAAGTAGCAGGAAATAAAATCAATGCACACAAATCAACAGCCTTTGTATACACGGGCAATGCCACGCTGAGGAAGAACGTCTAAGATCAATCCCATTCACAATAGCTACAAAAACAATCAAATACCTTGGAATAAACTTAACCAAGGACGTTCAAGATCTCCACAATGAAAATTACAAAACCTTAAAGAAAGAAATAGAAGAGGATACCAAAAAATGGAGAAATCTTCCATGCTCATGGATTGGAAGAATCAATATCATCAAAATGTCCATTCTCCAAAAAGCAATTTACAGATTCAATGCCATACCAATCAAGATACCGAAGAGCTTCTTCTCATATCTGGAAAAACTGATGCTGAAATTCATATGGAGACACAGGAGACCTCGAATAGCTAAAGCAATCTGCAAAGCTGGAGGCATCACAATACCAGATTTCAGGACATACTACAGGGCAGCATGGTACTGGTACAGGAACAGATGAATAGATTAATGGAACAGAATAGAAACACCAGAAATGAATCCAAACATCTACAGCCAACTTATATTTGATCAAGGATCCAAAACCAATCCCCGGAGTAAGGACAGTCTATTCAATAAACAGAGCTGGGAAAACTGTATTTCCACATACAGAATCATGAAGCAAGATCCCTACCTTTCACCTTACACAAAAATCCACTCAACGTGTATTAAAGAATTAAATCTATGAACAACAAAATCAAATTATTAGAGAGCTGCAATAAACATTAATGTGCAGACAACTTTTTTGTTTGCCAAATTAATATCCTTTGGGTAAATTCCAAGGAGTGGGATGGCTGGGTTGAATGGTAGGGTTATATTCAGGTTTCTGAGGAATCACCAGACTGACTTCCATAGTGGCTTCACCAGTTTGCATTCCCACCAACAGTGGGTTAGTGTCCCTTTTTCCCCACATCCTCTCCAGCATCTATTGTTGGTGGATTTCTGAATGTGAGCCATTCTCACCGGGGTGAGGTGGAACCTCATTGTGGTTTTGATTTGCATTTCCCTGATTGCTAGTGATCTTGAACATTTTTTCATGTGTCTGTTGGCCATTTGGATTTCCTCTTTGGAAAAATGTCTATTGAGGTCCTTGTCCCATCTCTTAAGTGGGTTGTTTGTTTTGATGTTGTGGAATTTCTTGATCTCTTTGTAGATTCTGGTTATCAACCCTTTGTCTGTTGCATAGATTGCAACTATTTTTTCCCATTCTGTCATTCGCCTCCTCACTTTCCTGTTTCTTTTGCAGTACAGAAACTTCTCAATCTGATGCAATCCCAATAGTTAATTTTGGCTTTGAGTGCCTGTGCTTCTGGGGTATTTTCCAAGAAGTCTTTGCCAGCACCTATATCTTGCAGAGTTTCTCCAATGCTCTCTAATAATTTGATGGTGTTGGGTCATAGATTTAAGTCTTTAATCCATGTTGAGTGAATTTTTGTGTAAGGTGAAAGGTAGGGATCTTGCTTCATGATTCTGCATGTGGAAATAGAATACAGCAGTCAAAACAATGAAATCCGGTCATTTGCAACAAGATGGAGTAATCTGGAAAACATCATGTTTAGTGAATTAAGCCAGTCCAAAAGAGAAAAATATCATTTATTTTCCCTGATCGGTGACAACTAACTGAGCACCAAAGGGGAAACCTGTTGAAGTGAAATGGACACTATGAGAAACAGTGACTTGATCAGCTCTTGTCCTGACTGTAGATGTAATACTTTATCAATTTTAGTATTTTTTTTCTAGTAGTAGTGGTTGAACTCTGTAATTAACACACAATTATTCTTACGTGTTTAAATTTTAATCGAAAAGTGATCCCTGTTAAATATGAGTGGGAAAAAGAGAGGGAGGAGATGTACAATTTGGGACATGCTCAAGCTGACTTGCCCCAAATGGTGGAGTTAGAAACGTGCCAGGGGATTCGAATATAATCCCATCAAGGAGGCATGTACCAATGCCATCTCACTAGTCCAAGTGATCATCTTCAGTTCACAGTTGATCACACCAATAGGTCTAAGAGTCAAAGGGATCACACAAACAAGACTAGTGTCTGCTAATACTAACTGATAGAATAAAATGGGGAAAGAATGATCCAACATGGGAAGCGAGATACACAGCAGACTCATAGAATGGCAGATGTCCTAAATAGCACTCTGGCCTCAGAATCAGCCCTTAAGGCATTTGGATCTGGCTCAAGAGCCCATGAGAATATTTCAGGCATGGAAAGCCAAGACACTCTGAAAAAAAAAAAAAGAAGAAGAAGACCTAAATGAAAGATCTCTGCAAGTGAGATCTCAGTGCAAAGACCAGGCTATCAAAGAAGGAGGTTGTGGGGAACCACATTCCGGCCACCTGTGTGGACCTCTTCATTGCATTGCCTCATCCTGTGGAGCAGAACAAGGTCAAGGAAGTGCTGAACAAAAGACTTGCAAACAACCTGATGGGATGAGACACACCTTGACCTGAAAAGACTTGCAAACAACCTGATGGGATGAGATACACCTTGACCTGAGGCTATGCGTGCCTTTTGATCTGATTGATGGACTACTCGCCCTAGCCCTAGGGGACCGAGAATGGATAAAAGACCGGGATAGGGGTGGAAAAGGGGGCCAGTCTCTTCAGTCTTTCTCCTTCTTTCTCTCGGCTGCTTCTCTACTCTTTCTTCTCTTTCTTTCTCTCCTTTCCTTCTGCTATCACTAAAAATAAAAGTTCCTCGAGAACCGATCAACAGCGGTCGTGTTGTGATTCCGTTGGACCTTCACTGGTGAGGGTTCGACAGAGGTATCTTTCTCCGAAGGGAGGAGAGAATTTCCACTTTGACTATGACCCTGTTGAAATAAGAATGAAGTCAGCGTACTCAAAAGGCTTCCATAGCCTTGGAAACTCATGACTAGAGCCCAGGGAGATTTCTGATGCCATAAACAAGAGTGTCAAATTGTTAAGTCAACAACCGGAGTCACTGTGTACTTACTCCTCATGTCGCATCTGTCCTTAACGTGTTGTCCAATGTGAAGTAATGCTATAACTAGTACTGAAACAGTATTTTTACACTTTGTGTTTCTGTGTGGGTGCAAACTGATGAAATCTTTACTTAGTATATACTGAATTGATCTTCTGTATATAAAGATAATTGAAAATGAAAAAAAAACTTGGTGTTAAATTGGAAATTGCATAGAAAATTAAACAATTTTTAGGCCGGCGCCGTGGCTCAACAGGCTAATCCTCCGCCTTGCGGCGCCGGCACACCGGGTTCTAGTCCCGGTCGGGGCACCGGATTCGGTCCCGGTTGCCCCTCTTCCAGGCCAGCCCTCTGCTGTGGCCCAGGAGTGCAGTGGAGGATGGCCCAGGTGCTTGGGCCCTGCACCCCATGGGGAGACCAGGAAAAGCACCTGGCTCCTGGCTCCTGCCATCGGATGAGCGCGGTGCGCCGGCCGCAGCGCGCCGACCGCGGCAGCCATTGGAGGGTGAACCAACGGCA
>CM027394.1:64327008-64348032 GCA_015711505.1 Sylvilagus bachmani
GAAAATTAAACAATTTTTAAAAAAATATCATGTAGGATCTCTGTCCTTAATGTGCTGTACAATGTGATTTAATGCTATAACTAGTACTCCAGCAGTATTCTTCACTTTGTGTTGCTATGTGAGGGCAAACTGTTGAAATCTTTATGTAATATATACTAATCTGATCATCTGTATATAAAGAGAATTGAAAATGAATCTTGATGTGAATGGAAGGGGAGAGGGAGCGGGAGATGGGAGGGGTGTGGGTGGGAGGGAAGTTATGGGGGGGAGGGAAGCCATTGTAGTCCATAAGCTGTACTTTGGAAATTTATATTTACTAAATAAAAATTTTTAAAAAATGAAAAAAAAAGAAAAATAATCAGAGTCTTCTTGCTGTTTGTGCCAGTCTTTAGGGACTAACAGGAGGCTCAGGTCTTGGTACATGCACAAGTCACAAAGTGACACCTTTCCAAAATTGGCCCTCAGAATAAAATGCATATATTTTTAAACATGGTTTTTACATTTATTTTTCATCTACTTGAAAAGAGAGAGAGAGAGAGAGAGAGAGAGAGAGAGAGATCTTCCATCTGTTAGTTCACTCTAAAAAACTTGCAACACCTGGGGATAGACAAAACCAAAATCAGAAGCCAGGGTCTCCATTTTCATCTCCCATGTGGGCAACATGGGCCCAATAACTGGTCCATTATCTGGTGACTTCTCAGGCATCATAGTGGGAAGTTGGACCAGAAGAAAAATGACTAGGACTCAAACTGTCATTGTCTTTCTTGTTTGTTAAGGTGACAAAGGATGATAAAGCAGTGTGCATCATTCTACAGGTTAAATGGTCTAGACACAACATGAGTATCAGTGGGCATAACTTCCTTCATTTATACAATGGCCATGTGTTCACTGTAATAAATCAGGTATAGTTCAGAAGATAGGCCTGGATCCCTAAGACTGCTGTAGAGAACAATGGTCCTAATCTGACTTTATGTTAGTCTCTCCAGGAGGTGAGACCTCCTGTTTTCTTCCCTGGAGCCTCCAAATATCAGCTGTCATTATTTCTTTTGTATCTTAATGTATCACTCAATTTAATGTTGCTTCATTAGTTATTCAAAAATTGTCACATTACCCCAATTTTTATTCTGTTACACACTTACTAACTGCATGGCCAACAGTAAGGAAATGTTATTTTCCATAAACTTCATGCATTTACAAAACTTTGAAAAAGAAGGGCATCCATTTAGTTTAGTAGTTAAGATATCTCAATCCTAACAAGGATGGCTGGGTTTGATACCTTTTTCAGCTCCTGACTTTACTTTCCTAATGCAGACCTTGGGAGGCAGTCATTATGGTTTAAGTAATTGAGTTCTGGGCATCAATGGAGTTCCTGGCTCCCAGATATTTTTTTTAAGATTTATATATTTATGTGAAAAAAATTACAGAGTACAAAGAGGTGGGGGAGGAGATAGGTCTTCTATCCATTGGTTCACTTCTCAAATGGCTGCAACAACTGGATCTGGGCCAATCCAAAGCCAGGGGGCAAGAGCTTCTTCCAGGTCTCCCATATAGGTGCAGGGGCCCAAGGACATTGGTTATATTCTACTACTTCCCCAGGCTATAGCATCGAGCAGGATCAGAAGTGAAGCAGCTGGGACTCAGTGCCCACATGGGATGCTGGCACTGCAGGTGGCAGCTTCACTTGCTATGCCAAGGCACCAACTCTCTGGCTCCCACTTTTGGTACTGGCTCAGTCCTAGTGGTTGCAGACATTTGAGGATTGATCTAAAGACTGGGAGTTTTCTTTCTATTTGTGTCACTGTCTCTCTCAAATAAGTTAAAATGTATTTGTGCCTCTCAAGTAAGTTAAAATTATATTATAATTGTAACAAACACTAATCTTCAAGAGAGAAATTAGTTTGTTGGAAACAAGGGAGGAAAGGTAAATAGTTTTAAGAATTTATTAAAATGTTTCATTAAATCCCAAATAAAAATCTAATGTTTGTGCACCGTGAATTTCTCTCACTCAGTTCCATATCCTCTGGTTGCCACACACCTAAGCCCACTGCAGTCACTTCCATGGTTAATGAGAGGATGATTTCCTCACCAAGGCCATGGGGTACATGGGGTACAGTCTCTCTTGTTCCTTCTCTGCAAGAATATTCATAATGGAAAACTAAGTATTAGTGCACATCTGAATAAGTCTATACTTTTTTGATTATTTTCTGCACTGCTATATACATCTGCCAGAGTCCAAATGAAGTAAAATTGGAACTAATATTTCCTGGATGCACTTAGAAGTTCTGAGCAAAGATAAGGAAACTGCCCATTTACTGGCAAATGGATGTCCCATTCATAAATCCGCAAATTCCTTCTCTAGCAGAGTTGCATTCTCATGCACTCAGCAGAGACCTCTGGGGATTCCTATGTTTTCATGCAAAAACATTCTGATAACTACAAAGATAAGACTGAGAGAAGAGAAAAGAGACATGAGCTTGCAGTGTTTCTCATTATTACTGGACTCAACAGTCATGGATTGCTAAACATCAACCTGGGAGTGACATGCCACCAACCCTGCCTATATGCAATGTCAGAAAAAATTAAGACTACAAGTGAAGTCATCTTTTTAGGATAAGGCAGAAGAGGACTTAGACACATAATCTCACAAGAAAAATAGCACCTTCATTTATTATTATGATAAAAGCAGAAAATATTAACTGTACTATATTTAACATCTACCTGTAATGATCCACACACATTGTTTTGCAATGTATCTCTAGTACATCTTCATCTCACTAAAGAGTAAACCCAGCCATGCCCTGCACTGTCTAGACCAGTGAAAGATATGGTTAGGATGACTAAAGGTGACCCCAAGAAGCCCAAGGGCAAGATGTCTGCTTATGCCTTCTTTGAACAAACCTGCAGAGAGGAACACAAGAAGAAAAAACTAGAGATCCCTGTCAACTTTGCAGAATTTTCCAAGAAGTGCTCTGTAGATGGAAGATAATGGCTGGGAAAGAGCAATCTAAATATGATGAAATAGCAAATGTAGATAAACTGCGCTATGATCAGGAATTGAAGGATTACAGACTAACTAAGGGTGGCAAGAAAAAAATGACTCAAGTGCCCCTAAAAGACCATCGACTGGATTCTTCATCTTCTGTTCAGAATTCTACCCCAAGATCAAATGTAAAAACTCTGGAATCTCTATTGTAGATGTGGCCAAAAATCTGGGGTGATGTGCAATAACCTGAGCAACAGGGAAAAGCATCCATACACCACTAAGGCAGCCAAGCTCAAGAAAAAGTATGAAAAGGATATTGCCAACTATAAATCTAATGGAAAATTCAGTGGCATGAAATATCCTGCCAAAGTTGCACAGAAAAAATGTAGAAGATGAAGACTAAGAGGATGAGGAGAAATTTAAAGAAGAGGAGGGGGAGTGAAAAAAAAATGAATACCTTAGAGTAGGGGAGTGCTATGACTGGCACAGCTCTCATTTGAGACAAGTATATTTGTCCTCATTAGATTTAATTAATGAAAATGTGATCTGATCATATTGTAGTTTCTCAAAGTGCTCTAGAAATTGTTATTGGTTTACATTACATGGCCATGGATGTCATGGGTTTCTGACACCTTGAAACTGTATCAAAGTTGTATATATTTCCACATTTCTTCTTTTTTAAAAAATTTTTATTTATTTGAAACACAGAGTTACAAAGAGAGGCAGAGACAGAGAGAGAGAGAGGTCTTTCATCTGCTGGTTCACTCCTCAGCTGGCTGCAATGGCTGGAGCTATGTTGATCCAAAGCCAGGAGCCAGGAGCCAGGAGCTTCCTCCGGGTCTCCCACACAGGTGCAGGGGCCCAATGACTTGGGCCATCCTCTACTGCTATCCAGGCCACAGCAGAGAGCTGGATAGAAAGAGGAGCAGCTGGGACTAGAACCGGCGCCCACTTGGGATGCCAGTTCCTCAGGCCACGGCTCCAACCCTCTGCACCACAGTGCCGGTCCCCACATATTTCTTAAAGGTAAAGGTTCTCTTGTGCTTTCCTCACTCTGTGCACTTTGCTATTAGTGTGACAAGGCTTTACAAGATACTTCTGACATTTTCATTTAATTTTTAAAGTGGTGTTAACACTATGAATGTGGTATAGAAATCCTGAATTATTGACTGTACATATCTATAGTTTGTAAAAAAGAGCAAAACAACTGAGACAAATTCCTAATGCTCCTTGCATGATGCTGAGGCTGTGCGGAAGGTGCCTGTGCAGGGGCCAATGTTCAGGACATGCACTGTGAAGCTGAATCCATTGACACTGCAATGGGCACCCATTCCATTTAAGGTTGTATAGTTTTTGCATATAATGATATAACATTCTACTGCCATTCGTAGCTATGGAAAAAAAGCTGGTCAGCTGGCATGAGAAGGGTTGGGTTTTGCTCATTTCGGTTTGTTTTTGTTAAGTGTCATTTTTAAAAATATTTGGTTTTTTAAACAAATTGTAGAACTCTTCTATTTCAGCAAAGTGAGGAGCCACTGACACAGATGGAAGTTGAAGAATCTTCTATGCTTAAATACATTTTGCAACAACTTGGCTTTTTTTGGTATGTTTGGAATGCTCAACTGTTTTTGAAGTAAATAAACAGTATTACATAAAAAAGAGTAACCCATTCCTGCCATCTATAACCACATGTATAGCATTTTGACTGCTTTAAATACTTTATTTGAGTGGATTCATGTAGTATTTGTCTTTATTTGCTTGGCTTATTTGTTTATCATGATGTCCTCAAAATTAATCAGTTTCAAGGAATTCTTTGTTTTCTATGAGTGCATTAAATCCCACTGTGAGCATGGACTACATTTTCTTCACAAATTCATCTTTAGAGTGACTTTCCTTCCAAATCTTGGCTGAAGTGAATTATTCTGTAATGTATAATACGCAGTAAAAATACTGACACTTCAGAAGGGGAAGCAGTCAGAATGGAACAGGTCAAAGAAAATATCAAAACCTGATTTCCAATAAAAGATACAACTAGTAGATAGAAAAATCAACAGGGAACAGAAGATTTGGGTGACAATGTTGATCAACTTTTCTAACAATCATATAAGAAACATTCTACAACACAACATCAGAATGCTTGCTCTTTAAAAATTCATTTAGCTATTTTAAAGGCAGAACTACAGAGAGAGAGGAAGAGACAAAGGGAGAGATTTAACATCTGCTGGTTTACTCCCACAAATGGCTACAACAGTCAGGACTAGACCAGGCCAAATCCAGGAGCTATGAATTTTTTCTGGATCTCTGACATGGGTTCATGGGCCATGGACTTGGCCTATTTTCTGCTGCTTTCCTAAGTGCATTAGCAGGGAGCTGCATCAGAAGTGGCAGCTATACCACAGCATCAGTCCAAGAATAGATGTTTTGTATGTACTACTGTTCAGGTGGGATCAGCTGTTAGTTCAGAAAATGTCTCAACTAGTTTTTGAAAAATGGAATCAGGACAAGTGAATTTCCTAAATGCAATGGAATGAAAATATAAATTAACATCATCTTATGCTCCTATATGGGTAGAAATGATTCAATTAATTATGCTATCACCACTGCTTTCCAGGACTTGCTTTTGTGTGAGATTGGAGTCAAAAGGCACAGCCGTATATCAAATCCAGGTTCTCCATTGTTGGGAGCAGGTTTTTTAAACACATGGCCAATCCATGAGCAAGGAAGATTTTTTCCACTTTTTTGTATCTTAGATTTTTTTCTTTAATGTTTTCCAATTCTCATTAAGATTTTTGAAACTATTGATTAAATTTATTCCAATGTATTTGACTGTTTTTGTAGCTGTTGAAAATGTGATTGATCTTATAAGATTTCTCAGGCGTGTAATTGTCTGTGTATACAAAGGCTTTTGCTTTTTGTGTATTGACTTTATATCCTGCTCCTTTACCAAACTCTTCTATTAGTTTCCATAATCTCTTAATGGCGTTTTTTGGATCTCCTATATATAAAACCATGCCATCTGCAAATAAGCATAGTTTGACTTCCTCCTTCCCAATTTCTATCCCTTTGATTTCTTTTTCTCGCCTAATGGCTCTGGCTAAATCTTCCAGGACTATATTTAATAGCAATAATATGAGTGGGCATCCCTGTCTGGAACTGAATCTCAATGGTAATGCTTCTAATATTCCCTCATTCAATGAGATGTTGGCCATGGGTTTGTCATATATTGCCTTGATTGTGTTAAGTTATGTTCCTTACAAACCCAATTTGCTTAGAGTTTTCATCACCAAAGGGTGTTATATTTTGTCAAATGCTTTCTCTGTATCTATTGAGATAATCATATGGTTTTTATTCTTCAGTTTGTTAATGTGATGTATCACATTGATTGATCTGTGAATGTTGAGCCATCCCTCCATATCAAGATAATTCCCACTTCGTCTGGGTGAATGATCTTTCTTATGTGTTGTTGTATTTGATTGGTCAAAATTTTATTGAGGTTTTTTGTATCTACGTTCATCAGGGAAATTGTTCTGTAGTTCTCTTTCTCTGTTGCATCTTTTCTGGGTATAGGAATTCATAAAAAGAACTTGGGAGGATTCCTTCCCTTTTATTTGTTTTGAATAACTTTAGAAAAATTGGAGTTAGTTCTTTTTAAATATCTGGTAGAATTCAGCAGTGAAACCATCCCATTCTTGGCTATTCTTTTTGGAAGTGTCTTTATTGCTGATTCAATTGCTGTCTTTGTAATGGATTTGTATAGGTTTTCTATGTCTCCATAGCACAATTTAGGTAGGTTTTATGTGACCTAGAATCTATCCATTTCCTCTGGGCTTCCCAGTTTGTTGGCATACAGCTCTTTTTAGTAATTTCTGATGATTATTTTTATTTCTGTAGTGTCTTATTGTTAAATTTTCTTTTTCATCTCTAATTTTATTGATTTGGGTTGTCTCTCTCCTTTTTATGGTTATTTTGACCAATGGTGTATCAATTTTGCTTTTTTTTCCAAAAAGTCAGCTCTTCTTGATGATCTTTTTATTTCTTTTTTGTTTCAATTTTATTGATTTCTTCTCTAATTTTAATTATTTGATTTCTTCTACTAGTTTTGGGTTTGGTTTGCTGTTGTTTTTCTAGATTCTCGAGGTGCATAGGTAGTTCATTTATTTGGTGCCTTTCCAGTTTCTTGATGTAGGCACCTATTACTATAAACTTTCCTCAACACTGTTTTTTGCTGTATCCCACAAATTTTGGTAATGTTGTATGTCATCTTCATTTGTTTCCAAAAACTTTTGATTTCTCTTTTGATTTTTTTCTATGACCCACTGTACATTAAGAAACATGTTGTTCATTCTCCTTGTGTTTGTATATGAGTAGAGCTTCTTGAGTTGCTGATTTCCAGCTTTGTTGCGTTGGTATGATTTTGATTTTTTTTTAAAATTTGCTAAGACTCACTTTAGGGCCTAGCACATGGTCAATCCTAGATAAATTCCATGCACTGGAGAAAAAAAAATGTGTTCTCTGTGGCTCTAGCGTGGAAGGTTCTGTAGGTATCTTCTAGGTCTATTTGATAAATAGTGTCAATTAACTTTGTTTTTTCCTTGTTGATTTTTTGGTCTGGTTGATCTGTCTATTGCTTAAAGTGGGTTATTGAAGTCCCCCATTACTATTGTATTTTAGTCTATATCTCCCTTTAAATCCCATGGCAATTTTTTTAAATAGCCAGGTGCCCTGTAATTAGGTGCATATACTTTTATTATAGTCACAACTTCCTGTTGAATTGATCCTTTAATCATTATATAGTGTCTTTCTTTGTCTCTTTTAATAGATTTTTGTGTTAAAGTCTATTTTGTCTGATATTAAGATGGTCACACCACCTCTTTATTGTTTCTGTTTGCATGGATTTTTTTTTCATCATTTCACCTTCAGTCTGTGTGCATCTTTGTTGCTAAGATGTGTTTCTTGTAGGCAGCAAATAGGTGGGTTTTCTTTTTTTAATCCATTCAGCCAGTCTGTATCTTTTAACTGGGGAGTTGAAACCATTTATATTCAGTATGATTATTGTTAAATACAGTCCTTGCCCTTCCATGTTTCCATAAATAGTCCTGTTTGTGTATTTTGGATTTCATTTGTACTTTTCCTGGGTCATTTTTTGTGTTCATCTTCTTTTGTAGTGATGTTCCTATTTCTGTGTTTCTGTGCAGCACATCCTTAACCATATTTTGTGGGGTTGGGCAAGTAGTTACAAAATTTTTTAACTTCTACTTGTTGGGGAAGATCCTTGTTTCTCCTTCATTCATAAATGAGAGTTTTGCAAGATACAGTATTCTGGGTTGACAGAACTCTTAAGACTTGAAATGTGTCTCACCATTGTCTTCTTGCCTATAAGGTTTGCAATGAGAAGTCTGGAGTGAGTCTAATTAGGTTTCCTCTGCATGTTATTTGTAGTTTCACTCATGCACATTTTAAGATCTGTTCTTTGTACTTCACTGAGGTGAGTTTTGCTATATCTGTCATGGTGAATTTCTTTTCTGGTCATGTCTTTTGGGAATTCTATGTATTTCTTGTATTTAGATGTCTCTTTCTTTCTCCAGATTGGAGAAATTCTCTGTTATTATTTCATCAAGAAGACCTTCTAATCTTTTCTCTTTTTCCACATCTTCCAGAATTCCTCATATCTGTAAGTTGGGTCATTTGATAGAATTTTGCAAATCTTCAACTGTGATTTTTAATTTTCTAATTTCTTCTTGTTGTATTTGATCTGACTGAATTATTTCCAGAAATTTGCCTTCTAGTTCTGATATTCTTTTTTCTGTCTCATCTATTTCATTGCTAAGACTTTTCACTGCATTTTTCATCTGGTCTATTGCATTCTTCATTTCCAATATTTTATTCTGGCTTCTCTTTAAAATCCCAATTTCTTGGGAGCACTTTTCATTTAGATCACTAATTTTTTTCTGATTGCTTCTAAGTAATCAGTATATTCATTTTCTGAATTTCTTTTCTGGCATATCCTCGATCTCTTGTTTTTTAGTCTCTGTTATTGAAGAATTATATTGTTCCTTTGGGGAGTTCATAGAGTCTTCCTTATTCTTATTCAGGATATTTTCCTTATTCCTCAGCATTTCTTGTTGATTTAATTTTTAAATTATGACTTTGAACCTTTGATGTGATTTCCCTCTACTATGAGCTGTTATGTGTCTTTGTGTAGCAAGTGGAAGTACTCTTGGAGTCCTGTTTATTCTAGATTTTGATGGAGGCAAGTACCTGCCTACTGCAGGCCAGGCTCACTTCTCACTGTTACATCGAGAAATTAAATGGATATAATACTATTTTCTCTTCATTACAAATGTATGTAAGTTATTACTCAGTACTCCAAGTATCTCTGGCTGTTTGCTGTTTGATTATCTTACAATCAGATCAAGAATCTCCTCTGAAGAGTAGGCATTGTAGCATAGCAGGTAAACCCACTGTCTGCAATGCCAGCATTCTATACAAAAGTGCCACTTAGAGTCCTGTCTCTACTGCTTTCAATATAGTAACTTATGAATGCACCTGAGAGGGTATCACAATATGTCTGAACTAACTGGACCACTGCAAACCCAAGCAGGAAACCCAAATGGATTTCCTGCCTTCTGACTTTGGCCTGTTTCACTGGTTCACTACCAAAATGGCTGTAATGGCCAGGGATTGACCAGGGCAAAGCCAAAAGCCAGGAGCTTCTTCCAGGACTACTACATGGTGACTGACTCAAAGAACTAGGCCATCTTTAGTAGCTTTCACAGGTGCATTAGCAGGAAACTGGATAGGAAGTGGAGCAACCTGGACTTAAATTGTCACCTCTGTGGGATGCCAGTTTCACAGGAAGTTGTTTAACCTACTATGCCACAACACTGGCCACTGGAAATAATCTTTAATCAGGCCCACATCCTGGTAAACTGCATGAACTCATTTGGCTTATGTCTAGAAGGGCTTGGTGCCTAAATCTAGGAAGTAAATTGGTGATAAAAATCTTTAAAATATGTACCATATTAGGTAATAAACATTTAAATAAATAATTTAAAATAAATAAAAGCCATTGAGATAGAGAGATATAAAATGGCTATTATGGACCAAATTGAGACACAGATAAAGCTTTATCTTCAGGAACATGGGTGGGAACTTTCCAGAGAATAGAACAAAACTATATATAAGTTTACAATCCACTTAAAGCCTATAACACACACACACACACACACACACACACACACACACATATATAAAAGCAGGTGCCATGAGCCAAGAGTAAGTATTGTTGTAATGGAAGCATCTAGTTATTAAGAGAGTTTACATGGGCATGAATCATATGCAATAGATATCTGTGCAATTTTAGTCTCATGTACCACTAAGGCTTATGTAGTAACTGGAATCTTACCTGTAAGAGAAATAACATGGTGTATTAGGATTATAGATACTTGATTCTCAAACTGGGAGAATTTATTTCATCAAATTCCTAACCTACCAACTAGGCACACTCATCAGGCCAAAGAAATTATCAGTTTGAGAAAGCAGACATGCCTCTACACCACAGACAGGAGCAAGAAGTAGAAAAAGTAGGGCATGGGGAGCTCCCAAATGATTTTCCCTTTCACCCATAATTTCTTTTTCCAGGATTTATCCTTATCTAGATACTGTCTTCCAAGACCTCAAAAGTCTTGACTCCAACACCTCAATGGCAAACCTCTTCTTAAATGGAGAACAGGATAAAAAGAAGGTGAAAACTAAAGTGGTTCTGGTGTTTGCTATAAGTAAAATATGCTATTTTTCTTATTTTTCTTTTTTGATGTGTCTACTGATATGGTACTGATCCTTTTGTATCCCCATAACTCTGCCTGCTATATATTTTCTTTTTAAAATTTTTCAGACAGAGGAAGAGAGAGAAATTTTCCATCCACTGGTTAACTTCCCAGATGGTTGCAATGGCTGGAGCTAGACAGATATGAAATCAGAGCCAGGAGCCTCTTCTAGGTCCTTCACATGGTTACAGTGGCCCAAGGGCTTGGACCATTTCTGCTACTTTCTCAGGCATATTAGTAGGAAGATGGATAAGAAGTGGAGCAGCAAGGTCATGAACTGGCTCCCATTTGGGATGCTGATGCTACATACAGTGACTTTACCTACTATATCACAGAGCTGTCCCTCAATATGTTACTTTTCTAAAGACATTCCCCAGAAAAAGAAATCACAAGAAATGAACCCAGGGTCTGACATTGAGCCACAGTGGGTTGAGACATAGCCTACAGTGCCAGCATCTCATGGGTACGAGTTTGTGTCCTGACTACCCCACTTCTTATTTAGCTCCCTGCTAATGTACCTGGGAAGGTAGTGGATGATCGTCTAAATATTTGAGCTCCTTCCATCCATGTGAGAAACCTATATGGAGTAACTGGTTCTTGACTTTGACATGGCCCAGTCCCAGCTCTTGTGGCCTTTTCAGGAGTGAACCAGTGGAAGAAATATTCTCTCTCTCTCTCCCCCTCTTCCTCTCCCTCCCTCTCCCTCTTTTCCTCTCCATCCCCCTCACTCCTTTCTTTCTCTGTCTTTCAACTGTGTCTTTCAAATAAACAAATATAAATAAAAAAGAAAGCACTAAAAAAGAAAATGAGCCTAGTTTTCTTTGAATGGGTCTTTTCTTTACTGTCTCTTAAGTGCCCAATGCTGAGACTCTCTTGATGCCTGCCGCCTTGCTTACTAAGGAAGCAGCTCCCATGGCAATAGGTTTATGCATCCTAATGGTATATCCCTGAAGGATAGTCATAGTCCTAGAGACAAACACAACCAGGGCATCCACAATACAATAACTGCCACAGCTGCCCCCAATTATCCCTTAAAGTAAACCCAAGCACTTCAGGATCATAGTACACATAGCTCTCTGCTGCTACTGCAAGCTTCTAAGAGTACTACTATATGAGGTAAAAGGTCTTTGAACACAGTTTGTCATAAAATAAGCGAGCCATAAACTTTTCCTTTCCATCAACCAAAAAATACTTATTTATTGGGTTATCTAATGCTTCTCTCAAGAAATTATCCCAACTGTGGCTTTAAACATCCTTAGAGCTCTAGTTGTTATTGTTCACAGATCCTATGAGTTGGGAATGTGAGAGAGGATTGAGTAGCTATGTGGTGCATGGTTTTTCCTGAGGCTGACATCAGACATCCACTGGAGCTGTAGGCATCTGAATGCTTGACTGAGGCTGATGGACTCACTTAAAACTCATTCACATGATTGACAAGTTGTCACTGGATCTTGGATGCAGCCCGATTTCTACACACTTGTGCCTCTCCAAAGGGTTTCCTGAGTGTCCTTGCAGCATGGGAATTTCCCAAGAGGAAATGATTCAAGGAATGGTTTTCATAACAGCTTCAGAAGTCATACATTCATACCTTCCATGACATGCTACTGTTTCTACAGGGCCATCTCAAATTCAGTGAGTGTTTGCACCCACATAGGAGACCAGGAGGAAGCATCTGGTTCCTGGCTTCGGATCGACACAGTGCGCTGGCCACAATGTGTCAACCTTAGTGACCACTTTGTTGGGATGAACCAACGGAAAAAAGAAGACTTTCTCTCTGTCTCTCTCTCTCTCACTGTCTAACTCTGCCTGTCCAAAAAAAGAAAAACACAAAGACTGAATACTGATAATGATCATTGGGGACCATCTTGGATATTGGCTGAAACAATACTTAAAAGAACAAGAAGCATATCAGAAAGGAGATAGAAAGGATATGGGAGAGAAGGATATGTTTTGATTCCTAAAAACTGATAGCAGAGAGAAAAAAATGCACCTAGATCTTCCCTGAGACCTCTGAGGTCAACTGTGATGTCTCCTTACTCTAGAATGCCTGAAGCCAGTTGAATTTCTAAGGCAGAGACTCTAGATGAGTCACAAAAACCAGGGTGTGTTGAGAAAGATCATCTGGATCTCAGGTAGCAGAGCTATCCTCCCTCCCTCTTTGTCTAACCCACCTTTGTGGAAGCTATGATGTGACAGTTACTGAGAATAAATCTGTGGCTTGAACTATATGGTTTCAAAATTGAGCACTAAAAATTAGTGATACCTCTAGTGAAGGAAAGATGCTATTGTTGCTGTGGATGCATCAATGTCATGGCCACCAGCCTTCAGACTTTCCATTTGCTGCTTTCAGACTAAATCTCCCCAGAAGTCCTGAATGATTACAGGACTTATTAAATAGGGAAAGAGAGAAAATGCAAATGTGTTAGTAATGTGAACATTGCTGAAAGTGTTGAAAAGTTTTCTGAACATGTGAAAAAATTGTTTTCTCTTGACATTTTTTCTTCAAAATGTGCAGGGTGTCTCTTCTCAGAGCTCTAACTAAATATAAAAACCAAGACCTAAGTTTTACTTACTAATAACTCATATATGTAAAATAGGAAAAATAAAAGCATAAGTTTTGAGCCTTTCCCCTTTTAAATTCAACACTTAAAGTTCTCACTACTTTAGCCTTCAAACAAGAAATCTCAATGTTCAGTATAAAAATGACCTCATTACAATAAACCCAAAGGCTCATCTCTGAGTTGTTCCAGATGGGCACTTGACTGCTTACACCCAGGGTAGAGGGAATAGTGCCCAGTGAAGTCCACAACATGTTCAAAGGGAAAGAACCCACTACTACCTTCATTAAATGGATGATGCCAAGTATCATTTCTCTCTTCAGCTCTCTCCTGCTTCACTGAATTAGCCACATGCACTCACATGCACATTGGCTATGTGCTATGAGCTAATGTGAATCCTCAAAGTACCTATCTTAGAGCTTATGGGGATTCAGTGGTGCTATGGCTAAAAATAATGCTAAATTCTTCCTGGCTACTGTCAAAGCACCATACTTGTTTTCCCTATTGCTTTACAGTCTGTCAAAAAATGTAGCCTAAATACCTCTGGATGGAAAGAAAAAGGCTGCCTTGTGTTTCAGCATGGAATCCCTAGGAGAGGCAAAAAGACAGCATCCCTTTGAAATACAGAATGTAAAATAACTCTATACGTCAGTCACTCCTGAACATTCTCTAAGACACCAGTATCCTCAGATTTCTCATTCCAGATAGGCTACAAAGTCACGTGGGGCCTCAGATTCTTTTGTAGCACCATCAAATTAGGTCATGTATAAGGACTTTAAAAAGTATTAACTTATTTACTGTGCAGAGAGTATAAATATTATTTACAGTCAGACTCTGACAAATCCAACCAAAAATTAAGTATCATCATTAAGGAATGCTTCCAGGTTTGAATGCTGGCATTGTCAATTCTTAGCAATAGCATGTTGGGCATTCTCTGTTCTTCCTCACTTGTAAAATAATGTCAATAATGGTACCTACTACTTAAGTAAGAATGATATGAGACAAAACACTTAAAATGTTAAGTGCTGGAATGTAATTACTCACTTCCAGCTTACAATTGTTACTACTACTGTTATCAAGCTATATCCAATGGTCCACAGTTGAGTTATCATACTCTGAGCCTAAAAGCCCAATCAACATATGATGCAGCTTCAGGGAAAATACTGTCTCTTTTATCCTCAGAGTGCTCTAAGCCTGACATAGGGCAAACTAAACTATATCCAAAGAGACTTTAAGAAGTTCACAGGAGAAACAGAATTAAAAGGAAAGTTAATGTTGGTATAATTTTTAAAAATAACTTCCTAGTTTTTTCCTTGGTACATATTTTAATGTAATTTTTAAAGATTCCTTATGAACCCTAGTCTCTACTAAGTTTAATATATTGATGGCCAGAGTTCTCTTGTTTGTACACTATCCTTTCACACCTGATTTCACTCTCATAGAAAAGCTATAGGGAAGTAGCCATTAGGAGGTAAGGCCTCCAAATATTAACAGTCACTGGATTCCACACTCCCCTTACTCCCCACAACTAAGTTCTTATAAGTCAAGAAAAAGGGTAGATCTTTATCTTCTCTTCCAGAAAATGTCACTCCCAAGACATTTAATTGCAGTCCTCTTTAGAAATTTCAAGTAGGATAGAGAACACTTAGCCAAGTCTATGGTCTAGATAGCTGATTATTTTCATCTTCTTTGAGCAGAATTTGTTAATGAGCTTTTAATTTGATGGGCTTTAATCACCAAAGTGCTCCAAGCTTTAGGGAAGAACCACAGAATTCACAAAGAAACTTCATCAATCCCTTTCCAGCAGCTCTCTTCCTGAAACCATCTCCAAATAAAAGCAGCCCAGAGGATTTCTCAGATCACATACGCACATTAGTGCAGCCGCATTCCAAGTCCTTATTTATAAATTGGCTTTTAAATGGTAGGGGATTGAAGTGGTATCTCCCTAGGAAAGCCCACAAAACAAGACATGCTATGTGTCAGGAACAAAGAGAAAGATTGAAACCACAGCCAGACCAGGTTTATTCAGAATAAAGCTTGGGAGGAGATCAATCCCAGGTAAATGCATTTGAGAGCATTGCCAGTGAACATACAGCAGAGATATAATCACTTTCCTGACAGACTAGTGGTTTATAGAGTATGAAGTGGCTGGAAAGAGCTTGGAGGTCTGAGTTAAAGCTGGGATGCTGAAACAGAGGGAAAGTTTGGGTTAGATTTAAATGTCCTTTGAGATAACAGTGTGAGCTGGGAGGGGTAAGGGTTAAGGTTGGCCTCAGGCTGAGATGCTAAGATAGGAGGGGACAGATGGAGAGGAGTAAGAGAAGTCTCTGGCTGATAGTAAGAGACTTCAGATAGTGCTGCGTCCAACAGTCTAGGCAGGGCAGAGCTGCTCAAGGTAGGGTTGGGCTGTATTATCAAGGCAGAGAAATAGGGGCTGCTTGTTGTTATGTAGGTGAGAGGACAACATGGATCTAAGGCTTTTTGATGGAGCAAGGGTTCCATCTCTGTGTATGGTAAAGTCAGAATAAAAGCAGATACTTATGAAGGGAACTTCTGGTAGAAACTCTATAATAAGAATTGAGCCAATCACAATTTATAGTAGTTCAAATAGATTTCACGTTTTAGTTAAAGGGATTCATGCTTGATGTCTTTCAATAGGAATATGAGGGAAAGTCTAACAAGAGTAAATGTCATAGGAGTATCCAGAGACTCTAGTAGAGATATTGATGTGCACCACCAGTGACAAAATTTGGCCCTAATGACAGAACTCCAAACTCCCAATGAGGACCCACACATGTAGCATCTTTCAAGTCAGCAAGTAGTACTTATATTTTGGAAGAATTCTTAGTCAAGCAGAAGCTATGCACATGCCTATTTTTGTTTTAATGAAATATCATGTGCTGCCCCTTTTGAGAAAAGAGAAGCAGTTAGCCAGCCACATTAGGCCCTTCACTCACAACTTCTAACATGATTACTACCACCAATTCATATCTTAGAAGAATTCAACTGCTAGCTTTGGGTGTGCATATTGGAGAAGGGGCAAAGGAGATGTACTATCTGCTATCTCTTTGCTTCTTTTCTAGCCTGCAAACTTCTCTTCCCCTTCTCTATTTGTCCCAGATAAGAAGTCACTATGCTTTAGTCACTCATAAGTCTGTCTAGCAAATCCCAGACTCTCATTCAGATCATGAATATTGATGAGCACATTGGCCAGCATCAAGCACTACATATACCATTTGCACTATTACCCACAACCTGAACACCACAGTTCTCATCTGCTGGTCTCAGCATCACCTGCCCGGGTTGTTGTGCTCATCCCAGGCTCACCTAAGTACAGAGGAGCATAAAGGGAAGGGCATGGGGTCAGAAGACCAGTCTACCTTCCCAGGGCTGTACCTGTCACATCACTTCTGAAAATGCTATTGCTATGGAAACTCTCCAAACTGGAGGCCAGTGCATTAGACTTCCTCAGTCTGTAGGTCCCTTGGCCTCAACAGGCACTTCAGGTGCAGACTTGGTCCACACATACTGAGGTACTTACCAGACAGGCTGGGCTGTCTCAGATTGCTGCCTTCCACATGGTCCTGATGTGTAAACAGCTGCAGACAGAACCACAAGGCCACAATTCACAACACACATTCGTGTCTTCTGTGCCTGGCCTACTATGTTAGCAAATGTGCAGCCAGGCCAGCCTCTGAGGCATCTGCTGTATTCTTTGACCAATGGGTTCTAATTAGGTGGGACTTTTTCTCCCTAAATGCTTTCTATGGTGTCAAGATGGTACCTGCCCACTTCTAGTCTTAGAGAATTTGTCATTTTCTGGGAGCATGTACTCATGAGGTTGGCAGATAGGCACTTGTGAGCTATGAAATAGATTTTTTTTTTTTGCTTTTTAAGGAGGACTCTAAGGTTGAGTGTAACCAAAGTCCCCTGCTTCAGTTTCCTCAATTTGCAGTACATTCGTAAGGTGAATATTGATTCATAAGATGAGTCTTCTATTTAAATGATATCTCAAGATTCTGTTAATTCAACAAGTCATTGTCATCCATCTTCTGATGTGAGCGTGTGGGAAATCTGCTAGCAGGAGCAGTTTACACTAAGAAGAAAACACTAGAAAAAGACATACCAATGAAAGAAGAAATCTCAGAGTAAAAACATTCTGGTCTTAAAAGTGGGGAGCTCCCACAGTCCCTACAGTCAGGAAAAGAAAGAGGTGAGTTTCTGTTGCTTGGTTATGCCTTTTTACAAAGAGAGAGTTCCCAGGATAGAAGCTTGGAGAGCTCAGCCTTGTCCAGGTTAATGATGGTTTTGACAGCCTCTCAGTCAGTCAGTCTGGCTCCAGATTCAGTTGCCAAATCTCTGCCTATCATCTTTCTGTTTTCATTTTAGACAATGGTGTCATTTCTGGGCTCTGCTACCTCTGAGATCTGATCTTAACCCAATGATTCCTTCCTTACATGAGCAAGGCATCCACAAATGATGTAGATGATTCTATTGTGCAACTTCAGCTTTTTTCACATGGTTTTGTAATTATTTATGTTCTAATAATCTGTCCCCCAGGACTGTAAATGCCATTAGGGTAAGCATTATATTCACATCACCCAAGATAGTACCAGGCATAATGCAGACAAGTCACCCTCCCTCCTCTACTCCTCACTCTCATAGTGTAAGGGACTCTTGCTGTTCTCCTCTTCCACTCCTCCCTCAGCACAACTACCACAACCATGAGAACCCCACACACTATACCCTGGCACCCTCTCTGGCCCCATGTTCTCTCCAGTTCATGTCTCTCTAAGCAGAATGATGTGGCAAGTTAATGGGGCTTCCTTGTGCCCATGACGCCTAGTTACTGTGCTTCATTTTCACTGAGCTGTGGATATTGTTCTTGAATGCTCTGATTGTGCTCAGTTCTTATTGACTCATAATAACTGAGAGGTGACAGTTTTCCAGAAATCAAGAAGACGCTTGCCTGCATATTACACTCAGGGGCCACATTGTTCTGTAGAACTTGTGTTGGAGCCCTTTCCACTTATTCACTGTTCACACCTACTGCATTTTTCCCTTTGTGCTCATCCATTTCCCCCCAGAATAGCCAAGACAGAATGAGATTATTTAAGAGCCATGATGCTGAGCAGTGGCAAGACAACTCACTTTGTAATGCATATTTTGGCAATTCTGCAAAAATTTTTTTTACTTACTTCCTTCTTTGTTGTGCTTTGATATTGGAGGTCGGTGGATATATGAACTGTGAATTAGTGAGGCATTCCAAATATAGCTATGGATTATACAATTTTGTGGATTATTCAATTTTTATTCATTGTTCTTTTAGCTGCTGGTTATGTCTTCAAGTTCCTAAATAACTGCATCATAATGAGGACCACTGTATGTGGTAGCAGTTAAAAATATTAATCTTGCTGATTGATATAAGGCTTATAGATAACAGCCACATATGAGATTGTGTCCTGGATTTACAGGAACTTTATAAGTTGATTGGAGATAGCCCTTTATTACTGATGAACATTAATATATTGAGAACACCTTGTCCTTTAACTAATACAATCCAAATAAAGATTTATACATGATTTTATTCTGCCTTCATCTAATAAATTAAAGTATTGAACACCTGTTGACTCTACCTTTTAGATCTCACTGTAATGTGTTGCATCTTCTTCATTCCCAATTGCCACAGTACCTTAGTTTGAGTCCTATTAAATTATATTTAATAGACTTTTTAAGTGACTTGCCTGCCTTTTGTCTTCCTTACTTTTGTGTCAAAAGCCTTTTGTGCTTCTGCCCATCCTCCTGCTCAGTATCTCTTACTCCAATTTCTAGGAAAATCAAGTGGCTGGTAGTTTTTTAACATGCCATGCAAAAGAATGCTCAGTAAATGCTTATTAAATAAATGAATGGAATGCCTTACATCTTTAAGCTAAAACTTTATCATGCTTGGCCCTGGATGGTTCCTGTTCATACACTTCATACACATGTAGTTATTAATACACTCCTTTTATGATCAAACTTGTCTCAGAACAGCAATTTATATATTCACCTAATTGTGGCAGCCATCAAATAGCTAACTATTTCCTTGTCTGCTCTACTACGCAGTTCTTGGGGGTCAGGAATCTTGTTTATTTTTTGTACCCTCACTTATTAATTGAATTAAGATACTGAATCTGTCAAGATGTCAAGTTTTAATGTCAAAGCAAACTTGTTTCTTGCCCTCATGAAGTTTTCAATCTAGCAAGAAAGAACAATCTACCCAAAGAATATTTCATGACCATAAATAAATATTGCTTGACACACTAAATATTAGTGTGAAATCAATGAATAATGATTTAAACATTCCTAATCCAGCAACACTCTAATCCCATGAACTAAAATTGACTGAAGTAATAATAATAAAACTCTGTCACTCAGTTATCCATTTGCATTCCTACTTAAAAAATAAAAAATCAACACACATATACCTAAGTATAATATTCGTATGCTATCTTCTTATTAAGCATAAGAAAACATGACTATGGGATAATAGTAATTTTGAATCTCCTTCCTCTTTTAGACAAAGTGGTTCTCTACAGCATAAATTATTGTTGTAGGTACTCTTCCTCTTTCGAACATTTTGTCCCAGATGAGAAATCTTGGGTTTTAGAAACTCAGCACAAATATAAACAAAGATTTTTTAAATCAGCATTAAATCTTTTTTTGTCCATTAACTTAGACTTTTTAATATTACCATGGGCAAATTCCGAACTCTTTCCATCACATTTTCCACTTTGTAAATTCTTGATGATACTATCTCCAGAAATAATCTAAGGTGTCTGTGATGTGATATAAGGCATTTAGTCCCTTAACCTTTCTCCTAGAAGATACTCAGCAATATTAGAATTGTTTCAAATTCCCCCGTTTGTTTCTGTACTTTGTGAATTAAAAGATAGTGTAAAAGTGACTTGAAAATAAATATGAACACCAAGTAAACTCAAATAAAATTGTATTCTCAAAACTGGATGTTAAATTTTGCCATCCACACCTCTGCTAAAAGTTATATTGTATTTATAGTCATTTATTATTTGAGAGAAGTTTCCAGGAACAATGCAACAGGTAAGATTTTTTTTCCTAAAAGAAGACAGAGATTATGAAGGTGCCGGGATTTGGAATGAGTCAGCAGCATTAGGAGTCACTCTTAAGATTAGATTCAGGAAATGAGGAATACCAACGGATCCTTGATGTTTGGAGTTGGAAAGGGAGAGAATGAGGATGTAAACAAAAGTAAATGCCCTCTGGATTCTAGTATGTCTCCACCCACCCCAGACTGAAGCCCTTGAGGAGGGCCAGCTGGTCTCTCTAGACATACTCCCACCTGAACTCCATTTCCCAGAGTCGCTAGGCCCCCTGACGTAATCCTTGATTGGAATCCCTGGGCATGTGACTGTAGGAACGTGCGCATGCGCCTGCGTGCTCCCTTGGCTCGGAGTTGAGAAGAGGAAGTTCATTCACTGATTAGAGTCAGCACTGCGAGGGCGCACTGCTCCTCCTGCATTCACTGGGTCTCTTGCGCTGCACGTGGTATCCCAATCAGTTTGGGAACACACGTTCCGAGCCTTTCTCCTGCTGTTTCAGTGCCTCTTCATCTGCCGCCTGTGAGTCCAACGGGCAGGGG
>CM027394.1:64348532-64413253 GCA_015711505.1 Sylvilagus bachmani
GAACCAATGGAAAAAAGGAAAACCTTTCTCTATCACTGTCCACTCTGCCTGTCAAAAAAAAAAAAAAGTACATACAGAAAAGTAACTTTTTTTGGCCTAGTTCTTTACAGTCACCCATTGATCCATCAAACGTCTTAAGAAGGGCAGTTAAGCACATGGTGTTTTGATGTTTTTGACATTCTATATTTTTATAAGGACTGTGATCTGCGAAAGCATCTATACAAGTTGTTAATGTGAGGAGGGGTAAGAAAGAAGAGTAGGGGCCGGCACCGTGGCTCACTAGGTTAATCCTCTGCCTGCAGCGCTAGCATCCCATATGGTTGCTGGGTTCTAGTCCCGGTTGCTCCTCTTCCAGTCCAGCTCTCTACTGTGGCCTGGGAAGGGCAGTGGAGGATGGCTCAAGTGCTTGGGCCCCTGCACCCGCATGGGAGACCAGGAAGAAGCACCTGGCTCCTGGCTCCAGATCGGCGTAGCTCCAGCCATAGTGGCCATTTGGGGGTTGAACCAATGGAAGGAAGACCTTTCTCTCTGTCTCTCTTTCATTGTCTAACTCTGTCAAATAAAAAAAAAAAAGGAGTAAAAAAAAATTGCACCTCTCCCCCTACAGGTGCCTACATAGTGGAGCAGAGGATGTGACCTTGAAAATTTTTGCTGCTTGACTCATTTTAGTGATTTTCACATGAATAACTGATAGAATGAGGTTGTCATGATTATTAATTTATTAAACTCATTTAGCATGATGAGCACATCTAGAAAGTAAAAAAGGGCATCCTGGATAGAGGGTGTTAGGGTCACAACATTTTTCCTCTTAACCCCAGTGTGTTGTTCTCCAGTGTATTTCCTATCACAGTGCTTGTGAATAGAAAAACAGTTAGGTGTTTCTGCTGGGAAGAACTCCTTCACACCATGGAAAAACAACTGTAGGACCACTTTCTGAGCAACTATGATATGTGCCTGTTAATATGACTTGGAAATAGCCAAGAACAGGAATCCTAGACTCATAAGACTAACTGGCTGTCCTTGGCACATTATTGCCTGCACTGCTGCAAGTTTCTGGCAAGTTATTTACAGTTTGTAAGAGAGAAATATTTCATGTGAGATTCATAATCTGGTAATATAGCCGTGATGCCTTTCAAGAAATATGCCATTTGAGAAAGCAAGTCTCATGGTGTTCATTTATCTTCTCATTAATGACAGTCATTGCTATCACAGGTTGAAAGAAGGGAATCCTCTCTCTAAATTTTTTAAAAAATTAATTTATTTACTTGAATGGCAGAGTTAAAGAGAGAGAGGGTTAGACAGAGAGAAATCTTCCATCCATTCTTTCACTTCCCAAATGGCTGCAATGGCTGGGCTTGGGCCAGGTTGAAGCCAGGAGCTAAGAACTTCTTCTAAATTTCCCACTTTGGTGCAGGGACCCAAGCACTTGGGCCATCCTCTGCTTCTTTCCCAGGTGTGTTAGCAGGGAGCTGGATTGGAAATAGAGCAAGCAAGTTTTGAACCATTCCCATATTGGATGCAGGCACCTGCTTAGCCTACTATGCCCACACTGGGTGGGGGGGATAAAGTTTTTTCTTATATGACTCAATATGAAGATTATTACTTTAGTAGATAATGACTTTTGGTTATAATTTGAGTTTCATTAAATTTTCTTTAGTGTATATTTTTGAAGTTACTGAGTCCCAGTATTCATCTTCTGTTATCCTTGCTCTGATAAACATTCTCTTATTTCTCATTTAAAACCCTATTTAAAAAAGACTTATTTTGTGTATTTGAAAGGCAGAGTGACAGAGAGAGAGATTGAGATCTATTTTATTCTCTCAACCTCCACATGGTGGCAGTGGCCAGGACAGGGTCAGACTGAAACCAGAAGTCTGGATCTGTGGGACTCTCATGTGAGTGACAGGGGCCTAAGTGCTGGACCATCTTCTAATGCCTTTCCCTGTCATATTAATAGGGGGCCAGACTGGAAGTGAAGCAGTGGGAACTTGAACTGGGAGTGACCGGCTCTGGCTTGTCCCTTCTGTCTCTGTGCTGGAAATGTGGGCAGGGGTTGTGTCTGTGGCTAGACCCTGTCTCCCTGGGTGATTTGGGCATGGTGGGAAGTCCCAGCCACAGATGGGAGATGGGTGGCAGCAACTAGGCACATGGCTGCTGTCACAGCCCCTCATGCACTTCCTTCCCTGGCGGAGACCGTAGGCCTCCCTCCCCCCGCCTCTGCCTCACCTCCATTTGGATAATGCTACAGCCCCTGTCAGGCTGTCACCTCTGACCCTACTTCAGGGGCTTCCCTCCTCCATGGAATCCCAGCCCTGAGTGTCCTGGGCTGGCCAGTGTCTCTGGAGTGGCCTACAGGGGTTCTGGCGTTTCTGCAGAGCCAACCTGGATTTGCCGCCGGCCTGGGGGTATTGTAAAGATGATGTACATAAAAGACCTAAATCAAGTAAAAAAAAAAAATGCTGGCATTGCTAGTGGTAGCTTAACACATGCCACAATGCTAGTCTATTAATAGAAGTAGAATCAGTGGCTATAAAAATGTACAATCTAAATTTACAAGGAAAATGAAAAAAGTTTCCTCTAACTTCAGTTGGTTCCAGAGGACTTAGTCAGAACTTTATTAATATTGTTAATATTATTTAACTTTATTAATATTTTAATTAACTTTATTAATTATTTGTTAATTTATTATTTATTTAACTTGTTTATATTATTTATTAGTTAACATCCAGCAGAATGCATGTGATTCTATTTTTACAACTCTCAACACGTGACCACATTAGTCTAGTTTTAGAGGACAAGGGTGTTATCAATTACCATAAGGCATTTTAACTAGCTATGCTTTCTTTCTGACTGCTAGGCTACAACTCTGACTTCCCTTGGGGCCAAAGAGGTTTTTTGTGTGCATATCCTGGATCTCACTTTGAGCATTAGACATCGTTGTTCTGTGTGACTGCCTCATATTTCTGCTTGTGGAAAAGCTTTTTTAATGTTCTCCAAGTGCCTGGTTGGGTTACACTTGCCCATAGTGGGAACTAAATCTTTCTTAGGCACTTGGAGACTCAGAAATCTGAATCCTGCAATCTTCTGCATGAATGTAATTAGAAAATGTGTTTTGACATATTTGGCCTGTGGATAGATGGGGCAGTTTCTCCGGACCTTGATGAGAATTGGTAAACTGATGGTGCTTTTCCTCTCCACAATATGTTCTGAAATTTACTTAATTTTATATTTATCTGAACTTTGCTACCCCCTCTTTTGGAACTTTTGTGCTTCCATTGTCCTTATAACCACAGACATTAGTAACCTTTTTCCCTTCTCTTTATGATACTGAGAGGAGCAGTGGAGACATTGTGACTTTCTCCCTTGTCAGCCCATCTTCCTCAGTCATTTTTGAATTAAACACTGGGTTAGCTTTCCTGCTGTAAAAGACAACTGCCTAAACTCAATGTAACTTTTCAATAAAAGTCATCATAAAATTAACTTGCCTTGTAAATATCTTACCTTTTGTTTTGAAATATGTTTTGAGTGACTTTATGTCAGTGTTTGTAAGCTGGAGACTTCCCTCTTAAGGCAGAAGGCTACTGAGGGACACGACAGCTGTAGCTTTGCTCTGTTATTTGGATATGGCTCCTCTTTCACCCTTTCCATTTTTTTGGTAAGATTTAAATATTTTATTTTAAAGGTGGTTTTACTGGGAAAGAGGGAGAGGCAGAAGAATGAGGATCTTGCATTTACTGGTTCACTCCTCAAATGGCCATAATACACAAACTGTAGCAGTTGAAAGCCTAGAGCTTAGAACTCCATCCAGTCCTCCCTTGTGAGAGCAGGGGCTGAAGTACTGGGACCATTTTTTGCTGCTTCCCCAGGTGCATTAACAGGGAGGCAGATCAGAAGTAGAACAGCTGACTCAAACAGGCACTCATGAGGCTGGCATTTTGGCATTATGGGTTACATACACTGCCTGCAGTACTGGTACTGAAGTCTCAAATGGATAGTTCATGTCCCAGTTGCTCCACTTAAGATCCAGCTCCCTACTAATTGCCTTGAAAAAGCAGTGAAGGATGGCTCAAATATCTGGTTCTCTGCCACTCATGTGGGAGACCTGGATAAAGCTTCTGACTCTTGATTTCCATCTCAGTATTGGCTGTAGTGACCATCTGGGGTGTGTGTGTGTGAACTAACAGATGGAAGATTCATTCTCTCTCTCTCTCGCTCTCTCTCCCACATACACATACTTTTAGGATATATTGATTTATTTGAAAGGCAGAGTTACAGAGATAGTCTTCCATCCACCCGCTTACTCCCCGGATGGCTGCAATAGTGACAGCTGGTCCAGGGCCTGACCTGGACCCATGTAACCCATATCCCACACCAGGAGCCAGAGCTTTATCTATGTCTCCCACATGAATTACAAGGGCCCAAAAACTTGGATCCATATTCTGCTGCTTTTCCTAGGCCATTAGCAGAAAACTGGATCAGAAGTGGAACAGCTGGTACATGAACTCTTATCTGTGTGGGATGCCAGCATTGCATCCCACACTTTACTTTCTGTGCCACAATGCTGTTTCTTCTCTGCCTTTCTCTCTCTTTCTGTAACTCCAAATTTCAAATAAATAAATAAATATTAAAATAAACTGGCTCTCATCGGTATGCCAGCATTTGAGGTGTTGGCACCTTAACCTATCATGCCAAAATACCAGCCCCACCATTCCCCTTTTGTTGACTTGTGTGTCAATTCATGTTTTGAGTGGGGATAAGTGATCAAGGCTAGAGGTAATATGATCCGTGTTTCAGCTGCCATGTGTTAGGGTGAAGTTGATTCAACCTTTTTATTTTTTCAAATATATGTCAAAAGTGAAATCCTCTCAAAGCTAATAATATGCTACCAAGTAACTACTGGAGACCAATTTCCTTTCTTCTTACCTGATAGATTCTAGCTTGTCTCTGTGTTTCTACCTTTTTAGCCCAAACCTCTATCAGACTCCTAAAGCAAGGAGAAGCTTTTTAGTAAGTCACAACTTAGAGGATCAAAGCCATAGCTTTGCTATTAGCCTGGTTTTCATTGTTTGGGGTGTCATCCCCCATGGAGATGGATCCTTCACACTGGAATACACCTCGTTCAAGAATTCATGTAGCCTATTTCTTGAAGTGAAATGGAATTCTGACTGGGACATTCTTGAGACTGTTACAGCAGGGTGAGGAAATTTTGTTCAATGTGTTCTTGCCTTGTGGAGTGCTCTTTATTTTTCCAGTGTACATACAGAGAATCTATGGGGTGTGTCTCTGAGGCTTTTTGTATAGCACTGCAACATCTGCAGTTGCCTTTGTGACTATCTCTAATTAGAACTCAAGGTGCAAAGTGAGGAGGGGACTATCACCCTGAAGCAACACTGAGTTTGTGCTTCTTGCCCCTTTTCTATTCTTTGAATGCTGGAGCAGCCTTAAATAGTTATACTGGGTAGCATTGATAATTCTAGTTTTCAGTGCTTGGCAAGCATGAAAAAATAGGAAAGGATTAAGGAGGCACTAGACAAAGTCAATAATAGCTTTCTTGATTGTGTCATGTCATGAGTCAGAATATTTATCATCAGGGTTTTTTTTTATAATTTTTTCAGACTTTTTTTTAATATAAAGATTTGTTTTATTTATTTGAAAGAGTTACAGAGAGAGGAAGAGAAAGAGAGGTCTTCTACCCACTGGTTCACTCCCCAGATGGCCTCAATGAACAGAGCTGCGCCAATCTGAAGCCAGGAGCCAGGAGCTTTTTCTGGGTCTCCCATGCAGGTGCAGGGGCCATAATGACTTGGACAATCTTCTACTGCTTTCCAAGGCCATAGCAGAAAGCTGGATCAGAAGTGTAGCAGCCAGGACTCCAACTGGTACCCATATGGGATGCCAGCGCTTCGGGCCAGGGCTTTAACACATACTGCGCCACAGCATCGACCCCTCAAACTTATTTTTGATTACTAGAAAAGCAGATTGACAGAGATAGAAATTTTATTAAAATTTATTTTTACTTTTAGTTTTTTTGTTTTTTTTTTTCAGAGAGAGAGGTCTTCTATCTGCTGATTCAGTCCCCAAATAGTCATAGCAGTCTAGGCTAGACTGAGGCTAGTAACCAGGAGCTGGATTTCGCATGTGTGTTCAGGGGCCCAACAACTTGGGCTATCCTCCATTGTTTTCCCACGTCATTAGCAGAGAACTGGATGGGAAGTGAAGCATCCAGGACATGAACTGTTGCCTATATGGGATGCCACAGGCCATGGCTTATAACTAGCTTAGCTATGACACAGTGAGGACCCCTTTTAAAACATTTTTAGGGGCTGGCACTGGTGTAGTGGGTAAAGCCACTGCCTGTAGTGCCAGCATCCCATGTGGGCACTGGTTCAACACCTGGCTGCTCCACTTCCAATCCAGCTTTCTGCTATGGCATGGGAAAGGAGAAGTTGGCCCAAGTCCTTGGGCCCCTCTACCCACATGGGAAGACCTGGTGGAAGCTCCTGGCTCCTGTCTTCAGATCAGTGCAGCTTTGGCCATTGCAGCCAATTGGGAAGTGAACCACTGAATGGAGGATCTCTCTATCTCTCTCTTTTTGCCTTTCCTTCTCTCTCTGTATAACTCTGACTTTCAAATAAATAAATAAATAAATCTTAAATAATCCTTTTAAATAGTTTTAATTTTTTTAAATGTGAGTTTGTTTCTTTTATATTTATTTATTTTTATTTTTTGACAGGCAGAGTGGACAGTGAGAGAGAGAGACAGAAAGGTCTTCCTTTTGCCATTGGTTCACCCTCCAGTGGCCGCCGTGGCTGGCACACTGCGGCCGGCACACCGCGCTGATCCAATGGCAGGAGCCAGGTGCTTCTCCTGGTCTCCCATGTGGGTGCAGGGCCCAAGCACTTGGGCCATCCTCCACTGCACTCCCGGGCCATAGCAGAGAGCTGGTCTGGAAGAGGGGCAACCGGGACAGAATCCAGTGCCTCGACCGGGACTAGAACCTGGTGTGCTGGCGCCACACGGCAGAGGATTAGCCTACTGAGCCGTGGCAGAATTAAAAGAAAATACATACACATACAAACACCTCAGAGAGAGAGAGAGAGAGATCAATCTTCCATCCTCTGGTTTACTTCCTCAATGGCCACAATAGCCAGTACTGAGTTAGGCCAAAGCAGGAGTCAGGAGTTTTATCCAAGTCTCTTATGAAGGAAGCAGGTACACAAGCATTTAGGCTATCCTCTGATGCTTTCCCTTGCACATTACCACGGAGCTGGATTAGAAGTAGAATAGTTGAGACATGAACCACAGCCCATGAGGGAAGCCAGTATCACAGGCAGAGTCTTTTCCTAATATGCCACAATTCTGGCCCCACTTATGTTGGAAACATATTTAAGGAATATTAGAATGCCTGCTTACTGCCATTAGATGCCATTTTAGGCCTGTCCTACAAAGCCATTTTGAAATAAGTAACATTTCTCACATTATTGAGTGGCAGTCTACAAGACTGCTTCCGAAGGGAGAGAGCTTCAGGGGTAGAGGGGGCAGTGATGCAAAAGAGGGGGTGAGAGGTGAAGGAAGAAGGGCGATACCTGAAGAGAGGTTAGGAAGTATTAAACGGCACAAAGAAATAGGATACAGAACATTTGTGCATCTTGCCAAAATTAACCATTTATATTTTAGGCTTTTTAAAATTTTTTAAGTTTACAGTTAATTTCTAACAGTTTCCTGTATAGTTGACTCACTTTTCAGTATTTTCCATATAGATATGTTTACAAGCAGTGGAGAATTGATGTAATTAAATAAAAGATTCACTCCTAAATAAGCAGTTCACATTAGAGTTTTGATGGGAAAGGGATGAATATGGCTATGTGTGTGTGTGTATCCCTTGCTAAGAGCTGAAGTTTATAACTAAATTTTTTGAGATTATTAAAATCAATTTTATAATTGAAACACTGACCACTTTAACTGCTGTAGTCACTCCTGGTTCACACTCCACATCTCTATGCAGATTGTCCATATGTGAGCACAGTGAAAAAGGAGGATGCAGACCTAGAATAATGTACATGTCCTTTCCTTAAACATGGGGACTGGTGCTGGTGCTGTGGCATAGTGGGTAAAGCCACTTCCTGCAGTGCTGGCATCCCATGTGGGTGCCAGTTCAAGTTCCAGCTCTCTACTTCCAGTCCAGCTCGTTGCTGTAACCTGGGAAAGCAGTAGAAGATGGCCCATGTCCTTGGGCCCCTGCACCTATATGAGAGACCTGGAAGAAACTCCTGGCTCCTTGCTTCTGATTGGCCCAGTTCCAGCCATTGTGGCCTGTTGGGAGTGAACCAGCAGATGGAGAACCTCTGTATCTTTGTAATTCTGCCTTTCAAATAAAAAAGCCCCCAAAACAAACAAAAAAAACCTGAGGACTTATGGACTGGAGTTCTTTGTTTCAGTTTGCATTTTTTGTAAAATGAAATACAGCAATTTGGCTAAAGTATCCTATCTCCTAGTAGATGACTGCAATTGACTTGCTTGTCTAACCACATGGCATCACAGGTGATTCCTAAGGCAGGTGTTGGACTCTATGGAAAAAGTGCACAGTGACTCGTGTTGTTGCCTTAACAAATTGACACTTGTTTATGGCGTCAGTAATCACCCTAGGCTCATGTCATGAGTTGCCAAGGCTATGGAATCCATTTGAATATGCCAACTCCGATCTTATTTAGACAAGGTCATAGTCAAAGTGGAAGTTCTCTCCTCCAGAGAATGGTACCTCCTTCTTGGATGACCTGTTATTTCCACTGAGATCTCACTCGCAGAGATCTTTCATTTGGTTTTTTTTTTTTTTTTTTTTTTTTGCCAGAGTGTCTTGGCTTTCCATGCCAGAAATACTCTCATGGGCTACTCAGCCAGATCTGAATGCCTTAAGGGCTGATTCTGAGGCCAGAGTGCTGTTTAGGACATCTGCCATTCTATGAGTCTGCTGTGTATCCCGGCCACTCCTGACGGGCACTGGGTTGGCCACGCGAGATGAGCTCAGTGCTCAGGTACAGACTGTCCCACTGTGGCCTCCTGAGCCTGAGCGGCCACGCGTGGGCCCTCTCGAAGTGCCTGCAGGACCGGAGTCTGGGCATTCATGCATCTCCGGGCGTCTCCTAGGTTGCCCACACCTCCTTTGGGCTGTGATGGGGCACAGCCCCAGGAAAGCCTGGGCCACCTTGCGCGTGGAGGGCCCACCCACGGGCAGCAAGCTCCATAGGCCTACAGCCATGGCTGACCCTCCAGATGGGAGGTTTCACGTCCAAGCTGAGTTCGCAGTGAGCACTCCCAGGCCTCTGCTGGCAGGTCCCGGGAGGACGGACCTGGCTGCACCTGCGCTGGCTGGCTCCCTCCCTCTGGCCAGGCATTGCAAACCTAGACACTCTCCCCACCCCCTGTGTGCCTGGCCACAGGGAGCTTAGGAGCATGCTGGCCCCCTTGGCTTCCATATGCCATTTGCACACCGAGACTTCAGGACCCACCCAGCCTGCGCTGCCAACTGGCCACAGGTGTAGCTAGAGGCAGTGGCCGGCCTCAGGAGCACGCCTGCAGGCTTTCCTCAGCTGCACAAACATTCTCTGAGGGGAAGCTGCAGCCCCTCACAGTGTCCTCTGGCTCGCTGGGTAGAAGACCTCTCTTTCTTTTCCTCTCTCAGTAACTTTCAAATAAATAAAACAAATCTTTATATTAAAAAAAAGTCTGAAAAAATTATAAAAAAGAAAAACCCTGATGATAAATATTCTGACTCATGACATGACACAATCAAGAAAGCTATTATTGACTTTGTCTAGTGCCTCCTCAATCCTTTCCTAGAGGAAAACTATTTTTTCATGCTTGCCAAGCACTGAAAACCAGAAGACTTTGGCAAGTCTTCTTGTCTGTTCACTCAGCCTAAATTGGAGTTGTCTAGTTTTTGTGCCTACTCCAGGATCAAGGGGACCCAGAACTGTAGATGACTGGCTCTGCCTTCTTGCTCATTCAAGAGATGAACTCTCAGCACAGGTCCCAAGTGGCTTTGTTTGGCTTTCTTTCATTGGTCCCCCTGGTAACCAAGCTGATTCTTAGCTAGTCAGGAAACCTATTGGCTTACAGCAGCCTCTGGATTTCTGTTTTGCTCTTCTCTGTGATGTATTTGAAAGTTTTCTCGGCCGGCGCCGTGGCTCAACAGGCTAATCCTCTGCCTTGCGGCGCCGGCACACCGGGTTCTAGTCCCAGTTGGGGCGCTGGATTCTGTCCCGGTTGCCCCTCTTCCAGGCCAGCTCTCTGCTGTGGCTAGGGAGTGCAGTGGAGGATGGCCCAGGTGCTTGGGCCCTGCACCCCATGGGAGACCAGGAGAGGCACCTGGCTCCTGCCATCGGATCAGCATGGTGCGCTGGCCGCAGCGGCCATTGGAGGTTGAACCAACGGCAAAGGAAGACCTTTCTCTCTGTTTCTCTCTCTCACTGTCTACTCTGCCTGTCAAAAAAAAAAAAAAAAAAAAAAAAAGAAAGTTTTCTCTCAGGTCCCAAAGCCCTGAGTAGGAAGTCCTGTTTTGTACTGAGATATGTATTTAGGCAGGTATCACTTAGAACTGTGTGTCCTCAGGATCATCTAAATTTGCCCAGGCCTGGAGTTTCAGGATCCTTGCTTCAGACTGCCATATACTCAGTTTTGTGTATTTGTGGATGTACCAGCAAATGGAAGAAATCTCTCTTCCTCTCATTACCCTCGCCTTTCAAATGAAATGAAAAACAAATAGATAAAAATTGAAAAAAAGAACAACAAAGAATGTTTTGTCTTGTGTCCCAAGAAAAAATTACTCTCATAATACTCCTGTAAGTCTCAACTCATGGACGTGTTGGGCACTACTTTCTAGATGCCTATTATAGATCCCATTCTGGGATCCATCCCTTCCATCATCTGCAGTTTACTGTGGGTGCTCATAAACCACCAAACTGCCTCGCAACTTTGCATTTTTTTATACATAGCTTAGCCATAATATCACTTTCTTTCTTTTTTTTTTTAGAAAACTTTTATTTAATAAATATAAATTTTGAATGTACAACTTTTGGATTATAGTGGTTTTTTCCTAATCTCACTTTCTTTAGCAACCTCCTAATTTCTAAGATGCTTTGTAGGCAAAGAGATAGTAGGGTCTTTGATTTTCTTTGAGCCTTTGCCCAAACTGATTCTGTGTGGTAGGTAGAACTTTGCTTCATCAAAAGTCAAGGCACAAAGGTTTCTGTTAGAGAAATAGGGCTATCATTGCCTCTTCCACCATGCTCCACCCTACAACAATGCCTGCCCTTGGATTCTGTTTTCGGAGTGCTGGAATGAGGCAGTTGTGATGCAATAAAGGAATGAGCTTTTCATTTTAAAACATTTTTACTTTTATTAATATATAGAGAAAAGGTACCATGTATTTTATGTATAAAATCTTAAGAACATAACCATACTTTCCTATGTAACACCCCTTTCTCCTTTTATTTATTTATTTTTTGAGAATTTATGAAGTTGGCTTTTTTTCCTCATCTAATCTTTACCCCTTACCTTCAGCCTTCCTGCCCTTTTATTCTTACTTTACAATATGGTACTTTTAGGGTTTTTCCCCACTTACTTTCATCCACATTTTTGCTACTCTCACCCCAGTTCCAAGGAAGGGGTAATGATTAAAAATAATGAGCTAGTGATTCAAAGACAGTAATCCTATCTAGTATGGAATTCGGAAAAAAAATTCCATTGTTTTTAAAGTTACCTATATTTTATTTTTTAAAGATTTATTTGTTTATTAGAAATGGGAAGTTTCAGAGAGGGAGAGGCAAACACAGAGAAAGATCTTACACCTGCTGGTTCACTCCTCAAATGACCACAACAGCCAGGTCTGGGCAAGACTGAAGCCAGGAGCCAGGAACTTCATCCATGCCTTTCATGGGGGTGCAGGGTCATAAGTACTAGAGTAATCATTCTTCTGCTGCTCTTAGGCTCATTAACAGGGAGTTGGATCAGAAGTGGAGCAGCAAGGACTCAGACAGGTGTTTATATATATGGATGCCAGCACATAGCCACTTGATTTACTATGCCAGCCCCAGATTTCATTTTAACAAATGACAGTACAGAATTCTTCTAGAAGAATTTTCCTCTTGGCTACAATAGGAATGTATTTCTTATAATGTGACATAGATTAAATATTTCCATGTTTTCTGATTAACATTCTCTGTTGGTTCTGGAGACTGGCAAGTTGGGAGGTCAAGGGTAGAGCCCCTGTTTTGTGTTCAGTTGTGCTGAGCTGCAAGGAAGCTGAAAAGGAAGTTTGAGACCAGGAAAGTGAGGTGTGAGGTGTGAGGGAAGGCAGTGTAGAGGGGTAAGTATAGATGAAATAAGTGTAGGATCATATTCAGAGATAAGTTTGGAAATAAAACCAAAGGCAATCAGAGAGATGAAAAGAAGGAAAGAAAATTTGAAGATAGAGGTCAGAAGAAATGGGAAATTGGAAGCATCTGAAGCAATTCTGAATCTGATCACACACACTTGTTGGAGATGGGGGAGCAGGCTCTTGCACTCCAATTGGTAGTAGTATAATACAGTAGAGATTTTTGTAGTATAATTTGGCACATCTCTACAAAATACTTAAATGCAAATGTCCCTTGGTAGGATTCAACTGAAGGGTTTTATCTTCCATATTTTTGCTCAAATACATAAAGACTATGTAAGTTCTCTTCAATATTGTGCATGATGAGAATAAAACAGAAAAAACCCAAGTTATTATTATATTGATAGGGAATGGGTAAAATATATTATAGTGTTTTTGCACAAATACTAAATATGCTGTGGTCTGAAAAATGACTTTTAGACAGAGTGTTTTTATGTAAAACAAGGTACAGAAAAAATGCTCCTTTGTAAAGAAAAAAAGACACATACGTATATATCTTTTTAAAATTTCATTCATAAGGCAGAGATTGGCAGGGAGAGATTTTTCCATCTGCTGATTCACTCCCCAGATGGATGCAATGGCTGGGGCTGGGCCAGGCTGAAGCCAGGAGCCAGGAGCTTCATCAGGGTCTCCCATGTGGGTGTAAGAGTCAAGGACTTGGGTCATCTTTCACTGCTTTCCTAGGCACATTAGTAGGGAGTTGGAGCAGAAGTGGAACTTCCAGGACATGAAGTAGTCCCCATAAGTGATTCCAACATCAAAGGCAGTGTTTTAACCCATGATGAAGGTGTATTTTGAAAGGTAGACTGTGTGTGTGTATGTGTGTGTGTGTGTGTGTGTGAGTGTGACAGAGAGAGAGAGGGAGAGAGAGAGAGAGCACGAGCAATAGCAACAGCTCTGTCTTCTGGTTCACTCCCCAAATGGCTCTAATATCTAGGGGGGCCAGGATGAAGCCATGAACCAGGAACCACAATTAGGTTTCCCACATAAGTGATGTGGATCCAGGTAATTTTGCCATCTTTCTCTCCCTCCAAGGGCATTACCAGGAAGATGGAACAGAAGAACAGCCAGGACTCATATCAGACTTTCTGTTATGGTATGCAGGCATTCCAAGCAATATCTACAGAACCACAATGCTATCTGCCCCCATGTATTATAATTAAAAATTCTTGATTCTGATTTTGAAATGATAATTTTGAGTTACTGGAACAGAAAAATGATATTATGTGATAACTAAGGAAAGGCAAATAAAATATTGACTTTAGTTAACGATGTGTCAATGTCTGGGCCAGTGTTGTTTCACAGTGGGTTAAGCTACCACCTAAAATTAAAGCAATCCCTCCTGAGAGTTGGTTGTAGTCCCAGCTGTTCCACTTCTGATCCAGCTCCCTGCTATTGCACCTAGGAAAGTAGCAGACTATGGCCCAACTGCTTTAGTCCTTGACAACCCATATGGGAACCTGGATGGAGTTCTGGGCTTTTGGCTTTGGCTTGTCTCAGCCCCAGTCATTACAGCCACTTGGGAAGTGAACTAGTGGATGGAAGATCTCTCTATTTGTCCCTCCATGTAAATCTGCCTCTTAAATAAAATATTTTAAAAAGTTAAGTTGGAAGTCTAATTTATGGGAAATAGCCACAGCATAGCATTTAAAAGTTGAAAATTGAAATGATAAATTAATGCAGAAAAATGATTCCATGACTCTAAAACCAATTACTAAGTGGTTATGCTTCTACTGAATGGACAGATAAATAGGAATATAGTCACAGTTGCTTGAAAAGCATTTGATTTTGTTTACAAAATTAGTTTTTTGAATAAGTTTTTTAAAATTAAGTGATGAATATTTAACTTTTACCATCCAAAAATCACAGGCTCATTGGGAGCTACATAGTGAAGAGAGTTTAAAAATGAAAGCCTTAGGGTAGGTGTTTGTTGGAGTGCTTTAAGCTGCCTCTTGGAATGTCTGCATCATTTGATGGAGTACATGGATTGTAGTCATGTCACCATTCCAGTCTAGCTTCCTGCTAATGCACAAGAGAAGCAACATATGGTCCAAATACTTAGATTATCTCCACCAATATGAGAGACCCTGGCTCCTGGCTTCAGCATGGCCCAATTACCTTTGGGAAGAGAGCCAAAGGATGGAAGGTCTGTCTGTCTCTTTGTGCATTTTCCCCTTCTGTTCACTCATTCAAAAAATTAATGATAAATTTTTCTTTTTAAATTAGGAGACTTGAAGTGGACAGTGCTTAACATTTTCTTTAAGTGAATAAAATGGAGTAGACAGATGGACTTAACCCTAAGGGTAAAACTCCAAATCCCATTAAGTTGGCAGATACCAATAACATCTTACTAGTTAAAGTAATCAGTTTAAGTTTATAATTGATCATAAAGATAGGATTAAGTGTCAAAGGGTCACATAGATAAGACCAAGTGTCTGCTAATAATAAATAGATAGAATTAAAAAGGAAAGAATGATCCAACATGGGAAGCTGGCCACACAGCAGACTCATAGAATGACAAATGCCCTAAACATCACTATGGCCTCAGAATCATCCCTTAATGCATTCAGATCTGGCTAAAAAGCCCATGAGAACATTTCAGGCATTGGAATCCAAGACACTGTGGCAAAAAATGACCTAAACTAAATATCTCTTTGAGTGAGATCCCGGTGGAAAGAAGGGGCCATCAAAGAAGGAGGTACTTTTCTCTAAAGGGAGGAGAGAACTTCACTGTGTGGCCCTGTTTAAATAATGTCAAAGTTTGTGGACTTAAGAGGCTTCCATAGCCTTGGCAGCTCATGACAAGGGTGTTGGGTAATCACTGACATCATAAATATGAATGTCAATTGTTAAGTCAACAACAGAAGTCACTGTGTACTTACTCCCAATGTAGGACCTCTGTCCTTAATGTGTTGTACTATGAGAATTAGTGATAAAACTAGTCTTCAGCAGTACTTTATACTTTGTGTGTTTGTGTGGGTGCAAACTGTGGAAATCTTTACTTAGTATAGAGTTGATCTTCTGTATATAAAGATAATTAAAATGAATCTCAATGAAGAATGGGATGGGAGAAGGAGTAGGTGATGAGATGGTTTGGGGGTGGGAAGGTTGGTATGGGGGGGAAGAGCCACTATATTCCTAAAGTTTTACTTATGAAATTTATATTTATTAAATAAGAGCTTTCTATAAAAAAAAAAACAAAATGGAGTAGACAGAGAGCTATGTGAGTGGTCAATGCAATTCCATTTAACCAGCTCTGAGTGGTTGTTTTCTATGAGAACTTTATCCTTCAAGATGGCACAATAGGAGCCAGGCCAGGAGACTTCATTCCTAGACATCTTCCAAATTAACGCACTTTTGTCCTCATACAACATCAGGGCCGATTGTAGCCACTGACTGATTTCTTTACAGGATTAGGGTTAAGGAACAGAGATTTGTCATTGATTTCCTATGATATGTCCTTATCTCTCTTTCTGCCTTTGGTTAAGACCGAATATAAGAAATTTCCCCTTTGAATCAATTTGTATTCTCACTAGAGAAAGGCACCTTGGTATTACCTTTCTGTATATGTAGAGTGGAATCTCTAGACCTGTTACCAGTTGGCATTGGCAACCAGTTTAAGTAGGGAGGGCCCTTGGTAGTTAGGGTACAATCATTTCATCCTGGAAATCTCCCCTTCCTTGGCTTCTAGGACATTTTATTGCCATTGTCTACTTCTTCAAGACTCAAACACAGGTAATCTATACATGATGAGTAACCTGTTACCCACTCTTCTAAATATCTGTATCTCTTCATTTTAATAGGATTTCACTTCATCTTTGTTAAGATATCACAGATAAATGTTTTCTAAATTTTTCTTTGGATGATTTTCCTAGACCTTGAGATACAACTCACTTAAACTCACTTTCAAATAGCAGTACACTATTTATTGGGCACTAATTTTTTATATTTCTATAATTTATTAAAAAATTTTATATGAAAGAGAGAGAGTATCTTCCATCAGCCATTTTACTCCCCAGATGGCTACTTCTGTTGGGGGTAGCATAGGCTGAAGTCAGAAGCTTTCTCTGAGTCTACCAAGGGAGTGGCAGGACATTTTTGTTGTTTTTCTGTTGTTTTAGGACATTTTTGTTGTTTTTCTCAGAAATTATCAGGGTGCTGGATTGTAAGGGGAGCAGCTGGTGTATAAATCAGCACCTATACAGGATGATACTATGGCATATTGTGGCTTTATCCACTACACCATGATACTTGCCCTTCTATAATTTCTTTTACCTATCAGAAGCTACAACTATCCAGTTCATTTTTATATTATCATTTTGAATAAACATCTATCCATTCAATCAGGTGGAAATAGAGTACACTTTGTATTATACTTTCATTTAACTCATCACACTCTTTTTTGTGACTAAATTTGTATCTTTTTCTTTTAGGAATCCCTTTCCTGTTTGTTTATCTAAGAGACTTAGAGGATTCCTGTCCATTGGTTTAATACTCAAGTTCTCACAAGTGCCATGGTGAGTGCCATGGCAAAAGCTGGTTGCTGAGAACTCAATCTTGGTTTTCCATGTGAGCTTCATGAACCAAATCATTTGAGCTATCACCACTGCTTCCTGGGGTCCTCATTAACAGAAATCTGGAGTCAGGATGCATACACGTATCCAGGAATTGAACTCAGATACTCAATAAAGGACACACACTTTTTTACTCTTAGAATATCCACCCCCAGTCTATATTTTAGCTGTGATGCAGACACAAGGTTGATGAGTCTATGTATAATTTGATAACAGTATTAATAATGAATGGACCAGGATCCTTCTATCTGAGTTCAAGTTTAGTTTCCCAACAGTAGTATTTTCAGAATACCAGTTTAATATTTTAAAGAGGGATCTCCTAGTTTTCTTTTCACATGTCATCTCTAGCTTTTATTACTTTTTATCATTTTAGAATAAGATAGTATAATATTATAGATTTTTTCCTATTGGTTTATTTTTTTATTAAATATTTATTTGTTTATTTGAAATGCCAAGTTATATATAGAGAGGGAAAGACAGAGATCTCTCATTTGCTGGCTCACTCCGAAAAGAGTTGTAAATCATATAATCGCTCATCAGAAAGTTCAAGTGGAAAGGCTACCTTAATTTGTTGATTATTGGGCTGTGTATCTCATTAATCACTAACAGTAATGGGGGATATTATTTTCCAACTGCTGTTAAATGTCGAAGTGTTTTCCTAATTTCATTTTTAAATAGTTCATTGTTAGTATATAATGATTTTTAAAATTTTATTTAAATATTTTTTGATTAATGTATACTAGTCATACACTTATAGGATATAGTGCAATATTTGAACACATACACACAGTAGAAATGGATCAAGTTTGGCAACTAGGTTCCTACTCATGATTTGAACCTACCAGCTCCTCTTCTTCAGTTTTTTACACAGTACCTATATTGAGTACTGTAGTCATAAAACTGTATTATGAAATACTAGAACTTATTACTTATTTCTGCCTCACTGTATTGTGGGATCAGTTACCCAGTCCCCCTCTATCCCTAGCCTCTACCCTTCTCAGCCTCTTATAACCATACTTCTATGTTCAGATCCATTTTTTCACTTCCATATATGACAAGGAATATGTAACATTTGTGTTTCTGTTCCTGGCTTATTTCAGTTATTTTAATTGTATATTTCTATATATTTTGCAGGGTGGAACAGTATTTTATTCTTTTATGTGTCTAAATGATGTTCCCTTGTACACTTTTTCATTGATTGACAGCTAGATTGAATCCAAATAATGACTGCTGTGAAGCGTTGTAGTGACTAGGAAAAGTGCTTTCTTTGATCTGTTGTTTTCATTCCCTTCTACTGTATAGCCAGGAGTTAGATAACTATGTCATATAATAGATTACTTTATCTTTTTTGAAGAATAACCATATTGCTCTCTATAGCACCTGTATTAATTTACATTTTCAAGTCCCCACAGGCACAAGGCGCTACCGACTAGGGAGAGAGGCTGAGCAACCTCTGCTTACAGAGTCTGAGGGTCCACTTACATACAGTTTCAAAACTTTCTAATGCTTGAGAATTTCACTGGGGATGTTTTTTGTATTGAACCCTTTTGACTTTCCAGTCCGGTGATTTTTTACTTTTCGTAGAGAGTCGGAGAATCTCCAGATTGGAGAATTACAAAGAAGTTTGCTGACCATGCACTGTGTTTAGAGACCCTATCCTGCCACAGTGCCAGTGCTTCTCAGACACTTGCTCTTCGACACCATTCCAGAGCAGGAGGGAGGAGAAAGACAAAGCTGTTTCCTCCCTTCTACTAAAAAATTCAGGCAGCTTAAAACCTTAGTGCTTTCTTTCTTTTTTTTTTTTTTTTTATTTTTTTGACAGGCAGAGTGGACAGTGAGAGAGAGAGACAGAGAGAAAGGTCTTCCTTTTGCCGTTGGTTCACCCTCCAATGGCTGCCGCGGCCGGCGCGCTGCGGCCGGCGCACCGTGCTCATCTGATGGCAGGAGCCAGGCGCTAGGTGCTTTTTCCTGGTCTCCCATGGGGTGCAGGGCCCAAGCACTTGGGCCATCCTCCACTGCACTCCTGGGCCACAGCAGAGGGCTGGCCTGGAAGAGGGGCAACCGGGACAGAATCCGGCGCCCCGACCGGGACTAGAACCCGGTGTGCCGGTGCTGCAAGGCGGAGGATTAGCCTGTTGAGCCGCGGCGCCGGCCAGTGCTTTCTTTCTTAACGTATCCAAATTTCAACACTTCTCATTGGGTAGGACACTTGCTTTGTATTAAACCTGTTTGTGTACATGTAAAACTGTACATGTGCAGTTTGTTACTGAGCAGTATATCTCTTTCAGATAGTTTGATGATTCACACAAGTTTGAGGATGAGGACGCTGGGAGAGGGTAGGGGGAGCTGGTGACAAGAAAGCTATGCCATTTAAAGCTAACACCAGAGACTTGGTAGGGACTTATTAACTGCATTGAACATTTTCTCCTTTGCTTTTGACTCTATGTATAGTTACAAAGCCAGATTAGATTTATAGCAGCTTCAAGTTGTATTCAATGATATTTTGCTTTCTGTAATACTGTTATAAAATAAAGTTTTTTTTATTCTCCAAAAAAAAAAAATAGGTCAGCCCCGCCCAAATGCCTCCCTCCCAGGTCGTGTAGCTATGGTGATGCGGTTTGCGGTGTGGCAATTTCCTCTTGCAGGGCCGTTTAGAGTGCAGCTTCTTCATCTTCATAATAACCTTCTTCTAGGCACAGAATACTGGCCCTTTTTCTCTTAGGGGTTAATATGACAACATGCTAATAAGAAAATATAAAATGTAACTTCATTAAGAATAAATTATGCTGGCGCCATGGCTCACTTAGCTAATCCTCCTGCGGCGCTGGCACCCTGGTTCTAGTCCTGGTTGAGGCGCCAGATTCTGTCCTGGTTGCTCTTCTTCCAGTCCAGCACTCTTCTGTGGCCCCAGGAAGCCAGTGGAGGATGGCCCAAGTCCTTGGGCCCTGCACCCACATTGGAGACCAGGAAGAAGAACCTGGCTCATGGCTTCGGATTGGCGCAGTGCACCAGCAGTGGCAGCCATTTGGGGGGTGAACCAATGGAAGGAAGACCTTTCTCTCTATCTCTGTCTCTCATTAACTCTGCCTGTCAAAAAAAAAATAAGTTACATTATGAAAGTGAAATTTAGTAATGGAGTAGAGAACTAATGAGAGCAAACAAGGGGATTATAAGGCAGCATTTGACACATTTTCTAGCTCCCTTCTCAAATACTGCTTCCTCAGCATAGATCATATCCCATCTCCTTGGCTTTCTTCTGCATTCTGATTTCACCTTTTCAGCTCATTTGCAGTCATTTTGCCTAAGATTAAATATTGATATTGCTCTGATGTTTACCATTGCTGTAGTTGTCTTTACACTTTACAAAAATGTGTAGCACTTGGGCAATCTCATCTATTCCTCATGACTTCATACTTTATATTATATTAATTTACTTTTCTCATGAACATAGAGCTTCCAGATCTTCCCATGCAGGTGCAGGCGCCCAAGGACTTCAGCCATCTTCTACTGCTTTCCTAGGCCATAGCAGAAAGCTAGATTGGAAGATTAGCAGCCGAGACTTGAACCAGTGTTCATATGGGATGCTGGCACTTCATGCAGTGGCTTTACCCATTATGTCAAACTCCAGCCCTGGCATTAATTTCAATACTATCTCATTCACAAGTTATGCATGCATGTATAATACAGACACAAAAATAGTTGTATACATAAAGACATACTATATTGGAAATGCCTGATGGTGTTGTACAGGTAGCAGCAATACAATTATCCTTAAGGTGGCATATTAGCAGACATTAAAAAGAATTAGAAAGAATCACAACAAAATCTATAGCTACTATATATATATGTATATATATATGATATTCAATATTTATAGTAGATAAAAGGTAAATACTGATATGTGGGAAATAAAACCTATATCTTACCTTACAATATTACAGACTAGTCTACATGAACAATATCTTCCTAAAACCTTTCACTGTGCCAACTCTATGGCATAGTAGGTTAAGCCTTCGCCTGCAACACCAGCATCCCATATGGGCACTGATTTGAGTCCCTGCTGCTGTACTTCTGATCCAGCTCTTTGCTAATGGCCTGGGCCTGCAGTGGAAGATGGCCCAAGTGCTTGAGCCTCTGAATGCATGTGGGAGATGTAGAGGAATCTCCTGACCCTGGCTTCAGATTGGCTCAGCTCCAGCTGTTGCAGCCATTTGGGGAGTGAACCTCTTTTTCTGTCTCTCCATCTCTATTTCTGTAACTTTGCTTCCTAAATGAAAAATAAATATTTAAAAAACAGAGAGAAAGCTTTTCACATTTTAAATTTCTGTTACTCAAAACTAACAAAGGACTACATTATACATAGAAAGAGAAAATCTGAAAATCATAAGTTTAATGCACTGTAGAAGAAATTATAACAAATATTTCTGATTTTGTAAGCATTATATACTAAATTAATGATATAATGAGTCACTGGGCTATTTAGCTCTTTGACAACCACTTATATTACTTAATAGCTTTCCAAAATTTATCATTATGTGTGTTTTTCAACACATGCACTGGATTTTAACAGTGTAGTGAACAAGGAGTTACCCATTAGAGGATTTTTTTTTTAAGATTTATTTATTTATTTGAAAGTCAGAGTTACACAGAGAGAAGGAGAGGCAGAGAGAGAGTGGTCATCCACTGGTTCACTTCCCAACTGACCACAAAGGCCAGAGCTGAGCTGATATGAAGCCAGGAGCCAGAAGCTTCTTCCAGGTTTTCCATATAGGTGCAGGGGCCCAAGGATTTGGACCATCTTCTGCTTTTACTGGCTATAGTAGAGCTGGATCAGAAGTGGAGCACCCAGGACTTTAACCAGCATCCATATGGGATGCCGGCACTGCAGGCAGTGGCTTTATCTGCTATACCACAGTGCCTGCCCCTGTAAGATTTTTTAAAATTGCATTTTAATAGCCCATGTCGTCAACATCTGCAAATCCTCTAAAACACATACATAATCATGAATCAGTTCCGAGACTGACATTTGAATGAGTTTAATTCTTTTTTAGCTAATTTGTCATTAGTATGTGATAGCTGCAACTATAATTAATAGTTAACTAATCATGTAAGCATTAAAATTGAATGATTTCTAGAATTTGGACATGACAGTGAATAGCAGTAGGGACACTTTTTTATTTAAATTGATGAGAATTGCTTAAAAATCTAAATAATAAGCTGTTATAATAAAGTCCAAAGATTTATAGGAAGTAGAGAAATACTTCAGAAAGTTTAGGATTCACCTTTTAAAGTATTAATTTTTTACAGTTACTTATTATGACAAAATTTGTAGATAATGCTTTCATGAAACAAATGATAACTTCTGTTTAATCTGCCATTTAGTAGAACTGGGTGATCATTCTTATGTATTTCCTTGTTTAAAGGTTTATTCTTCCATCAGTGACCATCAGTGAAGCTAATGTTTTGTCTGTTAATATATTATTCTTTATTCGTTTCATAGTAATTTTTTTCACAGTTCAATGTAGTTTGAAACTATATAAGTTTCTTTTAATTATTTCCATTCACCTTCTCTTCCAAGTATGATACTGGGCACCTCCACATTTATAACTGTTTATCAATTAAAATGGAAAAAAACATAAAATTTATTTTCAGGGTATACGCACAAGTTGAATGATGAGCATGATTATGAAAGATTATAGACATCTTACATAAGGCATTTTGTCTCTAATCTTTCTGTTGCTATAGGAAAATATATATTTGTTACATGTTTTGAGTTGAAATTTAGAGTACAATATGCTAAATTTTTTAGTCATGATGTCTGAAACATTCTTTATTGTCATATAGATGATATAGTGGGCAGTGTTTTAGTGCTACCCTGGAAATAAACACTTAGCATTCTGCAAGGGTAAGAGTTAATTGGTACTAATACACAAATCATTTAAGTTTGTTTTTGAATTGCTAGAGTCATGCAATCTTTTATAGTTTTGAGGCACATAACTGGATTTAAGGATAGAATCAGGAATGTGGGGAAAGAATCTCATGCAGTTTTTATTTTTTAAGATTTATTTATTTATTTGAAAGGTAGATTTACAGAGATTGGGAGAGACAGGAAGAGAGAAAGATATCTTCCCATCTACTGATTTATTGCCCAAGTGGCCACAAATGCTGAGACTGGGCCAGGCCATACCATGAGCCTGGGACTCCATCTTTGTTTCCAATATAGGGGGGAGGGACACAAATACTCAGGCCATCTTTCATTGCTCTTGTAGGCACATAAGCAAGTGGATCAGATTGGAAGTGGAGTAGTGGGGATGGCATGCCAGCATTGCAGGTAGAGGCCTAACATGCTGCACCACAATGCTGCTACCTCCTGCAGGTTTCTAAAGAAAGCTTTATGCATTTCTCCAGTTATTTACAAATGTAGATTGTACTGCAGACAGTCCAAAGTTCTGTCTTTGGGCAAATAATCCCATTGTTTTCACTTTTATTTGGTGTAATGTTATTTTAGTTCTTCAAAGGTTTATCAATAGAATAATCATACACAAAGCCAAAAGCTATTTTCTCTTTTGTGTCTTAATTGAATCTTTATATTTAAAAATACTTATGAGCTTGAGAGAGAAAAAAGTTGATGGAACAAGAGAGAGAGAGAGAGAGCTCCTGTGCACTTATTCACTCCCTAAATAACCATAGCAAGCATGGGTGGAGAAGGTCTGAAGTCTGGAGTCAGGAATGGAGTCTAGGCCTTCCTAGTTGGTGGCATCACCACTGCTTCCCCAGGTCTGCAGTAGCTGGGAGCTGGAAACTGGAGCTGGCACTGGAAATCCAAACTGGGCACTCTGAGGTAGATATATGATATCTTAGCTGGCTTCATAAACACTAATCTATGTGTCAACCCTTTCTCTCTTTTAAGATCATTTATTTATTTGAAAGGCAGAGTTACAGAGAGGCAGTAGAGAGAGAGAGAGGTCTTCCAGCTACTGGTTTACTCCACAAATGGCCACAGTGGTAGGAGCAGGGATTGATCCAAAGCCAGGAGCCAGGAACTTCTTCTGGTTCTCCCATGTGGGTGCATAGGCCCAAGCACTTGGGCCGTCTTCTGCTTTTCCAGGCCATAACAGAGAGCTGGATCAGAAATGGACCTGCCAAGATTCAAATTTATGCGCATATAGGATGCTTTACTCCCTATGCTACAATGCCAGCCCCATTAGCTTCTCTATTAAAATATTATTTCTCAGCCATATTTGAAGCAACTATGCATGATGTTTCCCTAGAAATTCTTCTTTGTTCTTTCCCATCATAGTTTCACTGATGTGTTCTTGCCTTTTCCCCTGAATACTTATACATTCTCCTTAACGTTGCTCACTCAAGAGTCAATATTGTCCCCCTTCAGCCTGTTGTGAATTCCCCTTGACAGATGTGGCCCTTTGCAATTTGAAACTTCTGTTTTCCTCCAGCTATGGCATTTTTCATAGCCTTTAGGCCATAGGTTTGTTTCCCTGTTGAATGTCCAAATGCTCAGCAAGTCTAAAATAAAACCACATCCTTCCTTCTTCATTCATACTCATATACAAGAAATACAACTGTCAGTGTTTTGTGACAGAATTGATATGTTTACCAGAAGTGTTTTATTACAGGTGATGATAGCATTTGGAGACTTGGCTGTGTATTTCACCTGGGAGGAATGGCAGAACATGAACAATTCTCAGAAAATCCTGTACAGGGATGTGATGCTGGAGATCTATGGAACCCTGTTTTCCTTGGGTGAGTGACACCCATCATGTGCCCAATGGTAACATTTCTTGCCATTTGACCAATAAGTGAATGCTTTAAAAGTTTAATAATTAGCAGGTATAGAATTTGAGGACATGAATAATCTGAATGTCTACCATCTAAGAAAGGATTCCAATTGAAACATTTGTTGCATAGCATCTGAACCAAGCTGTAGTCCTTTAATTAACCCAAGATAGTGAGTTCACAAAGACTTACATTGATTCTATTAATAGGGCACTGCATGACCAAACCTGACTTGATCTTCAAGTTGGAACAAGGAGCAGAGCCATGGATGGCAGAAGAATGCCTAAATCAGAGCCTTCCAGGTTAGTCTGCACATATGGACAGGGTGGCCAAGGCAGAAAGAGTGCAGCAGATGTTGTCTGGTGCTCTTTCCTGAATTTTTCCCAAGTCTTACTCTTGATGACAGCTGGGTTTGTATATCAGACACAGACATTCTAGAGTATCTAGGGTATCTATTCTATCTCTGTAATCATTTGTTTTTAGTAAAAATGTTACTAAGGCTTTTTTTTAGGTTAGATACATTCCTCAAATTCTAACTTGTTCTCTACAGTTTCATGTCTTTTCCTTAATGCATTTATTAATTTCTTCAATGCTTATTAATTGGGCAAGTTATAGAAACTTGTTTCTTACCTAGCGCTTAGATTAAGTTCCCACACATTGTTTTGGCCACAGACCTTGCTATTTTAAGCATCTCAGGATTGAACCAATAGATGTTAACTCTCTCTGTGTCTCTCTCTTGTTTCCCTTCTCTGTGCCTCTCAAATAAATAAGAAAATGATAGGTTATTGGACACATTTAGGACATGATCCTGTGGTTGGTGACCTTCTGTTTCCTTTTATTTTGTGTCTCATTTGCTTTCTCTCTAACTTGCAAGTAAGAAAATAAGTAAATGCTAAAAGATTGTAAGTAACAAGCCTCTGTAATGTGATATCAAAAAAATCAAAGATAAGCACGAACTTTTACAGGAAAATGAAAGTAAATGATTCTAGACTCACCAAGAAAGTCATGAGATTCTGAATACCAAGGTCAAGTAACTTCATACATGACACGGGTCAGATTTGTTTAGGAAAGAGTTTTAACTATGTAATTCTATTTCTCAGTATTATTGCAAAACAATGAAATGATTGAAAGGCATAAAAGATGAAGTTTTCTGTGAGAATAGTATAAAACTAATCAAAACCTGCATAAACTCACATATCACAGAGGAGTGTTTATAGAAAGAACTGAGAGGAAATAACCTGTGCTGGTGATTGCAGAATGAATTAGAAAACACTTTTCAAAGATGGTGAACATATCCTTGATTGCACAAAGAAATTCTTTAAACTGGAAGGGAGTTTATACCCAAAGTGGTATATTGGGACTTTTCTGTACTTGTAGTTATGAGTAGCTGAAGATGTCAGGTTTCATTAGGAATATGGAGATACTATTATAAAATGCATATAAAAGCAGAATTTTTCATTTGAAACATCCCACAAATGCTGTTTCCCTGGTAAGACTGAACATGAGACAATCATACATTCAAATCCTGTTCCTTAAATTTGTTCCAGCTTAGAGTACAGACACATTTCATTCTTCTCTATCTTAAAGTACATTTACATCCATTAAAACCTTCCCATATGAGGAATCAGGGAAGCACAAGTCACACAATTTTATAAAAATAAACTGGAGAAAAAGAACAGAAAAATGTGGTTGCTAGGGAATGCATTAAAAATTTTATCGAATATTTGTCCAATCTTTAAAATCTTACATAGTTATTTCATCTTTGTGAAAGGCAAATTGATTATGAGGAGAGAGCAAAGGGATCTATTTAATAACTCCCCAAAAGCCTGTTATAATTATATTGGATAGTCCAAAGTGAAAAGCCTAGGGCTCCTTCTAGTCTTCCCTAGTGTATCACAGGGTCCCAAGCATGTGAACATCATTTGATGCCTCCCAGTTTACATTAGCAGATTGCTGTTTTAAAAGCTTAGTAGCCATAGCTCAAACTTGCATTTCTTTGGGATTCAGGCACTTAGCCATCCATGTTTTAACATATTTTACCACAAAAGTCATTCTGCCTTTCCTGAAAAAAATTCAGGTAATAAGCAAGATTGTGATTGAACATTGGGAAATCTATAGGTACACTTTACTATATTAATGTATTAAAGAGAAAAGTCACATAATAGTCATAAATAAGTATCTTGTACTGATTTTGTTAAAATCTTATGCCATTTGGATAACAAGTAACTAAATTCCATTTATATGAGTATGCCAAGAGTATGTCATATGTGATTCAGTGACATGGTTATTTTTACTCATTTCAGTTGCCACAAAAGAGGATGACCTGCTTAGGAACAACCAGGAAAGTCAAGACAAAAATCTGAATCAGGATGTTATGAAAACTAACAAATCACCAGTTCTCAAGATAGTTGAATTAAGAAAAACACTTAATGTAAGTTCAAGATATATTCCAAAACTGATTATCAAAATGGGAACTTATTCAAGAATGAAACCTGAGGAGGGCAATCTATGTCACAATGTGTATCCTCTCAGTTGGCCTGATCAATTACAAGCTGAAAAGAAATTTGATGCCACTAAGTTATCTAGAAACTCTCTCCAATTCTGTCAGCCTCTTAGTCAGTATCACAAGATTCAAACTGTGAAGCAGCCATTTGAACATATAGTACAAGGGAAAGGCTTCACAAAGAAGAAATTCTGTAAATCTGATAGGATTCATGTGGTAGAAGCCTATAATAAGTCAACCATCACTGTTGGAAAAACAACACGTAGAGAAAAAATTTTCCATGAAAATTCTAACCTCAGAATGTGTCAACAAACCCACAGAAGAGAGAAATTTTATGAATATATTAGGTATGTGGAACCTGTCATTTACCAATCATATCTTGCAACAAATTGGAGACCACATATAGAGAAAAAACTCTATGTATGTAAACCTTGTGGAAAATCAGTTACTTTTAAGTCCTGCCATAACATCTATGACAGTACTCAAATGCAGGAAAACCCCAATATATGCAGTGAACATAAAGAAACCAGTGACCAGAAATCAGATCTCAGTAGAAGTCAGAAAATTCACACACAGAAGAAAATTCATGAATGTAATAATTGTGGAAAAGCCTTTTTGTGCAAGTCATCCCTCAGCAAACATAAGCGACTCCACACAGAGGAGAAGGCTTATGAATGTAATGACTGTGGAAAAGTTTTTCACCAGAGGTCAAACCTTATAATGCATCAGAGAATTCACACAGGGGAGAAACCTTATGAATGTAATGACTGTGGAAAAGCGTTTAGTCAGAAGTCAAGCCTCATAACGCATCAGAGAATTCACACAGGGCAGAAACCTCATGAATGTAACTACTGTGGAAAAGCCTTTGGCCAGAAGTCAAGCCTCATAATGCATCAGAGAACTCACACAAGGGAGAAACCTTATGAATGTAATGACTGTGGAAAAGCTTTTGGCTGGAAGTCAAACCTCATAATGCATCAGAGAACTCATACAGGGGAGAAACCTTATGAATGTAATGACTGTGGTAAAGCCTTTGGCCAGAAGTCAAACCTCATAACGCACCAGAGAACTCACACAAGAGAGAAAATTCATGAATGTAATGGCTGTGGGAAAGCCTTTGGCCAAAAATCAGACCTCATCAAACATCGGAGAATTCACATAGGGGAGAAGTGTCATAAATGTAATGACTGTGGAAAAGCCTTTGTCCTGAAATCAAGTGTCATACGACATCAAAGAATTCACACAGGGGAGAAACCTTATGAATGCAAGGACTGTGGAAATGCCTTTGGCCAAAAGTCAGACCTCATCAAACATCAAAGAATTCACACAGGGGAGAAACCTTATAAATGTAATGACTGTGGGAAAGCCTTTGGTCAGAAATCAGACCTCATTAAACATCAGAAAATTCACACAGGGGAGAAATCTCATGAATGTAATGACTGTGGAAAAGCTTTTAGCCAGAAGTCAAACCTCATCAAACATCAGAGAATCCACACGGGGGAGAAACCTCATGAATGTAATGAATGTGGAAAAGCCTTTATCCAGAAGTCAAACCTCATCAAACATCAGAGAATCCACAGAAGATAGAAACTTGATAATTGTCATGACTATGGAAAAGCCTTTGGCAGTAAGTTACACTTCATAAGACATAAGAGATTTCACATGGGAGAAGTCTTATGAATGTAATGACTGGAAACCTTTGGCAATAAATCAAAACTCAATGCATCAGAATTCACACAGAGAAGAAATCTCATAAATGTGATGACTATAAAAGGCTTTTTGCTGTAAGTCTTGATTAATAATATGCCAGAGAATTCACAGAGGAGAAACCCCATGTAGGTAATGGCTATGGAAAAGGCTTTGGCCAGAAATCAGACCTGATTGAACATCAGAGAAATAAACATAGGGAAGAAACATGAATGTAATGACTTCAAAATCCATTTGCTATAAATCTCAACTCAACAGATGAGCAAATTCACACAGGAGAGAATAGTTATGAATGTAATAGGTGTGGAAGAGCCTTTGGGAATAAGTGATAACTCAAATGCATCAGAGAACTCATATAGAGGGGAAACTTCCAAATGCAATGACTGGAAAAGCCTTTCACCATTAATCAAACATCAGAACATTCACACAGGGAAGAAACCTTATGAATGCAATGACTCAGAAAGCTTTTTACCATAATAATTCAACCCTCATTGCACATCATCTAATTCATAATGAGGAAAAACCCTTTGATGCATGTAGAAAAATCTTTACCAGAGAACTCACATAGGGAGAAAGCTTGTGAGTATAATGGGTGTTGGAAAGCTGTTTGCCAGAATCACACCTTATAATATCAGAAAATTTGTAATGTGGAAATTATGAATGACTGTAATGTGGAAATCCTTTTGTCAGAAGTAATACCTCATGACATGTCATGGAATTTAAACAAGGGAACAACATTAAAATACAATACGGAAGTGCTTTTCCCCAAAATCAGTGTAACCATTGTGACCTAGCCTTTTGCTAAGAAAGGCACACCCAGTACAAAAGGAGTTCAGGTAAGAGAGAAAGCTAATAAATGTTATTAATGTGAAAAAAGCCATTTGTTGGAAATCAATCATTATACATCAAATAGTTCACACAGGGATTTTCTTAGTTGTTTAAGGGATATAGAATACTTTTTCATGGAATTCAGGCTTACATAGATATAGAATTTGCAAAAGGTGATATCCTTTGAGTTCAGTTAATATGAAAAATTAGCCAGAAATGAGACATCAAGAGACATGTGAGAATTCATAAATAAAAATCAATGTGATGAATAAAAAATCCCTCTCCTAAAAATCATTCTTCAGTTCACATGAAGAGACACAAAAATGAGTATACCTTAAGTAATCACTCAATTTCTAATACTCAGCAAATGAAAAATCCTATGACTGTAATGTAATTAGAAAAATTTACTGTAAGACAAATTAATACAAAATATAGAATGATTAAACACAAGTTTCTGAAAATGTATCATGTCTGGAAAGATTCTTTGGGATTACACCCTGGCAAGTATTAAGCAATTCACATGATGAATTGTGATGGACACTGGTTAGCCATTCTTTGGATTTTTTTTTCTCTTATACAATCTGCATTTTAGTATTTGGTACCAAGTAAATGAACTGTGCTTTCATTTATAAATTTTGCTAACAAATATTCAACAATTGCAACAGTTGGTGCAAGTTACTGTATCAGTTATTTGGAATATCATCTTCAGCAATTACCAAGTTATTTGTTATATGGCAGTTTTGTTGTCTGTCTATGGTTCTTTCCCCACATTATTTTAAGAACCAGTAATGTAACCACAGGCATGTCAACTAACACTTATTCCAACAATAATTCTTTACTTGAGCACTGGATGATGATTGTTGTGTCTAGCATAAGGAATGTGCCTGTAGTGACTTGTATACTCATAAGAATTTTCAGTGTATCAATGTATGTGCCCATCTGGATTAGACTACACAACCCAAGGTCTGTTTGAATATCCAAATGACAGTTGTCGCACACATCACCATCATTGTATAATGGGGCCACCTCTAATTCTATGAATTGCAACACTCATCTCCTGAATTTCCCTGTACTACTGAGTGTACAATCTCTTAAAATGTTTCATGATTCCACTTTTCTACTTTTCTTCCTTCAATTCCTACTTGCCCAGAGAAAAGAACATGGAATAAAGTCCGGACTTTGTTTTTGCAAAAGAGAATCAGTAATACACTTTTTCATTACTATAACTTTACAATGATTTTGTATTGTATTTTGGTTGTATTACCACCCCTCCCCCAAAGATGACCCTCAATTTTATTGAAAATGTATGTTTTCATTCCTTCACGATTTATAGTCCTTTCTGGATTTTAATCAGATTTACATTCAACTCAGTCAGGATGGACTGGTTTTCCAAGGTCACTGGCCATTCCTTGGTGACTGGGCCACAAATCTTCTAGCTACAATAGCTCTTTTATTTCCCATCCAGAGAATGATCCTACGTGTAATCCCTTCCAACTCCATAACTACCCATAAGGAACAGCTCATTGACCCTGATCCAGTCTCTTTAGCTTTTTCCAAGTGTTCATCAGTATAATAAGAGATTTAAAGACAACGAATGGTGTGCCTATTGGCAGTTTCAGTGAGGTTGAGTAGTTTGCTGGGCTGCTGTTTTTTTGGGGCCAGGTTCCACAATACTCAGAACTAATTTTCCACAATATTGCATGGCTGAAATACTTCTAGGCTCCCAACAAAATTTGTGTTTTTCTCATGGAACCTAGTCATATTATGTTGAAAAAAATTACATATGAGATTATGTTAAAGTTTTTGAGATGGGATTATTTTGTAATTTCCATGTAGCCCTGACTACAATCATATGTGCTTTCACAACCCAAAAGCAAAAGGGGGTTTATACTCAAAGGAAAATGAAAATTGATATCATGAAGGTAAAAATGAAGTATGTAACCTTAAGCACATGCTGGAAGTGGCAAGGAAGGGATTATGTCCTTGAAAATGGATGGATCGAAGGCTGCATGTCAGCTTGAGCCAGAGAGTGATTTAATTTTCTACAAATAGGGAAAGTAAACATTTCTGTTTTTAAGCCATTAAATTTGCAAACACTTTTATAGTAATAATAGGTACTGAGATGATTGAAGTTCCTTAAAACAGATGAGCACAATCTCTGGTGGTATACATCAAAAAAACTGATCATATTTGAGAAACTTGCTATTTGGGTCAACAATAGATTGCACAGTTAGCTCCATGTTGCACATCTAAGTATTAGTACATGACATTTTCTTGTAATCACTGCTGTTCCAATATAAACAATGTGGTATGCCTTTAGAAGCAATTTTTTAAGTCTAGATTTTTTTCAGTTTTGTTTTTGCTTTTCCAATGTTTCTAATCACTAATGTCTCAATAAATTTCTTCTTAAGTTTATTGTCATGTATTTTATTTACAAATAATTCTGAGGGACAGGGAGAAGACAGTTATTTATAGAAATCCTCTAATGGTTCAGAATTTTAGTTTCAATATTTGATTTGTACATGGGTTACAGGTTCTGTTGAGTGAGAAATCGGTTAGTTAGCTGAATGATAATGGCATAATCTCTTGTGCAAGGTAATTGTAAGTTGGCTTGTAGTCCTCTTTCTCTCTGTACTGTAGGAGTCTGGATTTCTTCAAGGGCTTTGTTATATTAACTATGACTTGATCAGAGTAGAGGATGTGTTGACCCAATTGGAATTCTTTATTTAGTTTTGAGTCCACCTTCACTTTTGATTCTAGCTTTATGATGCACATACTGTGAGGCATCAGATACATGTGTTTTTGGTTTTTTTTTAATTTTTATTTTTTGGACAGGCAGAATTAGACACAGAGACAGAGAAAGGTCTTCCATTTTCCATTGGTTCACCCCCCCAAGTGGCCACTACGGCTGGCACACTGCGTCGATCCAAAGCCAGGAGTCAGGTGCTCCCTGCTGGTCTCCCATGTGGGTGCAGGGCCCAAGCACTTGGGTCATCCTCCACTGCCTTCCCAGGCCATAGCAGAGAGCTGGATTGGAAGAGGAGCAACCGGAACAGAATCTGGCACCCCGACTGGGACTAGAACCTGGAATGCCAGAGCCGCAGGTGGAGGATTAGCCTATGAGCCATGACGCTGGCCCCAAGATGATGTTTTAAATATTTGGATCTTGCCATTCAAATGCAAAACTCAGATTGAGTTCTAGCTTTCTGGCTTTAAGCTTTCCTGTTCCAGCTTTTCTGAGCCTTTAAGTGTGAGACCATTACATAGAAGGTCATTTCCTGCATTCAAGTATCTCTGTTTTCAAAGTTGAAAAAAAAAAGTTTGGGTCTAGCGCTTTTGTGTAGTGGGTAATGCCACTGGTTGCAGTGCTAGCATCCCATACGGTTGCTGATTTAATCTCATCAGCTCCACTTCCAATCCAGCTCTTTTGCTAATGTGCCTCGGAAAGCAAGAGAAGGTGGCCTAAATTCTTGGGCTTCTGCACTCCCAAGGGAGACCCAGAAGAAGCTCCTGGCTCCTAATTTCAGCAAGGCTCAGCCTCAGCCTCAACCTTTTTGTCATTTGGAGAGTGAATCTGCAAATGGAAGTTCTGTGCCTCTGCCTTGCCCTCTCTGAAACTCTGACTTTCAAATAAATGAATCTTAAAAAATTTCTGAAGAATATATAATCTTATTCCTATTCCCCTTATGGTAAAGAATATTTCATGGTTTCTTATGTGTTTGAACTATGGTCAAGTATATAGTGGCTCATCTGTGAGGGTCCAACAGAGAAAGCACTCTGAGTGAGGTCAATGATGTCTTCAGTAATGGCAATATACAACCTTAAATCCAGAGACTAGATGTTGCATAAATACAGTGTTTTTAAAAAGGTATATAACAATTTAACCTTTGAATTCTTCACTTCACATTTCAACAAGACCATTTGGGATATTCGAGTGGCCTGAGTACTAGTACAGAGTTATGCTTTACTCTCTAAATCTCTACATGCATAAAATGTTTTATTATGATAATAAAAATGAGCAAAATAAATATGTCTATTTTTTAAATTTCATTTAAAGTATCCAAGTTTCATGTATTTCATATATACCGACTCAAGAGCATGATACTTTTCACTCTACCATCTCTGCTTTAAATGCATACCTTCCTCCTCCCTATCCTATCCTCATTCTTTTAAAAGATCTATTTTCAATTTGTTAACCATGCATGAAGTAAAGACTTAAATAGTATGAATAAAAAGCAAAAGAAAGAAACAACCTCAACAGTATAGTCAAGGGCTCTTAAAAAATCACTGCATCTCAAAATGTTAATTTCACTCCAATAGATTAGTTTTTAGGTACTCTTAGATCAGGAAGAATATAAGATATTTGTCCTTTTGGGACTGGCTCATTTCACTAAGTATAGTGATTTCCAGTTGCATCCATTTTTGCAAACAATAGGGATTTTTTTTTTATACCATGTTTTAAGCCATGGTGTATACATGCCTATTTTATTTGAAAGAGTTAGAGTCAGAGAAAGAGAGGTCATCCATCCACTGGTTTACTTCCCAAAAGACCACAACATTCAGAGCTGAGCTGATCTGAATCCAGGAGCCTCCTCCAGGTCTTCCATGTAAGTGCAGGGGCCCAGTGAGTTGAGCCATCTGCCACTGCCTTTCCAGACCACAGCAGAGAACTAGATCAGAAGTGGAGCAGCCAAAATTGCTCTACCTATATCTGATGCCAGCGCTGTAGGCCAGGGCTTTAACCCTCTGTGCCACAGTGCTGGCCCCTACATACCACATTTTCTGTAGTGTTGATGGTATCTGGGTTGATTCCATTTCTCAGCCCTTATAGATTAAGCTTCAGTGAATATGGAGGTCCAGATAAGTTTTTCATATCCTGATTTCATTTGGTAACTTTCTCATGAGTGTAATTGCCTGGGAACCATATGGTAGGCTTATATTTAGATTTCTGAAGTATATCCATATTGTTTTCCACAAAGACTGCACCAGTTTACATTCCCACCAGCAGTATTAGGGTACCTTTTTCCCCACATCCTTGTCAGTATTTGTTGCTTGTTGTTAAATGTATGGGAGCTATTCTAACTGTGGTTTGGTGAAATTTCATTGTGGTTTCAATTTGCATTTCCCTGGTGGCTAGGGAGCCTGAGCATTTTTTTCATGTGTGTCTTAATTATTTGGATTTCTTATTTTGAAAAATGAGTTATACCATCTTTTCCAATTTCTCAAGCATATTAGCCAGGAGCTGGATAGGAAGTAGTGTAGCTAAGGCTTGAACTGGCAACTATATGGGATGATGGTGTTACAGATGGTGGCTTAACCCACTGTGCACTAACACTGTCCTGTTGTGATACATTTCAGTTCTTGAGTGATTTGATTCTTTTATATTGGGCATCAGTTAAATCAAATTGGGCTTTATAGGATCCCATTTTATCTTGCCAATTTGTCGCTTCCAAGAATTGTTTTAGATTTCTACTTGTGCAGTTGGAGTCTCTCAACCACCTATGGAATAGCGATGCTGTGTTTAAACTTGTTGGGATCCCTAGATAGGATTCTGAATTGAGCTAGACCATTTATTACACCTATAAATCTGAGTGGAAATTATAGCTATAAATCTGAATAGAAATCTTTTATCATGAGTTCACTCTGCTAATGGCCACAATGGCCAGGCCTTAGCAATACCAAGGCCAGGAATCTGAAACACCTTCCAAGTCTCCTACAAGGTTGGCATTGGCCTAAGAGTTTGTGCCACTTTTGCTGCATTTTTAGGAACATTAGCAGGGAACTTAATTGTAAACATTACAGGTGGGACTTAATTTGGCTTTCTGATATGGAATGACAACATCAGAAGTGTTGGCTTAAACTAGTGTGCCATAGCATCAGCTCTGGTATGTTTTCAGTTTTTTAAAATGATGAATTTTCTTTTCTTCAATTTCCACTTTTCTTTTGGTTTAGCTTTGTAGGCACTTAAAGTTACAGGTTTAACTTCTGTCTTTTTCTGATGCCCTTTTGTGTGGACTTTCTAGGTTTGTGCATGTAAAATAAACAGAAGTGAGAATGTACCAATTTCCTGAGGTCACTAATATATTGTCCCAGTTATGATAATCTCTCATAGTTCTGTACATTGGAATTCCAAGATAAAGGTGTAGATTTGGTTTTCTCTGATAACTCTTTCCATGATTTCCAATCAGTGACCATCTTGTGTATGCTTTCTTGGTACTTCTTCTGTCCTTGTACATCTGTAATAGGTTACAAGGAAACCACTCATTTGGGTTAGGGAGTTACCCTAGGATATCTTTATAATTTAATTATGTACTTACCATTTCTATCAGCAGATAGTTGCATTTTGGGTTAGTCCTTCAAGATACAAATTTGGAGGACAGAAAGTTCAGCCTAGGGTGGTAGGGTGGGGCCTCCTAGACTCTGCCTCATAGGCAGGCAGCTCTAAGGAAGACAAATTAATTTAAAATTAGGACTAGGGCACCTGGAAACATTTTTTTTTTTTTTGGACAGGCAGTGTGGACAGTGAGAGAGAGAGACAGGGAGAAAGGTCTTCCTTTACCGTTGGTTCACCCCCCAATGGCAGCTACAGCCAGTGCACCGCACTGATCCAAAGCCAGGAGCCAGGTACTTCCTCCTGGTCTCCCATGTGGGTACAGGGCCCAAGGACTTGGGTCATCCTCCACTGCACTCCCGGGCCATAGCAGAGAGCTGGACTGAAAGAGGGGCAACTGGGACAGAATCCAGCGCCCTGACTGGGGCTAGAACCCAGTGTGCCGGCACCACAGGCAGAGAATTAGCCTATTGAGCCATGGCGCCAGCCACCTGGAAACATTTTAAATACAATCTTTGTCTTATATGAGCACCTGCATGAACACATATACTCACACAGACATAAAAAACTTATATGGGATATCTAAATTTTATAAAATCAAAATAATAACTCATGAAAATTAGGAAACATTAAATGTTATGAGAAGTAAAATCTTAAGTTACACGCACACATATATATATATAATATCACATATATACACAATTATATATGTGATATCCACCATTCATAGTTCCTAAGAACTCAACAGTGGAATGTGATAAACAGTACAAAAGCACATTTTACATCAATACAAGACAGTCTACCTGAAAGGTGTTTACTTAAAGATCTTTCAAATTTTGATTTGTTGCCCTAAAATAGCAATTAGGATTATATGACATATGAGAAAGTCCCAGAAAGCATAATTTATTGCTGCAACTAAAATTTGATTTACTTTCATTTATTTTTCATTATTACCTACTATAATGCATACTGGGTTACTCCAATTTTCAATCCCTTGAAAATTTTACATGATATCCAAGATTATCAAAGTTATTTTCAAAGGAGTTTTTAACACTTGAACTGATTTTGCTAATTCAAACAACTAGGGATTATAATTACATAAATTTTAATTGATGAATTTTATTATCATATATGACACATTGACTTGCTCAAAGCCTCCAAAGGATGTCAATAATAATGTGACTGTTATGATAGTGACAACAGATTGAGGTTAATTGTTTCTCATAGTCAATGTGTACCATTGTGTGACAATTACAAGTAATTCATGAATTACTGCACATGTATTCATTACAACTGAATGATCCTTAGAAAGATTTCTGATAGAACTATTAGTAGTTATATATAGATCCTTATTCTCCTAAAATTGGTGAAAATTCATTAAATACAATAAAGAAACCCAACCATCTAACTATGTAAATGGTCATTAGGAAATAACAGTGAATGGAAAAATGATTACTAGATAAACTAGTAAGATCAAGAACATGGAAGTTCAATAGTATTTGAATTTAGAACTTCTCTTTTCTTCTCCTTTCTTGAATCTTTATCAGGAAACTGCAGTCCGATTGTGTGCAGCAAAGAACATGGAGCTTCTTTTTCTGCCAGTTAACTGAATATCTTACATCTGATAAGTCATCACTATTTCTCCTCCTTTCCTAGGAATCTATTGCTGTTCCTATTAGGTATGTAAGAGCTTGGGGTTTTGGCCTTTTGTACCCTCAAGGATGAGACAGAAAGGAGATAGAACCAATCTCAACAGAGACAGGGTACTCTATTAAAAGCTAAGAGGGGTGGCAGCCCTTGAGACCTAAGTATTAGGAGTACAATTGCTTCTGTGATCTGAAGTAAAAGTACTTAGACTGGGAATCCCAAAACTGAAGTCTCTTGAATAAACTCACTGATGGGCAATTACAGGATCTAAAAAACTAAAAGAAGAGGACAATTCATACCTAATACTTAGAGTAAATGTGTGATTACTTGTGACCCAAGAATCAGCTTCCCCATCAGATTACCAAATAAATTTGCATCAAGCTGATAACAGAATCTATGTCCATAATAATTTGGAAGGAACAAGAATAACAGCAGCAGCTTTGTGAAACCCTTCAATTCATCTCTACCTAGTTCATGACAGAAACAAGCAAAGGGAAAATAAAGTTCAAGTCAAGCTCTTATAAATGTAATTAGAGTTTTATTAGATTGAAAAAAGGACAAAGGGATGAGTAGAAAAATGGTCTCATGGATTTCAAAGATTTCTACATAAACAAATATCAGACAGTGGAATTTTAAAATCTCAGAGTGATTTTGGAACACATACCAGATTGCCCAGCTATATTATGTTAATAACTACACACCCTGCCTATATGTAAAATATTACCCATTGATGGCTCAAAGTTATTTTAGTTAATGGAATCAAGCAACATTTTAAAGTATCAGAGAGGAGCTGCCAAACAAATATTAGTTTTTAAGTATTTTGAAATGGAATAGAGTTCTTTTGGTTTATACCCTACTAAAGTATCTAATAAATAAATATCGGTTCTATAACTGCATTGCACTCATAAAAATTAAAAAATCCAAATATTCTTACATTTCAATTTATCCATTTCTAGCACATTTTTAAAACACGAACTGTTCAAACCAGCAATTAATAAGAATTTCCCATGGATGTCATATGTGTAGAGTTGAGTTCTGATGCAATCATTCTGTTCTCCCAGGAGACTGATTATCCAGGAAATATGTAGATCACCATTTTTAGTACCTGATGGAGATGTGTATCATCTTGTGGAATGAAGTCAAATCTTCCCATAATAACAGCAGTGCAGGTCAGTGGCAAGGCTCTTATAGGTTAATGTGACCATGAGTCTCTCCAACCACTTATATCAGCCTCACAGAATTTTTGGACCTACGGCTCTATTGATGCTTCATTGTCACTCTGGGATATGAGTCTTTCTTGTGAAGGCTGGTGTGAGTAACTAAGAGGTGGTCTTGGCTTAAGGGTATACCACCAAGTGGGACAAATTCTCCCCTCTGCCTTGGTGGGAGCAGAAACTTTCATAGATTTTGAGTTTCAGGATCAGATATGCAGGTATACCCTGTGAGCCTGGATGGGTCCAGAGGGTACCATAGTTCAAATCCACAGTATATGTCTATGGATGGGGTTTTCAAACTTGCTTTTAAAGATTGCTTCATCAACAAGTATTGCCCTTCCAGAAGGTCATGCTGTGCCTCCAGATGTACAAAAACTGGTTTGAGAAGCTATCTAAACAGTGCAGCTGATTCAAGATCAGGAGTATATATCATGTGAGATGGAAAGCTTGCAATGGAAATTCACAAAAGTCAGTTCCAAATCCTGTGTAATGTTTTGGGTTAAAAATGGCTGCAAGATGTGGCTGTGTATGTAGACCATGTGAGATGGGAGGTGTATGGGTGAATTCATGTTGTAGTTTTGACACAGCTTATTCATTTCTTGTGTGTGTGTGTGTGTGTGTGTTCCTTTTTAAAACAATTTACTTAAGGTATACAAGATTCATGCATTTCATATATACAAACTTAGGAGCAAAGTGATTCTTCTCTCCCTCCCTCCTCCCTCCCTCCTCCCTCCCTCATTCCCTTCCACCTATCTTCCTTCTTCTCACATTCCCATTTTTATTATTTACAAATTATCTATTTTCAATTAATTTTATACTCTTAAAATTAACTCTACAGGGGCTGGCGCTGTGGCACAGTGGGTTAATGCCCTGACCTGAAGTGCTGGCATCTCATATGGGCACTGGTTCCAGTCCCAGCTGCTCCTCTTCCAGTCCAGCTTTCTGCTAAGGCCTGGGGATAGCAATAGAAGATGGGCCAAGCCTGTGGGCCACTATACCCATGTGGGAGACCTGGAAGAAGCTCCTGGCTCCTGCCTTTGGATCAGCACAGCTCCGGCCATTGCAGCCATCTGGGGAGTGAACCAGTGGATGGAAGACCTCTCTCTTTGTCTCTACCTCTCTCTGTAACTCTGTCTTTCAAATAAATGAAATAAACCTTTAAAAAATTAATTCTACAGTATGTAGATAGTTCAACAAATAATATGAAGGGAAAAAAGCAAACAAACAAAAAATTGTTCATCAACAGTCAAAAAAAGGGCTGTTCAAATTCATTACATCACAAAGTGACTAAGACAAATATATTAACAATACTGGTAAGGAACAGTGCTCTGGCATAGAAAGTAAAGCCTCTGCCTGCAGTTCCAGCATCCCATAGGGGCACTGGTTTGAGTTCAAGATGCTCCACTTTAAATCCAGCTCTCTGGGAAAGCAGTAGAAGTTGTCCAATTCCTTGGGCCCCTGCACCCACATGGCAGACCAGGAAGAAGCTTTGGATCAGACCAGCTCCAGCCATTGTGGCCATTTGGGGAGTGAAGCAACCAATGGATGACCTCTCTCTCTCTCTCTCTCTCTCTCTCTCTCTCTCTCTCTCTCTCTCTTTATCCCTCTCTGCCTCTGCTTCTCTGTAACTCTGCCTTTCAAATAATTAAATAAATCTTTTAAAAAAAGTACTAATGAAATGTTTTGAAGCTCCTAGACAAATCATTGTATTTTGTGTTCAGGCTGATTATGCTCTGTGGAAATTGTATTTGTGGAGTGTCCTGGTGTCTTTTTAAGAAATTTGTCATCCCCTCCTGAAATGTGTCCCCTGTCTAAGTCTCCTTTCAAGAACCAGGAAGTTCTACAAGCTTAGAAACAGAGAATCAGTTTATATAACTACTGCAGTCAGATAACTGACAGTTTATGATGGTTTGTGGAAGAACTGTGATAATTGCCCTGGTAAGGACTATTTCAATATTAGATATGGTTAGAGAGTACAGCCACTAGGATGCTCATGTTTCCTTGTGGGTTTACAAAACAAGGTATGTTAAAACATTTTTAACTTGTTAGATATGTTAGGTGAAGCAATATATTTAAGTATAATTTGTGTTAATTATTTCAGCCACAGTTTGACCATCTTTCCATATTAAAAAAATCTTAGTTTTCTTAAGAACAAAGAAATGTCATCTTTTACTTATTTTTGTATTGGGATAACAATTCTTTGCATATATTTATATGAATGGCCAAGGATTCTTACTAGTTAGGTGAATTTTCTGTTTTATGACTTGCTATTATCTTTGCTGGTTTTTTTTTAAAGATTCATTTATTTGAAAGGCAGAGTTGCAGAGAGGCAGATGCAGAGAGGTCTTCCATTTGCTGGTTCACTCCCCAGATGGCCATAAGTGCAGGAGTTGTGCCAATCCAAAGATAGGAGTTAAGAGCTTATTCTGGGTCTTCCACGTGGGTGCAGTGGCTCATGGACTTGGGTCATTTTCTGCTACCTTCCCAGCCTATAGCAGAGAACTGGACTGGAAGTGGAGCAGCTGGGTCTCAAACCAGTGCCCATATGGCATGCCAGTACTGCAGGCAGCAGCTTTACCTGCTAAACCACAGTGCTGGCTCCTGTTTTCTTTAAACTCTGTTTTTGCATAATTTAAATTATAACAAGAAGCATTGATAATTATGTATTCATACTCTCAAATTTTACTTATATAGCTTCTTGGTATTGAGCTGCAGATAGAATAGACTTTCTAAGCCAAAATTATAAACCAAACAGTGCATATAGTTTTGTGCATTTGGTGTAACTATGGGTTCATCTTTAATTTTTTCTTTATATCTATTCAATATAATTTTTTGAGAAGTCCATAGGGCCACCTTGTAAACCTCCTATGACAGCTGACTTTGAAGGTGATCTTTAATTATTGCTTTTTTCTGGAGTTCTCAGGATATCAGGGATGCACATTGAGCTCAGTTGTGATTTGATAACCAATGACCCCAACCTCTATATGGCTTCTGTTTTCAAGGTGTGAATCAAATCTTTGGGCTCAGCATGATAAAATCACCTGTACTTGAACTTTTATGGTCATTTTCACTGCAATAAAAAGATAGCAGTGAACCAAACAAGAGCTCTTCTGAGAACTGGAGGAAATTGCTTTGAAACAGTCTGAGCTTTATTCACAGTGACAGAAAGGATAGGATATTTTCATCTCACCTAAAACAACACTAAAGATGAGTTGGCAGAGGTCACCATATACTGGAATCCCTCTTTCCCCTAATGTATCCTTATTTTATCCTATTCCCAGAAAAACAATCCTAATATCCCATCTATTCAGCTATTTACACTCAAAGCCCAGGATTTCCTAAAGATATCAAATGTGTCTTTGTTGATTTATAGACTTTTGATTTAAGCAAACAAGTTATTTGCTTCTCTGTACCCAATGTACACTAAACATAGCAGTCTCCAATTACATATATTCTGTTGCAATAGACAAGATTTCATTCTTTTTTGGGATCAGGCTTTCAAGATATGTCTTTTTCTCTACCTTTTAAAGGCCTGATTTTTTTTAAGGTGAAGAGTTTATTGGGGGAAACCCAAAAGACTGGAGGAAAGGGCTGAAGAAGGAAAAGAGGGGAGAAGAGCATAAGAGAGAGAGACAGAGACAGAGGTTAGGAGATGGAGAGAGAGAGAGGAGCCATCTATTAAGGAGCAGGGTGAGAATAGCAACCAATGATCCTCAGAGTGGCATTAACCAGGCAATGAGAGGATTACATAGAGGAGAGGAAATGAGGAGAGTCTCTGGACCCTTGTGAAGACTGATGGACGTGGTTTAAAGCTGATCACAACCAAGACTGGGAGAAAAGTCACTCAATTTTTGCATGTGGAGGAGTTTGTAGAGAAATTCTGAACAATCATATAACATTAAGTGGGGGAGAGGACCATTAATACACATAGGTTGGGAGTAGAGCCATTAATGTTAGAGTAGAGGCTATGATTACAAAGAAATGAGGCCCCAAGTGGGCTAGATGGTGTCTAGGACAAAGTTCAGGGTCATTATTAGAGGATCTAAGAAAGGTTCTATCTAAGCCACAACAAAATTTTCTGATTGAGAGGCACATAGAAACTGATGGAAGGGCTTGATAACTATCTGCTGGGCTTTGAAGCCTTGTGAGTTAGAAGGCCCAGACTTATCTATCTCTTCATATGGGGTACATTGTAAGGGAAGTGTGAACCTCTTGTGGAAGGCACCCAGTTGATGCCCATTATCTAGCTGGCCTGGGAGGAGAGCTGGCCAGGTAAATGCAGGTGGAACTCTAACAAGAAATTTATAGTTCTGCCTGCAATGTCACTGACCCTACTTGTCTGTCTCCTCTGCAGTGGTGGTCACTTTGGGAGCTGAGCTGAGTGAAGGGCTTTTCAGCTTGGAACCAGCAAGAACTGTGGCCCTGACCTGGATGTCCTTTGACTCCAGGGCAGTTCCATTTCCAGTGATCCAACTCTTGGCTGGCAGAGCTTCCAAGGCTCTTCATAAGCTGACTTCTGCTGAAGCCCAGGCTTACCATAATGAAATCCTCTGCAGTGGACTGGTCTGTTGGATTTCCTTGAGGTCATATCACTGTACAGAGCAGCCTTTAATAGGCCTGCCACCTATCTTCACATTTCTTCTGATGCCTACCTTTTTTTCCCTCCTTGTTTTTGTTAAAGCTGACCAGAGGATGCAAGTCAAGGGAGTGTTCAAGTCCCATCTCTAATCTTTGGTGGCCTAAACTAGAAGTCTATAGTCACAGTCATGTTCTGGTAGTGGTTTTTCAGAGGTAGACATGCCCATGAAGAAAGCTATGTCCTTACTTTAAAACTTTCTTTCCCTTTGGTCTGAAAGGGAGGTTTTGCCTATTTACTGTTTGTGGTGAAGAAAATCTAGCTGTGAAATTATAATTTAAGCTTTCATTTTGGCTACGCTATTCCAGAAAATGTTAGCCATCCCTTTTATAAGATATAAATATCAAATTTTGCATCTCAGAGAGTCCTTCAGAATAGAATTAGTTTCCTACCTCGAAAAGAATAGAGAAATAAGAAAAAAAAAGTCGGGCTTAGAATAGAGAAATGAGGGAGCAAGTCTCAGATTGCTTACTGACAATAGCAATATCAAATGAAAACTCAGCAAGTAATTTCAACCATTAGATAGCAACTTAGGAAAACATTTACCAGAAGGTCCAATGCCTTCCATAAATATTAAGAATACATGTATTTGGACACATCTCTTAAATATCTAACATGGTGTAGCTTATTTAACCAGAAAACTCAAGCTCAAGCATATAAAACGTTTCTAATTTCTTCCTACCAACCTATTTTAAACATCTGATACAGAGATTCAGGTCACATGAATTAAAATGCATCTTTGATTAATTTTAGCAGCTTAAATTGAGGAGCAATATTTTATCTATAGGTCAATTAAAATAAAACTCTAAATAAATTTTCCCATGCAGACATACAATATGTATATCCATATAACATAACAAAAGATAGAATGAAGCAGTTTCAATAATAGCTTTTTAAAAATCTTTAACTTTTTTTGTAATTTACCAATTGATTACAATGACTTTCTTCTCTTAGTAACCTCAGTTAACCACACTTTCTCTTGGTTGGTACTTGTAATACAATATTGGCTTCATCTGTTTATAGAGCCATCCCAAAATACTCAATACAATAGCTGTAGCTGGAAAAAGTCCATTGAAACCTATACAAAACTGTAGCTGACAAAAGACTTTAAATAGCCATGTTTAAAATTATAAACTCAGTATCCAACAAGAGGTATTTGCTTACTTCACACAGTATTTCTGAAAGCACCTGTAGGGTTTTACAAAGCATTTAACCCTTTTAGGTTTTTTGGGCTTTCTCATTAAGATAACCGTCATGTCTAGTAACACAAGATCATTGGACTTTTTAACTTTCAGATATTTGTTATTGGTAGCATTTTATATTATCAAAACTTAAAATTTAGCACCACTTCACATCTTGACAGTACTTCTCTACAATATGAGAGACATGTGTCTTTGACAATTCCAGGGGCCCATTTGGAAATTGTCAAGGTCTAAATTTTGGAATTTTGATTATTTTGAATGTCTGTCAAGGATTCCAAAAAGGCTCAAAATCCAAAATATCTGGTTGAAATAAGATTACTTAACATCATGACATAATATAGACCAGATTTGATTATTGTTACAAAGTGATTATTCAAATGTTTGAATATAAGCACATATTTAAATAAATCATAGCTCCTAATAAACAATTCAGCTGTTTTTAAACAATTAGAATTTAACAGAGACATCAAGAGAACATAATAGATTACTTTAACTCATTGCTTTAATAGTGGATCAGATTCTAATTTTATGTAAAAAATAGATTAATAGCTTTTTTATTCAAAATTTATTTCTCTCACAACCTTCTGTGACTTCCACACACCCTCTTCAACTTACTTGAAACATTCCATCATTTCCATTCCATTCTAGAGTAAACTAGAGATCAGGATGAAGTCATTCTTACAAACCATGTCCATTCTTTATTCAAAAGAACTCTTTCCTTCTTAACCTTGCTTACCAAGAACACTTTCCTTGAAACCTTTTTTACCAAGTGCACATTTCTTTTTTTTAACTTTTATTAAATGAATATAAATTTCCAAAGTACAGCTTATGGATTATAATGGCTTCCCCCCCATAACTTCCCTCCCACCTGCAACCCTCCCCTCTCCTGCTCCCTCTCCCCTTCCATTCACATCAAGATTCATTTTCAATTCTCTTTATATACAGATCAATTTAGCATATATTAAGTAAAGCTTTCAACAGTTTGCACCCACACAGAAACACAAAGTGTAAAATACTGTTAGAGTACTAGTTATAGCATTAAATCACAATGTACAGCACATTAAGGACAGAGATCCTACATGAGGAGTAAGTGCACAGTGTCTCCTGTTGTTGACTTAACAAATTGACACTCTTGTTTATGGCATCAGTAACCACCCTAGGCTCTTGTCAAGTGCACATTTTTATACTTGTGATGTTTTCTATCTTCCAAGGTACTTGATTTACATTTTGAATTAACCTGTTGAAAATCTCCAAGTTAAGATGACATTATTAAATAAACACCTCAAATTTCAGCCTGAGTTACTTTAAACAGTGTTGAACTATTTTTCATAGATAGTTTATGAAAACATATTTGTTAAACCAATCCAAATAGTTTTTGTATAGAATATAACATACTAAAAGTACCAAAGTTTGCACTTAGACACATTTATCTCATTTGCCTTATCCCAATTTAAATTAGCAGTTACATCTAAAGGACTTAAGACGCTGATATTATATTATTTTTCTATCTGAATTCAATTAAAATTAAAATTTCATTCATCTAAAATAAGTGCTAATTACCCATTGCTATTTGATTGAGTACTGATTACCAGAAACCTGTTAAAATAAATTTCAAAATAAGTTCAGCAAATTACAAAGCAATATATATATATATATATATATATATATATATTTAATTCACAAGCTTCTATTGGGATTCCGCTCCTGGGCGAGGTTCTCCAGTCCCAACAAATCGAGGGCCAGGGAAGTCGTGCATCAGAGGTTGGGAGGGCTCCTTTTATAGATACAGAGCATGAGGGTTAAAGGTCGAGGCAGGTCTGATCCTCATTGGTTGACCGTTAGGTACCTGTGGGGACCTTGACAAGGACTTTTCTTCCCTGGAAGTGCGAGTAGGGACTCTCCATTCCCAGAAGTATAGGCCTTCTCTCCTTGCCGATCCCAAAGCTACCATCCCAACCTTTTGATGATAGGAAAGGGGGCGATGGATGAGTTTCTCTGGCTACTTCCTGCTGACTGGGGACATCATCTACAGGGGCCTGCTGGGGAGATCTTGGGGCTCTGCAGGGAGAGGCATGTATGGATGGAGAAGCATCTGGTTGACTGCCTGGTTGCTGAAGACCTTGGTTCATTCCATTATCACTTGCTGTAAACACTTACACAGACACCATAGTATACAAGTCAGCAACCAAGCAATACAAGCAACCAATGATCCTAAGAGTGGCATTAACCAGGTAATGAAAGGATTTCATAGAGGAAAGGAAATGAGGGGGTCTCTGGACCCTTGTGAGGATTTGTTTGATGGACGTGATTTAAATCTGATCCCAGCCAAGACCAGGAGAAAGGTCACTCATCTTTTGTGGGTAGAGGGGTTTGTCTGTAGAGAAATTCTGAACAATCATACAACACTAAGTGTGGGAGAGGACCCAAGAAAGATGCTAAGTCATGAATAAGTTCTCCAATTGAGAGACAAATAGAAACTGACAGAAGGGGCTTGATAATAATCTGGTGGGCTTTAAGCTTTGTAAGTTAAGAGGCTCAGACTTATTTATCTCTTCATAAGGTACATCCTAAGGGATGTACCTTCCTCCCTGGGGAAGGCACCTTATTGACTTCCATTACCTACCTGGTCTGGGAGGAGAGCTGGCCAGGTAAAGGCAGGTGGCAATTGTAACAGGAAATTTACAGTTCTGCCTGCAGTGTTGCTGACCCTAGTTGACCATCCCCTCAGCTGCGGTGGTCATTTTGGAAGCTTAGAGCCAATAAGATCTGTGGCTCTGACCTGGGCATCCTTCGACTCCAGGGCCGGTCCATTTCTGGTGATCCATCTCTAGGACAAAGCAATATTTTTAAAGGTTGTGATCTTCCTAGATTCAAAGAGACAAATTTCTTCAAACTCAGTATCTAGTTACAGTTGTTTTTTTTTCCCCTAAGAAAACCTTAGGCCCATGATGCCATAGTAAACACTCTCTTGGGACTGCATCTGAAAAATGTTCAGGCTGCTGCCAAACAGTTCCCCAAGGTGATGGTGGGCCAATGCACCAATGACAAGAAGTAGAGGTCAAATGACCTGATTTTCCTGTCTGGCTTGCTCATGATAAAACAAAAGAGCCATCAGAGGGGTGGGGTACATATTTTGTTTCAATAGGCTGGGAGCTCAAAATGATGGGATTCCCACTCCCTTGCTATTCTTATGGTGAAACTGGAACAAGAGAGGGAGGGGCAAAAGACCAGTTGGAGTTCAAGGGCTGGAGAGTGAAAGCATGGAGACAGCCATTCCCAAACTTGCTGGAGGATCACTGATACACAGAGAGTAGACTTTGAACCAGGCCTGGTTCTAAGATAAAGTAGGAATTCCTGGGTGGGAAGGGGAGGTACAATGAGCCAAGATAGTGAAAAGTTGGGGCTGCAAACAGAAGGCAGAGATTTTGGCTCAGGCCCTTGACCTCTAGTGGAAACTTTGGAGGACAATAGGACCTGGGCCAAAAAGCAGGAAGTGCCATAGAAGGTTTAGATCAAAGATAGAAAACCCTGAGCTTATGGTATCTCCTTCCATTTTCCTGAACACTCACAGAAGTGATAAAGATCTTGAATGATATCAGGGTCAAACCACTGCAACTTTGGGCAGATCCCTCAGCACCAAATGCACCACCATTGAGGGGCCACTTTGATTGACTGGTAAAGTCACACATAGGCTATGCTTGATTACAGAGAAAGATGAGGCATCAACATTTGAGGGCTGGAGCCAATTTGTGAGGGACTTAGGAGGCTACCAAGAAGAGAATCAGATGGACGCGGTTAGAGAAAGTTCCCATGGTAACTTGATAGAGTCAGATTGGTGGATTTCAAGCGTCCTTGAAATCACAGCCATCTGACTAATGAGAGGATATGGGAGCAGAAGGTGGGGTTGTCACCCAAGCATCCACTGGAGGCCAGGGTTTAGTGTGTAAAAGGGAAACAGGAGGCTGAGTCATCACACACACCCACTGTTGCCCAGACACATCATCTGTAGAGACTAAAAGCTTTTAGGAGTTGTGGTTGGTGCCTTGTACTAAGACTTTCAGATGGACAGGTGAGAGTAGAACCACAACTTGAAGTGGGAGTCGCTGTGAGGATGTCCTGTTCTGCATCTTACCTCAGAATTTGGAAGGCTGGTGTGTGGATGGAAGTCATGGAGCATTCAGTGGCATTGAAAGGAGCCACCTTTGTAAGCACCAATGTAAGGCCGCCACAAAACACACCAAACACCAGAGTAAGGGAAAGAGTTTATTGTGGGGAATTCTGAGAGACTGGAGGGAAGGTGCGAAGAAGGAAAAGAGGGAAGGAGAGCATAAGAAAGAGAGGCAGAGACAGATGTCACTTGATGGAGAGAAATAGAGAGGGAGCTTAAAGGTCTGATTTTTAAATGTATTTTTAGGTATACGCCATTCATTTTGCAATTGTGTCACATTAAGAAATTTAATGTGTCACATTAAGAAATTTAAAGTATTTGAGGCCAAGTTAAGCCATTTTACAGGTTTCAACCATGTTTCTATGGCATTAAATATAATTTAAAATTTGTCATGTGATGGGATAACACATAAATAAAGATCTTCCATGCCCATGTTTGTTTTTTTAGAGATAAAGAACAAGGATGGATATGAAAGCAATCCTTTAGATTCCCAGCCAGGTTATGGAGAAATGGGCACTATAAATAGTCAAAAAAGGACTCTTGTATAGATGCCACTTTCATTGAAAATAAGAATCTATTGGCCGGCGCTGTGGCTCAACAGGCTAATCCTTCGCCTTGCGGCGCCGGCACACCGGGTTCTAGTCCCGGTCAGGGCGCCAGATTCTGTCCCGGTTGCCCCTCTTCCAGGCCAGCCCTCTGCTGTGGCCCAGGAGTGCAGTGGAGGATGACCCAAGTGCTTGGGCCCTGCACCCCTTGGGAGACCAGGAAAAAGCACCTAGCACCTGGCTCCTGCCATCGGATGAGCGCGGTGCGCCGGCCGCAGCGCGCCGGCCGCAGCAGCCATTGGAGGGTGAACCAATGGCAAAGGAAGACCTTTCTCTCTGTCTCTCTCTCTCACTGTCCACTCTACCTGTCAAAAAAAAAAAAAGAATCTATTTAAGGGACCTAGAGGGGGAGAAACTTTAGAATTGCACATGCAGCTAGGACACCTCACCTGGGAATTCCAAATTAAGAAGGTACTCTGGGATTCCCCCACTTTGATACTTCAGGTATTCGTGTCCTTCCACTTACATGGTAATTTTATACCCTCAATTTCCTATTTATTTTCCTTTTTTTGTAAATAATTTTCTAATTTTCAATGTCTGTGTCAGGAGTGCTTTCTTGCCCGTGGATGTGGCTTCACTAAATTCTGTGGCCACACTTCAAAGTAGCTCTTTCATGGTCCACCATGGAGTATTATTACTGTTCTTGATTTCCAAAGGATTTCTTATTATATCATTTTCCCTAATAATTAAAAGAGGTAATATTTTTAATTTTAAGCAATAAAGCACAATGCTTCTAGATTCCTCCAATCCTGAGCACCCACATTTCCATTTTCTCTGTATTCTCTACATTTCTTATTTGTATAAATCTCCTTTTCCTTATGTGCTCAAGTTCTCTCTAAAGTACTATCAAATTCAGTGAACTGAAGGAAAATTACTTTACTATTATTATGTTTTCCAGGTTCTTTTCTTAAAGCTTTGATTGTATGAGGTAAACATTATTTGTCTTAATAAGTAACATTTATGTTACATCATTATAATCACACCTTATTGCATACAAGAAAGCTCATTAAGTGTCAGAAAGCTCATTAAGTGTCCGGTGCTGTGTTAGTAGTGGGCTGGGCCTCTGCTTATGGCACTGGCCTCTTGTATTGGTGCAGGTTAATGTCTTAGCTACTCCTCTTCTGATCCAGCTCTCTTCTTGTGGCCTAGGGAATCAGTGGAGGATGGCCCAGGTTCTTGATCCCCTATACCCATGTGGGAGACCCAGAAGAAGTTTCTGGTTCCTGGCTTTAGATTAGCTCAGCTCCAGCTATTGTGGCCATTTGGATAGTGAAACAGAAGATGGAAGACCTTTCTCTCTGTCTCCCCTTTACACTGTCTGTAACTCTACCTCTCAAATAAATAAATAAAATCTTTAAAAAGTTCTCAGAAATGTGTATTATAAAAACCTTTGTATGAATTTCCAAATTTTATAATAAATTAAACTCATCTTCTAATGTTATTTCCCTAAACTTTTGAAAACATTTATAAATGACTATTGCTTTAAGTAGCTTTTTAAAAATTTGTATTTGCTCACTTATTTTCATTTATTTGAAATGCAGAGTGAGAAAAAGTGAGAGCAAGAGAGAACTAACACTTTTCTATGCCCACAACAGCCAAAGTTGGATCAGTTCAAAGCCAGTAAAAAAGGAATTCCATATGGGTCTCTCACCTGTGTGGCAGAAACTCAAGTACTTGAGCTAGCATCCCTTGCAGGAAGCTAGATCAGAATAAGAGTAGCCATCAATCTTTCCTCTTTCATTGCATAGCTCCTAAGCCAAACTATTGTCTTTCTCCAATGAATCAGACTTCATGATTTCACGGTCTCATATTATTTTCCATTAACAGTCTACTGCATTACTAATTCCAAAGTGATCTTCAAGCTGAAGCAAGTAGCAGATATGTGGATGTTGGAAGAACCCTGTAAACTCTAGCCTCCCATGTCAGTCAGCACACAGTGGGTAGGGAGACTAAAACAAGAAATCAACAGACATTGATTGTGAAGATATCTTATTGATAATTTTTCCCAAGTCCTACTCCAAAGACAACTGGTTCCATGCATCTGAAACAGGCATTTTTCTCTCCCTGGAAGGCCCTCCTCCATACATACATCTTCCATATTTGCTGTTTTTGATGAATATTTTCTTATACCTACTATAAATTTAATATTCTGGGGGTCTACTGAGACAAATTTCCTAGGGTAGATACATTCTCTAGGCTCCAACATGTCATTTCCTCCATACAGGCCCTTTAGCAAATGAGATATTTATTAATTCTTTCAGCATTTCTTTTTTTAACTGGGTATCTCCTAGGAACTGGGCTTTTTGAAGCTGTAAGAATAAGAATTGGAATAAAACATGTTTTGGGGAAGGACCTTACATATTCTTGTGAATGATAAATAAAACAGATATCTGTGGTAATGTGATGAGAACAAAAAAGAAGCCTTTCCTAAATTGTACGAAAAATATGGAATGTTCTTTTCACAAAGGACAGTTTTCTTTTTTAAGATTTATTTATTTATTTGAAAATCAAAGTTACACACAGAGAGAAAGAGAGGCAGAGAGAGAGAGAAAGAAAGAGGTCTTCCATCCACTTGTTTACTCCCCAATTGGCTTGAGTGGCTGGAGCTGCACTGATCCAAAACCAGGAGCCAGGAGCTTCGTAGGGGTCTTCCATGTAGGTTCAGGGACCCAAGGACTTGTGCCATCTTCTACCTCTTTCCCAGGCCACAGTGGAGAGCTAGATCAGAAGTGGAGCAACCAGGACTGTAACTGGCACATTTGGGATGCTGGTACTGCAGGTGGCAGCTTTACCTGCTACACCACAATGCTGGCCCTGGGAGGAAAGCTTTTAGAGAGGCACTATTGATTTACATTCTATTAGCTTAATTTTGATATGACAGCTTCCAACATTTTCCACATTGTAGGTCATAAAATCTATAAAGGTGAATTGCCTCCACTGTTGGTAATACACATTTACAACTTGGTGATTCAAAGGTAGTACAGGGCAGTTTGGTTTGAGTCTCATTTCCTCCCCTGGTTCTAATTTTCTGGCTATTTGCACTCTATATGTACCATGTAGTTGGGTTCCTGACACCTACATTAGTGACCTAGATTGAGTTCCAACTCCTAGATTTGACTAGGCACAGATTTTGCCATTGAAGGAGAACCAATGGATAGGAATTCAGTCTGTCTGCTAGCTTTCTATCTGTCTGCCTCAGATAAATATATAAATTATTATATTGATTTAAAAGAAAATGAAAGCTCAAAATAAATAATAAAACATGCTGAGAATTATTTTACAGTAGGTGAGATAAATGGTGGCTCATCTTAGAGAATGTGATAGGACAATGGGGTTGGGACCTACTGCTGACAAAGACGGAAATGTAGCAAGTCTGATTGTGATTCCTCTATGTGGGATGTTCTCCATGGGATGCAGAAAAATATTAAGAAACTGCTCTTGTGCCAGAGCCCAAGAAATAAGAAAAGCAGTGCTTGGTTTCAACTTGCCTTTCACCATCCTCTGGCATGGGGGTTTGCGGAGGGGAAGAAATCCCCTTCTTGTATACTTCCTTCTTTAGAGAAAGGTGAAATAAATGAGTGTGTGGATCTCATTAGGTGCTTTCTTCATTTTTAAGGCCAATGAGCTGAACACTAAGGACTAATAAAGGAATAGTAAGAAGGGGGATACCAGGGAAATAAGAGCATATATCTATAACACAACAGTTCTAGAGGTATGCAATCTAGGGGAGATAGGGTTGTGGGAAGGAAAGGAGCAAGACATTTTCCTTCTACCAAGAGTTCTCATCTCATGGGGGAAAGAGGGACAACTTATTTTCTCAGGACCTTGAGGATGTAGCCAAGATCAGAGACCGGGTTAGCTTCAGCTCAGTGACAGTGTATTTCCTATGCCTACGAGGGTGAAATCTCAAGCTCTATGACAAGCCAGACTCTGGTTTTGTCAGAATTTCTGAAGCAGATTCACTGAGGATAAGATGGACTCTAAGGTGCCTCCTAGCCCCATTGTCACTATTTTTAATTTATCTGAGGGAGGAAGAAGGTAAGAGATCATTTATTTACAATTTTAATCTCTAACTGACTGTAATGACTTGGGCTGTTCAAGGCCAAGCCAGGAGTTAGAAAGTCAATTAATATCTCCCACATGAGTGACAGGAGCCCATTCACTTGATTCCACTCACTTGTGCCCAGGGGCTGCATTAACCAATAGCTGAAATCAAGAACTGAACCCAGTTCAGTTGGCTGAACCAGTGGCTTGACATTAGCCACTCCAATTGAAATAGGGACTATTTAATTACTTGTTCAGATGCCCACCCACAGCCATCTTTTTGGAGGGAAGCCTCACTCTTGTGGCTGAGGGAGCTAACTCCTCAGCATAGATATTTCATATCAAATAGACTCAAAGGGAAAGGAGACACTCATCATTGCCTATGCCCTAGCCAGCATCATAAGCCTGGTATAGCCCTTGTGGCAGGCCTGGGGCCTAGGGACTGGCAGCTTTTTCCCAGAATATTTATACATGGGATTCTGGGGAGAAGGTAATTGTATAAGCACAAGCCAGAGATTTTGATTTTCTGTATTATTTCTCAGCGGTCATAGTGACCTCCTTCTAACTGCAAACCGGCCCCAAAGAAGAGTGCTCAGAAAAGTTTAATTCTCTCACTAGAAAGCTAATGTCAGCTACTTTTGCATACTTTGTGAGTTAGAAGGTGATATTCCTTGCCTAAATAGGGAATTTATATCTGAATAAAGACATCAGACTTGGCTGTTTTGTCCTCTTGTAAAAGAGCTAATTATTTGTACCAAGCAAGGTCCTTAATTGACAGCTAGTTAGATATTTTTCAGAGCTATTGTAAATTAATCTGAGGCTTGTCCTTATTGGACCTTCAGTAACCAGGAAAATCCAATTTTTGCAACATTATCTGTTGAAGAGAAAATCTTTTCTCCAGGGAATGATTTTAGCTTGTTTATAAAAATATAGTTAGTTGTAGATGAGTAGATTGATTTCTGGGTTTTCTGTTCTATTCCTTTGGCTTACATGTATTTTTTCTGTGCCAGTACCAGGCTGCTTTGATTGGAACAGATATGAAGGATGTCTTGACATCTGTGTCATGGTGATGATACACTCATTATTTTTAATATTGCTTTAGCTATTATGGGCCTTTTTTATTTCAATATGAATTTTAGAAATTTTTTCCTAGTTCTATAAAGAATTTTCTTGGAATTTTAATTAGGGTCAGATTGAATCTATAAATTCTTTTGCATAGTAAAGAGATGTTTATATTAAATTTTCAAACCATGAACTATGTAAGTTTTTTTTTCCATTTTTTGCTTCTATTTTGCTTTCCATTTTTTGTCTTCTATTTCTGTCATTAAGATTTTATAATTTTCATTGCAGTGATCTTTCACAACCTTGGTTAAATTTACCCCAATGTATTTAAATTTTTGTAGCTATTGTGAAGAGGACTGATATTATAAGTCTTTTTTTTATCAGACAGAGCATTGTTGGTGTATAAGAATGCTATTGATTTTTATGTTGATTCTATATGTCACAATTTTGTCCAATTCTGTTTTCAGTTCTAATAGTCCCTTATTGGAGTCTTTCTTTTTAAATATTTATTTGAAAAACAGAGTTACAGAGAGAGGTGGAGACAAAGAGAGAGCAGTCTTCCATCCACTGGTTCACTCCCCAGATTGCCTCAATGGCCAATGCTGAGCCAATCTGAAGCCAGGATCCAGGAGCTTCTTCCTAGTCTCTCACATGGTTGCAGAGGCCCAGGGATTTGGGCCATCCTCTGCTGCTTTCCCAAGTGCATTAGCAGGAGCTAGATTGGAAGTGGAGTAGCTGGGACTTGAACTGATGTCTATATGGGATGCCAGCTTTGCAGACCAGGGCATTAATCTTTTGTGCCACAGAGCTGGCCCAGTTATTAGTCTTGATTCTCCAAAAAAAGGATCGTATCATCTTCAGAGATAATTTGACTTCCTATTGTCCAGTTTGTATCCCTTTGAATTCTTTTTCTTGCTAATGGCTGTGACTAAAACTTTCACAAATATATTGAATAACAATGGTGATGCTGGACACCTTTGTCTGGTTCTGAATGCTAGTGTAAATGCTTCTAAATTTTACCCACTCAATACAATGATGGTTGTGAGTTTGTTATATATCGCTTTGATTGTGTTGCAGTATATTTCTTCTATACTCATTTTTTAAGTTTTTTAATAAGAAAAATTACATTATTTTCCAATGCTTTCTCTGCATCAATTGACATAAGCATGTGGTCTTTTTTCTTCATTTTGTTGATAATTATTGAACTGCATATGTTGAAGAATCTCTGCATTGTGGGGTAAATCCCACATGGTCAGGGTGGAGGATCCTTGCTCTTAACTTAACTATACTCTGTTACCCTTTGCCAGTCATGTAAAACCCTGGTACTCTAACTGAGAGTCTACAGTGGTAGGACAACAGAGGGCAGCTTTCATTTTCACTTTTTGTCTCTTCTGTTTTTTTTTTTTATTTTTCCTTTGTCTCTTGATCTGCCCTGATTTTGATAGACAGTGCTGAGTGCTCATTTCCTTCACTGAGCTGTAGATTCTGCATCTTTTCTGTCCTCATGGACACCATATTTTAGACAGTCTCTTGGAGGTTCTTGGGAGTGGAGGTGGTAGAGCACTGTTTGCTGAAAGTTAAGAGAGTCAATTCCTCTGTATTTCTGAATGTCAGCAGCAGAGATATCCTGTGAGTGTTCGAGTGTGTGTGGGCAGAGTGCTTTTGAGCATAAGGTGGTGTCTTGGTGGAGGTTGGTCTAGTAGCTCCAGAGTGACATTTTCTGCCAAAATAGGCATTGACTTCTCAACAAGGTATCTTCATGTCCATTGCATGCTAGGCATTGAGACAAGGTTATGCACTCAGTTGGTGCCATGCCTGCTGTTGGAATCAAGAATATGGGTGACACAAGATGAGTAACAAGCCACACATTCTGTCCCTTTTGCACACCCTTTAGGTTGTGCTCATACTGACTTCAACTTCTAGGTAAATGCTTGAGGTTTATGTACACCCAGGTGATGCTCATAGGCAGAGAAATTCTTCATGTTGAGACTGGAAGCAAATATGGATAAGAGGAGGAGTCCATGGAGAAGAAGCAGAGAAGGAAAGAAACTGCTGTTATTGTTTCTAAGGCTCTAGGCAGCTTTAAGCTTTTATATCAGGGAAGGGGGTCAGGTGGAGCTCTGCAGCTTGGGAAAAACTATTCTAAAGCTTTATTTATTTATTTTATTTATTTGAGAGGTAGACTTATAGACAGAGAGAGACAGAGAGAGAGAGAGAGAGAGAGAGAGAGAGAGGAAGAGAGAGAGAGAGAGAGAGTCTTCCATCCAAAGGTTCACTCAGTAAATGGCCACAGTGGCCCAAGCTGGGCCAATCCAAAGCTAGGAGCCAGAAGCTTCTTCCAGGTCTCCCAGATGGGTGCAGGGGCCCAAGCATTTCCATTATTTAGGGAAAAGGTATTCTAAATGGGCAAGATTCAGTCTTATTCCTAGAATTCTGATGTTTCCCAGCAGGAAGGTCCTCTTCCCAATTCAGAAGCCCAGAGAGCTCCAGCAGGACTCTTACCCTTCCACAGTTTTGCTTTCTTTGGCACAGTCATCTTCCAAATAGCCCCATTTCAGAATCATCTACTGGAACTGAACAGTGGCTCTATGCATGAGGAGGTTTTCTGGTTCATGAGATTGAAGTCCATCTGACTGAGATGCTTCAACTCAGTTCCCAGGAGAACAAAATTCAGAGTGTATTGTTTTCTTGGATCTGCCTCTTCTGGCCTGCAGCATTAGCCCAGCCCTTGGGTCATGCACTGCACTGAGACATTATGGGGCCAGGACCGATATTGGTGTCTCATGGCACTACTGCACATCTTTATGAGAAAATGATGTAGTCAAAAAATGGGATTGGGTTGTGGAATCCAAGCATCTATGAAAAGTAAGTTGTAATGAGCATATACCTTATCTCATTCAGTCCTCATAAATACTGTCTCTGGAAGAGGATGGTAACTCTCATTTGTATGTGAAAAAGTAAATAAAACAAAGCGAACAATAACCCCCAGGGCTAAGAGATGAAGAGACTATATATTTAGAATCAAATTCTTTTTCTTGTTTTTTAAAGATTTATTTATTTATTTGAAAGTCAGAGTTACACAGAGAAAGAGGAGAGTGAGTGAGAGAGAGAGAGAGAGAGAGAGAGAGAGAGAGAGAGAAAGAGAGATCTTCCATCTGATGGTTCACTCCCCAGTTGGCCGCAATGGCCTGAGCTGTGCCGATCTGAAGCCAGGAGCCAGGAGCTTCTTCTGGGTCTCCCATGTGGGTTTAGGGGCCCAAGGACTTGGGCCATCTTCTACTGCTGTCCCAGGCCCTATCAGAGAGCTGGATTGGAAGCAGAGCATCCAGGTCTTGAACCATTGCCCATATGGGATGCTGGCACTTCAGGCCAGGGCATTAACCTGCTGCACCACAGCACCAGCCCCTACAATACAATTCTAATACATAGTTTCCCAAAGAGCTGGGTCAGACTAGTGCTTTGTTTGCTATTTAATGGGATAGAACAATGAAGGGTGTTCCAAAGAAAGTAGATGCCCAGTTGCAGGGGTGGAGGAAGAGAGCTCCATAGATGCCTTTTAGGAGAAGTAATCTGCATAAATGCTGTCAATACTCTCAGTTAAATGTGTGGTAAAATAAAATAGCCAAGGCAGAAAGGAAAACTGAGTAGTATGAGTGAGAGTGCACAGCTTATTGGTGGTCCTGGAGCCTCTCACCTGAAGCATGGCAGGGGTTTCTCATCACAGTCATCATCTATTTATGGGTCCATTAAAAACTGCTGAAAAGCCTGACAAAGTTGGTGCTAAGTTGGTTCATAAAACTTGTGGATGACTTCATATGGTACAACCATTTCCAGATTTAAATTCACCTCACTGGGTGATTCTTGAAGCTCCTTGGAAGTTATATCGTTTCTCTGCTTATGCAAGAAAGAGATGTCTCTTTCAAGGTTTCTCTCTCTAGCCTGCTGGGAGGGTATGGCTGGTGTGGATTGATACTTGCACAGGTATCAAGTTGAACTTGAGCAACTCAGAGTTTAGCCCGTAGCTTGAAGATCCTGGTTCACTAGCTGAGTAATGCAGGCTGAGAAACAGACCAGAGGATTACCTGATGGGCTGTAGATATGAGAATAGTGGCTCACCCAGAAGAGGAAAGTGTGGAGTGAAGTGTTACCATTTTTGCTTATTAATAATTTTGTAATATTAATAAGCCTTGTGGATTATTGTTACAAAATCAGAGAATTCTGAATACTGGCACAAATAAATGAAGCAGCATGTTAAGTTTTAAGCTTTTTATTTAGTGAGAGAAATGCATAGGAATGTGAGGGCTCTATTTAAAAGAGAAAGGGAAACCTGGATTCATACCAAGCACCAGGAGCCAGCCATGTGAAGGAGCAAGCAGGCCAGAAAGCATGGAGTGGGCAGCCTGAAAGCCACGCATCCTGGAGGTGCAGGGAAGCCAGGGTCCCTAGTGGCAAATAGAGCAAAAGGGATGAAAGTGCTGGGACTACTGTGTCCCAGGCCTTTAATCAAGTTCCAAGGGGGATGGTGAATTAACCTGATTGGCAGGTGGGCACACAGGTGTGGCCAGGTAGGGGCATGAGGTCATACAAGGGACATGGTTCAGGCATGGTCTTCCAGCTCACAAACTTCATCAATTTTATCCTGTGTGCCTGCCTACAAGAGAAGGGCTGCTCTGAGGGTGTCTCTATCCATGGTACATTCTAGAAAGTTGTTTACTGGAAGGGCTTAAGAATAACCAGATTCTACACTGTAAAGGATAAAGGGCATGAAGGTGTAGCCACTTTTACATGCAATGGCATATTGAATCTATTGACCCAATGTGCAAGCTACTGGTTATGAATGGGCCTGAGACCGTGGTTCTTTGCTGATCCTCATATGGTCAAGGGCAATTGGAGTTATTCTGTGACCATGCTACAACTAAGAGTCAGCTAAATCCCATAAAGGAAATGGCCAGGTAGGCATCTGACTGGTTTCCATTGGAGGCACCTCTCTCTTGTTTTCCTTACATCTCTGATTATAGGGTGGGTCCACTTCTAAGACCATGATGTTGGACATCATGCTCAAAAAAGATACAATAATTGTTTACAGCCCTCATCTCAGCTGTTGAGGAAAAGCATTTTGTTTTCTTCATAATATTTGCTGAACTCTTTACTTAGTGTAGGGTTAATCTTAAGAGTATAAAGTTAACTGAAAATAGATCTTTGTGAAACATAAGAATGGAGAGGGAGAAGGAAGAGAAAAAAAGGTGGGAGTGTGCATGATAGGGAGGAAAGGGTAGAAAGCATCACTATGTTCCTGAATCTATATAAGAAATATATGAAATTTGTATGTCTTAAATAAAATTTTTAAATAAATTTAAAAAGTTTGGGTGAAGATTACTTAATCTGGCTGACCTGTGGTACACTTAGGACATTGTGTTGGTTTGAATGGCCTATTTTCAAGGTTGGCTGGCCCTAAGAAGGAATGACAGATGTCACTATAGCTCAAGTAGTCTGACAAGTGGTTATGCAGCAGCCTGTACACCCACATCAGTTTCTCTACATTGATTCATGGCTCTCTATCCTTCAGAAAAAGCCACCATGAATTCAGCATCTTTTAGGTTGGGATGCAAAAAGTCTCTGATTCTGTGAAAACCCTCACCAAAGATTTTCCAGGTAGCAGAGGACCAAATTTTGCTACCACTTTACCAGATTTTATTACCCATTGCCCCACCAGCAAGGCTGCTGGACATCACAGTACCCTCTCAGGTATCCCCAGAAGTTCTAACTTCTCTGGCTCTATGCTCCTCAGCTCCAGTTGTGATCATTCCAGTGACTCCTCCAATAACTCAATATCTCCTGTCATCTCAGAATAATGCTCTGCCAGCACTCTAGATGCCTTTGAGAAAGATTAGAGCACTTTCTGTCATTGAGGCAGAAGGCACGGTTTACATTGGGAATTCATGATCTACTAACAGCCTTTCAACACTGCTCATCTTTTAAACTGGAAGCATAATACACCCTTCTACTTGGAGAAGATGTAGGCATTTGTAGATCTGTTTGATTCCATTTTCCAAACTCAGCTTTTGATGAAGGGTTGACTGCCACTAACTACTCCTTTTTTTCTTTGTTTCCAACTATTCCTGACTCTTCAATATGGAAGAGAGACAGAGAATTCTTCTCAGGACTTGCAAATGGGCTCCAGAGCATATCCCATCTGTAACATTACATACCACACCATGTGTGGCCCAGGTTTCTCCTTACCAGGCTCCAGGAATGTTTATCAGACAGAAGGAAGAGCCCTCCTGGACTGTTAGAGGTACTCTTGATGGATCTTTCAGTGGGATCCAGAAGGCCCACTAACATGGCTAAAGCCATGACCATCATCCAGAACCATGAGTTGCCAGGAGATTTTTATGAGGGCTATATGAGGCATTCAGAGTTGACAAACTTTTTGATCCTGAAGCTCCAGAAAACCAATGGATAATCAACAGCATTTTTGTAGCACAAAGCACTCCTGACATTCATTGAAAGCTCCAGAAACTCAAGGGCCTTTCAGGCAGCAACACTACTCTGCCCGTATGTTAACCAAGACTAAACAGAGAAAATAGAGACATATCACCAATACAAATGCCATGCAGCTTTACTGGCATCCACCTTTGCTCAGGTGCCTTCACTATCTCAAAACAAACCCACTGACAGAAGCAGAGGGCTACTTAATTTAAAATAAGTGCCTTTGAAAAAATGATTGATACACTTAATGAAAAGTAATGGGCCACTGAAAAATGAATGACCCCACTGTGATCCACAAGTTTCAAGATGCAAGGATCAACCAAGACCCAAACAACCAATGCTCATCATGTTTTCCTGAAGAAGACAGACAGACCAGGTTTGTTTGCCCTTGGCCTCCATGAGCCATGGCCTCAATGGGAATAGGGGTCCAATCTTTAAGGTTTATGATAGATTCTGGAGCTGAACATTAAGTCATGACTCAACAACTAATCCCATTAGGAAAAAAAATACTGACATCATCATGGGGGCTACTGGGACTCAAGCTGAGAAACCATTCTTCTAAATACCAGTCTGTACCCTGAGTGATCATCAGATCAACCATGAATTTATTTACATTCCTGAATGCCCAGTACCACTCTTAGGATGAGATGTCCTAAGAAATCTTGGGGCCTGAATCATTTTCTGCCCCACATTCCCAACAATTTAATGCTGCCTGAAAACCCACCTAATGGTCACACACCCTTTTTCAAACTGACAGTATCAGTTGGACATAAAGATGAATATAAGATTTGGGAGAGAGAGACCCCCAAGACCAATTCAGATTTTCTATAAGAATTTCCTCATGTCTGAGCTGAAAATAACCCACCAGGCATGGCCAAATTCATGCAACTCTGGTAATTGACCTCAAGCCAAGGGGAAGCAGCAACTCAACTATGATAATACTACCTGCCCTGGGAAACTTGACTGGGGATAAAGGAACACAACACTTGCCTTCACAAGGCAGATATCCTAATTGAGTCTATGTCCCAATGGAATACTCCACTGCTGCCAGTGAAGAAACCAGGAGTGTGATATTGACCAGTCCAAGAGTCCAAGATCTGAGGGACATAAGGTTGCTACAGCAAAATTGCAAGATGTGCTTTCCAACCCATACACTTTCCTGGGACTGATTCTGCCAAGGGCCACATTGTTGGGAGCCACTGTGTTGGTTTCCTTGTATAGGCCTCTGTTTAGATTAACCTTCAACTATAAATCACTAGAAAGCTCCGTTTGTACAGATCACTGATATGGTTGGCACTTGGCCTTCTGGCTTTAGTGCCCCCTGACCTCACGGCCTCTTGTATCTTAATAAGCATATTTGGTGGCTGTAAAACCCCGTGGTAACTCCCCTTGTCAAACTGATGTTGATTTAAAACTCCTGTAAAACCATTCCTTCGAACTATGTTGTAAAATGACCCCTGCTTACCCTGCTACAATCCTTGCCTTGTACTATATAAGCTGCCTCCTTCTCCAATAAAGTGAGACCTTGATCAGAATACTGTCTTGGTCTCCCTTCTCGTGTCTGGTTTGTCTCTCCATTCAGGTCTGCCCTCCTCGTGTCCTAGTTAATTACCCTGTGGGCTGGGGCACCACATGGTTTATCTTCCTGGACTTAAAAGATGATTTATTCTGCCTGTGAGTAGCTCCTTTCAGTTAGCAACTTTTTGACTTCAAATGGGAAGACACCCACATGGTAAGAAAAACACAGCTCACCTGTACAAAGCTAAATCAGGGATTTAAAATCTCTCCCACTATGGGGAAGCCTTGGTAACAGACCTAGAGAAATTTTCTGTGGATTCACTAAGTCACACTTTTCTATAGTATATTGATGGCATCCTACTGACAGCAGAAATGCAGGACAACTGTGACAGGGGCACATAGGCATTCCTGACATTCCTGCAGAAAGCAGGATATAAAGAATCATGAAAAAATGCCCAGAAAACCTACAAAATTGTCAAATATCTGGCATTTGGAATCTCTCAAAGAATCTGAGCCCTGAGACCCAAAAGAAAACTTGTGATGTGCAACATTCCAGAACCAAAGACCAAGAGACAGGTCCATGAGTTCCTTGGAGCTGCTGGTTATTGCCACATCGATATCCCCTGGATACTCCCCAGAGGCCAAACCCCTCTACTAGTTCCTCACAGGATCTGAGTTTCCTCACTCATATCCACAAGAGAACACCATCAGGATTTCAACATCATTATGACTTCTCTGCAGGTAGTCCCTGCCATGGGACTCCTTGATGTAACCAAGTCCTTTAATCTCTTTGTACACAAAAATAGAAAACAACTGCTAGGGATTCTCATCCAGCAGGTTGGGACCATGACAAATAGGAGTGGCCTACCTGCCCAAACAGATTTATACTGGCTGGCCACTGCACTTCCAATCTCTAGCCACCTCTGTGCTACTGGTGTGGGTGGCAAAAAGACAGACTCTGTGAAAAATAATCCACCTAAAGGTCTCATAATCAATTAATGATGCTGCTAAACAATAAAAGGGCCTGATGGATGTCTCATAGGACCCCAAACCAAGCTTTGCTATGTGAAAATCTACATATAATCGTCTAGCCTGTGCAGACTGTAAATCTTGCCATTTTTTTACCATAAAAGGAGGGACACCCCTGATCATGATGGTGAGGAACTGGATGAGGTCTTTTCAAACTAAAAAGACATAGCCAACCAGCCACTCCCAAATCTGGAGCTAGAACTCTTTGCAGTTGAGAGCAACCTGCTCCAGCAAGGATATTGAGTGGCCAGGTATGTGGTAATAACAGCCACAGTTCCAGTGGACTGCAGATCCCTTCCAAGAACCTAATCTGCCAAGCAGGCTGAATTCTGGGTTCTAGTATAAGCCATGCACCTAAGTATGGACAAAAACATTAACATCTGCACTAAATTCTGGTATGCCTTTGCCACACTACACATCCACGGGGCTATCTACAAAGAGAGGGGCCTTCTCAATGTAGGAAGCAAAGAGATCAAGAACAAATAAGAAATATTAAAACTCGGGGCCGGCACCATGGCTCACGTGGTTAATCCTCTGCCTGGATCTAACAGATATCTACAGAACTTCTCATCCTACACTTAAAGAATTTACATTATTCTTAGCAGTACATGGAACCTACTCTAGGATTGACCACATACTAGTCCGTAAATGTGGGTACCCATGGATAGGCCTGCCATGGGACCCCCCCCCCATGCTGGGCTTGGCTTATAGCAGTAATGCGGATGTAGCAGCTGATCAAACTTTCCATACAGCTGAGGATCGTGGTAAACAACAAGATGGAGCTGATGCCCTGCTCACTGCGTGACTCCACAGCTGATTGATATAGCCACTGCGTGACTCCACAGCTGAGTGTGATCAAGTGCCAGATTGGAGAGCTCTGTGCATGGACTGTGATTGATTGACTGTGATTGGGTGAATCCTGTATATAAGCAGACCA
>CM027394.1:64413753-64432289 GCA_015711505.1 Sylvilagus bachmani
GCAAACTGTTGAAACCTTTACGTAATATGTACTAAACTGATCTTCTATGTATAAAGAGAATTGAAAATGAATCTTGATATGAATGCAAGGGGAGAGGGAGTGGGAGGGGGGAGGGTTGCGGGGGGGAGGCAAGTTGGGGGGGGGAGCCATTGTAATCCATAAGCTGTACTTCGGAAATTTATATTCTTTAAATAAAAAGGAAAAAAAAAATGTGGCAATAAAAAAAAAAATGGTTACATTCATTTTAGAAAGCACAAAAACTCACCTTGGTCGTGTTGCCTGTAGATTTCTAAGCATGAAATGCCATTTTGCTGTGTTTTTTATTTCATTATGTATACTCTGCCTAAACTTCTTTATGGATGGTGTCAGGATACAAAATTTGGAAAGGAAGAAGGCAAAACAAACGCAAAACCAGAACACATTTAAGAAATTTCCAATCAAGAAACCTGAATGTTGCTGATGGAATACACCGGAAAACCACATTCACACATGACATAGAGGGAACTCATAGCTGTCCCCTCGGCAAGAGGGTTACATTTCATTTTCCAAAACAAAAACAAACCTTGGTCGTATTGCCAGTAGATTTCCAAGCATGAAACACCATTTTGCTGTGTTTTTTATTTTATTACAGATACTCTGCCTAACCTCTCTTTTGGATGGTGTCAGAATACAAAAATTGGAAAGGAAGAAGGCAAAACAAACGCAAACACAGAACACATTTCAGAAATTGCCATTCAAGAAACCTGCTCATTGAATATACCTGAAAATCCCATTCACACTCTATTTGGAGGGAATTTCCAGCTGTCCGCTCGATAAAATGGTTACATTCATTTTAGAAAGCACAAAAACTCACCTTGGTCGTGTTGCCTGTAGATTTCTAAGCATGAAATGCCATTTTGCCGTGTTCTTTATTTTTGTGAATAATCTGCCTAAGCTCTTTTTTCTATGGTGTCAGGATACAAAATTTGCAAAGGAAGAAGGCAAAACAAATGCAAACCCAGAACACATTTAAGAAATTGAAAATCAAGAAACCTGAATGCTGCTGATGGAATACACCTGAAAACCCAATTCACACTTGATTTGGTGGGAATTTCTAGCTGTCCCCTTGGCAAAAGGGTTACATTTCATTTTCCAAAACACAAAATCTCACCTTGGTCATGTTGCCTGTATTTTTTTAATCATGAAATGCCAATTAGCTGTGTTTTTTTATTTCGTTATACATACTCTGCCTAACCTCTTTTTTGAATGGTGTCAGGATACAAAATTTGGAAATGAAGAAAGCAAAACAAACGCAAATCCAGAACACATTTAGTAAATTGCCAATCAAGAAACCTGCATTCCTCTGATGGAATACACCTGAAAACCCCAATCACACTCGATTAAAGGGAACTCATAGCTGTTCAATCGGCAAAAGCGTTACATTTCATTTTCCAAAACACAAACACCCACCTTGGTCTTGTTGCCTGTAGTATTCTAAGCATGAAATGCCATTTTGCTGTGTTTTTTTGTTCATTTCCACACAATGCCTAACCTCTTTTTTGTATGGTGTTAGGATACCAAATTTGGAAAGAAGATGGCAAAACAAACGCAAACCCAGAACACATTTAGAAAATTGCCAATCAAGAAACCTGCTCATTGAATACACCTAAAAATCTGATTCACACTAGATTTGGAGGGAATTCCTAGCTGTCTGCTCGGGAAAAGGGTTACATTACATTTTCCACAACACAAAAACTCACCTTGGTCGTGTTGCCTGTATTATTCTAAGCATGAAATGACTTTTTGCTGTGTTTTTTATTTCAATAGGGATACTCTGCCTAACCTCTTTTTTGGATGGTGTCAGAATAGAAAATTTGGAAATGAAGAAAGCAAAACAAACGCAAACCCAGAACGCATTTAGGAAATTGCCAAACAAGAAACCTGAATACTGCTGACGGAATACACCAGAAAACCCCATTCACATTCGATTTAAAGGGAACTAATAGCTGTTCAATCGGCAAGAGGGTTACATTTCATTTTCCAAAACACAAAAACTCACCTTGGTCTTGTTGCATGTAGTATTCTAAGCATGAAACGCCATTTTGCTGTGTTTTTTGTTCATTTTCTACACAATGCCTAAGCTCTTTTTGTTGGTGTCAGGATACCAAATTTGGAAAAAAGATGGCAAAACAAACTCAAATCCAGAACACATTTAAGAAATTGCCAATGAAGAAACCTGAATGCATCTGATTGAGTAAACCTGAGAATCCCATTCACTCGATTCGGAGGGAATGCATAGCTGTTCCCTCGGTAAAATGGTTACATTCAAATTCCAAAACACAAAAACTCACCTTGGTCTTGTTGCCTGTAGATTACTGTGCATTAATCGCCATTTTGCTGCGTTTTTTTTTTTTTTTCCATTATGTACACACTGCCTAACCTCCTTTATATGGTGTCAGGATACAAAATTTGGAAAGGAAGAAGGCAAAACAAACACAAACCCAGAACACATTTCAGAAATTGCCAATCAAGAAACCTGCTCATTGAGTACACCTGAAAATACCATTCACACTCGATTTGGAGGGAATTCTTAGCTGTTCAATCGGAAAAATGGTTACATTTCATTTTCCAAAACACAAAAACTCACCTTGGTCGTGTTGCCTGTAGATTTCTGTCCATGAAACGCCATTTTGCTGTGTTTTTTATTTCATTATGGATACTCTCCTAACTTCTTTTTCTACGGTGTCAGGATACAATATTTGGAACGGAAGAAGGCAAAACAAACGCAAACCCAGAAAACATTTAGGAAATTTCCAATCAAGAAACCTAATTGCAGCTGATTGAGTAACCTGAAATCCCATTCACACTCAATTAGGAGGCAATTCCTGGCTGTCCCGTGACACAAATGGTTACATTTCATTTTCCAAAACACAAAAACTCACCTTGGTCGTGTTGCCTGTAGATTTCTGTCCATGAAACGCCATTTTGCTGTGTTTTTAATTTCATTATGGGTACTCTGCCTAACCTCCTTCATGTATGGTGTCAGGATACAAAATTTGGAAAGAAAGAGGCAAAACAAACGCAAACCCAGAACACGTTTAAGAAACCTCCAATCAAGAAACCTGAATGGAGCTGATTGAGTAAACCTGAGAATCCCATTCACACTCGATTTGGAGGTAATTCATATCTGTCCCCTCGGCAAAACTGTTACATTTCATTTTGGAAAATACAAAAACTCACCTTGGTCATGTTGCCTGTTGATTTCAAAGCATGAAATCCATTTTGCTGTGTTTTTTATTTCATTATGGATACTCTGCCTAACCTCCTCTTTTTATGGTGTCAGGATACAAAATTGGGAAAGGAAGAAGGCAAAACAAATGCAAACCAAGAACACATTTAAGAAACCTCCAATCAGGAAATCTGAATGCAGTTGATTGAGTAAACTTGAAAATCCCATTCACACTAGATTCGGAGGGAATTCCCAGCTGTCCCCTCGGCAAAAGGGTTACATTTCATTTTCCAAAACACAAAAAATCACCTCTGTCATGTTGCCTGTAGATTTCTAAGCATGAAACCCCATTTTGCTATGTTTTTTATTTCATTATGGATACTCTGCCTAACCTCTTTTTTGGATGGTGTCAGAATACAACATTTGAAAGGAAGAAGGCAAAACAAACGCAAACCCAGAACACATTTAGGAAATTGCCAATCAAGAAACCTGAATGCAGCTGATGGAATACGCCTGAAAACCCCATTCACACTCAACTTGGAGGGAATTTCTAGGAGTCCACTCAGCAAAAATGTTACATTTCATTTTACAAAGCACAAAAACTCAACTTGGTCATGTTTCCTGTAGATTTCTAAGCATGAAACTCCATTTCGCTGTGTTTTTTATTTCATTATGGATACTCTGCCAAACCTCCTTTTTGTATGGTATCAGGATACAAAATTTGGAAAGGAAGAAGTCAAAACAAATGCAAACCCAGAACATATTTAAGAAATTGCTAATCAAGAATACTGTATGTTGCTGATGGAATACACCTGAAAATCCAATTCACACTCAATTTGGATGCAATTCCTAGCTGTCCCCTTGGCAAAAGATTTACATTTTTTTTCCAAAACACAAAAACTCACCTCGGGTGTATTTGATGTAGATTTCTAAGCATGAAACACCATTTTGCTGTTTTTTTTTAATTTTTATTTCATTATGGATAATCTACGTAACCTCTTTTTTGGATGGTATCAGGATACAAAATTGGAAAGGAAGAAGGCAAAACAAACACAAACCCAGAACACATTTAAGAAAACTCCAATCAAGAAAGCTGAATGCAGCTGATTGAGTAAACCTGAGAATCCCATTCATACTTGATTTGGAGTGAATTCCCAGCTGTCCTCTCGGCAAAATGGTTACATTTCATTTTGCAAAACACAAAAAATCACCTTGGCATTCTTGCCTGTAATTTCTGTGCATGAAATGCCATTTTGCTGTATTTTTAATTTCATTATGGATATCTGCCTAACCTCTTTTTTGGAAGGTGTCAGGATACAACATTTTGAAAGGAAGAAGGCAAAACAAACGCAACCCCAGACTACATTTAAGAAATTGCCAATCACGAAACCTGCTCATTGAATACACCTGAAAATCACATTCACACTCAATTTGGAGGCAATGCCCAACTGTCCGCTTGGCAAAAGGGTTACACTCAATTTTGAAAGCACAAAAACTCACCTTGGTTGTGTTGCCTGTAGATTTCTAAGCATGAAACGCCATTTTGCTGTGTTTTTCATTTCATTATGGATACACTGACTAACCTCCTTTATGTATGGTGTCAGGATACAAAATTTGGAAAGGAAGAAGGCAAAACAAACGCAAACCAAGAACACATTTAAGAAACCTCCAAACAAGAAACCTGAATGCAGCTGATTGAGTAAACCTGTGAATGCTTTATACTTGATTTGGAGTGAATTCCCTGCATTCCCCTTGGCAAAACTGTTTCATATCATTTTCCAAAACACAAAAACTCACCTTGGTCGTGTTGCCTGCAGATTTCTATGCATGAAATGCCTTTTGCTGTGTTTTTTATTTCATTACGGATACTCTGCCTAACCTCCTTTTTGTACGGTATCAGGATACAAAATTTGGACAGGAAGAAGCAAAAAAAAAAAAAAAGCAAACCAAGAACACATTTTAAAAACCTCCAAACAAGAAGCCTAAATGCAGCTGTTTGAGTAAACCTGAGAATCCCATTCACACTCGATTTGGGGGTCATTCATTGCTGTCCCCTCAGCAAAAGGTTTGCATTTCATTTTCCAAAACACAAAAACTCAACTTGGTCATGTTGCCTGTAGATTTCTAACCAGGAAACTCCATTTTGCTGTGTTTTTTATTGCATTATAGATACTCTGCTTAACCTCCTTTATGTATGGTGTCAGGAAACAAAATTTGGAAAAGAAGAAGGCAAAACAAATGCAAAATCAGAACACATTTAAGAAACATCCAATCAAAAAACCTGAATGCTGCTGATTGAATACACCTGAACATCCAATTCACACTCGGTTTGGAGGGAATTCCTAGCTGTCCCCTCGGCAAAAGTGTTGCATTTCATTTTCCAAAACACAAAAACTCACCTTGGTCGTGTTACCTGTAGATTTATAAGCATGAAATGCCATTTGACTGTGTTTTTTATTTCATTATGGATACTCTGCCTAACCTCCTTTATGTACTGTTTAAGGATACAAAATTTGGAAAGGAAGAAGGCAAAACAAATGCAACCCACACTACATTTAAGAAATTGCCAATCAAGAAACCAGAAAGCTGCTGTTGAGTACACCTGAAAATCCCATTCACACTCGATTTGGAGGGAATTCCTAGCTGTTCCCTTGGCATAGTGTAACATTTCATTTTCCAAAACACAAAAAAATCACCATGGTCTTGTTGCCTATAGATTTCTAAGCATGAAACGCCAAATTGCTCGGTTTTTTATTTCATTATGGATACTCTGCCTAACCTCTTTTTTCTATGGTGTCAGGATACAAAATTTGGAAAGGAAGAAGGCAAAACAAACGCAAACCCAGAACGCATCTAGCAGATTGCCAATCAAAAAACAACGCTGCAGATTGAATATACTTGCAAACCCCAATAACTCTCGGTTTGGAGGCAGTTCCTAGCAGTTCCCTCGCCAAAAGGTTACATTTCAATTTGCAAAACACAAAAAATCACCTTGGTTTTGTTACCTATATATTTCTGTGCATGAAATGCCATTTTGCTATGTTTTTTATTTCATTATGGATACTCTGCCTAACCTCTTTTTTCTATGGTGTCAGAATATAAAATTTGGAAAGGAAGAAGGCAAAACAAACACAAACCCAGAACACATTTAAGAAACCTTCAATCAAGAAACCTAAATGCTGCTGATGGAATACACCTGAAAAACCCATATACACTCGATTGAGAGAGAACTCATAGCTGTTCAATTGGCAAAAGGGTTACATTTCATTATCCAAAACATAAAAACCAAACTTGGTCGTGTTGCCTGTAGATTTCTAAGCTTGAAATGCCATTTTGCCGTGATTTTTATTTCATTATGGATACTCTGCCTAACATCCTTTATGTATTGTGTCAGGATACAAAATTTGGTAAGGAAGAAGGCAAAACAAACGCAACCCCAGACTACATTTAAGAAACATCCAATCAAGAGACCTTAATGTTGCTGTTGAGTACACCTGAAAATCCCATTCACACTACATTTGGAGGGAATTCCTCCCTGTCCTCTCGGCAAAACGGTTATATTTCATTTTGCAAAACACAAAAAATCACCTTGGTATTTGCCTCTAGATTTCTGTGCATGAAATGCCATTATGCTGTGTTTTTTTTTTTGTTTCATTATGAATACTCAGCCTAAACCCTTTTTTGTATTGAGTAAATATACCAAATTTAGAAAGGAAGAAGGCAAAACAAGGCAAACCCAGAACACATTTAAGAAATTGCAATGAAGAAACCTGAATGCTGCTGATGGAATACACCTGATAACCACACTCACACTAGATTTGGAGGGAATTCCTAGGAGTCCACTCAGCAAAAGTGTTACATTTCATTTTACAAAGCACAAAAACTCACCTTGGTCGTGTTGCCTTTAGATTTCTGTGACAGAAATGCCATTTTGCATTTTTTTTTATTTAACTATGGATACTCTGCCTAACATCTTTTTTGTATGGTATCAGGATACAGAATTTGGACAGGAAGAAGGCAAAAAAAAAAGCAAACCAAGAATACATTTAAGAAACCTCCAAACAAGAAACCTGAATGCAGCTGATTGAGTAAACCTGAGAATCCCATTCACATTGGATTTGGAAGGAATTCCTAGCTGTCCCCTCGGCAAAAGGGTTACATTTCATTTTCCAAAACACAAAAACTCACCTTGGTCGTGTTGCCTGTAGATTTCTAAGCATGAAATGCCATTTTGCTCTGTTTTTTATTTCATTATGAATACTCTGCCTAACATCTTTTTTGTATAGTGTCAGGATGCAAAATTTGGCAAGGAAGGAGGCAAAACAAACGCAAACCCAGAACACATTTAAGAAACATCCAATCAAGAAACCTGAAAGCTTTGATGGAATACACCTGAAAATCCCATTCACACTCGATTTGAAGGCAATTCCTAGCTGTCCCCTCGGCAAAAGTGTTGCATTTCATTTTCCAAAACACAAATAATCACCTTGGTCGTGTTAGCTGTAGTTTATAAGCATGAAATGCCATTTGACTGTGTTTTTTATTTCATTATGGATACTCTGCCAAACCTCCTTTATGTACTGTGTACGGATACAAAATTTGGAAAAGAAGAAGGCAAAACAAATGCCATCCCACAGTACATTTAAGAAATTGCCAATCAAGAAACCTGAATGCTGCTGTTGAGTACACCTGAAAATCCCATTCACACTCAATTTGGAGGGAATTCCTAGCTGTTCAATCCGAAAAAGTGTAACATTTCATTTTCCAAAACACAAAAAATCACCATGGTCGTGTTGCCTATAGATTTCTAAGCATGAAACGCCAAATTGCTCGGTTTTTTATTTCATTATGGATACTCTGCCTAACCTCTTTTTTCTATGGTGTCAGGATACAAAATTTGGAAAGGAAGAAGGCAAAATAAACACAAACCCAGAACACATTTAGCAGATTGCCAATCAAAAAACAACGCTGCAGATTGAATACACTTGCAAACCCCAATCATACTCGGTTTGGAGGTAATTCCTAGTGGTTCCCTCACCAAAAGGTTACATTTCAATTTGCAAACCACAAAAAAATCACCTTGGTTTTGTTACCTATATATTTCTGTGCATGAAATGCCATTTTGCTGTGTTTTTTATTTCATTATGGATACTCTGCCTAACCTCTTTTTTGGAAGGTGTCAGGATACAAAATTTGGAAAGGAAGAAGTCAAAACAAACGCAAACCCAGAACACATTTAAGAAATTACCAATCAAGAAACCTGAATGCTGCTGATGGAATACACCTGAAAACTCCATTCGCAATCGGTTTGGAGGCAATTCCTAGCTGTCCCCTTGGCAAAAGTGTTACATTTCATTTTCTAAAACACAAAAACTCACCTTGGAGTGTTCCCTGTAGATTTCTAAGCATGAAACACCATTTTGCTCTGCTTTTTGTTTCATTATGCATACTCTGCCTCACCTCCTTCATGTATGGTGTCAGGATACAAAATTTGGAAAGAAAGAAGGCAAAACAAACACAAACCAAGAACACATTATAAAACCTCCAAACAAGAAACCTGAATGCAGCTGATTGAGTAAACCTGAGAATCCCATTCACACTCGATTTGGAGGGAATTCCCAGCTGTCTCCTCGGCAAAACGATTACATTTCATTTTCCAAAACTAAAAACTGACCTTGGTCGTGTTGCCTGTAGATTTCTAAACATCCAATGCCAATTTCCTGGTTTTTTTTTTTATTTTCTACACACTGACTAACTTCTTTTTTGTATGGTGTCAGAATACAAAATTTGGAAAGGAAGAAGGCAAAACAAACACAAACCCAGAACACATTTAAGAAATTGCCAATAAAGAAACCTGAATGCTGCTGATGGAATACGCCTGAAAACCCCACTCACAATAAATTTGGAGGGAATTTCTAGGAGTCCATTCAGCAAAAGTGTTACATTTCACTTTCCAAAACACAAAAATTCACCTAGGTCGTGTTGCCTGTAGATTTCTAAGCATGAAACGCCATTTTGCTGTGTTTTTTATTTCATTATGGATACTCTGCCTGACCTCCTTTTTGTATGGTGTCAGGATACAAAATTTGGAAAGGAAGAAAGCAAAACAAACGCAAACCCAGAACATATTTAAGAAATTGCCAATCAAGAAACCTGAATGCTGCTGTTGAGTATGCCTGAAAATCCCATTCACACTAGATTTGGAGGCAATTCCTAGCTGTCACCTCGGAAAAAGGGTTACATTTCATTTTACAAAGCATAAAAACTCACCTTGGTCGTGTTCCCTGTAGATTTCTAAGAATGAAACACCATTTTGCTGTGCTTTTTATTTCATTATAGATACTCTGCCTAACCTCCTTCATGTATGGTGTCAGGATAAATAATTTGGAAAGAAAGAAGGCCAAACAAAAGCAAACCCAGAACACATTTATGAAATCGCCAATCAGAAACCTGAATGCAGCTGATTGAGTAAACCTGAGAATCCCATTCACACTCGATTTGGAGGGAATTCCCATCTGTCTCCTCAGCAAAACGATTACATTTCATTTTCCAAAACCAAAAACTGACCTTGGTCGTGTTGCCTGTAGATTTCTAAACATCCAACGCCAATTTGCTGTTTTTTTTTTTTTTATTTTCTACACACTGACTAACCTCTTTTTTGTATGGTGTCAGAATACAAAATTTGGAAAGGAAGAAGGCAAAACAAACACAAACCCAGAACACATTTGAGAAATTGCCAATAGGCCGGCGCCGTGGCTCAACAGGCTAATCCTCTGCCTTGCGGCGCCGGCACACCGGGTTCTCGTCCCGGTCTGGGCACCGGATTCTGTCCTGGTTGCCCCTCTTCCAGGACAGCCCTCTGCTGTGGCCCAGGAGTGCAGTGGAGGATGGCCCAGGTGCTTGGGCCCTGCACCCCATGGGGAGACCAGGAAAAGCACCTGGCTCCTGGCTCCTGCCATTGGGCAAGCGTGGTGCACAGGCTGCAGCGCGCCGTCCGCGGCGGCCATTGGAGGGTGAACCAACGGCAAAGGAAGAAATTTTTCTCTGTCTCTCTCTCTCACTGTCCACTCTGCCTGTCAAAAATAAAAAAAAAAAAAAGGAAGAAATTGCCAATAAAGAAACCTGAATGCTGCTGATGGAATACGCCTGAAAACCCCACTCACACTCAATTTGGAGGGAATTTCTAGGAGTCCACTCGGCAAAAGTGTTACATTTCATTTTCCAAAACACAAAAACTCACCTTGGTTGTGTTGCCTGTAGATTTCTAAGCATGAAACTCCATTTTGCTGTGTTTTTTATTTCATTATGGATACTCTGCCTAACCTCTTTTTTGGAAGGTGTCAGGATACAAAATTTGGAAAGGAAGAATTCAAAACCAACGCAAACCCCGAACACATTTAAGAAATTACCAATCAAGAAACCTGAATGCTGCGGATGGAATATACCTGAAAACTCCATTCACAATTGGTTTGGAGGCAATTCCTAGCTGTCCCCTCGGCAAAAGTGTTACATTTCATTTTAGAAAGCATAAAAATTCACCTTGGTCGTGTTCCCTGTAGATTTCTAAGCATGAAACACCATTTTGCTGTGCTTTTTGTTTCATTATGCATACTCTGCCTAAACTCCTTTTTGTATGGTGTCAGGATACAAAATTTGGAAAGAAAGAAGGCAAAACAAACGCAAACCCAGAACACATTTAAGAAACCTCCAAACAAGAAACCTGAATGCAGCTGATTGAGTAAACCTGAGAATCCCATTCACACTCAATTTGGAGGAAATCCAAGCTGTCTCCTCAGCAAAACGATTACATCTCACTTTCCAAAACTAAAAACTGACCTTGGTCGTGTTTCCTGTAGATTTCTAAACATACAATGCCAATTTGCTGGTTTTTTTTTTTTTTTTATTTTCTACACACTGACTAACTTCTTTTTTGTATGGTGTCAGAATACAAAATTTGGAAAGGAAGAAGGCTAAACAAACACAAACCCAGAACACATTTATGAAACCTTCAATCAAGAAACCTGAATGCTGCTGATGGAATTATACACCTGAAAACCCCACTCACACTCAATTTGGAGGGAATTTCTAGGAGTCCACTCGGCAAAAGTGTTACATTTCATTTTCCAAAACACAAAAATTCACCTTGGTTGTGTTGCCTGTAGATTTCTAAGCATGAAATGCCATTTTGCAGTGTTTTTTATTTCATTATGGATACTCTGCCTAACCACCTTTTTGTATGGTGTCAGGATACAAAATTTGGAAAGGAAGAAGGCAAAACAAACGCAAACCCAGAACACATTTAAGAAACATCCAATCAAGAAACCTGAATGCTGCTGATGGAATACACCTGAAAATCCCATTCACACTCGATTTGAAGGCAATTCCTAGCTGTCTCCTCAGCAAAAGTGTTACATTTCATTTTCCAAAACACAAAAACTCACCTTGGTGATGTTACCTTTAGATTTATAAGCATGAAATGCCATTTGACAGTGTTTTTTATTTCATTATGGATACTCTGCCTAACCTCCTTTATGTACTGTGTAAGGATACAAAATTTGGAAAGGAAGAAGGCAAAACAAATGCAACCCCACACTACATTTAAAAAATTGCCAATCAAGAAACCTGAATGCTGCTGTTGAGTACATCTGAAAATCCCATTCACACATGATTTGGAGGGAATTCCTAGCTGTTCCCTTGGCAAAAGTGTAACATTTCTTTTTCCAAAACACAAAAAATCACCATGGTTGTGTTGCCTATAGATTTCCAAGCATGAAACGCCAAATTGCTCGGTTTTTTATTTCATTATGGATACTCTGCCTAACCTCTTTTTTCTATGGTGTCAGGATATAAAATTTGGAAAGAAGAAGGCAAAACAAATGCAAACCCAGAACACAATTAAGAATCCTCCAATCAAGAAACCTGAATGCAGCTTATTGAGTAAACCTGAGAATGCTATTCATACTTGATTTTGAGTGAATTCCCAGCTGTGCCCTCGGCAAAATGGTTCCATTTCATTTTACAAAACACAAAAAATCAACTTGGCCATGTTGCCTGTAGATTTCTGTGCATTAAACGCCATTTTGCTGTGTTTTTTATTTCATTAAGGATACTCTGCCTAACCTCTTTATTGTATGGTGTCAGGATACAAAATTTGGAAAGGAAGAAGGCAAAAGAAACACAAAAACAGAACACATTTAGGAAATTGCCAAACAAGAAACCTGAATGCTGCTGATGGAATACACCTGAATACCCCATTCACACTCGGTTTGGAGGCAATTCCTAGCTGTCCCCTGAGCAAAAATGTTACATTTCATTTTCCAAAACACAAAAACTCACCTTGGTCGTGTTGCCTGTAGATTTCTAAGCATGAAATTCAATTTGCTGTGTTTTTTTTTTTTTTCATTATGTACACACTGCCTAACCTCCTTTTTGTATGGTGTTAGGATACAAAATTTAAAAAGGAAGAAGGCTGAACAAATGCAAACCCAGAATACATTTAGGAAATTACCAAACAAGAAAAATCCTCATGGAATACACCTGAAAATCCCATTCACAGTCGTTTTGGAGGGATTTTCCAGCTGTCCGCTCAGCAAAAGTGTTAAATTTATTTTACAAAGCACAAAAACTCACCTTGGTCGTGATGCCTGTATTTTTTTAAGCATGAAATGCCAATTTGCTGTGTTTTTTTATTTCGTTATAGATACTCTGTGTAACCTCTTTTTTGAATGGTGTCAGGATACAAAATTTTGAAAGGAAGAAAGCAAAACAAACGAAATCCAGAACACATTTAGGAAATTGCCAATCAAGAAACCTGCATGCTGCTGATGGAATACACCTTAAAACCCTATTCACACTCGGTTTGGAGGGAAGTCATAGCTGTTCAATCGGGAAAAGCGTTACCTTTCATTTTCCAAAACACAAAAACTCACCTTGGTCGTGTTGCCTGTAGATTTCTAAGCATGAAATTCAATTTGCTGTGTTTTTTTTTTTTTTTTTCGTTATGTACATACTGCCTAACCTCCTTATGGATGGTGTTAGGATACAAAATTTAAAAAGGAAGAAGGCTGAACAAATGCAAACCCAGAATACATTTAGGAAATTACCAAACAAGAAAAATCCTCATTGAATACACCTGAAAATCCCATTCACACTCGATTTGGAGTGAATTCCCAGCTGTCCGCTCAGCAAAAGTGTTAAATTTATTTTAAAAGCACAAAAACTCACCTTGGTTGTGTTGCCTGTAGATTTCTATCATGAAACGCCCTTTTTACTGTGTTTTTTATTTCATTATGGATACTAAGCCTAACCTCTTTTTGGATGGTGTCAGGATACAGAATTTTGAAAGGAAGAAGGCAAAACCAACTCAAATTCAGAACACAATTAGGAAATTGCCAATCAAGAAACCTGAATGCTGCTGATGGAATACACCTGAAGATCCCAATCACACTCCTTTTAGAGGGAACTCATAAGTCTTCAATTTGTCACAGGGTTTCATTCCATTTTCTGAAACACAAAACTAACCTTGGTCATGTTATCTGTAGATTTTTAAGCATGAATCACCATTTTGCCTTGTTTTTTTTTTTTTTTTTTTTCATTATGGATACTCTGCCTAACCTCTCTTTTGTATGGTGTCAGGATCCAAAATTTGGAAAGGAAGATGGCAAAACAAACGCAAACCCAGAACACATTAAGCAAATTGCCAATAAAAAAACACAATGCAGCTGACGGAATACACCTGAAAATCCCATTCACACTCGATTTGTTTGAATTTCTAGCTGTCCCCTCGGCAAAAGGGTTACATTTCATTTTCCAAAACACAAATCTCACCTTTGTCATGTTGCCTGTATTTTTTTAAGCATGAAATGCCAATTTGCTGTGTTTTTTATTTTTGTGAATACTATGCCTAACCTCTTTTTCTATGGTCTCAGGATACAAAATTTGGAAAGGAAGAAGGCAAAACAAATGCAAACCCAGAACATATTTAAGAAATTGCCAATCAAAAACCTGCTCATTGAATATACCTGAAAATCCCATTCAACTCAATTTGGAGGGAATTCCCAACTGTCCGCTCGGAAAAAGGGTTACATTCATTTTAGAAAGCACAAAAACTCACCAAGGTCGTGTTGCCTGTAGATTTCAAAGCATGAAACGCCATTTTGCTCTGCTTTTTATTTCTTTATGGATACTCTGCCTAACCTTTTTTTTCTCGGTGTCAGGATACAAACCCAGAACACATTTAGCAAATTGCCAAACAAGAAATCTGAATGCAGCTGATGGAGCACACCAGAAAATCACATTCACACTCTACTTGGAGTCAATTCCTAGCTGTCCCCTCGGCAAAATGGTTACATTTCATTTTTCAAAACACAAAAACTCACCTTAGTCGTGTTGCTGGTAAATTTATGAGCATGAAACACCATTGTGCCTTGGTTTTTATTTCATTACGGATACTCTGGCTAAACTCTTTGTTGGATGCTGTCAGAATAAAAAATTTAGAAAGTAAGAAAGCAAAACAAATGAAAACCCGTAACACATTTAGGAAATTGCCAATGAAAAGCACAACGCTGCTGATGGAATGAACTAGAAAAACCCATTCACACTCGATTTAGAGGGAACTCATAACTATTCAATCAGCAAAAGTGTTACATTTCATATTCCAAAGCACAAAAACTCACCTTGGTCGTGTTGCCTGTAGATTTCTAAGCATGAAACGCCATTTTGCTGTGTTTTTTATTTTATTATGGATACTCTGCCTAACCTCTTTTTTGGATGGTATCAGAATACAAGAATTGGAAAGGAAGAAGGCAAAACAAACGCAAACCCAGAACACATTTAAGAAATTGCCAATCAAGAAACCTGAATGCTGCTGATGGAATACACTTGAAAACCCCATTCACACTTGGTTTGGAGGCATTTGTGAGCTGTCCCCTCGGCAAAAGGGTTATATTTCTTTTTCGAATACACAAAAAATTACCTTGGTCATGTTGCCTGTAGATTTCTATGTATGAAAAGACATTTTGCTGTGTTTTTTTTTTTAATTATGAATACTCAGCCTAAACCATTGTTTTTATTGTGTAAGGATACAAAATTTGGAAAGGAAATAGGCCAAACAAGTGCAAACACAGAACACATTTAAGAAATTGCCAATAAAGAAACCTGAATGCTGCAGACTGAATACACCTGAAAACCCCATTCACACTCGGTAGGCAGGCAATTCCTAGCAGTCACCTCAGCCAAAGGGTTACATTTCATTTTCCAAAAAAAAACCACTCACCTTGGTCTTGATGCCTGTAGTATTCTAAGCATGAAACGCCATTTTGCTGTGTTTTTTTGTTCATTTTCTACACAATGCCTAACCTCTTTTTTGTATGGTGTTAGGATACCAAATTTGGAAAGAAGATGGCAAAGCAAACGCAAACCCAGAACACATTTAGGAAATTGCCAATCAAGAAACCTGCTCATTGAATACACCTAAAATTCTGATTCACACTAGATTTGGAGGGAATTCCTAGCTGTCTGCTCGGGAAAAGGGTTACATTACATTTTCCACAACACAAAAACTCACCTTGGTCGTGTTGCCTGTATTATTCTAAGCATGAAATGCCTTTTTGCTCTGTTTTTTATTTCATTATGGATACTCTGCCTAACCTCTGTTTTTAAGGTGTCAGGATACAAAATTTGGAAAGGAAGAAAGCAAAACAAATGCAAACACAGAACACATTTAGGAAATTGCCAATTAAGAATCCTGAATGCTCTGATGGAATACACCTGAAAAACCCATTCACACTCGATTGAGAGAGAACTCATAGCTGTTCAATTGGCAAAAGGGTTACATTTCATTATCCAAAACATAAAAACTCACCTTGGTCGTGTTGCCTGTAGATTTCTAAGCTTGAAATGCAATTTTGCTGTGCTTTTTATTTCATTATGCATACCCTGCCTAACATCCTTTATGTATTGTGTCAGGATACAAAATTTGATAAGGAAGAATGCAAAACAAACGCAACCCCAGACTACATTTAACAAACATCCAATCAAGAGACCTTAATGCTGCTGTTGAGTACACCTGAAAATCCCATTCACACTTCATTTGGAGGGAATTCCTCCCTGTCCTCTCGCCAAAACGGTTACATTTCATTTTCCAAAACACAAAAAATCACCTTGGTCGTGTTGCCTGTAGATTTCTGTGCATGAAATGCCATTTTGCTGTGTTTTTTTTTTTTTTGTTTCATTATGAATACTCAGCCTAAACCCTTTTTTGTACTGAGTAAATATACCAAATTTAGAAAGAAAGAAGGCAAAACAAGGCAAACCCAGACTATATTTAAGAAATTGCAATGAAGAAACCTGAATGCTGCTGATGGAATACACCTGATAACCACACTCACACTCAATTTGGAGGGAATTCCTAGGAGTCCACTCAGCAAAAGTGTTACATTTCAATTTACAAAGCACAAAAAGTCACCTTGATCGTGTTGCCTGTAGATTTCTAAGCATGAAACGCCTTTTGCTGTGTTTTTTATTTCATTATGGATACTCTGCCTAACCTCCTTTTAGTATGGTGTCAGGATACAAAATTTGGAAAGGAAGGAGGCAAAACAAACGCAAACCCAGAACACATTTAAGAAATTGAAAATCAAGAAACCTGAATGCTGCTGATGGAATACACCTGAAAACCCCTTTCACACTCGATTGACAGAGAACTCATAGCTGTTCAATCGGAAAAAGTGTTACATTTTATTTTCCAAAACACAAAAACCACCTTGGTCGTGTTGCTTGTAGATTTCTAAGCAAGAAACGCCATTTTGCTGTGATTTTATTTCATTACGGATACTCTGCCTAACCTCCTTTTTGTATTGTCAGGATACAAAATTTGGACAGGAAGAAGGCAAAAAAAAAAGCAAACCAAGAATACATTTAAGAAAACTCCAAACAAGAAACCTGAATGCAGCTGATTGAGTAAACCTGAGAATCCTATTCACACTAGATTTGGAGGGAATTTCCAGCTGTCCCCTCGGTAAAATGGTTACATTCATTTTAGAAAGCACAAAAACTCACCTTGGTCATGATGCCTGTAGATTTCTAAGCCTGAAATGCCATTTTGCCGTGTTTTTTTATTTAACTATGGATACTCTGCCTAACATCTTTTTTGTATAGTGTCAGGATGCAAAATTTGGCAAGGAAGGAGGCAAAACAAACGCAAACCCAGAACACATTTAAGAAACATCCAATCAAGAAACCTGAATGCAGCTGATGGAATACACCTGAAAATCCCATTCACCCTCGATTTGAAGGCAATTCCTAGCTGTCTCCTTGGAAAAAGTGTTGCATTTCATTTTAAAAACACAAATAATCACCTTGGTCGTGTTACCTGTAGTTTATAAGCATGAAACGCCATTTTGCTGTGTTTTTTATTTCATTATGGATACTCTGCCTAACCTCCTTTATGTATGGTGACAGGATACAAAATTTGGAAAGGAAGAAGGCAAAACAAATGCCACCCCACAGTACATTTAAGAAATTGCCAATCAAGAAACCTGAATGCTGCTGTTGAGTACACCTGAAAATCCCATTCACACTCAATTTGGAGGGAATTCCTAGCTGTTCCCTTGGCAAAAGTGTAACATTTCATTTTCCAAAACAGAAATAATCACCATGGTCTTGTTGCCAATAGATATGTAAGTATGAAACGCCAAATTGCTCGGTTTTTTATTTCATTATGGATACTCTACCTAACCTCTTTTTTCTATGGTGTCAGGATACAAAATTTGGAAAGGAAGAAGGCAAAACAAACTCAAACCAAGAACACATTTATCAGATTGCCAATCAAAAAACAACGCTGCATATTGAATATACTTGCAAACCCAAATCACACTCAATTTGGAGGGAATTTCTAGGAGTCCACTCAGGAAAAGTGTTACATTTCATTTTCCAAAACACAAAAATTCACCTAGGTCGTGTTGCCTGTAGATTTCTAAGCATGAAACACCATTTTGCTGTGTTTTTTATTTCATTATGGATACTCTGCCTAACCTCCTTTTAGTATGGTGTCAGGATACAAAATTTGGAAAGGAAGAAAGCAAAACAAACGCAAACCCAGACCTAACTTTAGAAATGGCAGAGTAACCGAGTAAGCAGACACTGTTACAATAGACGTTACAGTTTTTGCAAAAACAGATTTTAAGATTTATGATTTAGACCATTTTCAGATATTTACTAACATTAGTGTGCATTTTTTTAAAAACCCCATTGTTATAACAGAAGATCAGACTTTAACTTTAGGTTAATGCAATTTTGGCATTACCACTTAACTTAAATAAAACTCTAT
>CM027394.1:64432789-64457567 GCA_015711505.1 Sylvilagus bachmani
AAGTTACATTTCATTTTCCAAAACACAAAAACTCACCTTTGCCGTGTTGCCTGTAGATTTCCTAGCGTGAAATGCCATTTGGGTGTGTGTTTTTTTATTTCATTATGGATACTCTGCCTAACCACTTTTTTGGATGGTGTCAGAATACAAAATTTGGAAAGGAAGAAGGCAAAACAAACGCAAACCCAGAACACAGTTCGGAAATTGCCAAAGAAGAAACCAGAATGCTGCTGATTGCATACACCTGAAAAGCCCATTCCCACTCGATTTGGAAGGAATCCCTAGCTGTCCCCTCGGCAAAAGGGTTACATTTCATTTTACAAAACACTAATCTCACCTTGGTCATGTTACCCGTAGATTTCTAAGAATTAATTGCCAATTTGCTGTGTTTTTTATTTCATTATGGATACTCTGCCCAGCCTCCTTTTTGTATGGTGTCAGGATACAAAATTTGGAAAGGAAGACGGCAAAACAAACGAAACCCAGAACATATTTAAGAAATTGCCAATCAAGAAACCAGAATGCTGCTAATGGAAAACCCCTGAAAATCCAAATTCACACTAAATTTGAAGCCAATTCCGAGCTGTCACCTTGTCAAAAGAGTTACATTTCATTTTCTCAAACACAAAAACTCATTTTGGTCTTGATGCCTATAGATTTCTTAGCATGAAATGCCAATTTGCTGTGTTTTTTTTTATTTCATTATGAATTCTCTTCCTAAACCCTTTTTTTGTATGGTGTCAGGATACAAAATTTGGAAAGGAACAAGGAAAAACAACCCCAAACCCAGAAAACATTTAGCAAATTGCTAATCAAGAATCCAGAATGCTGTTGATTGAATACATGAGAAAATACCATTCACACTCGATTTAGTGGGAACTCATAGCTGTTCAATCGACAAAAGGGTTACATGTCATTTTCCAAAACACAAAAACTCACCTTGGTCGTGTTGACTGTAGATTTCTAAGCATGAAATGCTATTATGCTGTGTTTTCTATTTCATTATGGATACTCTGACTAACCTCTTTTTGTATGGTGTCTGAATACAAAATTTGGAAAGGAAAAAGGCAAAACAAACGCACACCCAGAACACATTTAGGAAATTGCCAATCAAGAAACCAGAATGCTGCTGATTGAATACACCTGAAAATGCCATTCACATACGATTTAGAGGGAACTCATAGCTGTTCTATCGGCAAAAGGGTTACATTTCATTTTCCAAAACACAAAAACTCACCTTGGTCGTGTTGCCTGTAGATTTCTAAGCATGAAACACCATTTTGCTCTGTTTTTTATTTCATTATGAATACTCTGCCTAACCTGTTTTTTGTATGATGTCAGGATACAAAATTTGGAAAGGAGGAAGGCAAAACTAATGCAAACCCAGAACACATTTAGCAAATTGCTATTCAAAAAACACAATGCTGCTGAATGAATACACCTGAAAACCCCATTCACACTCCATTTGGAGGGAATTTATAGCTGTCCCTTTGAAAAAGTGTTGCATTTCATTTTCCAAAACACAAAAACTCACCTTGGTCGTGTTGCCTGTAGATTTCTTAGCATGAAACGCCTTTTGCTGTGTTTTGTTTTTTTTTTTTTCATTATGGATACTCTGCCTACCTTCCTTTTTGTATGGTGTCAGAACACAAAATTTGGAAAGGAAGAAGGCAAAACAAAACAAACCCAGAACAAATTTAGCATATTGCGAATCAAAAAACACAATGCTGCTGATTGAATACAATTGAAAACCCCATTCAGTCTCCATTTGCAGGGAATTCCTATCTGTCCTCTTGGCAAAACAGTTACATTTCATTTTCCAAAACACAAAAACTCACCTTGGTCATGTTTTCTTAAGATTTCTAAGCCTGAAACGCCATTTTGCTGAGTTTTTTTTATTTCATTATGAATTCTCTGCCTAAACCCTTTTTAGTATTGTGTTAGGATTCAAAATTTGGAATGGAAGGAGGCAAAACAAACGCAAACCAGAACAATTTAAGAAATTGCCAGTCAAGAAACCTGAATGCAGCTGATTGAGTACACTTGAAAATCCCATTCACACTCAATGTGGAGGGAACTCATAGCTGTTCAATTGGCAAAAGGGTTCATTTCATTTTCCAAAACACAAAAACTCAGCTTGGCTGTGTTGCCTGTGGATTTCTAAGCATAAAATGCCAATTTGCTGTTTTTTTTTCAATATGTACACACTGCCTAACCTCTTTTTTGGATGGTGTCAGAATACAAAATTTGGAAAGGAAGAAGGGAGAACAAACGCAAACCCAGAACACATTTAGCAAATTGCCATACAAGAAACCTGAATGCTGCTGATGCAATACACCTGAAAACCCCAATCACACTCTATTTGGAAGCAATTCCTAGCTGTCCCCTCAGCAAAACGGTTACATTTCATTTTCCAAAACACAAAAACACACCTTGGTCATGTTGCCTGAGATTTCTAAGCATGAAACGCCATTTGGCTGTGTTTTTTATTTCATTTTGTACACACTGCCTAACCGCTTTTTTGTATGGTGTAAGGATACAAAATTGGAAATGAAGAAGGCAAAACAAAAGCAAACCCAAAAGAAATTTAGGAAATTGCCAATTCAAAACACAACGTCACACTCGATTAGGAGAGAACTCATACTTGTCCCCTCGACAAAAGGGTTACCTTTCATTTTCCAAAACAGAAAAACTCACCTTCATCTTGTTGCCTGTAGATTTCTTAGCATGAAAAGGCAATTTGCTCTGTTTTTTATTTCATGATGGATACGCTGATAATCTTGATTTAGTGTGGTGTCATAAAACAAAATTTGGAAAGCAAAAAGGCAAAACAAACACAAACCCAGAAGACATTTAGGAAATTGCCAATTTGAAACCTCAAAGCTGCTGATGTAAAACACCTAAAAACCCCATTCACAATCGATTTGGAGGGAATTCCTAGCTGTCCCCTCGGCAAAAGGGTTACATTTAATTTTTCAAAACAGAAAAACTCACCTTGGTCATGTGGCCTGTAGATTTCTAAGCATGAAAAGGCATTTTGCTGTATTTTTTATTATCATTTTGAATACTCTGACTAACCTCTGTTTTGTATGGTGTAAGGATATAAAATTTGGAAAGGAAGAAGGCAAAACAAATGCAAACCCAGAACACATTTAGCAAATTGCCAATCAAGAGAATAGAATGCTGCTGATTGAATACATCTGAAGATAGCATTCACACTTGATTTAGTAGGAACTCATAGCTGTTCAGTCGGCAAATGGGTTACGTTTCATTTTCCAAAACACAAAACCTCACCTTGTTTGTGTTGCCTGTAGATTTCTTAGCATGAAATGCCATTTTGGTATGTGTTTGATTTCATTATGGATACTCTGACTAACCTCTTTTTTGAACGTTGTCAGAATACAAAATTTGGAAAGGAAGAAGGCAAAACAGTTGCAAACCCAGAACACATTTAGGAAATTGCCAATCAGAAACCTCAATGCTGCTGATGTAATACACTTAAAACCCCATTCAGACTCGATTTGGAGGGAATTCCTAGCTGTCGCCTCTGCAAAAGGGTTACATTTCATTTTCCAAAACACAAAAACATACCTTCGCCGTGTTGCCTGTAGATTTCCTAGCATGAAATGCCGTTTTGGTGTGCTTTTGATTTCATTATGGATGCTCTGCCTAATCTCATTTTTGTATGGTGTCAGAATACAAAATTTGGAAAGACAGAAGGCAAAACAAACGCAAACCCAGAACACATTTAGGAATTGCCAATCAAGAAACCTGAATGCTGCTGATGGAATAAACTTGAAAACCCCATTCATACTCGGTTGGGAGGCAATTCCTAGGTGTCCCCTCGGCAATAGGGTTACATTCCATTTTCCAAAACACAAATCTCACCTTGGTTGTGTTGCCAGTAGATTCTATGCATTAAATGACAATTTGTTGTGTTTTTTATTTAATTATGGATACTCTGCCTAATCTTGTTTTTCTGTGGTGTCAGAACCCAAAATTTGGAAAACAAAAAGGCAAAAAAAAAAAAAAACCAAAACAAGAACACATTCAGGAAATTGCCAATTAAAAAAACAACACTGCTGATAGAATACCCCTGAAAACCCCATTGACACTCGATTTGTAGGGAATTCCTAGCTGTCCCCACGGCAAAAGCATTACATTTCATTTTCCAATACACAAAAACTCAACTTGGTCATGTTTCCTGTAGATTACTTAAAAAGAAACACCATTTGCTGTATTTTTTAATTTCATTATGGATACTCTGACTAACCTCTTTTTGTATGGTGTAAGGATACAAAATTTGGAAAGGGATAATGCAAAAAAAATGCAAACCCAGAACACATTTAGCAAATTGCCAAATAAAAACACAACCCTGCTGATTGAATACACCTGAAAGTCCCATTCACACAGGATTAGGAGGCAACTAATAGCTGTCCCCTTGGCAAAAGAGTTACATTTCATTTTTGAAAACACAAAAACTCACCTTGGTCATGTTGCCTGTAGATTTCCAAGCATGAAATGCCATTTTGGTGTGTTTTTTATATCATTATGGATACTCTGTCCAGCTTCCTTTTTGTACGGTGTCAGGATACAAAATTTGGAAAGCAAATGGCAAACAAACACAAACCCAGAACACATTTAGGAAATTGTGAAGCAAAAACCTGAATGCTGCTGATTGAGAACACCTGAAAATCCCATTCGCACTCAATTTGGAGCGAACTCATAGCTGTTCAATCCGCAAAAGTGTTATATCCCATTTTCTGAAACACAAAAAATCAACTTGGTCGTGTTGCCTGTATATTTCTAAGCATGAAATGCCATTTGGCTGTATTTTTTATTTCATTATGGATACTCTGCCTAACCACTTTTTTGGATGGTGTCAGAATACAAATTTGGAAAGGGAGAAAGCAAAACAAACGCAACCCCAGAACACATTTTTGAAATTGCCAATCAAGAAACCAGAATGCAGCTAATGGAATACCCCTGAAAATCCCATTCACACTCAATTTGGAGCCAATTCTGAGCTGTCCCCTCAGCAAAAGAGTTACATTTCATTTTCTCAAACACAAAAATTCATTTTGGTCATGTTGCCTGTAGATTGCTAAACAAGAAAACAATTTTGCTTTTTTTTTGTATCATTATGGATACTCTGCCACACCTCTGTTTTGTACGATGTCAAGATACAAAATTTGGAAAGGAAGAAGGAAAAACAAATGCAAACCCAGAAAACATTTAGGAAATTGCCAATCAAGAAACCTGACTGCTGCTGATGGAATACAGCTGAAAATACCATTCACACTCGATTTAGTGGGAACTCATAGCTGTTCAATCGACAAAAGCGCTACGTGTCATTTTCCAAAACACAAAAACTCACCTTGGTCATGTTGACTGTAGATTTTAAGCATTAAACAACATTGTGCTTGGATTTTATTTCATTATGAATACTCTGCCTAAACCTTTTTTCTATGGTGCAAGGATACAAAATTTGCAAAGGAAGAAGGCAAAACAAATGCACACGCAGAACACATTTAGGAAATTGCCAATCAAGAAACCTAAATGCTGCTGATGGAATACAGCTGAAAATCCCATTCACAATCAATTTAGAGGGAACTCATAGCTGTTCAATCATCAAAAGGGTCACATTTCATTTTCCAAAGCATAAAACTCGCCTTAGTTTTGTCTCCTTGTTCGCATTGCCTGTAGATTTCTATGCATTAAAGACCATTTTGCTGTATTTTTTATTTAATTATGGATACTCAGCCTAAACTCTTTTATGGATGGGGTCAGAATACAAAATTTCCAAAGGAAGAAGGTAAAACAAATGCAAACCCAGAATACATTTATCAAATTGCCAATCAAAAATACAATGCTACTGATGGAATACACCTGAAAATGACATTCACACTCGATTTGGAGGGAATTCCTTGCTGTCCCCTCAGCAAAAGTGTACATTTCATTTTCCAAAACACAAAGACACACCTTGGTCATGTTGCCTGAGATTTCTAAGCATGAAACACCATTTTGCAGTGTTTATTACTTCATTATGGATACTCTGCCTAACCTCGTTTTTGTATGGTGTCAGGATACATAATTTGGAAAAGTAGTAGGCAAAACAAACACAAACGCAGAACACATTTAGAAAATTTCCAATCAAGATACTAGAATGCTGCTGATGGAATACACCTGAAAACCCCATACACACTCGGTTTGGAGGGAATTCCTAGCTGTCCCCTCGGCAAAAGTGTAACATTTCGTTTTACAAAACAAAAAAATTCTTCTTGGTCATGTTGCCTGTAGATTTCAAAGCATGAAATGCCAATTTGCTGTGTTTTTTTATTTCATTAGGAATACTCTGCCTAAACCCTTTTTTGTTTGGTGCAATGATACAAAATTTGTAAAGGAAGAAGGCAAAACAAACGCAAACCCAGGACACATTTAAGAAATTGCCATCGAAGAAACCTGAAGGGAGCTGATTGAGTACACCTGAAAATCCCATTCAATGTGATTTATGGGGAACTCATAGCTGTTCAATCGACAAAAGGGTTACATTTCATTTTCCAATACACAAAACCTTTCCATGTTCACGTTGCCTGTAGATTTCTATGCATTAAACCTCATTTTGCTATATTTTTTATTTCATTATGATACTCTGCCTAAGCTCTTTTTTGGATGGGGTCAGGATACAAAATTTGGAAAGGAAGAAGGAAAACAAACGCAAACCCAGAACACATTTAGCAAATTGCCAATGAAAAACACAACACTGCTGATGGAATACACCTAAAAAACCCATTGACACTCGATTTAGAGGGAATTCCTAGCTGTCCCCTCAGAAAAATGGTTACATTTCATTTTCCAAATCACAAAAACTCACCTAGTCTGTGTTGCCTGTAGATTCCTTAGCATGAAATGCCATATGCTGAATTTTTTTTATTTCATTATGAATACTCTGCCTAAACGCTTTGTTTGTATGGTGGTAGGATACAAAATTTGGAAAGGAAGAAGGCAAAAGATTCGCAAACACAGAATACATTTAGGAAATTGTCAATCAAGAAATCTGAATGCTACTGATTGAGCACACCTGAAAACACCATTCACACTCGGTTTGGAGGGAATTCCTAGCTGTCCCCTTGGCAAAAGTGTAACATTTCATTTTTCAAAACACAAAAACTCAACTTGGTCATGTTGCCTGTAGATTTCTAAGCATGAAATGGCATTTTGCTGTGTTTTTTATTTCATTTTGGATACTCTGACTAACCTCTTTTTTGTATGGTGTAAGGATATAAAATTTGGAAAGGAAGAAGGCAAAACAATCGCAAACCCAGGACACATATAAGAAATTGCCAATAAAGAAACCTGAATGAAGCTGATTGAGTACACCTGAAAATCCCATTCACACTCGATTTATGGGGAACTCATAGCTGTTCAATTGGTAAAAGGGTTACATTTCATTTTCCAAAACACAGAAACTCACCTGGTCATGTTTCCTGTAGATTTCTTAGCATGAAACGCCAATTTGCTGTGTTTATTTCATTATGTACACACTGCCTAACATTTTTTTCAATGGTGTAAGGATACAAAATTTGGAAAGGAAGAAGGCAAAACAAACGCAAGCCAAGAACACATTTAGGAAATTGCCAATCAAGAAACCTGTATGCTGCTGATGGACTACACCTGAAAACCCTATTCACACTTGATTTGGAGGGAATTCCTAGATGTCCCCTCAGAATAAGCCTTACATTTTATTTTCCAAAACACAAAAACTCACCTTGGTCATGTTGCCTGTAGATTTCTTTGCATTAAATGCCATTTTTGCTTGTTTTTTATTTCATTATGTACACACTGCCTAACCTCTATTTTAGATGGTGGCAGAATACAAAATTTGGAAAGCAAAACTGAGAAACAAACAAAAACACAGAACACATACGAAATTGCCAATGAAGAAACCTGAACGCTGCTGATAGAACACACCTGAAAATACCATTCACACTCGATTAGCAGGGAGCTCATAGCTGTTCAGTCGGCAAAAGGGTTACATTACATTTTCCAAAACAAAACCTCACGTTGGCAGTGTTGCCTGTAGATTTCTTAGTTTGAAACGCCATTTTGCTGAGTTGTTTATTTCATGATGGGTACTCTGCCTAAAGTTTTTTTGTATGGTGTCAGAATATAAAATTTGGAAAGGAAGAAGGCAAAACAAATGTAAACTCAGAAAACATTTAGCATATTGCCAATCAAGAATTCTTAATGCTGCCGATGGAATACACCTGAAAATCACATTCACACTCTATTTGGAGGGAATTCATAGCTGTCCCCTCGGCAGAATTTACATTTTATTTTCCAAAACCCAAAAAATCACCTTGGTCCTGTTACCTGTAGATTTCTAAGCATGAAATGCCATTTAGCTGTGTTTTTTATTTCATTATGGATATTCTGCCTAACCCCTTTTTTGTATGGTGTCAGAATACAAAATTTGGAAACGAAGAAGGCAAAACAAACAAAAATGCAGAACACATTTAGAAAATTGCAAATTAAAAACACAACACTGGTGATGGAATACACCTGAAAACCCCATTCACACTCGATTTGGTTGGAATTCCTAGCTCTCCAGAAGGCCAAAGTGTTACATTTGATTTTCTAAAACACAAATACTCACCTTGGTCTTGTTGCCTGTGAATTTCAAAGCAGTAAACGTTAATTTGCATTGTTTTCTTTTTTCATTGTCTACACAATGCCTAACCTCTTTTTGTATGGAGTCAGAATAAAAAATTTGGCAAAGAAGAAGGCAAAACAAAAGCAAACCCTGAACACATTCAGGAAATTGCCAATCAAGAAACCTGAATGCTGCTGATGGAATAAACCTGAAAACCCCATTCACACTCGATTTCGAGGGAACTTATAGCTGTCCCCTCTGCAAAAGGATTACATTTCATTTTCCAAAACACAAAAACTCACCTTTGTCGTGTTACCTGTAGATTTCTACACATGAAATGCCAATTTGCTGTGTTTTTTATTTCATTATGCACACTCTGCCTAATCTCATTTTTGTATGGTGTCAGAATACAAAATTTGGAAAGCAAAAAGACAAAACAAACACAAACCCAGAACACATTTAGGAAATTGCCAATCAGGAAACCTCAATGCTGCTGATGGAACAGACCTGATAATACCAATCACAATTGATTAGGATGGAACTCATAGCTGTTCAGTTGGCAAAAGTGTTACATTTGATTTTCCAACACACAATAACTCACCTTGGTCTTGTTGCCTGTGAATTTCAAAGCAGTAAACATTAATTTGCATTGTTCTTTTTTCATTGTCTACACAATGCCTAACCTCTTTTTGTATGGAGTCAGAATAAAAAATTTGGCAAAGAAGAAGGCAAAACAAAAGCAAACCCAGAACACATTTAGGAAATTGCCAATCAAGAAACCAGAATGCTGCTGATGGAATACACCTGCAAATACCACTCACACTCGATTAGGAGGGAATGCATAGCTGTTCAGTCAGCAAAAGTGTTACATTTCATTTTCCAAAACACAATAACTCACCTTTGGCCGTGTTGCCTGTAGATTTCTTAGCATGAAACACCATTTTGCTGAGTTTTTTATTTCATTATGGATACTCTGACTAACCTCTTTTTTATATGGGGAAAGGATATAAAATTTGGAAAGGAAGAGGGCAAAACAATGCAAAACCACAACAAATTTAGCAAATTGCCAATTAAAAACAAAACGCTGCTGATTGAATACACCTTGAAAACTGCATTCTCACTCGATTTAGTGGGAACTCATAGGTGTTCAATCGGCAAAAGTGTTACATTTAATTTCCCAAAACACAAAAACTCACCTTGGTCGTGTAGCCTGTAGATTTCTAAGCATGAAACATCGTTTTGCTGTGTTTTCTATTTCATTATGGATACTCTGCCTAACCCCATTTTGGTATGGTGTCAGAATACAAAATTTGGAAAGCAAAAAGGCAAAACAAACAGGAACCCAGAACACATTTAGAAATTGCCAATCAAGAAACCTCAATGCTGCTGATGGAACACACCTGAAAATACCATTCACACTCAATTAGGAGGGAACTCATAGCTGTTCATTCGGCAAAAGGGTTACATTTAATTTTCCAAAATGCAAAAACTCACCTTGGCTGTGTTGCCTGTAGATTTCTAAGCATGAAACGCCAATTTGCTTTTTTTTTTTTTCATTATGAATACTCTTCCTAAACCGATTATTTATATGGTGGTAGGATACAAAACTTGGAAAGGAAGAAGGCAAAACAAACGCAAACCCAGCACACATTTAGGAAAATGTGAATCGAGAACCTGAATGCTGCTGATGGCATACACGTGAAAATCACATTCACACTGATTTGGAGGGAATTCCTAGCTGTCCCCTGGGCAAAAGATTTATATTTAATTTTCCAAAGCACAAAAAATCACCTTGGTCGTGTTGCCTGTAGATTTCTAAGCATGAAACGGCATTTTGCTGTTTTTTTTTTTTTTTATTTCAGGATGTATACTCTTCCTAAACCATTTTATTGTATGGTGGTAGGATACAAAATTTGGAAAGGAAGAAGGCAAAACAAAAGCAAACCTAGCACACATTTAGGAAACTGCCAATCAAGAAACCTGAATGCTGCTGATTGAGTACACCTGAAAAGCCCATTCACACTCAATTAAGAGGCAATTCCTCACTGTCCCCTAGGCAAAAGGGTTACATTTCATTTTCCAAAACACAAAAACTCACCTTGGTCGTGTTGCCTGTAGATTTCTAAGCATGAAACGCCATTTTGCTGTGTTTTTTATTTCATTATGAATAGTCTGCCTAACCTCTTTTTTGTATGATGTCAGGATATGAAATTTGGAAAGGAGGAAGGCAAAACTAACGCAAACCCAGAACTCATTTAGGAAATTGCCAATCAAAAAACCTGAATGCTCCTGTGTGATTACACCTGAAAACTCCATTCACATTCGATTTGGAGGGAATTCCTAGCTGTCCCCTGTGCAAAAGGGTTACATTTCATTTTCCAAAACACAAAAACTCACCTTGGTCGTGTTGCCTGTAGATTTCTCAGCATGAAACACCATTTTGGTGTGTTTTTTATTTCTTTGGATACTCTGCCTAACCTCCTTTTTGGATGGTGTCAGAATACAAAATGTGGAAAAGAAGAAGGCAAAACAAACACACACCAAGAACACATTTAGGAAATTGCCAATCAAGAAACCTGAATGCTGCTGATTGAATACACCTGAAAATACCATTCACACTCGATTTGGAGGGAATGCTTAGTTGTCCCTCGGCAAATATGTTACATTTCATTTTCAAAACACAAAAACTCTCCTTATTCGTGTTGCCTGTATATTTCTAAGCATAAATGCCATTTTGCTTAGTTTTTTATTTCATTATGAATACTCTTCCTAATTCCTTTTTTTGTATGGTGGTAGCATACAAAATTTGGAAAGCAAGAAGGCAAAACAAAGGCACACCCGGAACACATTTAGGAAATTGCCAATCAAGAAACGTGAATGCTGCTGATGGAATTCACCTGAGAACCGCATTCACACTTGATTTAGAGGGAACTCATAGCTGTTCTATCAGTAAATGAGTTACATTTCTTCTCCTAAAACACAAAAATTAACCTTGGTCGTGTTGCCTGTAGATTTCTAAGCATTAAACGCCATTTTGCTGTGTTTTTTATTTCATTATGGATACTCTGCCTAACCTCTTTTTTGTATGGTTTCAGAATACAAAATTTGGAAAGGAAGAAGGAGAAAAAATGCAAAATTAGAACAGATTTATCAAATTGCCAGTCCAGAATTCCGAATGCTGCTGATAAAATACACCTGAAAACTGCATTCACAGTCGATTTAGAGGGAACTCATAGCTTTTCTATCGGCAAAAGGGTTACATTTCATTTTTGAAAACACAAAAAAACTCCTTGGTCATGTTGCCTAGAGATTTCTTAGCATGAAATGCCATTTTGCTGTGTTTTTTAATTTCATTGTGGATACTCTGCATAACCTCTTTTTTGTATGGTCTCCGAATCCAAATTTTCGAAAGGAAGAAGGCAAAACAAACGCACCCCAGAACATATTTAGGAAATTGCCAATCAAGAAACCTGAATGCTGCTGATGGCATACGCCTGAAAATCCCATTCACACTGGATTGGAGGGAAGGCATAGATGTCCCCTCGAAAGAGTTTACATTTCATTTCAAAACACAAAAACTCTCCTTATTTGTGATGCCTGTAGATTTCTAAGCATGAAATGCCACTTTGCTGTGTTTTTTTATTTCACTATGGATACTCTGCATAATCTCGTTTTTATATGGTGTCAGAATAAAAAATTTGGAAAGCAAAAAGGCAAAACAAACAGGAACCCAGAACACATTTAGAAATTGCCAATCAAGAAACCTCAATGCTGCTGATGGAACACACCTGAAAATACCATTCACACTCAATTAGGAGGGAACTCATAGCTGTTTAGTCGAAAAAAGATTACATTTAAATTTCCACAAAACAAAAACTCGAATTGGCTGTGTTGCCTGTAGATTTCTAAGCATGAATCGCCTATTTGCTGTTTTTTTTTATTTCAGGATGAGTACTCTGCCTAAACCCTTTTTTTGTATGGTGGTAGGATACAAAATTTGGAAAGGAAGAAGGCAAAACAAACGCAAACCCAGCACACATTTAGGAAACTGCCAATCAAGAAACCTGAATGCTGCTGATTGAGTACACCTGAAAATCCCATTCAACTCAATTTGGAGGCAATTCCTCACTGTCCCATATCCAAAAGGGTTACATTTCAGTTTCCAAAACACAAAAACTACCTTGGTTGTTGCCTGTAGATTTCTAAGCATGAAACGCTATTTTGCTGTGTTTTTTATTTCATTATGAATAGTCTGCCTAACCTCTTTTTTGTATGGTGTTAGGATACAAAATTTGGAAAGGAGGAAGGCAAAACTAATGCAAACCCAGAACACATTTAGTAAATTGCCAATCAAAAAACTTGAATACTCCTGTTTGAATACACCTGAAAAGCCCATTCACATTCGATTTGGTGGGAATTCCTAGCTGTCCCCTGTGCAAAAGGGTACATTTCTTTTCCTAAAACACAAAAACTCACCTTTGGCCGTGTTGCCTGTAGATTTCTAAACATGAAACGCCATTCTGCTGTGTTTTTTATTTCTATGAATACTCTGCCTAACCTCCTTTTTGGCTGGTGTCAGAATACAAAATGTGGAAAGGAAGAAGGAAAAGCAAATGCAAACCCAGAACACATTTAGCAAATTGCCAATCAAGAAACCTGAATGCTGCTATTGGAAAACACCTGAAAATCCCATTCACACTTGATATGCAGGCAATTCCTAGCAGTCCCCTCGGCAAAAGAGTTATTTTTCATTTTCCAAAACACAAAAACTCACCTTGGTCATGTTGCCTGCAGATTTCTTAGCATGAAACACCATTTTCCTGAGTTTTTTTTTTTTATTTCATTATGGATACTCTGACTAACCTCTTTTTTGTATGGTGTCAGAATACAAAATTTGGAAAGGAAGAAGGCAAAACAAACGCAAACCCAGAACACATTTATCAAATTGCCATAAAGAAACCTGAATGCTGATGATTGAATACAACTGAAAATCCCATTCACACGCGAATCAGGGGGAACTCATAGCTGTTCAATCCGCAAACGTGTTGCATTTCATTTTTGAAAACACAAAAACTCACCTTGGTCATGTTGTCTGTAGATTTCTTAGCATGAAATGCCATTTTGCTGTGTTTTTTAGTTTCATTATGGATACTCTGACTAACCTCTTTTTCTATGGTGAAAGGATATAAAATTTGGAAAGGAAGAAGGTAAAACAAATGCCAACCCAGAACAAATTTAGCAAATTTCCCATTAAAAATAGAATGCTGCTGATTGAATACATCTGAAAATAGCATTCACACTCGATTTAGTGGGAACTAATAGCTGTTCCGTTGGGAAAAGAGTTACATTTCATTTTCCAAAACACAAAAACCCACCTTGGTCGTGTTGCCTGTAGATTTCTATGCATGAAACGCCAATTTGCTGTGTTTTTTATTTTTTATGGACACTCTGCCTAATCTCGTTTAATATGGTGTCAGAATACAAAATTTGCAAAGCAAAAAGGCAAAACAAACACACACCCAGAACACATTTAGGAAACTGCCAATCAAGAAACCTGAATGCTGCTGGTGGAACACACCTGAAAATACCATTCACACTCGATTAGGAGGGAACTCATACTTTTCCCCTAGACAAAAGGGTTACATTACAATTTCCAAAACACAAAAACTCGACTTAGCTGTGTTGCCTGTAGATTTTTATGCATGAAAAGCCATTTTGCTGTGTTTTTTATTTCATTATGGATACTCTGCCCAAATCCTTTTTTTGTATGGTGGTAGGATACAAAATTGGAAAGGATGAAGGAAAAAAAATGCAAACCCAGCACACATTTAGGAAACTGCCAATCAAGAAACCTGAATGCTGCTGATGGAATACACCTGAAAATCCCATTCACTCTTAATTTGGAACAAATTCCTAGCTGTCCCCTCGGCAAAAGGGTTACATTTCATTTTCCAAAACACAGAAACTCACCTTGGTCGAGTTGCCTGTAGATTGTTAAGCATGAAACACCATTTTGCTGTGTTTTTGTATTTCTTTATGGATACTCTGCCTAATCTCCTTTTTGTATGGTCTCAGAATCCAAAATTTCGAAAGGAAGAAGGCAAAACAACCGCAACCCAGAACACATTTAGGAAATTGCCAATCAAGTAACCAGAATGCTGCTGATTGAATACACCTGAAAATGCCATTCACATACGATTTAGAGGGAACTCATAGCTGTTCTATCAGTAAAAGGGTTACATTTCATTTTCCAAAACACAAAAACTCACCTTGGTCGTGTTGCCTGTAGATTTCTAAGCATGACACGCCATTTTTCTGTGTTTTTTATTTCATAATGGATTCTCTGCCTACCCGTTTTTTTGTACGGTGTCAGGATACATTATTTGGAAAGGAAGAAGGCAAAACAAACACAAATGCAGAACGCATTTAGAAAATTGCCAATAAAGAAACCTGAATGGTGCTGATGGAATACACCTGAAATTACCATTCACACACGATTAGGAGGGAATTCTTAGCAGTCCTTTTGGTAAAAGAGTGACATTTCATTATCCAAAACACAAAAACTCACCTTGGTCGTGCTTCCTGCAGATTTCTAAGCATGACACGCCATTTTGCTGTGTTTTTTTATTTCATTAGGAAAACTCTGCCTAAACCCTTTTTTATATGGTTTAAGGATACAAAATTTGGAAAGGAAGAAGGCAAAACATATGCAAACCCAGAACACATTTAAGAAATTGCCAATGAAGAAACCTGAATGCAGCTGATTGAGTACAGCTGAAAATCCCATTCACACTTGATTTATGGGGAACTCATAGCTGTTCAATTGGCAAAAGGGTTACATTTCATTTTCCAATACACAAAAAGTCTTCTTGTTTGCATTGCCTGTAGATTTCTGTGCATTAAAGGACATTTTGCCGTATTTTTTATTTAATTATGGAACTCTGCCTAAACTCTTTTTTGGATGGGGTCAAAATACAAAATTTGGAAAGGAAGAAGGCAAAACCAACGCAAACCTAGAACAAATTTATCAAATTGCCAATGAAAAACACAACGCTGCTGATGGAATACACCTGAAAACGCCGTTCACAATCAATTTGGAGGGAATTCCTTGCTGTCCCCTATTCAAAAGGGATACATTTCACTTTCCTATACACAAAAACTAACCTTGGTCGTGTTGCCTGTAGATTTCTAAGCATTACACGTCATTTTGCTGTATTTTTAATTTCATTATGGATACTCTGCCTAAACTCTTTTTTGGATCAGGTCCGGATACAATATTTGGAAAGGAAGAAGGCAAAACAAACACAAACCTAGAACACATTTAGGAAATTGCCAATGAAAAACACAACGCTGCTGATGGAATATACCTGAAAACCCCATTCACACTAAGTTTGGAAGGAATTCCTAGCTGTCCCCTCGGCAAAAGTGTAACATTTCATTTTCAAAAACACAAAAACTCACCTTGGTCCTATTGCCTGTAGATTTCTAAGCCTGAAATGCCAAATTGCTGTGTTTTTTTATTTCATTATGAATACTGTGCCTAACCTCTTTTTTATATGGAGTCAGGATACAAAATTTGGAAATGAAGAAGGCAAAACAAACGCAAACCCAGAACACATTTACGAAATTGCCAATCAAGAAACCTGAATGCTGCTGATGGAATACACCTGAATATCCAATTGCCACTCGATTTGGAGGCAATTCCTTGGTGTCCACTCGGCAAAAGTGATACATTTCATTTTACAAAGCAAAAAAACTCACCTTGGTCATGTTGTCGGTAGATTTCCAAGCATGAAACACCACTTGGCTGTGTTTTTTATTTCATTAAGGATGCTCTGCCTAACCTCCTTTTTGTATGGTGTCAGGATACAAAAGTTGGAAAGGAAGAATGCAAAACAAACGCAAACCCAGAACACATTTAGGAAATTGTCAATCAAGAAACCTGAATGCTGCTGATGGAATACATCTGAAAATCCCATTCAAACTCGATTTAGAGGGAACTCATAGCTGTTCAATCGTCAAAGGGGTCACATTTCATTTTCCAAAACAGAAAAACTAACCTTAGTTGTGTTGCCTGTAGATATCTAAGCATGACATGCTAATTTGCTGTGTTTTTTATTTCATTATGGATACTCTGCCTAACCTCTTTTTTGTACGGTGTCAGGGTACATAATTTGGAAAGGAAGAAGGCAAAACAAACACAAACTAGAACACACTTAGAAAATTGCCAATCAAGAAACCTGAATGCTGCTGATGGAATACACCTGAGAACCCCATTCACACTCGAATTGGAGGGAATTCCTAGCTGGCCCCTTGGCAAAAGTCTTACATTTCACTTTCCAAAACACTAAAACTCACCTTGGTCGGGTGGCCTGTAGATTTCTAAGCATGAAATGACAATTTGCTGTATTTTTTTTATTTCATTGTGAATACTCTTCCTAAACCCTTTTTTGTATGCTGTGAGGATACAAAATTTGGAAAGGAAGAAGTCAAAAGAAACACAAACCCAGAACACACTTAGAAAATTACCAATCAAAAAACCTGAATGCTGCTGTTGATTTACACCTGAAGATCCCTTTCACAATCCAAGAGGAGGGAACTTATAGCTGTCAGTCAGCAAAAGGGTTACATTTCTTTTTTGAAAACACAAAAGCCTACCTTGGTCATGTTGCCTAGAGATTTCTAAGCATGAAACGCCATTTTGCTGTGTTTTTTTTTTCACTATGAATACTGTGCCTAACATCTTTTTTATATGGTTTCAGGATTCAAAATTTGGAAATGAAGAATGCAAAACAAACGCAAACCCAGAACACATTTAGGAAATTGCCAATCAAGAAACCTGAATGCAGCTGATTGAGTATAGCTGAAAATCCCATTCACACTCGATTCATGGGGAACTCATAGCTGTTCAATCGGCAAAAGGGTTACATTTCATTTTCCAATACACAAAAACTTTCCATGTTTTCGTTGCCCATAGATTTCTAAGCATGAAAGGTCATTTTGCTGTGTTTTTTCTTTTATTATGGATACTCTGCCTAAACTCTTTTTGGATCCGGTCAGGATACAAAATTTAGAAAGGAAGAAGGCAAAACAAATGCAAACCTAGAACACATTTAGGAGATTACCAATGAAAAACACAACGCTGCTGATGGAATACACCTGAAAACCCCATTGACATTCGATTTGGAGGGAATTCCTAGCTGTCCCCTCGGCAAAAGTGTTACATTTCATTTTCCAAAAAACAAAAACTCACCTTGGTCATGTTGCCTGTAGATTTCTAAGCATGAAATTCCATTTTGCTGTGTTTTTTATTTTATTATGGATACTCTGCATAATCTCGTTTGTATATGGTGTCAGAATACAAAATTTGGAAAGCAAAAGGCAAAACAAATACAAACCCAGAACACATTTAGAAATTGCCAATCAAGAAACCTCAATGCTGCTGATGGAACACACCTGAAAATACCATTCACACTCAATTAGGAGGGAACTCATAGCTGTTCAATTGAAAAAGGATTACATTTAATTTCCCAAAAAACAAAAACTCGACTTGGCTGTGTTGCCTGTAGATTTCTTAGCATGAAACGCCAATGTGCTGTTTTTTTTTTTTTTAATTCATTAGGAATACTCTGCCTAAACCCTTTTTTGTTTGGTGTAAGGATACAAAATTTGGAAAGGAAGAAGTCAAAACAAACGCAAACCCAGAAATCATCTAGGAAATTGCCAATGAAGAAACCTGAATGCTGCTGATTGAGTACACCTGAAAATCCCATTCACTCTCGATTTGCAGGGAATTCCTAACTGTTCCCTCAACAAAAGTGTTACATTTCATTTTAGAAGACACTAAAATTCACCTTGCTATGTTTCCTGCAGATTTCGATGCATGAAACACCAATATGCTGTGTTTTTTTATTTCATTATGGATACTATGCCTAAACTCTTTTTTTGATGGTGTCTGAATAAAAAATTTGGAAAGGAAGAAGGCAAAACAAACGCAAACCCAGAACAAATTTAAGAAATTGCCAATCAAGAAACCTGAATGCTGCTGATTGAGTACACATGAAAATCCCATTCACTCTCAATTTGAAGGGAATCCCTAGCTGTCCCCTCGACAAAAGGGTTACATTTCATTTTACAAGACACTAAAACTCACCTTGCTATGTTGCCTGCAGATTTCGATGCATGAAATGCCAATTTGCTGTGTTTTTTATTTCATTATGGATACTATGCGGAAACTCTTTTTGTGATGGTGTCAGAATACAACATTTGGAAAGGAATAAGGCAAAACAAACGCAAACACAGAACAAATTTGAGAAATTGCCAATCAAGAAACCTCAATGCTGCTGATGGAATGCAACTGAAAATCCCTTTCACACTGGATTTGGTGGGAATTCCTAGCTGTCATCTCGGCAAAAGGGTTACATTTCATTTTCCAAAACACAAAAACTCACCTTGGTATGTTGCCTGTAGATTTCTTAACATGAAACGCCAGTTTGCTGTGTTTTTTTCATTATGCACACACAACATAACTTTTTTTATATGGTGTCAGGATACAAAATTTGGAAAGGAAGAAGGCAAAACAAACACTCACCCAAAACACATTTAGGAAATTGCCAATCAAGAAACCTCAATTCTGCTGATTGATTACACCTGAAAATCCCATTCACACTCAATTTGCTGGCAATTGCTAGCAGTTCCCACGGCAAAGGTTTTCATTTCATTTTCCAAAACACGAAAACTTACCTTGGTCCTGTTGCCTGTAGAGTTCTAAGCATGAAATGCCAATGTGCTGTTTTTTTTTTTTTTAATTCATTAGGAATACTCTGCCTAAACCCTTTTTTGTTTGGTGTAAGGATACAAAATTTGTAAAGGAAGAAGGCAAAACAAACTCAAGCCAAGAACACATTTAGGAAATTGCCAATGAAGAAACCTGAATGCTGCTGATTGAGTACACCTGAAAATCCCATTGACTCTCAATTTTCAGGGAATTCCTAGCTGTCCCCTCGACAAAAGTGTTACATTTCATTTTAGAAGACACTAAAACTCACCTTGCTATGTTGCCTGCAGATTTCGACGCATGAAATGCCAATTTGCTGTGTTTTTTTAATTCATTAGTAATACTCTGCCTAAACCCTTTTTTGTTTGGTGTAAAGATACAAAATTTGGAAAGGAAGAAGGCAAAACAAACGCAAGCCAAGAACACATTTAGGAAATTGCCAATGAAGAAACCTGAATGCTGCTGATTGAATACACCTGAAAATTCCATTCACACTCAATTTTTAGGGAATTCCTAGTTGTCTCCTCAGCCAAGACACTAAAACTCACCTTGCTACCTTGCCTGCAGATTTCTATGCATGACATGCCTATTTGTTGTGTTTTTTATTTCATTAGGGATACACTGCCTAAACCCTCTTTTTAATGGTGTGTGAATAAAAAATTTGGAAATGAAGAAGACAAAAGAAATGCAAACCCAGAACAAATTTAAGAAATTCCCAATCAAGAAACCTGAAGGCTACTGATGGAATACACCTGAAAATACCTTTCACACTCAACTAGGAGGGAACTCATAGCTGTTCAATCATCAAAGGGGTTGCATTTCATTTTAAAAAACACAAAAACTCACCTTATTCATGTTTCCTGTACATTACTTACCAGGAAATGCCATTTTGCTGTGTTTCTTATTTCATTATAGATATTCTGCCTAAACACATTTTTGGATGGGGTCAGAATACAAAATTTGGAAAGGAAGAAGGCAAAACAAATGCAAACCCAGAACACATTTAGGAAATTGCCAATCAAGAAACCTGAATGCTGCTGATTGAATACACCTGAAAATCCCATTCACTCTCGATTTGCAGGGAAGTCCTAACTGTCCCCTCTACAAAAGTGTTACATTTCATTTTACAAGACACTAAAACTCACCTTGCTATGTTGCCTGCAGATTTCAACGCATTAAACACCAATTTGCTGTGTTTTTTATTTCATTATGGATACTATGCCTAAACTCTTTTTTTGATGGTGTCAGAATACAAAATTTGGAAAGGAAGAAGGCAAAACAAACGCAAACCCAGCACACATTTAGGAAATTGCCAATCAGAAATTCAATGCTGCTGATGGAATGCAGCTGAAAATCCCATTCACACTGAATTTGCTGGCAATTCCTAGTGGTTCCCTTGGCAAAAGGGCTACATTTCATTTTCCAAAACACAAAAACTCACCTTGGTCCTGTTGCCTGTAGATTTCTCAACATGAATTGACATTTTGCTGTGTTTCTTATTTCATAATGGATACTCTGCCTAACCTGTTTTTAGTATGGTGTCAGAATACAAAATTTGGAAAGGAAGAAGGCAAAACAAAATGAAAAACCAGAATAGATTTATCAAATTGCCAATCAAGAAACCTGAATGCTGCTGATTGAATACAACTGAAAACCACATTCACACTCGATTTAGAGGGAACTCATAGCTGTCCCTTCTTCAAAAGTGTTACATTTCATTTTCCAAAACACAAAAACTCAAGTTGGCAGTGTTGCGTGTAGATTTCTAAGCATGAAAGGCCATTTTGCTGTGTTTTTTGTTTCATTATGGATATTCTGACTAAACTATTTTTGTATGATGTAAGGATACAATGTTGGAAAGGAAGAAGGCCCAACAAACACAAACCCAGAACACATTTAGGAAATTGCCAATCAAGGAACCTGAATGCTAATGATAGAGTACACCTGAAAAATCCCATTCACACTCCATTGGAGGGGACTCATAGCTGTCCCTTCGGAAAGAGATTTACGTATAATTTTCCAAAACACAAAAACTCACCTTGGTTATGTTGCCTGTTGATTTCTAAGCATGAAATGTCAATTTGCTGTGTTTTATTTTCATTAGGTACACACTGCCTAACATTTTTTTGTACGGTGTCAGGATACATAATTTGGAAAAGAAGAAGGCAAAACAAACGCAAACCCAGAACACATTTGGAAATTACCAATCAAGAAACCTGAATGCAGCTGATTGAGTACACCTGAAAAGCCCATTCACACTGGATTTGGTGGCAATTCCTAGCTGTCCCCTCGGGGAAATGGTTACATTCATTTCCAAAACATAAAAACTCACCTTGGTCGTGTTGCCTGTAGGTTTCTTGGCATGAAACGCCAATTTGCTGTGTTTTTTTTAATTCCATTATGAATACTCTGCCTAACCTCTTTTTTGTCTGGTGTAAGGATACAAAATTTTGAAAGGAAGAAGCCAAAAAAATGCAATCACAGAACACATTTAGGAAATTGCCAATTAAAAACACAACGCTGCTGATTGAATACACCTGAAAATCCCATGCACACACTATTTGGTCAGAATTCCTAGCTGTCCCCTTGGCAAAAGGGTTACATTTCATTTTCCAAAACACAAAAACTCACCTTGGTCATGTTGCCTGTAGTTTTCTTAGCATGAAACGCCAATTTACTGTGTTTTTTATTTCATTATGTACACACTGCCTAACCTCTTTTTCGTATGTTGCCAGATACAAAATTGGATAGGAATTAGGAAAAACAAACACAAACCCAGAACACATTTAGGAAATTGCCAATCATAAAACGTAAATACTGCTGATGGAAGACACCTGAAAATCCCATTCACACTCATTTTTAATGCAATTCCTAGCTGTCCCCTCGGCAAAACTAATGCACATCCAGAACACATTTAGGAAATTGCCAATCAAGAATCCTTAATGCTGCTGATGGCATACACCTGAAAATCCCATTCACAGTGGATTTGGAGGGAATGGATAGATGTCCCGTAGGCAGAGTGTACATTTCATTTTCCAAAATATAAAAACGCACCTTGGTCGTTTTGCCTATAGATTTCTAAACATGAAACGCCATTTTGCTGTGTTTTTTTATTTTATTTTGGATACTCTGGCAAACCTATTTTTTTTATGAGGACAGGATACAAAATTTCAAAAGAAAGAAGGCAAAACAAACGCAAACCCAGAACACATTTAGGAAATTGCCAATGAAGCAACCTGAATGCTGCTGATTGAGTACACCTGAAAATCCCATTCACTCTCAATTTGGAGTGAATTCCTAGCTGTCCACTCTTCCTAAATGTTACATTTCAATTCCCAAAACACAAAAACTCACCTTGGTTGTGTTGCCTGTAGATTTCTTAGCATCAAATGCCAATTTGCTGTGTTTTTCTTGCATTATGGATACTCTGCCTCACCTCATTTTTGTATGGTGCAAGGATAAAAAATTTGGAAAGGAAGAAAGCAACACAAAAGCAAATCCAGAACAAATTTAGCAAATTCAAAATTAAAAACACAATGCTGCTGATGGAATACACCTGAAAATCCCATTCACAGTCGATTTGGAGGGAATTCCTGGCTGTTCCCTGGGCAAAAGTGTTACTTTTCATTTTCAAAACACAAAAACACCTTCGTCATGTTTTCTGTGGATTTCTAAGCATGAAACGCCAAATTGCAGTGTTACTTTTTTTTCATTATGTACACACTGCCTAACTTTTTTTTGGTATGGTGTCAGAATACAAAATTTGGAAAGGATGAAGGAAAAAAAAACGCAAACCCAGCACACATTTAGGAAATTGCCAATCAGAAATTCAATGCTGCTGATGGAATGCAGCTGAAAATCACATTCACACTGAATTTGCTGGCAATTCCTAGCGGTTCCCTTGGCAAAAGGGCTACATTTCATTTTCAAAAACACAAAAACTCACCTTGGTCCTGTTGCCTGTATATTTCTAGCATGAAACGCCAATTTGCTGTGTTTTTAATTTCATTATGTACACACTGCCTAACCTTTTTTTGTATTTTGCCAGAATACAAAATTGGATAGGAATTAGGAAAAACAAACACAAACCCAGAACACATCTAGGAAATTGCCAATCAAGAAACATGAATGCTGCTGATTGAATATACCTGAAAATCCCATTCACACTCAATTTTAATGCAATTCCTTGCTGTCCCCTCTTCAAAAGGGATACATTTCATTTTCCAAAATATAAAAACTCATCTTAGTCATGCTGCCTTTAGATTTCTTAGCACGAAACACCAATTACCTGTCTGTTTTTATTTCATTATGAATACTCTGCTTAAACCCTTTTTCGTATGGTGTCAGGACAAAAAATTTGGAAAGGAAGAACACAAAACAAACACAAACCCATAACACATTTAGGAAATTGCCAATCAAGAAACCTGAATGTTAATGATAGTGTACACCTGAAAATCCCATTCACACTCGATTTGAGGGAACTCATAGCTGTACCCTCCGCAAGAGAATTACATATAATTTTCCAAAACACAAAAACTCAACTTGGTCCTGTTGCCTGTAGATTTCAAAGCATGAAATGTCAATTTGCTGTGTTTTATTTTCATTAGGCACACACTGCCTAAAATGTTTTTGTACGGTGTCAGGATACATAATTTTGAAAGGAAGAAGGCAAAACAAATGCAAACCCAGAACACATTTAGGAAATTGGCAATCAAAAATTCTGAATGCTGCTGATTGAATATACCTGAAAATCCTATTCACACTCGATTTGGAGGCAATTCCTAGCTGTCCTTTTGGCAAAAGTGTTACATTTAATTTTCCAAAACACAAAAACTCACCTTGGTCGTCTTGCCTGTAGATTCCTGAGATGAAATGCCAATTTGCTGTATTTTTTCATTTCATTATCAAGACTCTGCCTAAGCCCTTTTTTGTATGGTGTAATGATACAAAATTTGGAAAGGAAGAAGGGTAAACAAACGCAAACCTGGAACACATTTAGAAAATTGCCAATCAAGAAACCTGAATGCTGCTGATGGAATACACCTGAAAATCCCTTTCACACTTGATTTGGTGGGAATTCCTAGCAGTCACCTCGGCCAAAGGGTTACATTTCATTTTCCAAAACACAAAAACTCACCTTGGCAGTGTTGCCTGTAGATTGCTATGCATGAAAAGCCAATTTGCTTGTTTTTGTATTTGATTATGGATACTCTGACTAACCTCTTTTTTTGTATGGTATAAGGATACAAAATTTGGAAAAGAAGAAGGCAAAACAAACACAAAACCAGAACACATTTAAGAAATTGCCAATCAAGAATTCTTAATGCTGCTGATGGAATACACCTGAA
>CM027394.1:64458067-64476377 GCA_015711505.1 Sylvilagus bachmani
TTTTGTATTTGATTATGGATACTCTGACTAACCTCTTTTTTTGTATGGTATAAGGATACAAAATTTGGAAAAGAAGAAGGCAAAACAAACACAAAACCAGAACACATTTAAGAAATTGCCAATCAAGAATTCTTAATGCTGCTGATGGAATACACCTGAAAATCCCATTCAAACTCGATTTAGAGGGAACTCATAGCTGTTCAATTGGCAAAAGGGTTACATTTCATTTTCCAATACACAAAAACTCACCTTGGTCCGGTACCTTTAGATTTCAAAGCATGAAACGCCATTTTGCTGTGTTTTTTATTTCATTTTGGATACTCTGCCCATCCTCTTTTTTGTACGGATTCAGGATCAAATTTGGAAAGGAAGAAGGCAAAACAAACACAAACCGATAACACATTTAGGAAATTGGCAATCAAGAATGCTTAATGCTGCTGATTGAATATACCTGAAAATCCTATTCACACTCGATTTGGAGGCACTTCCTAGCGGTCCCCTCGTCAAAAGGGTTACATTTGGCAAAAGTGTTACATTTAATTTTCCAAAACACAAAAACTCACCTTGGTCGTCTTGCCTGTAGATTCCTGAGATGAAATGCCAATTTGCTGTATTTTTTCATTTCATTATGAATACTCTGCCTAAGCCCTTTTTTGTATGGTGTAATGATACAAAATTTGGAAAGGAAGAAGGGTAAACAAACGCACACATGGAACACATTTAGAAAATTGCCAATCAAGAAACCTGAATGCTGCTGATGGAATACACCTGAAAATCCCTTTCACACTCGATTTAGTGGGAATTCCTAGCTGTCACCTCGGCAAAAGGGTTACATTTCATTTTCCAAAACACAAAAACTCACCTTTGCGGTGTTGCCTGTAGATTGCTAAGCATGAAATCCAATTTCTTGTGTGTTTTTATTTCATTATGAATACTCTGACTAACTTTTTTTTTTGTATGGTACAAGTATATAAAATTTGGAAAGGAAGAAGGCAAAACAAAGGCAGACCCAGAACACATTTAGGAAATTGACAATGAAGAAACCTGAATACTGCTGATGGAATACACCTGAAAATGCCATTCAACTGAATTTGGCGAAATTCCTAGCTGTGCCCTCGGCAAAAGGGTTACATGTCATTTTCCAAAACACAAAAACTCACCTTGGCCGTGTTGCCTGCAGATTTCTTAGCATCAAACGACAATTTGCTGTGTTTTTTATTCAATTATGAATACTCTGCCTAAACCCTTTTTTGCATGGTGTAATGATACAAAATTTGGAAAGGAAGAAGGCAAAACAAATGCAAACCCAGAACACATTTAGGAAATTGCCAATCAAGAAACCTGAATGCTGCTGATGGAATATACCTGAAAGTCCCATTCACACTCGATTTAGAGGGAACTCATAGCTGTTCAATTGGCAAAAGAGTTACATTTCATTTTCTGAAACACAAAAACTCAACTTGGTCGTGTAGCCTGTAGATTTCTTTTCATGAAACAATAATTTGCAGTGTTTATTTTCATTATGGATACTCTGCCTAAACTCCTTTTGGAATGGTGTCACAACACGAAATTTGGAAGGAAGAAGGCAAAAGAAGTGTAAACCCAGAACACACTTAGGAAATTTCCAAACAAGTAACTTGAATGCTGCGGATTGAGTGCACCGGAAAATCCCTTTCACACTCAATTTGGAGGAAATTCCTAGCTGTGACATCGGCAAAAGTATTACATTTCATTTTGCAAAACACAAAAATTCACCTTGGTCGTGTTGTGTGTAGATATCAAGCATGAAATGCCATTTTGCTGTGTTTTATATTTCATTATGAATACTCTGCCTAAACACTTTTTAGTATTGTGTAAGGATACAAAAATTATAAAGGAAGAAGGCAAAACAAACACAAACCCAGAACTCATTTAAGAAATTGCCAATCATGAAACCGGAGTGCTGCTGGTTGAGTACAACTGAAAATCCTATTCACACATGATATGGAGGGAATTCATAGCAGAGCAGTCCCCTCGGCAGAAGGGTTACATTTCATTTTCCAAAACACAAAAACTCACCTTGGTCGTGTTTCCTGCAGATTTCTAAGCATGAAACGCAATTTTGCTGTGTTTTTTATTTCCTTATGTATAATCTGTGTAACCGATTTTTTTATGGTGTCAGAACACAAAATTTGGAAAGGAAGAAGGCATAACAAACGCAAACACATAACACATTTCTGCAAATTGCCAATCAAAAAACACAACGTGCTGACTTAATACAATTGAAAACCCCATTCACACTCCATTTGGAGGCAATTCGCAGCTGTCCCCTCGGAAAAAGAGTTACATTTCATTTTCCAAAACACAAAAACTCACCTTGGTCGTGTTGCCTGTAGATTTCTAAGCATGAAACACCATTTTGCTGCGTTTTCCATTTCATTAAGTACACACTGTCTAACCTCCTTTTTGTATGGTGTCAGAATACAAAATTTGGAAGAAAAGAAGCCAAAACAAACGCAGACCCAGAACACATTTAGGAAACTGCCAATCAAGAAACCTGAATGCTGCTGATGGAATGCACCTGAAAATCCCATTCACACTAAATTTGGAGCCAATTAATAGATGTCCCCTCGGGGAAATGGTTACATTTCATTTTCCAAAGCTCAAAAACTCACCTTGGTCATGTTGCCTGTAGATTTCTTAGCATAAAACAATATTTTGCTGTGTTTTTGTTTTATTTCATTATGAATACTCTGCCTAACCTCCTTTTTGTATGGTGTCAGAATACAAAATTTCGAAAGGAAGAAGGCAAAGCAAACGCAAACCCAGAACACATTTAGCAAATTACCAATCAAGAAACCTGAATGCTGCTGAAGGAGTAGACCTGAAAATCCGATTCACACTCAATTTAGTGGGAACTCATAGGTGTTCAATTGGTAAAATGGTTACATTTCATTTTCCAAAGCACAAAAACTCACCTTGGTCATGTTGCGTGTAGATTTCTAAGCATGAAACTCCATTTTGCTGGGCTTTTTATTTCATTATGGATACTCTGCTTAACCTCTTTTTTGGATGCTGTAAGAATACAAAATTTGGAAAGAAAGAAGGCAAAACACACGCAAACCCATTACACATTTAGGAAATTGCCAATCAAGAAACCTGAATGCTGCTGATGGAATACACCTGAAAATCCCATTCACACTCGATTAAGAGGGAACTCATAGCTGTCCCTCGGCAAAAGGGTTGCATTTCATTTTCCAAAACACAAAATCTCACCATGGTCGTGTATCTGTAGATTTCATAGCATGACACGTGAATTTGCTGCGTTTTTTTATTTCATTATGAATACTGTGCCTAACCTCTTTTTTGGATGCTGTCAGAATACAAAATTTGGTGAGGAAGAAGGCAAAACCAACTCAAATTCAGAACACAGTTAGCAAATTACTAATCAAAAAACACAACGCTGCTGATTGAATACAATTGAAAACCCCATTTACACTCCCTTTGGAGGGAACTCCTAGCTGTCCCATTGGCAAAACAGTTACATTTCATTTTCCAACACTAAGAAACTCACCTTGGTCTTGTTGCCTGTAGATTTCTAAGCATGAAACGACTTTTTGCTGTGTTTTTTATTTCATTATGGATACTCTGCCTAAACCCTTTTTTATGTGGTGTCAGGATACAAAATTTGGAAATGAAGAAGGAAAAACAAACGTCAACCCAGAACACATTTAGCAAATTGCTAATCAAGAAAAACAACGCTGCTGATTGAATACACCTGAAAATCCCATTCACACTCGATTTGGAGGGAATTATATCTGTCCCCTCAGCAAAATGGTTACATTTCATTTTCCAAAACACTAAAACTCATCTTGGTCGTGTTTCCTGTAGATATCTTAACATAAAATGCTATTTTGTGTGATTTTTATTTCATTATGGATACTCTACCTAATCGTCTTTTTGTATACTGTTAGAATACAAAATTTGGAAAGGAAGAAGGCAAAACAAACGTAAACCCATAACATATTTAGCAAATTGCCAATCAAAAAACGTGAATGCTACTGATTGAATAAACCTGAAAATCACACTCACACTCAATTTGGAGTCAATTCTTAGCTGTCCCCTCGGAAAAAGGATTACATTTCATTTTCCTAAACACAAAAACTTATGTTAGTCGTGTTGCCTGTAGATTTCTAAGCATGAAACGCCATTTTCCTGTGTTTTCTATTTCATTATAAACACACTGCCTAACCTCTTTTTTGTATGGTGTCAGAATACAACATTTGGAATAAAAGAAGGCAAAACAAACGCAAACCCAGAACACATTTAGGAAATTGCCAATCAAGAATCCTGCATGCTGCTGATTGAATACACCTGAAAATCCCATTCACACTCGATTTAGTGGGAACTCATAGGTGTTCCATCGTCAAACGAGTTGCATTACATTTTCCATAACATGTAAACTCACCTTGGTCGTGTTGCGTGTAGATTTCTTAGCATGAAACGCCATTTTTTTGTGTTTTATATTTGATTATGAATACTATGCCTAAACACTTTTTAGTATTTTGTAAGGATACAAAAATTATAAATGAAGAAGGCAAAACAAACGCAAACCCAGAACACATTTAAGAAATTGCCAATCAAGAAACCTGAATGCAGCTGATTGAGTACAACTAAAAAACCCATTCACACATGATATGGAGGGAATTCATAGCAGTCCCCTTGGCATAAGTGTTGCATTTCATTTACCAAAACACAAAAACTCGCCTTGGTCGTGTTTCATGCAGATTTCTAAACATGAAACGCCAATTTGCTGTGTTTTTTATTTCCTTATGTATACTCTGTGTGACTGCTTTTTTGTATGGTGTCAGAATACAAAATGTGGAAAGGAAGAAGGCAAACAAACGCAAACCCAGAACAAATTTAGCAAAACACTAATCAAAAAACACAACGCTGGTGATAGAATACATTGAAAACCGCATTCACACTCCATTTGGATGGAATTCCTAGCTGTCCTGTTGGCAAAAGGGTTACATTTTGCTTTCTGAAACACAAAAACTCACCTTGGTCATTTTGCCTATACATTTCTAAGCATGAAATGCCAAAATCCTATGTTTTTTTTTTTTTTCATTATGTACACATTGCCTACCTCTTTTTTTATGTTGTCAGAATACAAAATTTGGAAAGGAAGAAGTCAAAACAAACGCAAAACCAAAATACATTTAGGAAATTGCCAATCAAGAAACCTGAATGCTGGTGATGGAATACACCTGAATACCACATTCACACTCAATTTGGAGGGAATTTCTAGCTCTCCCTTCAGCAAAATATTACATTTCATTTTCCAAAATATAAAAATTCGCATTGGTCGTGTTGCTTGTACATTTCCATGCATGAAATGCAAATTCCCAGATATTTTCTTTTTTCATTACGTAAACACTGCCTAACCTCTTTTATGTACGGTGTCAGAATACAAAATTTGGAAAGGAAGAAGGCAAAACAAACCCAAACCCAAAGCACATTTAGAAAATTGCCAATCAGGAAACCTGAATGCTGCTGATGGAATACACATGAAAATCCCATTCACACTCGATTGGAGGGAACTCATAGCTGTCACCTCGGCAAAAGGGTTACATTTCATTTTCCAAAACACAAAAACTCTCCTTGGTCATGTTGCCTGTAGATTTCATAGCATGAAATGCCATTATGCTGTGTTTTTTATTTCATTATGTACACTCTGCCTAATCACTTTTTTGTATGGTGTCAGGATACAAAATTTGGAAAGGAAGAAGGCAAAACAAAGGCAAACCCAGAACAAATTTAGGAAATAGGCAATCAAGAAACCTGAATGCTGCTGATTGAATACACCTGAAAATCCCATTCACACTCAATTTGGAGGGAACAAATAGCTGTTCAATCAGCAAAAGGGTTACATTTCATTATCCAAAACACAAAAACTCACCTTGGTCATGCTTCCTGCAGATTTCTAAGCATGATACGCCATTTTGCTTTGTTTTTTATTTCCTTATGTATACTCTGTGTAACCGCTTTTTTGTATGGTGTCAGAATACAATATTTGGAAAAGGAAGATGGCAAAACAAATGCAAACGCAGAACAAATTTTGCAATTTACTAATCAAAAAACACAATGCTGCTGATTGAATACAATTGAAAACCCCATTCACACTCCATTTGGAGGGAATTCCTAGCTGTCCCATCGGCAAAACTGTTACATTTCATTTTCCAAAACTCAAAAACTCACCTTGGTCATGTTGCCTGTAGATTTCTAAGAATGAAACTCCATTTTGCGGTGTTTTTTATTTCATTAAGGATACTCTGTCTAACCTGCATTTTGTATGGTGTCAGGATACAAAATTTGGAAAGGAAGAAGGCAAAACAAACGCAAACCCAGAACACATTTACAAAATTGCCAATCAAGAAACCTGAATGCTGCTGATTGAATATACTTGAAAATCCCATTTGCACTCAATTCATAGGCAATTCGCATCTGTCCTCTCTGCAAAAGGGTTACATTTCATTTTCCAAAACACAAAAGCTCACGTTAGTCATGTTGCCTGTAGATTGCTAAGCATGAAAAGCAATTTTTCTGTGTTTTTTATTTCATTACGTATAGTCTGCCCAACCACTTTCTTGTACTATGTCAGGATACAAAATTTGGAAAGGGAGAAGGCAAAACAAACACAAAACCAGAACACATTTAGGAAATTGGTAAAGAAGAACCCTGAATGCTGCTGAAGGAATACACCTGAAAATCCCATTCACACTCGGTTTAGAGGGAACTAACAGTTGTTCAATCAGCAAGAGGGTTACATTTCATTTTCCAAAACACAAAAACTCAACCTGGTCATGTTGCTTGTAGATTTCTAAGCATGAAATGCCATTTTGCTGGGCTTCTTTTTTTCATTATGTACACACTGCGTAACCTTATTTTTAGGGTGTCAGGATACAAAATTTGGAAAGGAAGAAGGCAAAGCAAACGCAAACTCAGAATACATTTAAGAAATTGCCAATTAAAAACACAGCGCTGTTGATTCAATAAGCCTGAAAATCACCTTACTTGAATTCATAGGCAATTCCTAGCTGTCCCCTCTGCAAAAGGGTTACATTTCCTTTTCCGAAACACAAAAACTCATCTTGGTCATGTTGCCTGTACATTTCTTAGTATGAAATGCCAATTTGCTCTATTTTTTTTATTTCATTAGGAATACTCTGCCTAACCTCTTTTTTGTATGGTGTCAGAATACAAAATTTGGAAAGGAAGAATGCAAAACAAACACAAACCCAGAACACATTTAGGAAATTGCCAATGAAGAAACCTGAATGCTACTGATGGAATACATCTGAAAGTCCCATTCACACTCGATTTAGAGGGAACTCATTTCTGTTCAATCGGCAAAAGAGTTACATTTCATTTTCTAAAACACAAAAAATCAACTTGGTCATGTTGCCTGTAGATTTCTAAGCATGAAACAATAATTTGCTGTGTTTTTTATTTCCTTATGTATACTCTGTGTAACTGCTTTTTTGTGTGGTGTCAGAATACAAAATTTGGAAATGAAGAAGGCCAAACAAACGCAAACCCAGAACACATTTAGCAAATTGCCAATCAAGAAACCTGAAAGGTGCTGATTGAGTACACTTGAAAATACCATTTACACTCAATTTGGAGGCAATTCGCAGCTGTCCTCTCGGAAAAAGAGCTGCATTTCATTTTCCAAAACACAAAAACTCATCTTGTTCGTGTTGCCTGTAGATTTCTTAGCATGAAATGCCTATTTGGTGTGTTTTTCATTTCATTATATACACACTGCCTAACCTTTTTTTTTTGTACGGTGTCAGAATACAACATCTGGAAAAAAAGTAGGGAAAACAAACGCAAACCCAGAACACATATAGGAAATTGCAATCAAGAACCCTGAATGCTGCTGATTGAATACACCTGAAAATACCATTCACACTCGATTAGGAGGGAACTCATAGCTGTTCAGTCGGCAAAAGGGTTACATTTCATTTTCCAAAACACAAAAACTCACCTTGGTCGTGTTGCCTGTAGATTTCTAATCATGATTCACCATTTTGCTGTGTTTTTTATTTCATTAAGTATACTCTACCTAACCTAGTTTCTGTATGGTGTCAGAATACAAAATTTGGAAAAGAAGAAGGAATAGCAAACGCAAACCCAGAACACATTTAGGAATTTGCCAATCAAGAAACCTGAATGCTGCTGATGGAATACACCTGAAAATCCCATTCAAACTCGATTAGGAGGGAGCTCATAGCTGTCCCCTCATCAAAAAGGTTACCTTTCATTTTCCAAAAATCAAAAGCTCACCTTAGTCATGTTGCCTGTACATTTCTTCGCATGAAGCGCCTATTTATTGTGTTTTTTTATTTCATTATGAATACTCTGCCTAAACCCTTTTTTGTATGATGTCAGTATACAACATTTGGAAAGGAAGAAGTCAAATCAAATACAAACTAGAAAATAATTAGGAAATTGCCAATCAAGAAACCTGAATGCTGCTGATGGAATAAACCTGAAAATCCCATTCAGACTCGCTTGGAGGGACTCATAGCTGTTCAATCAGTAAAAGTGTTACATTTCATTTTCCAAAACACAAATATTCAAATTAGCCGAGTTGCCTGTAGATTTCCAAGCATGAAACTCCAAATTACTGTGTTTTTTTTTTTTTTCATTTAATTATGAATACTTTGGCTAAGCACTTTTTTGTATGGTTTCTGGATACAAAATTTGGAAAGTAAGAAGGCAAAACAAACGCAAACCCAGAACAAAATTAGCAAATTGTGAACCAAAACACAAAAGGCTGCTGATTGAATACACCTGAAAACCCCATTCACACTCAATTTGGAGGCAATTCCTAGCTGTCCCCTGGGAAAAGAGTTACATTTCATTTTCCAAAACACAAAAACTCACCTTGGTTGTGTTGCCTGTAGATTTCTAAGCATGAAACTCCATTTTGCTATCTTTTTTATTTCATTATGGATACTCTGTCTAACCTCCTGTATTTATGCTGTCAGGAAACAAAATTTGGAAAGGAATGAGGCAAAACAACCCAGAACACATTTAGGAAATTTCCAAACAAGAAACCTGAATGCTGCTGATTGAGTACACCTGAAAATCCCTTTCACACTCAATTTGGAGGGAATTGCTAGCTGTGCCCTCGGCAAAAGTGTTTCATTTCATTTTCCAAAACACATAAACTCATGTTGGTCATGTTGCCTATAGATTTCTAAGCATGAAACGCCATTTTGCTCTTTTTTTATTTCATTAGGAATACTCTGACTAAACTCTTTTTTATATGGTGTCAGAATACAAAATTTGGAAAGGAAGAAGGCAGAACAAAAGCCAACCCAGAACACATCTAGGAAATTGCCAATCAAGAGACCTGAATTCAGCTGATTGAGTACAACTGAAAATCCCATTCACACACGATATGGAGGGAATTCATAGAAGTCCTCTTGGCATAAGTGTTTCATTTCTTTGTCCAAAATACAAAAACTTGCCTTGGTCGTGTTTCCTGTAGATTTCTTAGCATGAAACACTAATTTGCTGTGTTTTTTATTTCCTTATGTACACTCTGGGTAACTGCTTTTTTGTATGGTGTCAGAATACAAAATATGGAAAGGAAGAAGGCAAAACAAACGCAAACCCAGAATACATTTATCAAATTACTAATCAAAAAACACAACGCTGCTGATTGAATACAATTGAAAACTCCATTCACACTCAATTTGGAGGATATTCCTAGCTATCTCTTAGGCAGAATGGTTACATTTCATTTTCCAAAAAATAAAAACTCGCCTTGGTAGTGTTGCCTGTAGATTTCTAAGCATGAAACGCCATTTTGCTGTAATTTTTGTTTCATTAAGGATATTCTGTCTAACCTCCTTTTTGTATGGTGTCAGGATACAAAATTTGTAAAGGAAGAAGGCCAAACAAACTCAAACCCAGAACACATTTAGCAAATTGCCAATCAAGAAACCTGAAAGGTGCTGATTGAGAACACTTGAAAATACCATTTACACTCAATTTGGAGGCAATTCGCAGCTGTCCTCTCGGAAAAAGAGCTACATTTCATTTTCCAAAACACTAAAACTCACCTTGGTCATGTTGCCTGTAGATTTCTTAGCATGAAATGCCTATTTGGTGTGTTTTTCATTTCATTATATACACACTGCCTAACCTTTTTTTGTATGGTGTCAGAATACAGCATCTTGAATAAAAGAAGACAAAACAAACGCAAACCCGGAACACATTTAAGAAATTGGCAATCAAGAAAACTGAATGCTGCTGATGGAATACACCAGAAAATCCCATTCACACTCAATTTGGAGGGAACAAATAGCTGTTCAATCAGCAAAAGGGTTCATTTCATTTTGCAAAACAGAAAAACTCACCTTGATCGTGTTGCCTGTAGATTTCTTAGTATGAAACGCCAATTTCCTGTGATTTTTTTTTTATTTCATTATGAATACTCTGCCTAAACCCTTTTTTGTATGGTGTCAGGATATAAAATTTGGAAAGAAAGAAGGCAAAACAAACACAAACCCAGAACACATCTAGGAAATTGCCAATAAAGAAACCTGAATGCTAATGATAGAGAACACCTGAAAATCCCATTCACACTCGATTAGGAGGGAATTCCTAGCTGTCTTCTTGGCAAAAGGGTTACATTTCATTTTCCAAAACACAAATACTCACCTTGATCGTGTTGTCTGGATATGTCTAAGCATGAAACGCCATTTTGCTGTGGTTTTTTTTTTTTTTTTCATTATGGATACTCTGGCTAACTTCATTTTTTACAGTCAGGATACAAAATTTGGAATGGAAGAAGACAAAATAAATGCAAACCCAGAACATATTTAGCAAATTGCTAATCAAAATCACAACGCTTCTGATTGAATACATCTGAAAACCCCATTCACACTCAATTAGGGGGGAACTCATGGCTGTCCCCTCATCAAAAGGGTTACATTTTATTTTCTAAAACATAAAAACTCACCTTGGTCATGTTGCCTGTAGATATCTAAACATGAAAAGCCGTGTTGCTGTGCTTTTTATTTCATAATAATACTCTGCAAAACCTCCTTTGTGTATGGTGTATGAATACAAAATTTGGAAAGGAAGAAGGCAAAGCAAATGCAAACCTAGAACACATTAAGGAAATTGCCAATCAAGAAACCTGAATGCTGCTGATGGAATACACCTGAAAATCCCATTCACACTCAATTTAGTTGGAACTCATAGATGTTCAGTCAGCAAAAGAGTTACATTTCATTTTCCAAAAAACAAAAACTCACATTGGTCGTGTTGCCTGTAGAGTTCTTAGAATAAAACAGCAATTTGCTGTGTTTTTTATTTCCTTATCAATACTCTGCCTAAACCCTTTTTAGTATTGTGTAAGGATACAAAATTTGGAAAGGAAGAAGGCCAAACAAACGCAAACCCAGAACACATTTAGGAAATTGCCAATCAAGAAACCTGAATGCTGCTGATTGAGTATAACTAAATATCCCATTCACACTCAAATCAGAGGGAACAAATAGCTGTTCAATCAGCAAAAGGGTTCACTTCATTTTGCAAAACACAAAAACTCAGCTTGGTCGTGCTGCCTGTAGATTTCTTAGCATGAAACACCAATTTGCTCTGCTTTTTTTTTTTTTTTTTCATTATGGATAGTTTGGCTAACCTCTTTTTTTGGGGTGTCAGGATACAAAATTTGGAAAGGAAGAAGGCAAAACAAATGCAAACCCAGAACACATTTAGGAAAATTTCCAATCAAGAAATCTGAATGCTGCTGATAAAATACACCTGAAAATCCCATTCACACTCGATTTAGTCAGAACTCATAAGTGTTCCATCGTCATAAGGGTTACATTTTCTTTTCCAAAACAGAAAAACTCACCTTAGTTGTTAGGCCTGTTGATTTGTAAGCATGAATTGCCATTTTGCTGTGTTTCTTATTTCATAATGGATACTCTGCCTAAATTCTTTTTTGTATGGTGTCAGAATACAAAAGTTGGAAAGGAAGAATGCAAAACAAACACAAACCCAGAACAAATTTAGCATATTGCCAATCAAAAAACACAACGCTGCTGATTGAATACAATTGAAAACCCCATTCACACTCAATTTGGAGGGAATTCCTATCTGTCCTCTCGGCAAGAGTGTTACATTTCATTTTCCAAAACACAACAACTCACCTTGGTCATATTGCCTGTAGATTTCTAAGCATGAAATTCCAAATTGCTGTGTTTTTTTCTTTATGTATGCAATGCATAACCTCTTTTTTGTATGGTGTCAGAATATAAAATTTGCAAATGAATTAGGAAGAACACCACAAACCCAAAACACATTTAGTAATTTGCCAATCAAGAAACATGAATGCTGCTGATTGAATACACCTGAAAATCCCATTCACACTAAATTTTAATGAAATTCCTAGCTGTCCCCTCTGCAAAAGGGATACATTTCATTTTCCAAAATATAAAAACTCAACTTGGTCGTGTTGCCTCTAGATTTCTAAGCATGAAACGCCATTTTGCTGTGTTTCTTATTTCATTTAAGATACTCTGGCAAACCTCTTTTTTTTACGAGGACCGGATACAAAATTTCTAAAGGAAGAAGGCAAAACAAACGCAAACCCAGAACACATTTAAGAAATTGCCAATCAAGAAACTTGAATGCAGCTAATTGAGTACACGTGAAAATCCCTTTCACACTCGATTTGGATAGAATTCCTAGATTTCCCCTCAGCCAAAGTGTTCATTTCATTTTACAAAACACAAAAACTCACCTTAGTCGTGTTGCCTTTAGATTTCTAAGCAGGAATCGCCATTTTGCTGTGTTTTTTATTGCATTATGGATAATCTGCTGAACCTCATTTTTGTATGGTGTCAGGATCAAAAATTTGGAAAGGAAGAAGGCAACACAAAAGCAAACCCAGAACAAATTTAGCAAATTTCCAATTAAAAACACAATGCTGCTGATTGAATACACCTGAGAATCCCATTCTCCCTCAATTTGGATGGAATTCCTGGCATTCCCTCAGCATAACACAAACACTCACCTTGGTCGTGTTGCCTGTAGATTTCTAAGCATGAAACGCCAAATTGCTGTGTTATTTTTTTTTTTCATTATGTACACACTGCCTAACCTCCTTTGTATGGTTGCAGAATTCAAAATTTGGAAAGGAAGAAGGCAAGACAAATGTAAACCCAGAACACATTTAAGAAATTGCCAATAAAGAAAGCTAAATGCTGCTGATGGAATACACCTGAAAATCCCATTCACACTCGTTTGCAGGGAACTCATAGCTGTTCAATTGGTAAAAGGGTTACATTTCATTTTCCAAAACACAAAAACTCATGTTGGTCGTGTTGCCTGTAGATTTCTAAGCATGAAACGCCATTTTGCTGTGTTTTTTATTTCATTAAGGATACTCTGTTTAACCTCCTTTTTGTATGGTGTAAGGATACAAAATTTGGAAAGGAAGAAGGCAAAACAAACGCAAACCCAGAACACGTTTAGCAAATTGCCAGGGAATTCCAATACAATCCCATCAAGGTGGCATGTACCAAGACCATCTTTCTAGTCCAAGTGATCAATTTGAGTTCACAATTGATCACACTGATAGGTCTAACACTCAAAGGCATCACACAAACAAGACTAGGGTCTGCTAATACTAACTGATAGAATCAAAACGGGAGAGAATGATCCAACATGGGAAGCGAGATACACAGCAGACTCATAGAGTGGCAGATGTCCTAAATAGCACTCTGGCCTCAGAATCAGCCCTTAAGGCATTCATATCTGGCTCAAGAGCCCATGAGAGTATTTTAGGCATGGAATGCCAAGCCACTCTGGAGAAAAAGAAGACCTAAATTAAATATCTCTGGGAGTGAGATCCCAGTGGAATGAATGGGGCCATCAAAGAAGGAGGTACCTTTCTCTGAAGGGAGGAGAGAACCACCACTTTGATTATGACCCTTTTGGAATAAGATTGAATTCGGTGAACCCTAAAGGCTTCCATAGCCTCGGCAACTCATGACTAGACCCTACGGAGATTACTGACGCCAAAACAAGAGTGTCAAATTGTTAAACCAACTTCAGGAGTCACTGTGTACTTATGTCTCATGTGGGATCTGTCCTTAATGTGTTGTCCAATGTGAAGTAATGCTATAACTAGTACTGAAACAGTATTTTTACAATTTGTGTTTCTGTGTGGGTGCAAACTGATGAAATCTTTACTTAGTATATACTGAAATAATTTTCTGTATATATAGATAATTAAAAATGAAAAAATATCTCTTGTTGTTAAATTGGAAATGGCATAAAAATTAATCAATTAAAAATATGTCATGTAGGATCTCTGTCCTTAATGTGCTATACGTTGTCAATTAATACTATAACTAGTACTTCAACAGTATTTTCACTTTGTGTTGCTATGTGAGTGCAAACTGTTGAAATCTTTCCTTAATATATACTAAACTGATCTACTGCGTATAAAGAGAATTGAAAATGAATCTCGACGTGAATGCAAGGGGAGAGGAATGGGAAAGTGCGGGGTTGCGGGTGGGAGGGAAGTTATGGGGGAAAAGCCATTGTAATCTATAAGCTGTATTTTGGAAATTTATATTCTTTAAACAAAACCATTATTAAAGAAAAAAAAAGAGACATGAATGCTAACGATAGAGTACACCTGAAAATCCCATTCACACTCGATTGGAGAGAACTCATAGCTGTCCCCTAGGCAAAACATTTACATTTAATTTTCCAAAACATAAGAAAACTTGGTCATGTTGCCTATAGATTTCTAAGCATGAAATGTCAATTTGCTCTGGTTTATTTTCATTAAGTACCCACTGCCTTACCTCTTTTTTGTTTGGTGTCAGAATACATAATTTGGAAAGGAAGAAGGCAAAACAAACGCAAACCCACAACACATTTAGCAAATTGCCAATCAAGAAACCTGAATGCAGCTGATTGAGTACACCTGAAAAGCCCATTCACAATGGATTTGGTGGGAATTCCTAGCTGTCCCCTCGGCAAAAGGAATACATTTGATTTTCCAAAACACAAAAACTCATCTTGGTGGTATAGCCTGTAGATTCCTATGCATGAAATGCCATTTTGCTGTGTTTTTTATTTCATTATGTACATACTGCCTAACTTCATTTTGGTATTGTGTAAGGATACAAAATTAGGATAGGAAGAAGGCAAAAGAAACGCAAACACAGAACACATTTAGTAAATTGCCAATCAAGAAACCTAAATGCTGCTGATGGAATACACCTAAAAATCCCATTCACACTTGATTGGAGGGAATTCCTAGCTGTCCCCTCTGCCGAAGAGTTACATTTCATTTTACAAAACACAAAAACTCATCTTGGTCATGTTGCCTGTAGATTTCTAAGCATGAAATGCCATTTTGCTGTGTTTTTTATTTCCTTATCAATACTCTGCCTGAACCCTTTTTAGTATTGTGTAAGGATACAAATTTTGGAAAGGAAGAACGCAAAACAAACGCAAACCCAGAACACATTTAAGAAATTGTCAATCAAGAAACCTTAATGCAGTTAATTGAGTACACCTGAAAATCCCATTCACACTGGATCTGGAGGGAATTCCTTGCAGTCCCCTCTGCCAAAGAGTTTACATTTCATTTTACAAAACACAAAAACTCATGTTAGTCATGTTGCCTGTAGATTTCTCAGCATGAAACGCCAAATTGCTGTTTTTTTTTTTATTTCATTATGAATACACTGCCTAAACCCTTTTTTGTATGGTGTAAGGATACAAAATATGTAAAGGAAGAAGGCAAAACAAACGCAAACGCAGGACAAATTTAGCAAATTGCCAATCAAGAAACATGAATGCTGCTGATGGAATACACCTGAAAATACCATACATACTCAATTTGGAGGCAATTCCTAGGTGTCCCAGTAGCAAAACGGTTATATTTCATTTTCCAAGACACAAAAACTCACGTTGGTCATGTTGCCTGTAGATTTCTAAGCACGAAACGCCATTTTGCTGTGTTTTTATTTCATTATGCATACTCTGCCTAAACTCGTTTTTGTATGGTGTCAGAATAGAAAATCTGGAAAGGAATAAGGCAAAGCAAATGCAAACCCAGAACACATTTAGCAAATTGCCAATCAAATAACACAACGCTGTTGATGGAATACCCCTGAAAATCCCATTCACACTCGATTTGAAGGGAACTCATACCTGTCACCTCAGCAAAATTGTTACATTTCATTTCCAAAACAAACAGTTCACAATAATCCTGTTGCCTGTACATTTCTAAGCATGAAATGCCAGAATTCTGTGTTTTTCTTTTTTTCTTTATGTACACACTGCCTACCTCTTTTTTTATGGTATAGGAATACAAAATTTGGAAAGGAAGAAGGCAAAACAAACGCAAACCCACAACACATTTAGTAAACTGCCAATCAAGAAACCTGAATACTGCTGATGGAATACACCTGAAAATCCCATTCAGACTCGATTGGAGGGAACTCATAGCTGTTCAATCCACAAAAGTGTTACATTTCATTTTCCAAAACACAAATACTCACCTTAGTCGTGTTGCCTGTAGAGTTCTTAGCATGAAACGCCAATTTCCTGTGTTTTTTTATTTCGTTATGAATACACTGCCTAAACCGTTTTTTATGGTTTCTGATACAAAATTTGGAAAGGAATAAGGAAAAACAAACGCAAACCCAGAACAAAATTAGCAAATTGCGAATCAAAACACAAAAGGCTGCTGATTGAACACACCTGAATACCCCATTCACACTCGATTTGGAGGGAAATCCTAGCTCTCCCCTCGGCAAAACGGTTACATTTCATTTTGCAAAACACAAAAACTCACCTTGGTCATCTTGCCTGTAGATTTCCAAGCATGGAACACCAAATTACTGTGTTTTTTTTAATTTTGAATACTCTGCCTAAACCCTTTTTTGTATGGTGTCAGAATACAAAATTTGGAAAGGAAGAAGGCAAAACAAGTGTAAACCCAGAACAAATTTAGCAAATTGCCAATCAAAAAACACAACGCTGCTGATTGAATACACCTGAATACCCCATTCACACTCGATTTGGAGGGAATTCCTAGCTGTCCCCTCGGCAAAAGAGTTACATTTCATTTTCCAAAACACAAAAATTCACTTTGGTCATGTTGCCTGTACATTCCCATGCAGGAAAAGCAAATTTCCTGTGTTTTTCTTTTTTCATTACGTACACACTGCTTAACCTCATTTATATACGGTGTCAGGATACAAACTTTGGAAAGCAAGAAGGCAAAACAAATGCAAACCAAGACACATTTAGCAAATTGCTAATCAAAATCACAACGCTGCTGATTGAATACACCTGAAAACCCCATTCTCACTCCATTAGGAGGGAACTCATAGCTCTCCCCTCCGCAAAAGTGTTACATTTCATTTTCTAAAACATAAAAACTCACCTAGGTCATGTTGGCTGTAGATATCTAAGCATGAAAAGCTGTGTTCCTGTGTTTTTATTTCATAATGGATACTCTGCCTAAACCATTTTTTGCATGGTGTTAGGATACAGAATTTGGAAAGGAAGAAGACAATCAAACGCAAACCAAGAACACATTTAGGAAATTGCCAATCAAGAAACCTGAATGCTAATGATGGAATACACATGAAAATCCCATTCACACTCAATTTAGTTGGAATTCATAGGTGTTCAATCGGCAAAAGGGTTACATTTCATTATCCAAAACAAAAAACTCACCTTGGTCGTGTTGCCTGTAGATTTCTAAGCATGAAACGCCATTTTGCTGTGTTTTTTATTTCCTTATCAATACTCTGCCTAATCCCTTTTTAGTATTGTGTAAGGATACAAAATTTGGAAAGGAAGAAGGCCAAACAAACGCAAACCCAGAACACATTTAAGAAAATGCCAATCAAGAACCCTGAATGCTGCTGACTGAGTATAACTGAAAATCCCATTCACACTCAATTTGGAGGGAACAAATAGCTGTTCAATCAGCAAAAGAATTCATTTCATTTTGCAAAACACAAAAACTCACCTTGGTCGTGTTGCCTGTAGATTTCCAAGCATGAAACGCCAAATTACTGTGTTTTTTTAAATTTAATTATGAATCATCTGCCTAAACCCTTTTTTGTGTGGTGTCAGAATACCAAATTTGGAAAGGAAGAAGGCAAAACAAACAAAAACCCAGAACAATTTTAGCAAATTGTCAATCAAAGACACAACTCTGCTGATTGAATACACCTGAATACCCCATTCA
>CM027394.1:64476877-64496336 GCA_015711505.1 Sylvilagus bachmani
TAAGGCATTCAGATCTGGCTCAAGAGCCCAAGAGAATATACTAGGCATGGAAAGCCAAGATACTCTGGAAAAAAAAGAAGACCTAAATGAAAGATCTCTGTGAGTGGGATCCCAGTGGAATGAATGGGGCCATCAAAGAAGGAGGTACCTTTCTCTGAAGGGAGGAGAGAACTTCCACTTTGACTATGACCCTGTCAGAATAAGATTGAAGTCGGCGAACCCTAAAGGCTTTCATAACCTCGGCAACTCATGACTAGAGCCTAGGGATATTACTGATGCCATAAACAAGAGTGTCAAATTGTTAAATCAACTTCAGAAGTCACTGTGTATTTACATCTCATGTGGGATCTGTCCCTAATGTGTTGTCCAATGTGAAGTAATGCTATAACTAGCACTGAAACAGTATTTTACACTTTGTGTTTCTGTGTGGGTGCAAACTGATGAAATCTTTACTTAGTATATACTGAATCAATCTTCTGTATATAGATAATTAAAAATGAAAAAACATCTTGGTGTTAAATTGGAAAATGCATAGAAAATTAATCAATTTTAAAAAAATATATCATGTAGGACCTCTGTGCTTAATGTGCTGTACATTGTGAATTAATACTATAACTAGTACTCCAACAGTATTTTTCACTTTGTGTTGCTATGTGAGGGAAAACTCTTGAAATATTTACTTAATATATACTAAACTGATCTTCGGTTTATAAAGATAATTGAAAATGAATCTTGATGTGAAGCAAGGGGAGAGGGAGTGGGAAAGGGGAGGGATGTGGGTGGGAGGGAAGTTATGGGGAGGAAGCCATTGTAATCTATAAGCTGTATTTTGGAAATTTATATTGTTTAAATAAAAGTTATTAAAAAAAGAATACAAAATTTGGAAAGGAAGAAGGCAAAACAAACGCAAACCTAGAACAAATGTAGGAAATTGCCAATTCAGAAATCAGAATGACGCTGATTGAATGCACCTGAAAATCCCATTCACACTCGATTTGGAGGGAATTTCTAGCTGTCCCCAAAGCAAAAGTGTGGCATTTCATTTTCCAAAACACAAAAACTCAGCTTCGTCATGTTGCCTGTGGAACTCTAAGCATGAAACTCCACTTTGCAATGTTTTTTATTTCATTATGGATACTCTGCCATATCTCTTTTTGTTATTGTGTCAGAATACAAACTTTGGAAAGGAAGAAGGCAAAACAACTGCAAACCTGGAACACATTTAGGAAATCCCCATGCAAGATACCTGAATGCTGCTGATTGAATACACCTGAAAATCCCATTCACACTCGATTTGGAGGGAATTCCTAGCTGTCCTCTTGGCAAGAGGGTTACATTTCATTTTCCAAAACACAAAAATCAACCTGGTCATAATGCCTGTAGAAGTCTAAGCACCACTTGGCAATGTTTTTTATTTCATTATGGATACTCTGCCTAACCTCTTATTTTGTATCGTGTCAGAATACAAAATTTATAAATGTAGAAAATAAAACAAACGCAAACCCAGAACAAATTTGGAAATTCCCAAGCAAGAAACCTGAATGCTGCTGATTGAATACACCTGAAAATCGCATTCACACTCGATTTGGAGGGAATTCCTAGCTGTTCCCTCAGCAAAAGGGTTACATTTCATTTTCCAAAACACAAAAACTCACCTTGGTCATGTTGCCTCTAGATTTCGTAGCATGAAATGCCAATTTACAATTTTTTTTTATTTCATTATGGATACTCTGCCTAACCTCTTTTTGTTATTGTGTCAGAATACAAACTTTGGAAAGGAAAAAGGCAAAACAGACGAAAACCCTGAACATATTTAGAAAATTCCCCAGCAAGAAACCTGAATGCTTCAGATTGAATACACCTGAAAATCCATTTACACTTGATTTGGAGGGAATTCCTAGCTGTCCCCTCGTCAAAAGGGTTACATTTCATTTTCCAAAACACAAAAACTCACCTTGGCCATGTTGCCTGTAGATTTCTATGCATGAAAAGCCATTTTGCTATGTTTTGTATTTAATTATGGATATTCTGGTTTACCTCTTTTGGTAAGGTGTCAGAATACAAAATTTGGAAAGGAAAAAGGCAAAATAAACACAAACCCTAACTAATTTTGAAAAAGCCAAATAAGAAATCTGAATGCTGCTGATTGAATTCAACTGAAAATCCCATTCACACTCGATTTGGAGGCAATTCCGAGCTGTCCCCTCTGCCAAAGGGTTTCATTTCATTTTCCAAAACACAAAAATTCACCTTGGCCATATTGCCTCTACATTTCCTACATGAAACACCAATTTGCTGTGTTTTTTATTTCATTACGGTACTCTGCCTAACCTCTTTTTGGCATGGTGTCAGAATACAAAATTTGGAAAGGAAGAAGGCAAAACAAACGCAAACCCAGAATAAATGTAGGAAATTGCCAATCAAGAAACCTGAATGCTGCTGATTGAACAAACCTGCAATTCCTATTCACACTCGAGTTGGAGGGAATTCTTACCTGTCCCCTCGGCATAAGGTTTACATTTCATTTTCCAAAACCGAAAAACTCACCTTGGTCGTCTTGCCTATAGATTTCTTAGCATAAAATAACAATTTGCTATGTGTTTTATTTCTTTATGGATACTCTACCTATACTCTTTTTTGTATGGTGTAAAAATGCGAAAATTGGAAAGGAAGAAGGCAAGACAAATGCAAACTCAGAACTCATTTAGGAAAATGCCAATCAAGAAACCTGAATGCTGCTGATTCATACAAAGAAAATACCATTCACACTCGATTTGGAGGGAATTCCTAGCTGTCCCCTCGGCAAAAGGGTTTCATTTCATTTTCCAAAACACAAAAACTCAGCGTGGTCATGTTGTTTGTAGATATCTTAGCATGAAACGTCAATTTGCTGTGTGTTTTATTTCATTATGGATACTCTGCTTAACCTCTTTTTGGTATGGTGTCAGATTACAAAATTTGGAAACGAAGAAGGCAACACAAACGCAAACCCAGAACACATTTAAGAAATTGCCAATCAAGAAGCCTGAATGCTGTTGATTGAAAACACCTGAAAATCCCATTCACACACCTGATTTGGAGGGAATTCCTAGCTGTCCCCTCAGCAAAAGGGTTACATTTCATTTTCCAAAACACAAAAACTCACCTTGGTTGTGTTGCCTGTAGATTTTGTAGCATGAAACGCCAATTTGCTCTGTTTCCTATTTCATTATGGATACTCTGCCTAACCTCTTTTTTAATGGTGTAAGAATACAAAATATGGATAGGAAGAAGGCAAAATAAACAAAAAAACCCCAAACAAACTTGGAAAATGCCAATCAAGAGACCAGAATGCTGCTGATTGAATACACTTGAAATTCCCATTCACACTTGATGTGCAGGGAATTCAAAGCTGTCCCCTAGGCAAAAATGTTACATTTAGCTCTAGAGAGATGAACTTCACGGGAGTTCTGGATCCTATTGTAGTACAAAGCTGTTTCAGATTTGTATAGTCTGGGAATAGGCTTACACAATGCGCGCAATGTCTGTAACTTGAGTGTAGGCAACAGAGCTCACAGGAGTTCTGTTTCCTGAGTGTAGTCAGATGCATCTCAAGTGAGTTCTGTATCGGAGGTGTGTAACAAAGCAGTTCGGAAGTTTTGTGTACCCTGGGATTAGGCATTCGCAATATTGGGATTTCTGTAGCCTCAATGTAGGAAACACAGCTTATAGGAGTTCTGTATCCTGGCTGTAGAGAGATACAGTTCTCAGGATGTCTGTATGCTAGTGTACAAGTTATAGAGTTCTGTAGCCTGGGAATAGGCTTACAGAATTTGCGCGATGTGTGTAGCCTCAGTGTAGGAGGCAGAGCTCACAGGAACTCAGTAACCTGAGTGTTAAGTTTTAGCTTGCAAGATTTCTGTATTGGAGATATGGAACGAATCATTTTGGAAGAGTTCTGTAGCATGGGAGTAGGCGTTTGTGGGATTTCTGCAGCCTGAATGTAGGAAACGCAGCTTATGGGCGTTCTGTATCCTGGCTGTATTGAGATGAAGTTCATGGGAGTTCTGTATGCTAGTGTGGTGCAAAGCAATTATAGAGTGCGTGCAGGCTGGGAATAGACTTACACAATTTGTGCAATATCTGTAGCCTAGTAGTAGTAGACAGAGCTCACAGGAGTTCTGTAAGCTGAGTGCAGTCAGATGCAGCTCACATGAGTTCTGAATCAGAGGTGTGCAACGAAGCAGTTTGGATGTGTTCTGTAGCCTGGGAGTAGGCATTCGAAATATGCGGATTTCTGTAGCCTGAATGTAGGAAATGCAGCTTATGGGAGTTCTGTATCCTAGCTGTAGAGAGATGCAGTTCATGGGAGTTGTGTATCCTCGTGTAGTGCAAAGCAGTTACAAAGTGCTGTGGCCTGGGATAGGCTTACACAATGTGCACAATGTATGTAGGTTGAGTGTAGGAAACAGAGCTTAACAGGATTTCTGTAACCTGAGTGTAGTGAGATGCATCTCACATGAGTTTTGTATGGTAGTTCTGTAACAAAGCAGTTTGCAAGTATTCTGTAGCCGGGGAGTAGGCATTCGCATTATGCAGGATTTCTGTAGCCTGAATGTAGGAAATGCAGCTTATAGGCTTTCTGTATCCTGGCTGTTGAGAGATGCACTTCACAGGAGTTCTGTATCCTAGTGTGGTGCAAAGCTGTTTCAGAGTTCTGTAGCCTGAAATAGGCTTACAGAATGTACGCAGTGTCTATAGCCTGAGTGTAGGAGACAGAGCTCACAGGAGCTCAGTAACCTGAGTGTTAAGTTTTAGCTTCCAAGAGTTCTGTATTGGAGATAAGGAACGAATCATTTTGGAAGTGTTCGAAAACCTGGGAGTAGGCATTCACAATATGTGGGATTTCTGTAGCCTGAATGTAGGTAACACATCTTATGGGCGTTCTGTATCCTGGCTTTAGAGAGATGCAGTTCATGGGAATTCTGTATCCTAGTGTATGTCAAAATGTTTCAGAGTTCTGTAGCCTGGGAGTAGGCTTACACATTATGCACAATGTCTCTATCTGGTGTGTAGGAGACAGAGCTCACAGGAGTTCTTCAACCTGAGTGTAGTGAATTACAGCTCACATGAGTTCTGTATCGGAGGTGTGGTATGAAGCAGTTTGGAAGTGTTCTGTAGCCTGGAAGTAGGCATTCACAGTATGCCGGATTTCTGTAGCCTGAATGTAGGAAACGCAGCTTATGGGCGTTCTGATCCTGGATGTATAGAGATGCAGTTCATGGGAGTTCTGTATGCTAGTGTAGTGCAAAGCAGTTATACAGTTAAGTAGCCTGGGAATAGGCTTACACAACGTGCACAATGTCTGTAGCCTGAATGAAGGAGACAGAGCTCACAGGAGTTCTGGAACCTGAATTTCGTGAGTTACAGCTTATATGAGTTCTATATCAGCACTGCGGAAAGCAGCCGTTCAGAAGAGTTCCTTAGCTTGGAGAAGGCTTTCGCAATATGCGGGATTTCTGTAGCATTAATATAGGGAACGCAGCTTATGGGCATTCTGTATCCTGGCTGTAGAGAGATGCAGTTCATGGAAGTTCTGTATGCTTGTGTGGTGCAAAAATGTTATAGAGTTTGTAGCCTGGGATTAGGCTTACAGAATGTGTGCAATGTCTGCAGCCTGATTGCAGGAGACAGAGATCACAAGAGCTCAGTAACCTGAGTGCAGTGAGATGCAGCTCATGTGAGTTCTGTTTCGGAGGTGTGGGACGAAGCAATTCGGAAGTGTTCTGTAGCCTGGGAGTGGTAATTCGCAATATTGGGATTTCTTCAGCCAGAATGTAGGAAACGCAGCTTATGGGTGTTATGTTTAAAGGTTGTAGAGAGATGCACTTCACGGGAGTTCTGTATGCTAGTGTGGTGTGAAGCAGTTGTATAGGGCTGTAGCATGGGAATAGCCTGGGTTTGGCTTATACGATGTCTGCAATGTCTTTAGCCTGAGTGTAGAAAACAGAGTTCACAGGAGTTCTGTAACCTGAGTGTAGTGTGAAGCACTTATAAAGTGCTGTAGCATGGGAATGGGCTTACAGAATGTGTGTGGTGTGTGTAGCCTGAGTGTAGGATACAGAGCTCACAGGAGTTCTGTAACCTGAGTGTAGTTTGATGCAGCACACATGATCTGTATCAGAGGTGTGGACCGAAGCAGTTTACAAGAGTTCTGTAGCATGGGCGTAGGCATTTGCAATATGCGTGATTTCTGTAGCTTGAAGGTAGGAAATGCAGCTTATAGGCTTTCTGTATCCTGGCTGTTGAGAGATGCACTTCACAGGAGTTCTGTATCCTAGTGTAGTGCAAAGCTGTTTCAGAGTTCTGTAGCCTGGGAATAGGGTTACACAATGTGCGCAATGTCTGTAGCCTGAGTCTACGACATATTGCTTACAGGATTTCTGTAACCTGAGTGTAGTGAGTTACAGTTACATGGGTTCTGTATCGGCGGTGTGAAACGAAGCCGTTCAGAAGTGTTCCGGAACCTGGGAGAAGGCATTTGCAATATGCGGGATTTCTGTAGCCTGAATGTAGGAAACGCAGCATATAGGCTTTCTGTATCTAGGTGTTGAGAGATGCAGTTTATGGTAGTTCTTATCTTAGTGTAGTTAAAAGCTGTTACAGAATACTGTAGCCTAGAAATAGGCTTACACAATGTGCGCAATGTCTGTAGCCTAGTTGTAGGAGAAAGAACTCACAGGAGTACTGTAACCTGGTTGTAGAGTTACAGCTCACATGAGTTCTGTACCGGAGGTGTGGAACAAAGCAGTTCAGAAGAGTTCTGTAGCAAGGGAGTAGCCATTCATAATATGCGTGATTTCTGTAGCTTGAATGTAGGAAATGCAGCAAAAGGCATTTGTATCCTGGCTTTTGAGAGATGCAGTTCACGGGAGTTCTGTACCCCAGTGTAGTGAAAATCAGTTATAGAGTGTTATAGCCTGGGAATAGGCATACACAATGTGTGCAATATTTGTACCCTAGCAGTAGGAACAGAGCTTACAGGAGTTCTGTAACCTGAGTGTAGTGAGATGCAGCTCTCATCAGTTCTGTATTGGAGGTGTGGACCGTAGCAGTTTGGAAGAGTTCTGTAGCATGGGAGTAGGCATTCACCATATGCGGGATTTCTCTTGTCTGAATGCAGGAAACCCAACTTATGGGAGTTCTGTATCCTGGCATTTGAAAGATTCATTTCATGAGAGTCTGTTTCCTTGTGTAGTGCGAAGCAGTTATACAGTGCTGAAAACTGGGAATAGGCTTACAAAATGTGTGCAATGTCCATAGCCTAGCTGTAGCAGACAGAGCTCACAGGAGTTCGGTAACCTGAGTGTAGTCAGTTACACCTTACATGAGTTCTGTTTTGGTGGTGTGGAACAATGTGATTCAGAAGGGTTCTGCAGACTTGGAGAAGCCATTCGCAATAAGCGGGATTTCTGCAGAATGCACGTAGGAAACACAGCTTATGGGCATTCTGTATCCTGGCATTAGAGAGATGCAGTTCACAGGAGTTCTGTATCCTAGTGTAATGCAAAGCTGTTTTAGAGTTCTGTAGCCTGGGAATGGGCTTACACTATGTGCGCAATGTCTGTAGACTGAGTGAAGGATACAGAGCTCACAGGAGTTCGTTAAACTGAGTGTAGTGAAATGCAGCTCACATGAATTCTGTACCAGAGGTATAGCCTGGGAGCCAGCATTCACAATATGCGGGATTTTTGTAGGCTGAATGCAGGAAATGCGGCTTATATGCGTTCCTTATCTTGGCTGTTGAGAGATGCGGTTCATGGGAGTTTTGTATCCTAGTGCACTGCAAAGCAGTTATATAGTGCTATAGCCTAGGAATGGGCTTACACAATGTGTGCAATGTCTGTAGTCTGAGTGTAGGAGACAGAGCTCACAAGAGTTCTGTAACATGAGTGTAGTGAGTTACAGCTCACATGAGTTTGGGTTCGGTGATGTGGAACGAAGACATTCAGAAGAGTTCTGTAGCCTGGGAGAAGGCATTCACAATATGCGGGATTTCTGCAGCCTGAATTTAGGAAACGCAGCTTAAGGTGTTCTGTATCCTGGCTGTAGAACGATGCAGTTCATGGGAGTTCTGTATCCTACTTTACTGCAAAGCAGTTATATAGTGCTGTAGCTGGGGAATAGGCTTACACAATGTGCACAAGGTCTGTAGCCTGAGTGTAGGAGACAGAGCTCACAGGAGATCTGTAACGTGAGTTTAGTGAGTCACTGCTCACATGAATTCTTTATTGGCGATGTAGAATGAAGCATTTCACAAGAGTTCTATAGCCTTGAAGAAGGCATTCGATATATGCGGGATTTCTGTAGACTGAATGTAGGAAACACAGCTTATGGGCATTCTGTATCCAGGCTGTAGAGAAATGCAGTTCAAAGGATTTCTGTATCCTAGTGTGGTGCAAAGCAGATATATAGTGCTGTAGCCTGGAAATAGGCATACACAATGTGTGCAATGTCTGTAGCCTGAGTGTAGGAGACAGAGCTCACAGGAGTTCTGTAACCTGAGTGTAGTTTGATGCAGCGCACATGAGTTCTGTATTGGAGGTGTGGAAAGAAGCAGTTCAGAAGAGTTCTGTAGCCTGGGAGAAGGCATTCACAATATGCGGGATTTCTGTAGCCTGAAACTAGGAAACGCAGCTTATAGGCATTCTGTGTCCTGGCTGTTGAGAGATGAGGTTCACCGGAGTTCTGTATCCTAGTGTAGTGAAAAGCTGTTTCAGAGATCTGTAGCCTGGGAATAGGGTTACAAAATGTGAGCAATGTCTGTAGCCTAGTTGTGGGCGACAGAACTCACAGGAGTTCTGTAACCTGAGTGTAGTGAGTTACAGCTCACATGAGTTCTGTATTGGGGGTGTGGACCGAAACAGTTTGGGTCAGTTCTGTAGCATGGGAGTAGGCATTCACAAAATGCAGGTTTCTGTAGTTTGAATGTAGGAAACACTGCTTATAGGCATTCTGTATCCTGGCTGTGGAGAGATTAAGTTCACAAGTGTTCTGTATCCTATTGTACTGCAAAGCAGTTATATAGTGCAGTAGCCTTGTAGTAGGCTTACACACTGCGCAATATCTGTAATTTGAGAGTAGGAGACAGCACTCACAGGAGTTCTGTAACCTGAGTGTAGTTTGATGCAGCTCACATGAATTTTGTATTGGCAGTGTGGAATGAAGCCGTTCAGAAGAGTTCTGTATCCTGGGAGCATGCATTCACAATATGCGGGATTTCTGTAGCATGAATGTAAGCAACACAGCTTATGGGCATTCGGTATCCTGGCTGTAGAGAGATGCAGTTCATGGGAGTTCTGTATGCTAGTGTAGTGCGAAACAGTTATATAGTGCTGTAGCTGGGAATAGCCTTACACAATATACGCAGAGTCTGTAGCCTAAATGTAGGAGATAGAGCTCACAGGAGTTCTGTAAGTTAGTGTAGTTTGATGTAACTCACATGAGTTATGTATTGGCAGTGTGGAATGAAGCCGTTCAGAAGAGTTCTGTATCCTGGGAGTATGCATTCGCAATATGCTGAATTTTTGTAGCCTGAAATTAGGAAATGCAGCTTATGGGCATTCTGTATACTGACTGTGGGAAGATGAGATTCATCGGAGTTCTGTATCCTACTCTACTGCAAATCAGTTATATAGTGCTATAGCCTAGGAATGGGCTTACACAATGTGCACAATGTCTGTAGCCTGAGTCTAGGAGACAGAGCTCACAGGACTTCAGTAAAGTGAGTGTAGTGAGTTACAGCTCTCATGAGTTCTGGTTCAGTGGTTTGGAACGAAGACATTCAGAAGACTTCTGTAGCCTGGGAGAAAGCATTTGCAATATGCGAGATTTCTGCAGCCTGAATTTAGGAAACACAGCTTATAGGCGTTCTGTATCCTGGCTGTAGAGAGATGCAGTTCACGGTATTTCTGTATCCTACTGTACTGAAAAGCAGTTATATAGTGCCTTAGACTGGGATTGGGCTTACGCAATGTGCACAGGGCTGTAGCCTGAGTGTAGTGAGTTACTGCTCACATGAGTTCTGTATCAGTGGTGTGGAATGAAGCAGTTCACAAGAGTTCTGTAGCCTTGAAGGAGGCATTTGCAATATGCGGGATTTCTGTAGCCTGAATGTAGGAAACACTGCTTATGGGCCTCTGTATCCAGGCTGTAGAGAGATGCAGTTCATGCAAGTTCTGATTCTTAGTGTAGTGCAAAGCACTTGTATTGTGCTGTAGCCAGGGAATAGGCTTACACAATGTGCGCAATGTCTTTAACCTGAGTGTAGGAGACAGAGATACAAGGAGTTCTGCAATGTGAGTGTAGTGAGTTACTGCTCACATGAGTTCTGTATCGGCGGTTTGGAACAAAGCAGTTCACAAGAGTTCTGTAGCCTTGAAGAAGGCATTCGATATATGCAGGATTTCTGTAGCCTGAATGTAGGAAACACAGCTTGTGGGCATATTGTATCCAGGCTGTAGAGAGATGCAGTTCACGTGACTTCTGTATCCTAGTGTAGCGCAAAGCAGAAATATAGGTCTGTAGCCTGGAAATAGGCTTACACAATATGTGCAATATCTTTGCCTTAGTTTAGTAGCCAGAGCTCACATGAGTTCCTTAACCTGAGTGTAGTGAGAGGCAGCAAACATGAGTTCTGTATCGGAGGTGTGGACCAAAGCATATGGAAGTGTTCTCTAGAATGGGAGTAGGCATTCGCAATATGCGGGATTTCTGTAGCCTGAATGTAGGAAACACAGCTTACAGGTGTTCTGTATTCTGGCTGAAGAGATATGCAGTTCATGGGAGTTCTGTATCCCACTGTACTGCAAGCAGTTATATAGTGCTGTAGCCTGGGAATAGGCTTACACAATGTGCGCAATGTTTGTAGCCTAGTTGTCGGTGACAGAACTCACAGGAGTTCTGTAACCTGAATGTAGTGAGTTACAGCTCACATGAGTTCTGTATTGGAGGTGTGGAACGAAGCACTTTGGAAGAGTTCTGTAGAATAGGTGTAGGTATTGGCAATATGCGGAAATTTTGTAGCCTGAATGTAGGAAACGCAGCTTATAGGCGTTCTGTATCCTGGCTCTAGAGAGATGCTGTTCACGGGAGTTCTGTATCCTGGTGTAGTGCGAAGCAATTATATAGTGCTGTAGCCTGGGAATGGGCTTACACAATGTGCGTGATCTGTAGCCTGAGTGTAGGAGACAGAGCTCACAGGAGATCTGTAACCTGAGTGTAGTTTGATGCAGCTCACATGAGTTCTGTATTGGTAGTGTGGAATGAAGCCATTCAGAAGAGTTCTGTAGCCTTGGAGAAGGCATTCGCAATATTCGGGATTTCTGTAGCGTGAATATAGGAAACGCAGATTATGGACATTTTGTATCCTGGCTAATGAGAGATGTAGTTCATGGGACTTCTGTATCCTAGGGTAGTGCAAAGCTGTTTCAGAATTCTCTAGCCTTTTTTAGGCTTATACCATGTGCGCAATGTCTGTAGCCTGAGTGTAGGAGACAGAGCTCACAGGAATTCCTGAACCTGAGTGTAGTGAGATGCATCTCACATGAATTCTGTATCAGAGGTGTGTACCAAAGCCTTTCAGAAGATTTCTGTAGCCTGGGAGTAGGCATTCTCGATATCCATGATTTCTGTAGCCTGAATGTAGGAAACGGAGCTTATATGTGTCCTCTATCATGGCTGTTAAGATAGGGAGTACAGTGGAGTTTTGTATTCTAGTGTAGTGCACAGCAGTTATAGAGTTCTGTAGTCTGGAAATAGGCTTACACAATGTGTGCAATTTCTCTACCCTGAATTTAGGAGATTGTGCTTACTGGAGTTCTGAAACCTGAGTGTAGTGAGATGCAGCTCACATGAGATCTGTATCGGTGGTGTGGAACGAAGCAGTTCAGAAGAGTACTGAAGCCTGTGAGACGGCATCCACAATATGTGGGATTTCAGTATCCTGAATGTAGGAAACACAGCTTATAGGCGATCTGTATCCTGACAGTTGAGAAATGCAGTTCAAGGGTGTTCTATATCCTAGTGTAGTGCAAAGATGTTTCAATGTTCTATAACCTGGAAATAGGCTTACACAATGTGCATAATGTCGGTACCCTGAGTGTAGGAGACAGAGCTCACAGGAGTTCGGTAACCTGAGTGTAGTGATTTACAGTTTTCATGAGTTATAAATCAAAGGTGTGGACCGAAGCAGTTTGGAAGAGTTCTGCAGCCCGGGAGTAGGCATGCAGAATATGTGAGATTTCTGTAGCCTGAATGTAGGAAATATAGCTTATAGGCGTTCTGTATCCTGGCTGTAGAGATATGCAGTTCACGGGAGTTCTGTAAGCTAGTGTAGTGTGAAGCAGTTATATAGTGCTGAAACCTGTGACTAGGCTTAGACAATGTGTGCAATGTCTGTAGCCAGAGTGTAGGAGACAGAGCTCAAAGGAGTTCTGTAACCTAAGTGTAGTTTGATGCAACTCACATGTGTTCTGTATTGGCAGTGTGGAATGAAGCCGTTCAGAAGAGTTCTGTATCCTGGGATTATGCATTCACAAAATGTGGGTTTCTGTAGTTTGAATGTAGGAAACACTGCTTATAGGCATTCTGTATCCTGGCTGTAGAGAGATGAAGTTCACGTGAGTTCTGTATGCTAGTGTAGTGCAAAGCAGCAATATAGTGATGTATCCTGGGAATAGGCTTAGACAATGTGTGCAATGTCTGTAGCCTGAGTGTAGGAGACAGAGCTCACAGGAGTTCTGTAACCTGAGTGTAGTTTGATGCAACTCACATGTGTTCTGTATTGGCAGTGTGGAATGAAGCCGTTCAGAAGAGTTCTGTATCCTGGGAGTATGCATTCACAAAATGCGGGTTTCTGTAGCCAGAATGTAGGAAATGCAGCTTATAGGCGTTCTGTATCCTGGCTGGAGAGAGAGGTAGTTCACCCGAGTTCTGTATCCTACTTTACTGCAAAGCAGTTATATAGTGCTGTAGCCTTGGAATGGGCTTACACAATGTGCACAATGTCTGTAGCCTGAGTGTAGGAGACAGAGCTCACAGGAGTTCTGTAACCTAAGTGTAGTTTGATGCAGCTCATGTGAGTTCCGTATAGGAGGTGTGGAACGAAGCCGTTCAGAAGAGTTCTGTATCCTGGGAGTATGCATTCGCGATAGGTGGGATTTCTGTAGCCTGAATGTAGGAAACAAAGCTTATAGGCGTCCTATATCCTGGCTTTAGAGAGATGCAGTTCACGGGACTTCTGTATCCTAGGGTTGTGCAAAGCTGTTTCAGAGTACTGTAGGCTGGAAATAGGCTTACACAATGTACGCAATGTCTGTAGCCTAGTTGTAGGCGACAGAACTCACAGGAGTTCTGTAACATGGGTGTAGTGAGTTACAGCTCACATGAGTTCTGTATCGGCGGTGTGGAAAAACAGCTCTGGGCATTCGCTATCCAGGCTGTAGAGTGATGCAGTTAATGCGAGTTCTATATCCTAGTGTAATGCAAAGCAGTTATATCGTGCTATAGTATGGAAATAGGCTTACACAATGTCTGCAATGTCTATAGCCTCATTGTAGGAGACAGAGCTCACAGGAGTTCCTTAAAATGAGTGTAGTGAGAGGCAGCGCACATGAGTTCTTTATTGGAGGTGTGGAAAGAAGCAGTTCAGAAGAGTTCTGTAGCCTGGGAGAAGGCATTCACAATATGCGGGATTTCTGTAGCCTGAATTTTGGAAATGCAGCTTATGGGCATTCTGTATCCTGGGTGTAGAGTGATGCAGTTCACGCGAGTTCTGTATCCTAGTGTAGTGTAAAGCAGTTATATAGCATTGTAGCCTAGAAATAGGCTTCCACAATGTGTGCAATGTCTGTAGCCTGAGTGTAGGAGACAGAGCTCACAGGATTTCTGAAATGTAATTGGAGTGAGTTACTCTTAATTTGAGTTCTGTATTGGCCATGTGGTATGAAGCTATTCAGAAGAGTTCTGTAGCATGGGAGAAGGCATTCGCAATATGCGGGATTTCTGTAGCCTGAATGTGGAAACACAGCTTATGGGCATTCTATATCCTGGCTGTAGAGTGATGCAGTTCACGCGAGTTCTGTATCCTAGTGTAGTCTAAAGCAGTTATATAGTATTGTAGCCTGGGAATAGGCTTACACAATATTCGCTGTGTGCTTAGCCTGAGAGTATAGCCAGAGCTCACATGAGTTCCTTAACCTGAGTGTAGTGAGACGCAGCACACATGATTTCTGTATTGGCAGTGTGGAAAGAAGCAGTTCAGAATAGTTCTGTATTCTGGGAGAAGGCATTCACAATATGTGGGATTTCTGTAGCGTATGGGCGTTCTGTATCCTAGCTGTTGCGAGATGCAGTTCACGGGAGTTCTGTATCCTAGTGTAGTGCAAAGCAGTTATATAGTATTGTAGCCAGGGAATAGGCTTACAGAATATGAGCAATGTCTGTAACCTGAGTGTAGTAGACAGAACTCAAAGGAGTTCTGTAACCTGAGTGTAGTGTGTTACAGCTCACATGAGTTCGGTATCGGAGGTGAGGACTGAAGCATTTTGGAAAAGTTCTGTAGCATGGGAGAAGGCAATTGCATTATGCGGGGTTTCTTTAGCCTGAATGTCGGAAACACAGCTGATCGGCGTTATGTATCCTGACTGTAGAGAGATGCAGTTCACGGGAGTTCTGTATCCTATGGTACTGCAAAGCAGTTATATAGTGCAGAGGCCTGGGAATGGGCTTACACAATTTTTGCAATATCTGTAGCCTGTGTGTAGGAGACAGAGCTCAAAGGAGTTCTGTAACATCAGTGTAGTGAGTTACTGCTTATATGATTTCTGTATCGGCGGTGTGGTACGAAGCTGTTCTGAAGAGTTCTGTAGCCTGGAAGAAGGCATTCGGATTATGCAGTATTTCAGTAGCCTGAATGTAGGAAACACAGCTTATAGGCATTCTGTATCATGGTTGTAGAAGGAGTTGCAGAACACGGGAGTTCTGTATCCTAGGGTAGTGCAAAGCTGTTTTAGAGTTCCGTAGCCTGTGAATAGGCTTACTCAATGTGTGCAATGTCTGTAGCCTAGTTGTAGGCGACACAAATAAAAGGAGTTCTGTACCTGAGTGTAGTGAGAGGCAGCGCAAATGAGTTGTCTATCAGATGTGAGGAACGAAACAGTTCAGAACAGTTCTGTAGCCTGGGAGAAGGCATTCGCAATATGCAGGATTTCTGTAGCCTGATTGTAGGAAACGCAGCTTATAGGCATTCTGTATCCTGGCTGTTGAGAGATGCAGTACATAGGAGTTCTGTATCCGAGTGTAGTGCAAAGCTGTTTCAGAGTTCTTTAGCCTGGAAATCGGCTTACACAATGTGCGCAATGCCTGTAGCCTAGTTGTGGTCGACAGAACTCACAGGAGTTCTACAATCTGAGTGTAATGAGTTACAGCTCACATGAGTTATGTATCGGAGGTGTGGGCATTAGCAGTTTCGAAGAGTTCTGTAGCATGGGAGTAGGCATTTGAAATATGCGGAATCTGTAGCCTGAATGTAGGAAAGATAGCTTATAGGCCTCCTGTAATCTGGCTGTTGAGACATGCAGTTCACGGAGTTCTGTATCCTAGTGTAGTGTGAAGCAGTTATATAGTGCTGTAGCCTATAATGGGCTAACACAATATGCGCAATGTCTGTAGCCTGAATGTAGGAGCCCGGGCTCACTTGAGTTCCTTAACCTGAGTGTAGTGAGAGGCAGCGAACATGAGTTCCTTATCAGCGAGTTGGAACAAAGCAGTTCAGAAGAGTTCTTTAGCTTGGGAGAAGGCATTTGCAGTATGAGGGATTTCTGTGGCCTGAATGTCGAAAACGCAGCTTATAGGCCTTCTGTATCCTGGCTGTAGAGAGATGCAGTTCTCGGGAGTTCTGTATCCTTCTGTATTGCAAAAGAGTTATATAGTGCTGTAGCCCGTGAATAGGCTTACACAATGTGCGCAATGTCTATAGCCTGAGTGTAAGATTCACAGCTCATAGGAGTTCCGTAACGTGAGTGTAGTGAGTTACTGCTTACATGAGTTTTGTATCAGCGGTATGGAACAAAGCCATTCAGAAGAGTTCTGTAGCCTGGGAGAAGGCATTTGCAATAGCGGGATTTTTGTAGCCTAAATGTAGGAAACGCAGTTTATGGGCATTTTGTATCCAGGCTGTAGAGAGATGCAGTAACGGGAGTTCTGTATGCTAGTGTAGTGCAAAGCAATTATATAGTGCTGTAGCTGGGGAATAGGCTTACACAATGTGCACAATGTTTGTAGCCTGAGTGTAGGAGCCAGAGCTCACAGGAGTTCTGTAACCTGAGTGTAGTGAATTACAGCTCACATGAGTTCTGTAACGGCAGTGTGGAATGAAGCAGTTCAGAAGAGTTCTGCAGCCTGGGAAATGGCATTTGCAATATGCGGGATTTCTGTAGCCTGAATGAAGGAAACACAGCTTAAGGGCATTCTGTATTCTGGCGGTTGAGAGATGCAGTTCACACGAGTTCTGCATCCTAGTGTAGTGCAAAGCAGTTATATAGTGCTGTATCCAGGGAATAGACTTACATAATTTGCGCAATGTCTGTAGCCTGATTTTAGGAAACAGAGCTCACAGGAGTTCTGTAACATGAGTGTAGCGAGTTACTGCTTACATGAGTTCTGTGTCAGCGGTATGGAACGAAGCCATTCAGAAGTGTTTCGGAGCTTGGGAGAAGGAATTTGCAATATGCGGGATTTTTGTAGGCTAAATGTAGGAAACGCAGTTTATGGGCGTATTTTATCCTGGCTGTAGAGATGCAGTTCACGTGAGTTCTGTATCCTAGTGTAGTACAAAGCTGTTTCAAAGTACTGTAGCTTGGAAATAGGCTTACACAATGTGCGCAATCTGTAGCCTGAGTGTAGGAGATAGAGCTCATAGGAATTCTATAACCTGAGTGTAGTGAGAGGCAGTGCACATGAGTTCTGTATTGGAGGTGTGGAGCGAAGCAGTTCAGAAGAGTTCTGTAGCCTGGGAGAAGGCATTCGCAATATGCGGGATTTCTGCAGCCTGAAAGTAGGAAACATAGCATATAGGCATTCTGTATCCTGGCTGTTGAGAGATGCAGTTCATGGGAATTCTGTATCCTAGTGTAGTACAAAGCTGTTTCAAAGGAGTGTAGCTTGGAAATAGGCTTACACAATGTGTGCAATGTCTGTAGCCTGAGTGTAGAAGACAGAGCTCACAGGAGTTCTGTAACGTAAGTGTAGTGAGTTACTGATTACATAAATTCTGTATCGGCGGTATGTAACTGTGTCGTTCAACAGAGTTCTATAGCCTGGGAGAAGGCATTTGCAATATGCGGGATTTCTATAGCCAGAATGAAGTAAACACAGCTTATAGGCACTTGTATCCTGGCTGTTGAGAGATGCAGTATATGGGAGTTCTGTATGCTAGTATAGTTTGAAGCAATTATATAGTGCTGTAGCCTGGGAATAGACTTACACAATGCATGCAATGTCTGCAGTCTAGTTGTACGCTACAGAACTCACAGGAGTTCTGAAACCTGACTGTAGTGATTTACAGCTCACATGAGTTCTGTAAGGAAGGTGTGGACCGAAGCAGTTCTGAAGAGTTCTCTATCATGGGAGTAGGCATTCGCAATATGCGGGATTTCTGTAGCCTGAATGTAGGAAAAACTACTTAAAGTCATTCTGTATCCTGGCTGAAGAGAGAGGCAGTTCATGGGAGTTCTGTATGCTATTGTAGTGTGAACCAGTTATATAGTGCTGTAGTCTGGGAATAGGCTTACCCAATGTGCGCAATGTCTGTAGCCTGAGTTGAGAGGATAGCTCACAGGAGTTCTGTAACATGAGTGTAGTTTGATGCAGCTCACATGAGGTCCGTATTGGCAGTGGGGAATGAAGTCGTTCAGAAGAGTTATGTATCCTGAGAGTATGCATTCGTAATATTCATGATTTCTGTAGCCTGAATGTAGGAAACACACCTTATAGGCATTCTGTATCCTGGCTGCAGAGAGATGCAGTTCACGGGAGTTCTGTATCCTAGAGTAGTGCAAACCTGTTTCAGAATTCTGTAGCCTGGGAATAGGATTACACAATGTGCCCAATGTGTGTAGCCTAGTTGTAAGCGATACAACTCACAGGAGTTCTGAAACCTGACTGTAGTGATTTACAGCTCACATGAGTTCTGTAAGGAAGGTGTGGACCGAAGCAGTTCAGAAGAGTTCTGTGCCAGGAAGAAGGCACTCATGATAGGTGGGATTTCTGTAGCCTGAATGTAGGAAACACAGCTTATAAGCATTTTGTATCCTGGCTGTTGAGGGATGCAGTTCACGGGAGTTCTGTATTCCAGTGCAGTGTGAAGCAGGTATAAAGTGCTGTATCCAGGGAATAGGCTTACACAATATGTGCAATGTCTGTTGCCTGAGTGTAGGAGACGGAGCTCACAGGAGTTCTGTAATCTGAGTGTAGTGATTTACAGCTTATATGAGTTTCTTATAGCCATGTGGAACGAAGCCGTTCCAAAGAGTTCTATAGCCTGGGAGAAGGCATTCACAGTATGCAGGGATTTGTAGCCTAAATGTAGGAAACGCAGTTCATGGGCGTTCTATACCTGTCTGTAGAGAGATGCAGTTCATGGTAGTTCTGTATGCCAGTGTAGTGTGAAGCATGTATATAGTGCTGTATCTGGGGAATAGGTTTACACAAGGTGTGCAATGTCTGTAGCCTGAGTGTAGGGGACAGAGCTCACAGAGTTCTGTAACCTGAGTGTAGTTTGATGCAGTGCACATGAGTTCTGTATCGGAGGTGTGTAATGAGGCAGTTCAGAAGACTTCTATAGCCTGGAAAAAGGCATTCACAATATGCGGGATTTCTTTAGTCTGAATGTAGGAAACGCAGCTTATAGGCATTCTGTATCCTGGCTGTTGAGGAATGCAGTTCATGGGAGTTCTGTATCCTAGTGTTGTGCAAACCTGTTTCAAAATTTCTTTATCTGGGGAATAGCCTTACACAATGTGCGCAATGTCTGTAGCCTAGTTGTAGACAACAGAACTCACAGGAGTTCTGAAACCTGACTGTAGTGAGTTACAGCTCACATGAGCTCTGTATCGAAGGTATGGACCAAAACAGTTCAGAAGTGTTTTGTAGCCTGGAAGTAGGTATTCAAGATAGGTAGGATTTCTGTAGCCTGAATGTAGGAAACGCAGCTTATAGGCGTTCTGTATCCTGGCTGTAGATGGATGCAGTTCACGGGAGTTCTGTATGCTAGTGTAGTGCGAAGCAATTATATAGTGCTGTAGCCGGGGAATAGGCTTACACAATGTGCGCAAGGTCTGTAGCCTGAGTGTAGGAGACAGAGCTCACACAAGTTCTGTTACCTGAGTGTAGCGAGTTACAGCTTACATGAGTTCTGTAT
>CM027394.1:64496836-64511843 GCA_015711505.1 Sylvilagus bachmani
GACTAAGGCTAGGGCTTGCTCTTGGGCTATGGTTAGGGTTAGGGTTAGGGTTAGGTTTAGGGCTAGGGCTAGCGTTAGGGTAAGGGTTAGTGCTAGGGCTAGGTTTAGGATTAGGGTTAGTGTTAGGGTTAAGGCTAGGGCTAGGGTTAGGATTACGGTTAGATTTAGGGCTAGGGCTAGGGCTAGGGTTAGTGTTAGGGTTAGGGTTAGCGTTTCGGATAGATCTAGGGCTAGGGTTAGGTTTAGGGTTACTGTTAGGGCTAGGAATAGGGTTATGGCTAGGGTTGGGGTTAGAGTTAGGTCTAGGTCTAGGGTTAGGGTTAGGGTTAGGATTAGGGTTAGGGTAAGGCTAGGGCTACGGCTAGGTTTAGGGTTAGGTTTAGAACTAGGTTTAGGGCTAGGGCTAGGGTTAGGGTTAGGTTAGAGTTAGGGTTAGGGCTAGGGTCAGTGTTAGGGCTATGGCTAGGGCTAGGGGTAGGGCTAGGTCTATGTTTAGGGTTAGGGTTAGGGTTAGGGCTAGTGCTAGGGTTAGGTTTAGGGTTAGGGCAAGTGCTAGACTTAGGGTTATGGTTAGGGTTAGGTCAAGGGTTAGGTTTAGGTTTAGGGTTAGTGTTAGTGCTACTGGTAGTGTTAGGGCTAGGGTTAGGGTACGGGCTACGTTTAGGTTTAGGTTGAGGTTTAGGTCTTGTTTTAGGGCTAGGGTTAGGGTACGGGTTAGGATTAGGGCTAGTGCTTGGGCTAGGGTTAGGGTTAAGTTTAGGGTTAGGGTTATGCTTAGGGCTAAGGCTAGGTCCAGGGTTAGTGTTAGGGTTAGTGTTAGGGCTAGGGCTAGGCTTAGGGTCGGGGTTAGGGATAGGGCTAGGGCTAGGGTTAGGGTTTGTGTTAGTGCTAGGGCTTGGGTTAGGGTTAGTGTTAGTGTTAGTGTTAGAGCTAGTGCTAGGGTTAGTGCTAGGTTTAGGGTATGGGCTAGGGTTAGGGTTAGGGCTAGGGTTAAGGTTAGGTCTAGGGTTAGGGCTAAGGTTAAAGTTATGGTTAGTGTTAGCGCTAGGGCTAGGGTTAGGGTTAGGACTAGGGCTAGAATATGGTTAGGGGTAGGGTTGGGTTTAGAGTTACGTCTAGGTCTAGTGTTAGGGTTAGGGTTAGGATTAGGGTTAGGGTAAGAGCTAGGGCTAGGGCTAGGGTTAGGGTTAGGGTTAGGGTTAGAGCTAGGTTTAGGGCTAGAGCTAGGTTAGGGTTAAATTAGAGTTAGGATTAGGGGTAGGGTTAGGGTAGGTTTAGGGCTAGGGCTAGGTGTAGGGCTATGTCTAGGGCTATGTCTAGGGCTAGGGCTAGGGCTAGGGCTAGTGTAATATTTAGGTTTAAGGCTAGAGGTAGGGCTAGGGCTAGGGTTAGGGCTACGGCTAGGGTTAGGGCTAGGGTTAGGTTCATGGTAAGTGTTAGGTCTAGGGCTAGTGCTAGGGCTATGGCTAGGATTAAGTTTAGGTTTAGGGTTAGGACTAGGGCTAGGAATAGGGTGAGGGCTTGGTTTGGGGTTAGAGTTAGGTCTAGGTCTAGGGTTAGTTTTAGGGTTAGGATTAGGTTTAGGGTTAGGGTTAGGGCTAGGGCTAGGTTTAGGGTTAGGGTTAGGGTTAGGGCTAGGGCTAGGTTTAGGGTTAGGGTTAGGGTTAGTGTTAGGGTTAGGGCTAGGGCTACGGCTAGGTTTAGGGCTAGGGTTAGGTTTATGGTAAGGGTTAGGTCTAGGCCTAGTGCTAGGGCTTGGGCTAGGATTACGGATAGAGTTAGGGATAGGGCTAGGTTTTGTGTTAGGGTTAGGGTAAGGCTAGGGCTAGCGCTAGGGCTATGGTTAGAGTTAGGGTTAGGGTTAGGGGTAGGGTTAGGGCTCGGGCTATGTTTATTATTAGGGTTAGTGTTAGGGCTATGGCTAGTTTTAGGGTTAGGGTTACGGTTAGTGTTAGGGCTAGGGCTAGGGCTAGGATTAGGCATAGGGTTAGGGATAGGGCTAGGTTAAGGTTAGGGTTAGGACTAAGGCTAGGGCTTGCTCTTGGGCTATGGTTAGGGTTATGGTTAGGGTTAGGTTTAGGGCTAGGGCTAGCGTTAGGGTAAGGGTTAGTGCTAGGGCTAGGTTTAGGATTAGGGTTAGTGTTAGGGTTAGGGCTAGGGCTAGGGTTAGGATTACGGTTAGATTTAGGGCTAGGGCTAGAGCTAGGGTTAAGGTTAGTGTTAGGGTTAGGGTTAGGGTTAGGGTTAGGGTTAGGGTTAGGGTTACGGTTAGATCTAGGGCTAGGTTTAGGTTTAGGGGTACTGCTAGTGCTAGGAATAGGGTTATGGCTAGGGTTGGGGTTAGAGTTAGGTCTAGGTCTAGGTTTAGGGTTAGGGTTAGGGTTAGGATTAGGGTTAGGTTTAAGGCTAGGGCTACGGCTAGGTTTAGGGTTAGGTTTAGAACTAGGTTTAGGGCTAGGGCTAGGGTTAGGGTTAGGTTAGAGTTAGGGTTAGGGCTAGGGTCAGTGTTAGGGCTATGGCTTGGGCTAGGGGTAGGGCTAGGTCTATGTTTAGGGTTAGGGTTAGGGTTAGGGCTAGTGCTAGGTTTAGGTTTATGGTTAGGGCAAGTGCTAGACTTAGGGTTAGGGTTAGGGTTAGGTCAAAGGTTAGGTTTAGGGTTAGGGTTAGTGTTAGTGCTACTGGTAGTGTTAGGGCTAGGGTTAGGGTACGGGCTAGGTTTAGGTTTAGGTTTAGGTCTATTTCTAGGGCTAAGGTTAGGGTACGGGTTAGGATTAGGCTTAGGCTTAGGTCTAGGGCTAGGGTTAGGGTTAGGAGTAGGGTTAGGGGTTTATGGTTAGGGCTAAGGCTAGGTCCAGTGTTAGTGTTAGGGTTAGGTTAGGGCTAGGGCTATTCTTAGGGTCGGGGTTAGGGATTGGGCTAGGTCTAGGGTTAGTGTTAGGGTTAGGGTTAGGGTTTGTGCTAGTATTAGGTTACAGGCTAGGGTTAGGGTTAGGGCTAGTGTTAAGGTTAGGTCTAGGGTTAGGGCTAAGGTTTGGGTTAGGTTAGTGTTAGGGCTAGGGCTAGGATTAGGGTTAGGACTAGGGCTAGGATATGGTTAGGGGTAGGGTTGGGTTTAGAGTTACGTCTAGGTCTAGTGTTAGGGTTAGGGTTAGGATTAGGGTTATGGTAATAGCTAGGGTTAGGGCTAGGGTTAGGGTTAGGTTTAGAGCTAGGTTTAGGGCTAGAGCTAGGTTAGGGATAAATTAGAGTTAGGATTAGGGCTTGGGTTAGGGTAGTTTTAGGGCTATGGCTAGGGTTATGGCTATGTCTAGGGCTAGGGCTAGGGCTAGGGCTAGGGCTAGGGCTAGGGCTAGTGTTTTGTTTAGGGTTAAGGCTAGAGGTAGGGCTAGGGCTAGGGTTAGGGCTACGGCTAGGTTTAGGGCTAGGGTTAGGTTTATGGTAAGTGTTAGGGCTAGGCCTAGTGCTAGGGCTTGGGCTAGGATTATGGATAGGGTTAGGGATAGGGCTAGGTTTTGTGTTAGGGTTAGGGTAAGGCTGGGGCTAGCGCTAGGGCTATGGTTAGAGTTAGGGTTAGTGTTAGGGCTAGGGCTAGTTTTAGGGTTAGGGTTACGGTTAGTGTTAGGGCTACGGCTAGGGCTAGGATTAGGCATAGTTTAGGGATAGGGCTAGGTTAAGGTTAGGGTTAGGACTAAGGCTAGGGCTTGCTCTTGGGCTATGGTTAGGGTTAGGGTTAGGGTTAGGTTTATGGCTAGGGCTAGCGTTAGGGTAAGGGTTAGTGCTAGGGCTAGGATTAGGATTAGGGTTAGTGTTAGGGTTAGGGCTAGGGCTAGGGTTAGGATTACGGTTAGATTTAGGGCTAGGGCTAGGGCAAGGGTTAGTGTTAGGGTTAGGGTTATGGTTAGGGTTACGGTTAGATCTAGGGCTAGGGTTAGGTTTAGAGTTACTGCTTGGGCTAAGAATAGGGTTTGGGCTAGGGTTGGGGCTAGGGTTATGTTTAGGGTTAGGGTTAGGGCTAGGCCTATGTTTAGGGTTGGGTTTAGGGCTTGGGCTAGGGCTAGCGTTGGGGTTCGTGTTAGTGCTAGGGCTAAGAATATGGTTAGGGCTAGGGCTGGGGATACAGTTAGGTCTATGTCTAGGGTTAGGGTAGGGTTAGGATTAGGGTTAGGGTTAGGGCTAGGGCTAGGGCTAGGCCTAGGGTTAGGTTTAGGGTTAGGGTTACGGCTATGGTTAGGGCTAAGTCTAGGTCTAGGGTTAGGGTTAGGGCTAGGGCTAGGGTTAGGGTTAGGGTTAGGGCTAGTGCTAGGGCTAGGCCTAGGGTTAGGTTTAGGGTTAGGGTTACGGCAATGGTTAGGGCTAAGTCTAGGTATAGGGTTAGGGTTAGGGCTAGGGCTAGGTTTAGAGTTGGGGTTAGGGATAGGGCTAGAGCTAGGGTTAGGGTTAGGGCTAGGGCTAGGGTTAGGTTTAGGTCTATGGTTAGGTCTAGGACTAGGTTTAGGGTTTGGGATAGAGTTAGGGCTAGGGCTATGTTTAAGGTTAGGTTTAAGGTGAGGGCTACGTTTAGGGTTAGAGTTAGTGTTAGGGATAGGGCTAGGGCTAGGGTTAGGGTTAGCGTTAGGCCTAGTTTTATGAATAGGGTTAGGGCTGGGGTTGGGGTTAGGGTTAGGGCTAGTGTTAGGATTAGTTTTAGGATTAGGAAAAGGGTTAGAATTAATCCTAGTGGTAGAGCCAGGGTTAGGGTTAGGATTAGGGTTAGGGTTAGGGCTAGGGCTACGGCTAGGTCTAGGTTTAGGGTTAGGGTTAGGGTTAGGGCTAGGGTTAGGGCTAGGGCTATGTTTATTGTTAGGTTTAGGGTTAGGGCTAGGGCTAGGTTTAGGGTTATTGTTTTGGTTAGTGTTGGTGTTAGGGGTGGGCTATGGCTAGGTTTAGGGCTAGGGTTAGGTTTATGGTAAGGGTTAGGTCTAGGCCTAGTGCTAGGGCTTGGGCTAGGATTATGGATAGGGTTAGGGATAGGGCTAGGTTTTGTGTTAGGGTTAGGTCTAAGGCTAGTTCTAGCGCTAGGTCTATTGTTAGAGTTAGGGTTAGGTTTAGGGGTAGGGTTAGGGCTCGGGCTATGTTTATTATTAGGGTTAGTGTTAGTGCTATGGCTAGTTTTAGGGTTAGTGTTACAGTTAGTGTTAGGGCTAGGGCTAGGGCTAGGATTAGGTATAGGTTTAGGGATAGGGCTAGGTTAAGGTTAGGGTTAGGACTAAGGCTAGGGCTTGCTCTTGGGCTATGGTTAGGGTTAGGGTTAGGGTTAGGTTTAGGGCTAGGGCTAGCGTTAGGGTAAGGTTTACTGCTAGGGCTAGGAAGTGGTTATGGCTAGGGTTGGGGTTAGAGTTAGGTCTAGGTCTAGGGTTAGGGTTAGGCTTAGGATTAGGGTTAGGGTTAAGGCTAGGGCTACGGCTAGGTTTAGGGTTAGGTATAGAACTAGGTTTAGGGCTAGGGCTAGGGTTAGGGTTAGGTTAGAGTTAGGGTTAAGGCTAGGGTCAGTGTTAGTGCTACTGGTAGTGTTAGAGCTAGGGTTAGGGTACGGGCTAGGTTTAGGTTTAGGTTTAGGTTTAGGTTTAGGTCTAGTTCTAGGGCTAGGGTTACGGTACGGGTTAGTATTAGGGTTAGGCTTAGGGCTAGGGCTAGGGTTAGGGTTAGGTCTAGGGTTAGGGTTATGGTTAGGGCTAAGGCTAGGTCCAGGGTTAGTGTTAGGGTTAGGGTTAGGTCTAGGGCTAGGGCTAGGGCTAGGGAAGGATTAGGTATAGGGTTTGGTATAGGGCCTGGTTTGGGTAAGGGTTAGGGCTCAGGCTAGGCCTAGCGCTTGGGCTATGTTTATGGTTAGGATTAGGGTTAAGGCTAGGATTAGGGCTAGGGCTATGTTTATTGTTAGGGTTAGTGTTAGGGCTAGGGCTAGGTTTAGGGTTAGTGTTAGGGTTAGTGTTAGTGTTAGTGTTAGGGCTAGGGCAAGGGTTAGGGATAGGGTAAGGGTTAGGGCTAGGTCTAGGGTTAGGGTTTGTGTTAGGGCTAGGGCTATGGTTAGGGTTAGGGTCTGTGCTAGGGTTAGGGTATGGGCTAGGGTTAGGTTTAGGGCTAGGGTTAGGGTTAGGTAGATTTAGGGCGAAGGTTAGTGTTAGGGTTAGCGTTAGGGCTAGGGCTAGGTTTAGGGTTAGGGTTAGGGTTAGGACTAGGGCTAGGAACAGGGTTAGGGCTTCGGTTGGGGTTAGAGTTAGGTGTAGGTCTAGGGTTAGTTTTAGGGTTAGGATTAGGGTTAGGGTTAGGGCTCGGCTGGGTCTAGGGTTAGGGTTCGGGTTAGGGTTAGAGCTAGGGTTAGGGCTAGAGCTAGGGTTAGGGTTAGGTTAGAGTTAGGATTAGTGCTAGGGATAGGGTTAGGTTTAGGGATAGGGTTAGGGCTATTGGTAGGGCTAGGTCTAGGGTTAGCTTTAGGGTTAGGGTTAGGGCTATGGCTAGGGCTAGGTTTAGGGTTAGGGTTAGGGTTAGTGTTATGGTTAGGGCTAGGGCTATGGCTAGGTTTAGGGTTAGGGTTAGTTTTATGGTAAGGGTTAGGTCTAGGCCTAGTGCTTGGGCTTGGGCTAGGATTATGGATAGGGTTAGGGATAGGGCTAGGTTTTGTGTTAGGGTTAGGTCTAAGGCTAGGGCTAGCGCTAGGGCTATGGTTAGAGAGTTATGGTTAGGGTTAGGGGTAGGGTTAGGGCTCGGGCTATGTTTATTATTAGAGTTAGTGTTAGGGCTAGGGCTAGTTTTAGGGTTAGTGTTACGGTTAGTGTTAGGGCTAGGGCTAGGGCTCGGATTAGGCATAGGGTTAGGGTTAGGGCTAGGTTAAGGTTAGGGTTAGGACTAAGGCTAGGGCTTGCTCTTGGGCTATGGTTAGGGTTAGGTTTAGTGTTAGATTAGGGCTAGGGTTAGTGCTAGGGCTAGGTTTAGGGTTAGGGTTAGGATTAGTGTTAGGGTTAGGGCTAGGGCTAGGGTTAGGGATAGGTTTAGGGGTAGGGTTAGATTTAGGGTCAGAGTTAGGGCAAATGCTAGGGCTAGCACTAGGGCTATGGTTTTCGTTAGGGTTAGGGTTAGGGCTAGGGCTATGTTTATTGTTAGGGTTAGGGTTAGGTCAAGGGAAAGGTTTAGGGTTAGGATTACGGTTAGTGTTAGGGCGAGGGCTAGGGCTAGGGCTAGGATTAAGCATAGGGTTAGGGATAGTGCTAGGTTTCGGGTTAGGGTTAGGACTAACGCTAGGGCATGCTCTTGGGCTATGGTTAGGGTTAGGGTTAGGGTTAGGTTTAGGGCTAGGGCTAGCGTTAGGGTAAGGGTTAGTGCTAGGGGTAGGTTTAGGGTTAGGGTTAGGGTTAGGGCTAGGGTTAGGATTACGGTTAGATTTAGGCCTAGGGCTAGGGCTAGGGTTAGTGTTAGTAATAGGGTTATGGTTAGGGTTACGGTTAGGGCTAGGGCTAGGGTTAGGTTTAGGTTTACTGCTAGGGCTAGGAATAGGGTTATGGCTAGGTTTCGGGTTAGAGTTAGGGCTAGGTCTAGGGCTAGGTTTAGGGTTAGGATCAGGGTTAGGGTTATGTCTAGGGCTATGGCTAGGGTTAGGGTTAGGTTTAGAACTAGGTTTAGGGCTAGGGCTAGTGTTAGCGTTAGGTTAGAGTTAGGGTTAGGGCTACGGTTAGTGTTCGGGCTATGGCTAGGGCTAGGGGTAGGCCTAGGTCTATGTTTAGGGTTAGGGTTAGGGTTAGGGCTAGTGCTAGGGTTAGGTTTAGGGTTAGGGCAAGTGCTAGACTTATGGTCAGGGTTAGGTCAAGGGTTAGGTTTAGGGTTAGGGTTAGTGTTAGGGCTAGTGCTATGGTTAATTTTGGGTTAGGGCAAGTGCTAGACTTAGGGTTATGGTTAGGGTAGGGTTAGGTCAAGAGTTAGATTTAGGGTTAGGGTTAGTGTTAGTGCTACTGGTAATGTTAGGGCTAGGGTTAGGGTACGGGCTAGGTTTAGGTTTAGGTTTAGGTCTAGTTCTAGGGCTAGGGTTAGGGTATGGGTTAGGATTAGGGTTAGCCTTAGGGCTATGACTAGGTCTAGGGTTAGGTTTAAGTTTAGGGTTAGGGCTATGGTTAGGATTAAGGCTAGGTCCAGGGTTAGGGTTAGGGTTAGGTTTAGGGCTAGGGCTAGGCTTAGGGTCGGGGTTAGGGATAGGGCTAGGGCTAGGGTTAGGGTTAGTGTTAATGATATGGTTAGTTTTAGGGCTAGGGTTAGGTCTACGTCTAGGGTTAGGGTTTGGGATAAAGTTAGGGCTAGGGCTATGTTTAGGGTTAGGGTTAGGGTTAGAGTTAGGGTTATGGTGAGGGCTACATTTAGGGTTAGGGTTAGTGTTAGGGATCTGGCTAGGGCTAGGGTTAGGGTTAGGGTTAGGCCTAGGTTTATGTATAGGGTTAGGGCTAGGGTTTGGGTTAGGGTTAGAGCTAGTGTTAGGATTAGTGTTAGGATTAGGATTAGGTTAGGGTTAATTCTAGTGGTAGGGCCAGGGTTAGGTTTAGGGTTAGGATTAGGGTTAGGGTTTGGGCTAGGGCTAGGGCTACGGTTAGGTTTGTTTAGGGTTAGGGCTATGGGAAGTCCTAGGGCTAGGGCTAGGCTTAGGGTTAGTTTTATGGTTAGGGCTAGGGCTATGGTTAGGGTTTGTGTTAGGGCTAGGGCTAGGTCTAGGGCTAGGTTTAGGGTTAGCGTTAGGGCGAGGGCTATGATTGGGATTTAGTTTTGGACTAGGGCTAGGGCTAGGGCTAAAGTTAGGGTTAGGTTTAGGTTAGGTTTAGGGCTAGGGATAGGTCTAGGTTTAGGTCTAGGGTTAGGTTTAGGGTTTGGGTTAGGGCTAGGGCTAGTGCTAGGGCTAGGGTTAGTGTCAGGGCTAGAGCTAGGGTTAGAGATAGGTTTAGGTTTAGGGTTAGGTTAGGGCTAGGGCTTGGTTTAGGTCTAGGGTTAGGGTTAGAGTTAGGATTATGGTTAGGGTTATGGCAAGGCTAGGGTTAGGTTTAGGGTTAGGGTTAGGGCTATGGCTAAGGCTAGGGCTAGGGTTATGGTCAGGGTTAGGCCTCGGGCTAGGTTTAGTGTTAGGGTTATGGCTAGGCCTAGGGTTAGAGTTTGTGTTAGGGCTAGGGCTAGGGCTAGGTCTAAGGCTATGTTTAGTGTTTGATTTAGGGTTAGTGCTAGGATTAAGGAACGGGCTGGGGTTATGGTTAGGGCTAGGGTTAGGGTTAGGTCTAGGTCTAGGGCTAGGGTTAGGGTTAGTTCTAAGTCTAGGGTTAGGGTTAGGGTTAGGTTTAGTGTTAGCGTTAGGGCTAGCGTTAGTGTTAGTGTTAGTGTAGGGTTAAGGTTAGGGTTAGGGCTAGGTTTAAGAATAAGGTTAGGGCTAGGTTTGGGGTTAGGGTAATGGCTAGGGTTATGATAAGGGTTATGTATAGGATTAGGTTTAGGGTTAGGGCTAGGGCTAGGGCTAGGGTTAAGGTTAGGTTTAGGTTTAGGGCTAGGGTTAGGGTAGGGTTAGGATTAGGGCTAGGGCTGGTGCTAGGGTTAGTTTTAGGACTAGGGCTAGGGTTTGGATTAGGGCTATTGTTGGGGTTAGTGTTAAGGCTAGGTCTAGGTCTAGGGCTGGGTTTATGGTTAGGATTAGGGCTAGGGCTGGTGCTAGGGTTAGTTTTAGGGCTAGGGCAAGCGTTAGGGTTAGTCCTTGTGTTGGAGTTAGGGTTAAGGCTAGGGATAGGGTTAGGGTTAGGACTAGGGTTAAGGCTAGGGCTAGGGTTAAGTTTAGGGGTAGGGTTGCGGTTAGGGTTATGTCTAGGAGTATGTTTAGGGTTAGTTTTAGGGTTAGGACTAGGGCTAGTGTAAAGTTTAGGGCTAGGTTTGGGGTTAGGTTTAGGGGTACGGCTAGGTTTAGGGTTAGGGTTAGGGTTAGGGCTAGGGCTAGGGCTTGGGTTATGGTTAGGGTTAGAGCTAGGGTTAGGGTTAGGGTTAAACTTAGGTCTATGGCTAGGGCTAGGATTAAGGCTAGGGCTAGGGTCAGCGTTAGGGTTAGAGTTAGGGTTATGCATAGGGTTACGGTTAGGGTTAAGGTTAGGGCTAGGTCTAAGGCTAGGGCCAGGTTTAGGTTTAGGGTTAGGGTTAGGGTTAGGGCTAGAGCTAGGGTTAGGGTAGTGTTAGGATTAGGGCAAGGGCTAGGGTTAGGGTAAGTTTTAGGGCTAGGGCATTGGTTAGGGTTAGAGCTATGGTTGGGGTTAGGGTTCAGGCTAGGGCTAGGGTTAGGGTTAGTTTTAGGGTTACGAGTAGGTTTAGGGTTAGGTGTAGGGCTAGGGTTGCAGTTAGGTTTAGGGCTAGTGTAGGGCTAGGTCTAGGGCTAGGTTTAGGACTAGGGTTAGTGTTAGGGCTAGGGTTGGGGTTAGGTTTAGGGCTAGGGCTAGGGTTAGGGTGAGGGTTAGGGCTAGGCCTAGGGCTTGGGTTAGGATTAGGGTTAGGGCTAGGTTTGGGGTTAGGGTTAGGTTAGGTTTATGGTAAGGGTTAGGGCTAGGGCTATTGCTAGGTCTAGGGCTAGGATTAGGGTTAGGGTTAGGGATAAGGCCTGGGTTAGTGTTAGGGTTAGGGCTAAGGCTAGGGCTAGTACTAGGGCTATGTTTAGAGTTAGGGTTAGAGTTAGGTTTAGGGGTAGGGTTAGGGATAGGTTATGTTTATTTTTAGGTTTAGGGTTAGGGCTAGGGCTAGGTTTAGGGTTAGGATTAGGGTTAGTGTTAGGGCTAGGGCTAGGGCTAGGGCTAAGATTAGGCATAGGATAAGGGATAGGGCTAGGTTTAGGATTAGGGTTATGGTTTGGGCTCGGGCTTGGCTAGGTTTAGTGTTAGGGTTAGGGTTAGGGTTAGGGCTAGGTCTAGGTTTAGGGTTTGTGTTAGGGCGTGCTAGGGTTAGGGTTAGTGTTAGGGTTAGGGTTAGTGTTAGTGCTAGATTTATTGTATGGGCTAGGGTTAGGGTTATGTCTAGGGTTAAGGTTAGGTCTAGGGTTAGGGCTAAGGTTAGGGTTAGGGTTAGTTTTAGGGTTAGGGCTAGGGCTTGGGTTAGGGTTAGGGTTAGGTTTAGAGCTATGGTTATGGCTAGAGCTAGGGTTAGGGTTAGGTTGGAGGTAGAGTTAGTGCCAGGGTTAGGGTTAGGTTTAGGGCTAGAGCTAGGGCTATGGATATGTAGGGCTAGGGTTAGGGTTGTGTTTAGGGTTAAGGCTAGGGGTAGGGCTAGGGATAGGGTTAGGGCTACGGCTAGGGTTAGGGCTAGGGTTAGGTTTATGTTAAGGGTTATGGCTAGGGCTAGTTCTAGGGCTAGGGCTAGGATTAGGATAGGGTTAGGGATAGGGCTATGGTTAGGATTACGGTTAGGGTTAAGGCTAGAGCTAGCACTAGGACAATGGTTAGAGTTAGAGTTAGGGTTAGGGGTAGGTTTAGAGCTCGGGCTATGTTTATTGTTAGGGTTAGGGTTAGGGCTATGGCTAGGTTTAGGGTTAGGTTTAGGGTTAGTGTTACAGCTAGGGCTAGGGCTAGGACTAAGATTAGGCATAGGATAAGGGATAGAGCTAGGTTTAGGGTTACTGTTAGGGCTAAGGCTAGGGCTTGCTCTAGGGCTATGTTTAGGGTTAGGGTTAGGTTTAGGTTTAGGGCTGGGGCTAGGGTTAGGGTTAGCGTTAATGCTAGGGCTAGGTTTAGGGTTAGGGTTAGTGCTAGGGCTAGGGTTAGGTTTACGGTTAGACTTAGGGTTAGGACTAGGGCCTGGGTTAGTGTTACGGTTAGGGTTAGGGTTACTTTCTAGGGCTAGGAATAGGGTTAGGGCTAGTGTTGGGGTTACAGTTAGGTCAAGGTCTAGGGTTAGGTTTAGGTTTAGGATTAGGGTTAGGGTAAGAGCTACGGCTAGGGCTAGGGTTAGGTTTAGGTCTAGGGTCAGGTCTAGGGCTAGGTTTAAGTTTTGGGATAGAGTTAGGGCTAGGGCTATGTTAGGGGTTAGGGTTAGGGTGAGGGCTATGTTTAGGGTTAGAGTTAGTGTTAGGGATAGCGCTAGGGCTAGGGTTAGTGTTAGCGTTAGGGCTAGGTTTATGAATAGGTTTAGCGCTAGGGTTGGGGTTACGGTTAGGGCTAGTGTTAGGATTAGTTTTAGGATTAGGAAAAGTTAGGGTTAATCCTAGTGGTAGGACCAGGGTTAGGGTTAGGGTTAGGGTTAGGATAAGGGTTAGGGCTAGGGCTAGGGTTAGGGTTTGGGTTAGGGCTAGGGCTAGGGCTAGGGCTAGGGCTAGGGCCAGGTCTATGTTTAGGGTTGGGTTAGGGTTAGGGCTAGGGCTAGGGTTAGGGTTGGGGTTAGGGCTAGGACTTGGGCTAGGGTAGGGTTAGGGTGAGGTTTAGGGTTAGGGCTAAGGCTAGATTTAGGGTTTGGTTTAGGGCTAGGGCTAGTGCTAGTTCAAAGGCTAGGGTTAGGGTTAGGGTTAGGCTAGGGTTAGTGTACGGGATAGGGTTAGGAATTCGGCTAGGGTTTGGGTTAGGTTTAGGGCTAGGTCTAGGGTTAGGGTTAGGGTTGGTGTTAGGATTAGGGTTAGGGCTAGGGTTAGGGTTAGGGCCAGAACTAGGAATAGTGTTAGGACAAGGGTTGGTGTTAGGGTTACGTCTAGGGCTAGGATTAGGTTTAGTGTTAGTGTTAGGGCTAGGGCTAGGGTTAAGTTTAGGGCTAGGTTTGGGGTTAGGTCCAGAGCTTGGGTTAGGTTTAGGGTTAGGGCTATGTTCGGGGTTAGTGTTAGGCTTAGGTCTATGGCTAGGGCTAGGTCTAGGGCTAGGGCTAGGGCTAAGGTTCGGGATAGGTGTAGGGATAGGGCTAGGACTAGGGTTAGGGCTAGGGTTAGGTGTAGGTTTATGGTTATGGTTAGGGTTAGGGCTAGGGCTAGGGTTGGTTGTAGGGTTAGTTGTAGGGTTAGGGTTAGGGTTAGGGCTAGGGTTAGGTTTAGAGTTATGGTTAGGGCTAGGGCTATAGCTAGGTTTACGATTAGTTTTAGGGCTAGGGCTTGGGCTAGGGCTATGTTTAGGGTTAGTGTTAGGGTAAGGCTAGGGCTAGGGCTTGGATTAGGCATAGGGTTAGGGCTAGGGCTAGGGTACGGGTTAGGGTTAGACCTAGAGTTAGGGCTAGGGCTAGGGCTAGGTGTAGGGCTAGGGCTATGTTTAGGGTTAGAGTTAGGGTTAGGGCCAGGGGTAGGATTATGGTTAGGGTTAAGCCTAGGGCTAGGGCTAGGTTTAGGGTTATGGCAAGGGCTAGGTTTAGGGTTATGATTAGGTTTAGGTCTTGGGCTAGGTTTAGGTTTAGGGTTAGGGTTAGCGTTAGTGCTACTGTTAGGGTTAGGGCTAGGGTTAGTATACGGTCTAGGGTTAGGGTTAGGGTTAGGTCTGGTGCTAGGGCTAGGGTTAGGGTAAGTATTAGGTGTAGGGTTAGGGTTAGGGCTAGGTCTAGGGCTAGGTTTAGGGTTAAGTTTAGGGTTAGGGCTATGGTTAGGGCTAAGGCTAGGTCTAGGGTTACGGTTAGGGCTAGGGTTAGGTCTAGGGCTAGGGTTAGGGTTTGGAATAGAGTTAGGGCTAGGGCTATGTTTAGGGTTAGGGTTAGGTTTAGGGTTAGGGTTATGGTGAGGGCTATGTTTTGGTTTAGGGTTAGTGTTAGGGATAGGGCTAGGGCTAGGGGTAGGGTTAGGGTTAGGCCTAGGTTTATGAATAGGGTTAGGGCTAGGGTTGGGGTTAGGGTTAGGGCTAGTGTCAGGATTAGGGTTCGGATTAGGATTAGGGTTAGGGTTAATTCTAGTGGTAGGGCCAGGGTTAGGGTTAGTTTTAGTATTAGGAATAATGTTAGGGCTAGGTTTAGGGCTAGGTTTAGGGTTAAGTTTAGTGTTAGGTCTATTGTTAAGGCTAGGTCTGGGGTAGGGTTACGGTTAGGTTTAGGTTTAGTGTTAGGGCTAGAGCTAGGGTTAGGGTTTGTGTTAGGGCTAGGGCTAGGGCTAGGGTTAGGGTTTGTGTTAGGGCTAGGGCTAGGGCTAGGGTTAGGGTTAGGTTTAGTGCTAGGGTTAGAGTTAGGGCTTGTGTTAGGGCTAGGACTAGGGTTAGGGTTTGGGATAGAGTTAGGGCTAGGGCTATGTTTAGGGTTAGGGTTAGGGCGAGGGCTATGGTTGAGATTTAGTTTTAGACTATGGCTAGGGCTAGGGCAAAAGGTAGGGTTAGGTTTAAGGTTAGGGCTATCGCTAGGGCTATGGTTAGGTTTAGGGTTAGGTTTAGTGTTTGGGTTATGGCTAGTGTTAGGGAAAAGGTTAGGGCAAGGGTTAGGGCTAGGTCTAGGGCTAGGGCTAGGGTTACGGTTACGGTTAGGACTAGGGCTAGGGCTATGTTTCGGGTTAGGGTTTTGGTTAGCACTATGGCTAGGCTTAGGGCTAGGGCTGGTGCTAGGATTAGGGTTAGATTAGGATTAGGGCTAGGGCTAGGGTTAGGGTTAGGGCTAGGGCTAGGGCTAGGGCTAGGGCTAGATTTAGCTTCAGGCTTAGGTCTAGGGCTAGGGCTAGAGTTAGGTCTAGTGTTAGGTTTAGGGTTAGGGTTTTGGCTAGGGCTAATGCTAGTGCTCGGATTAGGTATAGGGTTAGGGATAGGGATAGGGTTATGGTTAGGATTAGGGCTAAGGCTATTGCTAGCACTAGGACGATGGTTAGGTTTAGGGTTAGGGTTCGGGTTAGGGCTAGGGCTATGTTTATTTTTAAGGTTAGGTTTAGGGCTAGGGCTATGTTTAGTGTTAGGCTTAGGGTTAGTGCTGGTGTTAGGGTTAGGGCTCCGGGTAGGATTAGGGCTAGGGTTAGGGTTAGGGTCAGGTCTAGGGCTAGGGCTTGGGTTAGGGTTATGGTTAGGATTAGTGTTAGGGTTAGGGCTAGGGCTAGGGCTACGGTTTGTGTTAGGGT
>CM027394.1:64512343-64531489 GCA_015711505.1 Sylvilagus bachmani
CCTGTGAGCTCTGTCTCCTACACTCAGGCAACAGACACTGCGCACCTTCTGTTAGCCTATTTCCTGGCTACAGCACTATATAAGTGCTTTGCACTGCACTAGGAAACAGAAATCCAGTGAACTGTATCACTCTACACAAGTAATCAGAATGCCCATAAGCTGCGTTTCCTACATTCTGGCTACAGAAATCTCACATATTGTGAATGCCTTTTCCAGGCTACAGAACTCTTCTGAACTGCTTCGTTCCACACCTTCGATACAGAAAGCATGTGAGCTGTAACTCACTACAGTTAGCTTTCACAACTCCTGTGAGTTCTGTCGCCTACAACTAGGCTACAGACATTGCGCATGTGGTGTAAGCCTATTCCCAGGCTACAGAATTCTGAAACAGGTGGTTTGCACTACACTAGGATACAGAACTCCCGTGAACTGCATCCCTCAACAGCCAGGATACAGAATGCCTATGAGATAGGTTTGCTACATTCAGGCTACAGAAATTCCGCATATTGCGAATGCCTTTTTCCATGTTACAGAACTCTTCTGAACTGCGTCGTTCCACACTTCCGATACAGAACTCATGTAAGCAGTAACTCACTACACTCAGGTTTCAGAACTCCTGTGAGTTCTGTCGCCTACAACTAGGCTACAGACATTGCACACATTGTGTAAGCCTATTCCCAGGATACAGCACTATATAACTAATTCACACTACACTGGCATACAGAACTGCCGTGAACTGCATCTCTCTAAAGCCAGTATACAGAACGCCTATAAGCTGCATTTCCTACGTTCAGGCTTCCAAAATCCCACCTATTGCGAATGCCTTCTTACAAGCTACAGAACTCTTCTGAACTGTTTCGGTCCACACCTTACATACAGAACACATGTGAGATGTAATTCACTACAGTTAGGTTTCAGAACTCCTGTGAGTTCTGTCACCTACAACTAGGCTACAGACATTGCGCATGTTGTGTAAGCCTATTCCCCGGCTACAGCACTATATAACTCGTTCGTACTACACTAGGATACAGAACTCCCATGAACAGCATCCCTCAACAGCCAGGATACAGAATGCCTATAAGCTGCGTTTCCTACATTCAGTCTACAGAAATCCCGCATATTGCGAATGCCATTTTCCACGCTACAGAACTCTTCTGAAATGCGTCGTTCCACACCTCTGATACAGAACTCATGTGAGCGGCATCGAACTACACTCAGGTTACGGATCTCCTGTGAGCTCTGTCTCCTACACTCAGGCTACAGACATTGCGCACATTGCATAAGCCTATTGTCTGGCTACAGCACTATATAACTGCTATGCACTACACTAGCATACAGAACTCCCAGGAACTGCATCTCTCAACAGCCAGGATACAGAATGCCCATAAGCTGCGTTTCCTACATTCAGGCTGCAGAAATCCCGCATATTGCGAATGCTTCCTCCCAGGATACAGAACTCTTCTGAACAGCTTCATTCCACACTGCCAATACAAAAGTCATGTTCACTGCCTGTCACTACACTCTGGTTACAGAACTCCTGTGAGCTCTCTCTCCTACACTCAGGCTACCGACATTGCGCACATTGTGTAAGCCTATTCCCCGCCTACAGCACTATATAACTGCTTCAAACTACCCTAGCATACAGAACTCCCGGGAACTGCATCTCTCAACAGCAAGGATACAGAATGCCCATAAGCTGCGTTTCCTACATTCAGGCTACTGAAATCCCGCATATTGCGTATGTTTCCTCTCAGGATACAGAACTCTTCTGAACTGCTTCCTTCCACACCTCTGATACAGAACTCATTTGCACTGCCTCTCACTACACTCAGGTTAAGGAACTCCTGTGAGCTCTGTCTCTTACACTTTGACTACACACATTGTGCACCTTCTGTTAGCCTATTCCCCAGCTACAGCAGTATATAAGTGCTTTGCACTGCACTAGGAAACAGAAATACAGTGAACTGTATCTCTCAACAGCCAGGATACAGAATGACCATAAGCTGCGTTTCCTACATTCTGGCTACAGAAATTCCGCATATTGCGAATGCCTTTTTCCAGGCTACAGAACTCTTCTGAGCTGCTTCGTTCCACACATTCGATACAGAACGCATGTGAGCTGTAACTCACTACAGTTAGCTTTCACAACTCCTGTGAGTTCAGTCGCCTACAACTAGGCTACAGGGAGTGCCACAGTGTGTAAGCCTATTTCCAGGCTACAGAACTCTGAAATAGCTATGCACTACACTAGCATAGAGAACTCCCATGAATTGCATCTTTCTACAGCCAGGATACAAAATGCCTATAAGCTGTGTTTCCTACATTCGGGCTACAGAAATACCACCTATTGCGAACGCCTTCTTCCAGGCTACAGAACTCTTCTGAACTGATGCGGTCCACACCTGCATGTGAGCTGTAACTCACTACAGTTAGGGTCAGACATCCTGTGAGCTCTGTCGCCTACAACTAGGCTACAGACTTTGTGCACATTATGTAAACCTATTCCTAGGCTACAGAATTCTGAAACAGGTTTGCAATACACTAGGTTACAGAACTCCCGTGAACTGCATCCCTCAACAGCTAGGATACAGAATGCCTATAAGCTCTCTTTCCTACATTCAGCCTACAGAAATCCTGCATATTGCAAATGTCTTTTTCCACACTACAGAACTCTTTTGCACTGCATCATTCCACACCTCTGATACAGAACTCATGTGCGCTGCATCAAATTACACTAGGGTTACAGAACTCCTGTGAACTATGTCTCCTACACTCAGGATACAGACATTGCTCACATTGTCTAAGCCTATTCCCCGGCTAGAGCACTATATAGCTGCTTCACACTACACTAGCATACAGAACTGCCGTGAACTACATCTCTCAACAACCACGATACAGAATGCCCATAAGCAGTGTTTCCTAATTCCGGCTACAGAAATTTCGGTTATTGCGAATTCATACTACCAGGATACAGAACTCTTCTGCATGGCTTCATTCCACTCTGCCAATACAGAACTCATGTGCGCGGCATCAAACTACTCTAGGTTAAGGAACTCTTGTGAGCTATGTCTCCTACATTTAGGCTACCCACATTGCGCATATTGTGTAAGCCTATTTCCCAGCTACAGCACTATATAACTGCTTCACACTACCCTCGCATACAGAACTCCCGTGAACTGCATCTCTCTACAGCCAGGATACAGAATGGACATCAGCTGCATTTCCTATATTCTGGCTACAGAAATCTCGCTTATTGCGAATGCCATCACCCAGGCTATAGAACTCTTCTAACCTGCTACGTTCTTCACATACGATACAGAACTCATGTGCACTGCTTCTCACTACACTCAGGTTACATATCTCCTATGAGTTCAGTCACCTACAACTAGGCTACAGGGAGTGCCACAGTGTGTAAGCCTATTTCCAGGCTACAGAACTCTGAAATAGCTTTGCATTACTCTAGCATACAGAACTCCAGTGAATTGCATCTCTCTCCAGCCAGGATACAGAATGCCTATAAGCTGCGTTTCCCTAATTCGGGCTACCAAAATCCCACCTATTGCGAATGCCTTCTTCCAGGCTACAGAACTCTTCTGAACTGCTTCGGTCCACACCTTCATACAGAATGCATGTAGGCTGTAACTCACTACAGTTAAGTTTCAGAACTCCTGTGACTTCTGTCGCCTACACTCAGGCTACAGACATTGCGCACATTGCATAAGCCTATTCCCCGGCTACAGCACTATATAACTGCTTCGCACTACACTAGCATACAGAATTCCCGGGAACTGCATCTCTCAACCGCCAGGATACGGAATGCCCATAAACTGTCTTTCCTATTATTCAGGCTAGAAAAATCTCGCCTATTGCGAATTCATACTCCCAGGCTACAGAACTCTTCTGCACGGCTTCATTCCGCCCTTCCAATACAGAACTCATGTGAGCAGCAGTAAACTACACTTAGGTTACAGAACTCCTGTGAGCTCTGTCTCCTACACTCAGGCAAGACACTGCACACTTTGTGTAAGCCTATTTCCAGGCAACAGCACTATATAACTGCTTCGCACTACACTAGCATACAGAACTCCCGGGAACTGCATCTCTCAACAGCCAGGATACAGAATGCCCACAAGCTGTGTGTCCTACTTTCAGGCTAGAGAAATCCCGCATATTGCGAATTCATACTCCCAGGCTACAGAACTCTTCTGTATGGCTTCATTCCACTGTGCCAACACAGAACTCATGTGAGCGGATTCCTACTACAGTCAGGTTAAGGAACTCCTGTGAACTCTGTCTCCTACACTCAAGCTACAGACATTGCGCACATTGCATAAGCCTATTCCCTGGCTACAGCACTATATAACTGCTTCGCACTACACTAGGATACAGAACTCCCAGAAACTGCATCTCTCTACAGCCAGGATACAGAAAGCCCATAAGCTGTGTTGCCTACATTCAGGCTAGAGAAATCCCGCATATTGCAAATTCATATTCCCAGGCTACAGAACTCTTCTGCACGGCTTCATTCCCCTCTGCCATTACAGAACTCATGTGAGCGGCATCAAATAACAGTCAGGTTAAGGAAGTCCTGTGAGCCCTGTCTCCTAAATTTAGGCTACAGACATTGCGCACATTGTGTAAGCCTAGTCCCCAGGTACAGCACTATATAACTGCTTTGCACTACTCTAGGATATAGAACTTACAGGAACTGCATCTCTCTACAGCCAGGATACAGAATGCCCATAAGCTGTGTTGCCTACATTCAGGTACAGAAATTCTGCATATTGCGAATTCATACTCCCAGGCTACAGAACTCTTCTGAACTCCTTTTGTCCACACCTCCGATACAGTACTCATGTGAGCTGCATCAAACTACACTCAGGATAAAGAACTCCTGTGAGCCCTGTCTCTTACACTCAGGCTACAGACATTGCACACATTGCATAAGCCTATTCCCCTGCTACAGCACTATATAACTGCTTTGCACTACACTAGCATACAGAACTCCCGGGAACTGCATCTGTCAACAGCCAGGATACAGAATGCCCATAAACTGTCTTTCCTACATTCAGGCTAGAGAAATCTCGCATATTGCGAATTCATACTCCCAGGCTACAGAACCCTTCTGGTTGGCTTCATTCTGCTCTGCCAACACAGAACTCATGTGAGCGGCATCAAACTACAGTCAGGTTAAGGAACTCCTGTGAGCTCTGTCTCCTACATTTAGGCTACAGTCATTGCACACATTGTGTAAGCCTATTCCCCAGCTACAGTACTATATAACTGCTTTGAACTGCTCTAGGATACTGAACATCTGTGAAGTGCATCTCTCTACAGCCAGGATACAGAATGCACATCAGCTGCGTTTCCTACATTCAGGCCCCAAATACCCCGCATATTGCGAATGCCTTTTTCCACGCTACAGAACTCTTTTGAACTGCGTCGTTCCACACCTGCGATACAGAACTCATGTGAGCAGCATCAAACTACAGTCAGGTTAAGGAACTCCTGTGAGCTCTGTCTCCTACACTCAGGCAACAGACATTGCGCATATTGCATAAGCTTATTCCCCGGCTACAGCACTATATAACTGCTTTGCACTACTCTAGGATACAGAACTCCCGTGGAGTGCATCTCTCTACAGCCAGGATACAGAATGTACATAAGCTGCATTTAATAGATTCGAACTAAAAAATGCCGCATTTTGCGAATGCATTCTCCCAGGATATAGAACTCTTCTGATCTTAAACCAGGCTATAGCCCTAGCTCTAACAATAACTCTAAACTAACCATAGCCCTAAATCGAACTCTAACCCCACACCTCACCCTAGCCCTAACCCTAGTCCGAGTCATAACCCTAAACCTAATCGTAAACCTAGCTATAGCCCTAGCCCTAACCCTAGCTCTAAACCTAACACTAGCCCTAACCCTAACACTAACCCTACACCAAACCTAGCCCTAACCCTAACCCTAACCCTACACCTAACCCTAACACTAACCCTATCCCTAGCCCTAGACCTAGCCCTAGGCATAACCCTAAGCCTATCCCTAACCCCAACCCTAGCCCTAACCCTAACCCTAACCCATGCCCAGGCCCTAACCCCAAACCGAGCCCTAAACTTAACCCTAGCCCTAGCACTAACTCTAACACTAATCCTAATCCTAGCTGTAGTCCTAACCCTAACCCCAACACTAGCCCTAAACTCTTCTTAGCCCTGGCCCTAACAATAAACCTAACCCTAGCCCTAAACCTAACCCTAACCCTGAACCTAATCCTAACCTTAGCCCTAACCCTACACCTAATCCTAACCCTATCCCCTACCCTAACAATAGGGTAACCCTAACTCTTCCCCTAGGCTTAGAACTACACTAGCCCTAGAACTAAGCCAAACCCTAAACCTAGGCCTAGCCCTAAACCTAACTCTCACCCTAACCTAGACATAACCCTAACCCTAACCCTAAAACCTAGCCCTAGCCCTAGCCCTAACCCCAAAGATAATCCTAACCATAACGCTAGAACTAGCCCTAGACATAACCCTAACCGTAAACCTAGTCCTAACCCTAACCCTAGCCCTAACCCTAACACTAGCACTCACCATAAACTAACCCTAACCCTAAAACTAGCCCTAGCCCTAAACCTAACCCTAACCCTAAATATAGCCCTACCCCTAACCCTAACCCTAACCGTAGACCTAGCACTAGCCCTACCCTTAGCCCTAAAACAAACCCTAACCCTAGCCCTATCCTTAACCCTAAAATGTAACCTAGCCCTAGCCCTAGCATTGGCCCTAACCCTAACCCTAGCCCTAGTGCTAGCCCTAGGCCTAACCATAATCCTAACACTAAACCTAACCCTAGCCCAAACCCTAGCCCTAGCCCTAGCCCTAAACCTAACCCTAAACCTAGCCCTGGCCCTAGCCCTAGCCCTAACCCTAACCCTAGCCCTAACCCTAAAACTAACACTAACACTTACCCTAGCCATAGCCCTACACCTAACACTAAACCTAGCCATAAACCTAACCCTAGCCCTCACCGTAACCCTAGCACTAATCCTAACCCTAGCCCTAGACCTAACCATAGCCAAATTCTAAACTTAACCCTAACCCTAGCACTAGCCCTAGTCCTAACCCTAATCCTAATCCCAACCCTAACACTCACCCTAGCCCTAGAATTATAACTAACCCTTACCCTAAACCAAGCCCTAAACCTAACCATGGCCATAATCCTAAAAATAACACAAACCCTAACCCTAACCCTAACCCTAGCCCTAACCTTAACTCTAACCTAACCCTAACCCTAGCTCTAGCCTTAACTCTAGCTCTAACCCTAAACCTAACCCTAACCCTAGCCCTAGCCCTAGCCCTAACCCTAACCCTAATCCTAACCCTAATCCTATCCCTAGACCTAGACCTAACACTAACCGTAACCCTACCCCAAAGCCTATTCCTATCCCTAGTCCTAACCCTAAACCTAACCCTAGCACTAGACCTCACCTGAACCATAACCCTAACCTTAGCCCTAGCTCTAGCCCTAACCCTAACCCTAACCCTAACAATAAACATAGCCCGAGCCCTAACCCTAAACCTAACTCTAACGATAGCCCTAAGGCTAGCCTTAACCTTAGCCCTAACCCTAACACTAACCCTAGCCCTATCGCTAACCCTATGACTTATCCCAGACCTAAACCTAGCACTAGCCCTAGAACTAACCCTTACCATAAACCAAACCCTAGCCCTAACCATAGGAGTAGCCCTAAACCTAGCCCTAGCCAGAGCCCTAGATTTAACCCTAAACATAACCCTAGCCCTAGCCCAAACCCTAACCTTAACCCTAAAGCTAGACCTATTCCTATCCCTAGCCCTAGCCCTACCCCTAACAATAACCCTAACTCTAGCCCTAACGCTAACTCTAACCTAACCATAAACCTAGCTCTAGCCCCAACCCTAGCTCTAACCCTAACCCTAGACCTACCCCTAGCCCTAGCACTAACCCTGACACTGAAATTAGCCCTAGCCCTAGCCCTAATCATAACCCTAATACTAACCCTAGACCTAGCCCTAGCCCTAGCCCTAACCCTAACACTAAACTTAGCTCTAGCCCTAGCACTAATCATAACCCTAATACTAACCCTAGACCTAGCCCTAACCCTAACACTAACGCTAACACTAATCCTAAACCTAGACTTAGCCCTAACCCTAACCCTAACCCTAACAATAAACATAGCCCTAGCCCTAACCATAGACCTAACCCTAATCTTAACCCTAACCATAGCCCTAGCCCTAGCCTTAGCCTTAGTCCTAACCCTTAACACAAACCTAGACCTAGCCCTAAAGCTAACACTAACCCTAACACTAACCCTAAACCTAGACTTAGCCCTAACCCTAACCCTAACAATAAACATAGCCCTAGCCCTAACCATAGACCTAACCCTAATCCTAACCCTAACCATAGCCCTAGCGCTAGCCCTAGCCTTAGTCCTAACCCTTAACACAAAACAAACCTAAACCTATACCTAACCCTAAAATGAAACTTAGCCCTAGCCCTAGCCTTGGCCCTACCCCAACCCTAGCCCTAGCCCTAGCCCTAGCCCTAACCCTAACTCTAAACCTAAACCAAAAACTAACCCTAGCCCTAACCCTAGCCCTAGCCCTAGCCATAACACTAACCCTGAACCTAGCCCTGGCCCTAGACCTAGCCCTAACCCTAACCCTAACCCTAGCCCTAGCCCAAATCCCAACTTTAACAATTACCCTAGCCCTATCCCTAGACCTAACACTAACCCTAGCACTAATCCTATATATAGCCCTAGCTCTAACCCTAACTCTAATCCTAAACCAAGACCTAACCATAATCCTAACCCTACCCCTACACCTAACCCTAACCCTAACTCTAGCCCTAGCCCTAGAAGAAGCCCTAGCCATAGCCCAAAGCCTAAATATAACCCCAACCTTAAGCCTAAACCTAGACCTCGGCCTAGTCCTAACCCTAACCCTAAACCCAAACCTAACCTCACCCTAGCCCTAACACTATACCTAACCCTAACACTAAACCTTGTGCTAACCCTAACCCTAACCCAGGCCCTTGCCCTAAAACAAACCCTAACCCGAGACCTAGCCCTACCCAAACGCTAAAACGAAACCTAGCCCTAACACTAGCCCTAACCCTAGCCCTAGCCCTAGCCCTAAACATAACCCTATCTCTAGCCCTAACCCTTGACCTAACCGTAAGCCTAACGCTAACCATAGCCCTAGCCCTAGCCCTAGACTTAGGCCTAACACAAAACCTAACCCTAGCCCTATCCCTAACCCTAAAATGAAACCTAGCCCTAGCCCTAGCCTTGGCCCTAAACCTAACCCTAACCCTAGCCCTAGCCATAGTCCTAACCGACACCCTAACCCCAACCCTTACCCTCACCCTAGCCCTAGCACTATACCTAACCCTAACCCTAAACCAAGCCCTATCCCTAACCCTAGCCATAACACTAACAACAGCACAAAACCTAACCCTAACCCTAACACTAATACTAGCGTTAGCCCTAACGCTAACCTTAACCCTTAAACTAGCCCTAGCCCTAACCCTAACTATAACCCTAACCCTAGCTCTTGCCCTAGCCCTAATCCAAACCATGACCCTAGGCCTAGCCCTAACCCTAACCCGAACACTAACCCTAGCCCTAGCCATAGACCTAACACTAACACTAATCCTAACCATAACACTAACTCAACCCCTAGCCCTAGACTTGACCCTAAACCTAACCCTAGCTTGTATATAAGCTGGAGCCCTAACCCTAAACTAGCACAAACCCTAACACTAACCCTAACCCTAAACCTAGCCCTAGACCTAAACCTAAGCATAACCCTAAACCTAGACCTTGCCCAACCCTAAACGTAATCCTAGCCCTAGCCCTAGCCCTAGCCCTAGCCTTAACCATAACCATAACCCTAGCCCTAGACCTAACCCTAACCCTAACCCAAAACATAACCCTAGCCCTACCCCTAGCCATAGCCCTAGCCCTACCCCTAACTCTAACATAACGCTAACCCTAGCTCTAGACCTAGCCCTAGCTCTAACCCTAACCCTAACCCTAACACTAGCCCTAGCCCTAGCAATAACCCTAACCCTAATCCTAACCCTAAACCTAACCCTAGACCTAGACCTAACTCTAACTCCAACCCTAGCCCTAACCCTATTGCTAGCCCTAGTCCTAACCCTAAACCTAACCCTAGCCCTCACCCTAAACCTAACCATAAACTTAGCCCTAAACCTAGACCTAAACCTACCCCTAGTCCTAAACCTAACACTAGCCTGTCCCCTAACCCTAGCATTAACCCTAAAATTAACCCTAACCCTAACACAAGCCCTAGCCCTAACACAAACCCTAAACCTAGACCTAGACCTAACCCTAACCCTAACCCTACACCTAACCCTAGCCATAGCCCTAAGCCTAACCCTAACCCTGAACCTAGCCCTAACCCTAACCCTAACCCAAGCCCTAGCCCTAAACACAAACCTAGCCCTAAACTTAACTCTAGCCCTAGCCCGAACCCTAACACTAATCCTAATCCTAGCCCTAGTCCTAACCCTAACCCCAACCCTAGTCCTAAGAATATTCCTACCCCTGGACCTAACCCTAACCCTAACCATAGCCCTAACCGTAACCCTAATACTAACCCTAAACCTAACCCTAGCCTTAGAACTAGCGCTAGCCCTAGCCCTAACCCAAACCCTAAACCTAGGCCTAACCATAACCCTAACCCTCACCCTAACCCTAGCCCAAGTCCTATACCTAACCGTAACCCTAATCCTAGCCCTAACCCTAACCCTAGCCCTAACCCTAACACTAGCACTAACCCTAACACAACCCTAACCCTAACCATATCCTTAGCAGTAGCCCTAGCCTTAGCCCTAACACAAACCCTAACCCTAGCCCTATCAATAACACTAAAATGAAACCTAGCCCTGCCCTAGCCTTGGCCCTAACCCTAACCCTAGGCCTAGCCCTAGCCCTAAATGTAACCCTAACCCTAACCCTAAATATAGCCAAAGCCCTAACCCTAACCCTAACCCTAACCCTAACCCTAACCATAGCCCTAGCATTAGCCCTAACACTAACACTAAGCCTAGCCCTATCCCTAACCCTAAACGAAACCTAGCCCTAGCCTTAGCCTTGGCCCTAACCCTAACCCTAGTCCAGTCCTAGCCCTAGCCCTAACCCTAGCCCTAGCCCTAACCCTAGCAATAACCCTAACACTAACCCTAAAACTGGCCCTCGCCCAATCCCTAACCCTAAACCTAAACCTAGCCCTAGCCCTAACCCTAGCCCTAGACCTAGACCTAACACTAACCCTAGCCCTAAACCTAACCCTAGCCCTAACGCTAACCCTAGCACTAACCCTAACTCTAGCCCTAGGCCTAACCATAGCCCAAACCCTAAACTTGACGTTAACCGTAGCCCTAAACCTAGTCCTCACCCTAACCCTAATCCCAAACCTAACACTCATCCTAGCCCTACCACTATACCTTACCCTAACCCTAAACCTAGCCCTAATCCTAACCCTAGCCATAACCCTAACAGTAGCACAAACCCTAACCCTAACCCAAACTCTAACCCTATTCCTAGCCCTTGCCCTAACCCTAACTCTAACACTAACCCTAACCCTAACCCTAGCCCTTGCCCTAGCCCTAATCGAAACCATAAGCCTAGGCCTAGCTCTAACCCTAACCCTAACATTAACCATAGCCCCAGCCCTAGTCTTAACCCTAACCCTAATCCCAACCCTAACCCTCACCCTAGACCTAGCACTATACCTAACCCTACCCTAAACCTAACCCTAGCCATAATCCTAACATAGCACAAACCCTAACCCTAACCCTAAACCTAATCCTAGCCCTGCCATAACCCTAACCCTAACCCTAAAACTAGCCCTATTCCTAACCCTAACTCTAACCCTAAACCTAAATCTAAACCTAGCCCTTGCCCTAGCCTTACTCCAAACCATAACACTTGGCCTAGCCCTAACCCTAACCCTAACACTAACCCTAGCCCTAGCTCGAGCCCTAACCTTAACACTAATCATAACCATAACCCTAACCCAAGCCCTAGCCATAGACCTGACCCTAGCCCTAACCCTAGCCCTAGCCTTACACCTACACCTAACCCTAAACTTAACCCTAGCCCAAGCCCTGGACCTAGCCCTAGCCATAGTCCTAAGCCTAACCCTAACCCCAACACTAGCCCTAACCCTAACCCTAACGCAAGCCCTAGCCCTAAACCCAAACCTAGCCCTAAACTCAAACCTAGCCATAGCCCTAACCCTAACACTAACCCTAATCCTAGCCCTAGTCCTAACCCTAAACCCAACCCTAGCACTAACACTATTCCTAGTCGTGGCCCTAACACTAACACTAACCCTAGCCCTAACCCTAAACCTAACACTAACCCTAGCCCTAGCCCTAGACCTAACGCGAACACTAGCCCTAATTCCTAACCCTATCCCGTACCCTAACCCTGCCCGTAACCCTAACCCTAAATATAGCCCTAGCCCTAACCCTAACCCTAACCCTAGTCCTAGCCCTTCCCCTAACCCTAACCCTAACCCTAACCCTAACCCTAAACCTAACCGTAGCCCTAAACCTAGCCCTAGACCTAGCCCTAAACCTAAACCTAGCCCTGGCCCTAACCCTAACCCAAACCCAAAACATAGCCCTAGCACTAGCCCTAGCCTTAACCCTAACACAAACCCTGACCCTAGCCCTATCCCTAAACCTAAAACGAAACCTAGCGCTAGACCTAGCCTTGGCCCTAACCCTAATTCTAGCCCTAGCCCTAGTCCTAGCCCTTGCCCTAACCCTAATCCCTAATCCTAACCATAACCCTAGCACTAACCCTAGCCATAGGCCTAGCCCTAACCCTAACCCTAACCCTAAACCTAGCCCTGGACCTAGCCCTAGCCCTAAACCTAACCCTAGCCCTAGCCCTAATCCTAACTCTAACACTTACCCTAGCACTAGCCCTAGACCTAACACTAATCCTAGCCCTAAACCTAAACCTAGCCCTAACCCAAACCATAGCACAAACCCTAACCTTAACCCTAACCCTAGCCCTAGTCCTAGTACTAACCCTAACCCTAATCCCAAACCTAATCCTCACCCTAGCCCTAGCACTATAACTAACTCTAACCCTAAACCAAGCCATAACCTAACCCTAGCCATAACCCTAACAGTAGCATAAAACCTAACCCTAACCCTAACCCTAACCCTAATCCTAACCCTAGCCCTAACCCCAACCCTAAACCTAAAACTAGACCTAGCCCTAACCCTAACTCTAACCCTAAACCTAACCCTAACCCTAGCCCTTGCACTAGCCCTAATCCAAACCATGAATCAAGTCCTAGCCCTAACCCTAATCCTAACATTAACCCTATGCCTAGCCCTAGCCCTAACCCTAACACTAATCCTAACCATAACCCTAAACAAAGCCCTAGCCCTAGACCTAACCCTAACCCTAACCCTAGCCCTAACCCTACCCGGAACCCTAACCCTAACACTAGCACAAACCCTAACCCTAAACCTACACCTAAACCTAGCCCTAACCCTAGCCCAAGCCCTAGCCCTACACCTAACCCTAACCCCAACCCTAGCCCTAACACTATTCCTAGACCTGGCCCTAACACTAATCTTAACCCTAGCCCTAACCCAAACCCTAACACTCACCCTAACCCTAACCATAGCCCTAGCGCTAGACCTAACCCGAACCCTAGCCCAAATCCTAACCCTATCCCGTACCATAACTCTAACTGTAACCCTAACGCTAAATATAGCCCTAGCCCTCACCCTAACCCTAACCCTAATCCTAGCCCTAGGCCTAGCCCTAGCCCTAATCCTAACCCTAACCCTAAAACTAACCATAGCCCTAGCACTAGAACTAGCATTAGCCCTAAAAGAAACCCTAACCCTAGGCCTATCCCTAACCCTAAAACGAAACCTAGACCTAGCCCTAGCCCTAGCCCTAGCCTCACCGTAACACTAGCCCTAGTCCTAGCCTTTGCCCTTACCCTAACCCTAACCCTAACACTAACCCTAGCCCTAACCCTAAACATAGCCCTAACCCTAGCTCTAGCCCTAGACCTAGCCCTAACCCTAACTCTAAACCTAACCCTATCCCTAACACTAACGCTCACCCTGCCCCTAAGCCTAGCCCTAAACCTAGCCCTACCCCATACCTAACACTAACCATAGCCCTAGCCCTAGCCATAGACCTAGCCCTAGCCATACCCTAAGCCTAACACTAACCATAGCCCTAACCCGAACTCTAACCCAAGCCCTAGCCCCAACCCTAACCCTAAACCTAAACCTAGTCCTACCCCTAACCCTAAACCCAATCCTAGCCATAAACTAAACCCTAGACCTAGCCCTAACCCTAACACTACCATAACCCTAGGCCTAGCCCTAACCCTAATGCCAACCCTAGCCCTAACATTAACCCTAGGACTAGCAATAAAACTAACCCTAACCCTAGCCCAAGCCCTAATCCTAACCCTAACCCTAACACTAGCCCTAGCCCTAGACCCAACCCTAACACTAGCCCTAACCCTAGCCCTAGCCCTAGGCCTAGACCTAACCCTAACACTACCCCGAATCCTAAACCTAGCCCTAGACCTAGCCGTAGCCCAAACTCTTACCCTAGCCCTAGCCCTAGCCATAAACATAAACCTAAACGTAGCCCTAACCCTAGCACTAGCCCTAGCCCTAAACCTAATCGTAACCCTAGATCTAGCACTAGGACTAACACTAACGCTAAACCTAACCTAGCTCTAACACTACTTCTAATCCTATCCCTAACCCTAGCAATAACCCTAACCCTACCCCTATACATAAAACCTAACCCTAAACATAGCCCTAGCCCTAAACCTAAACCCAACCTTATCCCTAACCCTAACCTTTGTGCTAGCCCTAAAACTAAACCTAACCCTAGCCCTAGCCCTAATCCTGACCCTAAACCTTACCTTAACACTAGCCCTGGTCCTAGACATAAACCTAAGCCTAGCCCTAGCCCTAGCCCTACCCTAAACCTAACCCTAGCCCGAGCCCTAAACCTAAACCCAACCTTATCCCTAACCCTAACCTTGGCGCTAGCCCTAAAACTAAACCTAACCCTAGCCCTAGCCCTAATCCTGACCCTAAACCTCACCTTAACACTAGCCCTGGTGATAGACATAAACCTAACCCTAGCCCTAGCCCTAGCCCTAAACCTAACCCTAGCCCTAACCCTAAACCTAGCACTAACCCTAACCCAGACCCTAACACTAACCCTAGCCCTAACCCTAACTCTAACCTAACCCTAACCCTAGCCCTAGCCCTAATCCTAGTTCTAACCTAACCCTAACCCTAGCGGTAGCCCTAGCCCTAACCCTAACCCTAATCCTAACCCTCATCCTAACCCTAGACCAAGACCTAACTCTAAACCCAACCCTAGCCCTAACCCTATTCCTAGCCCTAGCAGTAACCCTAAACCTAACCCTAGCACTAGCCCTAACCATAACCCTAACCCTAACCCTAACACTAACCCTAGCCCTAGCCCAAGCCCTAACACTAACCCTAACCATAACCCTAAACCTAGCCCTAGCACTAACAGTAACCCTAATTCTAATGCTAGCCCTAACCCTAACCCTAACCCTAACCCTAACCCTAACCCTAACCCTAACCATAGTCCAAGAGCAAGCCCTAGCCTTAGCCCTAACCCTAACACTAACCCTAGCCCTATCTCTAAACCTATCCCTAATCCTAGCCCAAGCCCTAGTACTAGCCCATGCCCTAACCCTTAAGATAAACCTAACCCTAGCCCTAAACCTAGCTGTAGCCCTAAGCCTAACCCTAGCCCTAGCCCTAGCCTTATCGCTAAACCTAGCCCTAGCCCTAGCCTAATCCAAACCCTACCCCTAAACCTAGCCCTAGCCCTAGTCCTAGCCCTAACCCTATGCCAAATCCTAGCCCTAGCCCTAGCCTAACCCTAACACTAACCCAAACACTAGCCCTAGACCTAACCCGAAACCTAGCCCTAAATCCTAACCCTATCCCTTACCCTCACCCTAGCCTAACCCTAACCCTAACTCTAGCCTAAGAACTAGCGCTAGCCCTAGCCCTAACCCAAACCCTAAACCTAGGCCTAGCCCGAACCCTAACCCTCGCCCTAGCCCTAACCTTAACCCTAACCCTAAGCCTGGACCTAGCCTTAGCCCTAACCATAGCCCTAACCCTAACCTTAACCCTAACCATAACCATAGCCCTCGCCCTAACCCTAACCCTCATCCTAACCCTTACCCTAAGCCTAGTACTAGCTCTAGCCCTAACCCTAACCCTAACCCAAGCCTGTATACTAACCCAAGCCCTAACCCTAACAGTAGCACTAACCCTAACCCTAAACCTAGCCCTAGACCTAACCCTAACCATAAGCCTAAACCTAGCACTTGCCCTAACCCTAAACCTAACCCTAGCCCTAGCACTAGCCTTAACCCTAAACATAATGCTAGCCCTAGCCCTAAACCTAACCATAACCCTAACCATAGCCCAAGAACAAGCCCGAGCCTTAGCCCTACCCTAACCCTAACCCTATCCCTAACCCTATCCATAATCCTAGCCCAAGCCCTAGCACTAGCCCTTGCCCTAACCCTAACCGTAACCCTAAAGTTAACCCTAGCCCTAACCCTAGCCCTAGCCCTAGCCCTAGCCCTAACCCTAACTCTGAACCTAGCCCTGGCCCTAGCCCTATCCCTAATCCTAACCCTAGCCCTAGCCCTAATGCTAACTCTAACACTTAAACTAGTCCTAGCCCTAGACCTAACAATAACCCTAGCCCTAAACCTAATCCTAGCCTTAACCCTAACCCTAGCACTAACCCTAACCCTAGCCCTAGCCTTAACCATAGCCCAAACCCTAACCTTAACCCTAACCCTAGCCCTAGCCCTATTCCTAACCCTAACCCTAATCCCAAACAAAACCCCCACCCTAGCCCTAGCAGTATACCTAACCCTAACCCTAAACTAGCCCTAACCCTAAACAAAGCCAATACCCTAACAATAGCAAAAACCCTAATCCTGACCCTAACCCTAACCCTAATCCTAGACCTAACCATAACCCTAACCCAAACCCTAAAGCTAGCCCTAGCACTAACCCTAACTCTAACCGTAACCATAACCCTAACACTAACCCATGCCTTAGCCCTAATCCAAACCATAACCCTGGGCCTAGCCCTAACCCTAACCCTAACACAAACCGTAGCCCTAGCCCTAGCCCTAACCCTAACACTGATCCTAACCATAACCCTAACCCAAGCCCTAGCCCTAGACCTGACCCTAACCCTAACCCTAGCCCTAATCCTACACAGAGCCCTAACCCTAACACCAGCACTAACCTTAATCCTAACACTAAACGTAGCCCTAGCCCTAAACCTAACCTTAAAAATAAACATAGCCCTAGCCCTAACCCGAACCCTAACCCTAACCCTAACCCTAACCATAGTCCTAGTGCTAGCAATAGCCTTAGCCCTAATCCTAACCGTAACCCTAGCCCTATCCCTAACCCTATACCTAATCCGAGCCATAGCATTAGCCCTAGCCAAAACTCTAACCCTAAACCTAACACTAGACCTAGCTCTAGCCCTAGCCCTAGACCTAAGCCTGAACCTAAACCTAGCCCTAGCCCTAGCACTAACCCTAACCCTAACCCTAGCCCTAATCCTAATCTAACCCTAACCCTAGCACCAGCCCTAGCCCTAAGCCTAGCCCTAGAGCTAACCCTAACCCGAAACATAGCCCTAGCCCTAGTCCTAACCATAACCGTAACCCTAGCCCTAGCCCTAGACATAGCCCTAACCCTGCCCTAACCTTTTCCCTAACACTAGCCATAACTCGAACACTAAACTTAACCCTAAACCTAACCCTAGCCCTAGGCATAACCCTAACCTTAAAACTAACCCTACCTTTTGCCCTAGCCCTAGCCATAGTCTAAAACTAAATCTCAACCATAGCCCTCGCCCTAACCCTAACCCTAAACATAGACCTAGCCCTAACTCTATCCCAAACCCTAAACCTAGTCCTAACCCTAACACTAGCCCTAACTCTAACCCTAGCACTAAACCTAACCCTAACCCTAGCCCTAGCCCTAGCCCTAACACAAACCCTAACCCTAGCCCTAGCCCTAGCCCTAGCCCTAACACAAATCCTAACCATAGCCCTAGCCCTAACACTAAACCTAAACCTAACCGTAACCCTAGCCCCAGACTTAGCCTTAACCATAGACCTAACACTAACCTTAACCCGAAACCTAGCCCTAACCCTAGCCCTAACATTATTCCTAATACTAAAACTAAACCTAACCCTGACCCTACCACTAGAATTAACCCTAACCCTAATCCTAATCTGAACCCTAATCCTGACACTAGCCCTAACCCTAACCCCAACCCTAGCCCTAAACCTATTCATAAACCTAGGCCTAACCCTAACCCTACCCCTAGCCCTAGCCCTATCCCTAACACTAACCCTAAACCAAAACATAGCCCTCACCATAACCCTAACCCTAAACCTAACCCTAACCCTAAACATAGCCCTAGCCCTAACTCGATTCCAAACCCTAACCCTAGCCCTAGACCTAACCCTAGCCCTAACCGTAACCTTAGACCTAGCCTTAGCCCTAACCATAGCCCTAACCCTAAACTTAACCCTAAACCTAGCCCTAGGACTAGCCCTAACCCTAACCCTACACCTAATCCTTAACCTAACCCTAGCCCTAGCACCAAACCTAACCCTAACCCTAACCCTTGACCGTATACTGACCCTAGCCCTAACCCTAACAGTATCACTAAACCTAACCCTAAACCTAAACCTAAACCTAGCCCAAGACCTAACCCTAATCATAACCCTAAACCTAGCCCTTGCCATAACCCTAAACCAAGCCCTAGCCCTAGGCTTAACCCTAACCATAATCCTACCCCTAGCCCTAACCCTAACCCTAACGCTAAACATAGCCCTAGCCCTACACCTAGCCCTAGCCTGAGCCCTAACCCTAGGTCTAACCCTAACCCGTACCCTAGCCCTAGCCCTAGCCCTAGCCCTAACCCTAAACCTAATCCTAAACCTAACCCTAACCCTA
>CM027394.1:64531989-64551054 GCA_015711505.1 Sylvilagus bachmani
CCCAACCCTAACCCTAAAGCTAGCCCTGGCCCTAGACCTAGCCCTAGCCCTAAACCTAACCCTAGCCCTAGCCCTAATCCTAACTCTAACATTTACCCTAGCCCTAGCTCTAGACCTAACACTAACCCTAGCCCTAAAACTAACCCTAGCCATAACCCTAACCCTAGCACTAACCCTAACTCTAGCCCTAGCCCTAGCCCTAACCATAGCCCAAACCCTAACATTAACCCTAACCCTAGCCTTCGCCGAAGTCCTAACCCTCACCCTAATCCCAACCCTAACACTCACCCTAGCCCTAGCACTCTACCTAAACCTAACCCTAAACCTAGCCCTAAGCTTAAACCTAGCCATAACTCTAACAATAGCACAAACCCTAACCCTAACCCTAACCCTAAACCTAAAACTAGCAATAGCCCTAACCCTAACACTAACCCTTACCCTAGCCCTTGCCCTAGACCTAATATAAACCATGACCCTAGGCCTAGCCCTAACCTTAACCCTACCACTAACCCTAGCCCTAGCCCTAGCCCTAACCCTAACACTAATCATAACCATAACCCTAACCCATGCCCTAGACCTAGACCTGATCCTAAACCTAACCCTAACCCGTATACTAGCCGGAGCCCTAGCCCTAGACCTAACACTAACACTAACACTAACCCTAACCCTAAACCTAGCCCTAGACCTAAATCTAACCATAACCCTAAAAATAGCCCTTGCCCTAACCCTAAACCTAATCCCAGACCTAACCCTAACCCTAACAATAAACTTAGCCCTAGCCCTAACCCTAACCCTAACCCTAACCATAGCCCTAGCTCTAGCCTTAGCCTGAGCCCTAATCCTAACCCTAACCCTACCCCTATCCCCAACCCTATCCCTAATCCTTGCCCTAGCCCTAGCCCTAGACCTAACACTAACCCTAACCTTAAACCTATCCCTACCCCAACCCTAACCCTAACAATAAACATAGCCCTACCCTAACCCTAACCCTAACCATAGCCCTAGCGCTAGCCCTAGACTTAGCCCTAACCCAAACCCTAACCCTAACCATAGCCCTATCCCTAACCCTATCCCTAATCCTAGCCCTAGCCCTAGCACTAGCCCTAGCCTTAAACCTAGCCCTAAACCTAAACCTAGCCCTAACGCTAGCCGGAGCCCTAGCCCTAAACCTAATCATATATCTAGCTATAGCCCTAGCCCTCAACCTATCTCTAAACTTAACCCTAGCCCTAACCCTAAACCTAACCCTAACCCTAACCCTAATGCTAACCCTAACCCTAAACCTAGCCCTATATATAACCCTAGCCCTAACCCTAGCACTAGCCCTATCGCTACACCTAACCCGAACCTAATCCTATCCCTGCCCTAGACATAGCCCTAGCCATAGCCATGAGCCTAACCATAACCCCAACCCTAGCCCGAACCCTAACCCTAACCAAAGACCTAGCCCTAACACCAAACCTAGCCCTAAACTTAACCCTAGCCCTAGCCCTAACCCTAACACTAAACCTAATCCTAGCCCTAGTCCTAACCCTAACCCCAACCCTAGCCCTAACACTATTCCTATCCCTGGCCCTAACCTAACCCTAACACTAGCACTAACCCTAACCCTAACACTAACCCTAACCCTAACCCTAGCCCTAGCCCTAGACTTAACATGAACCCTAGCCCTAATTCTTAACCGTATCCCGTACCCTAACCCTAGGCTAACCCGAACCCTACCCCTAGCCTTAGAACTAACGCTAGCAATAGCCCTAACCCAAACTCTAAACCTAGGCCTAGCCCTAACCCTAACCCTCACCCTAACCCTAAGTCTAGCCCTAGCCCTACCCTAAACCTAACCCTAGCCCTAGCCCTAAACCTAACCCTAACCCTAATCCTGGACCTAGCCTTAGCCATAACCATAGCCCTAACCCTAACCTTAACCCTAACCCTAGCCCTAGCTCTAGCCCTAGCCCTAACCCTAACTTAATCCTAAACCTTACCCTAAATTAGCCCTAGAACCAGACCTAACCCTAACCCTAAACCTAGCCCATACCATAACCCTAGCACTAACGCTAACAGTAGCACAAACCCTAACCCTAACCCTAAACCTAGCCCTAGACCTAAACCTAACTATAAACCTAAACCTAGCCCATACCCCTAACCCTAAACCGAACCCTGGCCCTAGGCCTAGCACTAGCCCTAGCCTTAACCCTAACCATAACCCTAGCCCTAGCCCTAACCCTACCCTAACCCTAAACATAGCCCTAGCCCTACCCCTAGACCTAGACAAAGCTCTAACCCCAAACTTAGCCCTAACCCTATTCCTAGCCCTAGCAGTAACCCTAAAATTAACACTAGCCCTAGCCCTACCGTAACCCTAACCCTAACCCGAAACCTAAACATAACACTAACCCTAGCCCTAGCCCTAACTCTAACCGTAATCCTAACCCTAGCCCTAGCCCTAACCCTAACACTAACACTAACCCTAACCCTAAACCTAAACCTAGCCCTAGCACTAACCCTAACCCTAACCATAGACCTAGCCTTAACCCTAACCGTAACCCTAAACCTAACCATATCCCTAGAGCAAGCCCTAGCCTTAGCCCTAACCCTAACCCTAAACCAAGCCCTATCCCTAACCCTATGCCTAATCCTAGGCCTAGCCCTAACACTAACCGTAACTCTAACCCTAAACCAAGCCCTATCCCTAACACTAAACTAACAATAAACATAGCCCGAGCCCTAACCCTACCCCTACGCCTAACCCTAACTCTAAATACAGCCCTAGGCCTAGCCCTAGCCCTAACCCTAACCATAAACCTAACCCTGGCCCAAACCCTAGCCGTAGCCCTAAGCCTAGCCCTAGCCCTAGGCTTAACCGTAAACATAACCCTAGCCCTAGCCCTAACCCTAATGCTAACACTAAACATAGACCTAGCCCTAACCCTAGCCCTAGCCCTAACCCTAAACCTAATGCTAATCCTCACCCTAACCCTAGCCCTAGAACTAGACCTAACACTAACCCTAATGCTAGCCCGTAACCTAACCGTAGCCCTAACCCTAACAGTAGCACTAACCCTAACCCTAACCCTAATCCTAGCCCTAGACCTAAACATAACCATAACCCTAAACCTAGCCCTTGCCCTAACCCTAAACCTAAACCTAACCCTAGCCCTAGCCCTAACCCTAACCCTAACACTAACCCTAGCCTTAGCCCTAAGCAAAACCATAACCCTAACCCTAAACATATCCCTAGACCTACACCTAGCCCTAGCCCGAGCCCTAACCCTAACTCTAACCTAACCCGAAACCTAGCCCTATCCCTAACCCTAGCCCTAACCCTAACCCTAACCCTAGCCCTACCCCTAGCTCTAACCCTAACCCTAATCCTAACCCTAACCCTAAACCTAGACCTAAACATAACTCTAACCCCAAACCTAGCCCTAACCCTATTCCTAGGCCTAGCAGTAACCCTAAACCTAACCCTAGCCCTAGCCCTAACCATAATCCTAACCCTAACCCTAACCCTAACCCTAACCCTAACCATAGCCCTAGCCCTAGCCCTAACACTAAACGTAATACTAACCCTAGCCCTAGCCCTAACCCTAACACTAACCCTAACCCTAACCCTACCTAGCCCTAGCACTAACACTAAACCTAACCCTAACCCTAGCCCTAGCCCAAACCCTAACCCTAACCCTGATCCTAACCATAGCCCTAGAGCAAGCCCTAGCCTTATTCCTAAACCTAACCGTAAACCGAGCCCTATCCCTAACCCTATGCCTAATCCTAGCCCTAGCCCTAGCCCTAACACTAACCCTAACCCTAACCCTAAACCTAGCCCTAGCCCTAACCCTAACAGTTAACAATAAGCATAGCCAGAGCCCTAACCCTACCCCTAACTCTAACCATAGCCCTAGCGCTAGCCCTAGCCTTAGCCCTAACCCTAACCCTAACCCTAACCCTAGCCTTAGATCTAGCCCTAATCATAACCCTAATCCTAACCCTAGCCCTAGCCCTAACCCTAACTCTAAACTAAACCTAACCCTAGCCCTAACCCTAATATTAGCCCTAACCCTATCCTGAGCCCTAGCCCTAAACCTAAACCTAAACATAGCCCGAACCCTAACCCTAACCCTACCTCTAACCCTAGCCCTAAGCCTAACCCTAACCCTAGACATAACCTTAGCCCTAACTCTAACCCTAGCCCTATCGCTATACCTGACCCTAACTCTAACCCTAGACCTAGCCCTAGACCTAGCCCTAGCCACAGCCCTAAGCCTAACCTAAACCCAACCCTAGTCCTAACCCTAACCCTAAACCAAGCCCTAGCCCTAACCCCAAACCTAGCCCTAAACTTAACCCTAGTGCTAGCCCTAAACCTAACACTAACCCTAATCCTAGCCCTAGTCCTAACCCTAACCCGATCCCTAGCCCTAGACTTAACATGAACGCTGGTCCTAATTCTTAACCCTATCCTGTACCCTAACCCCAGGCTAACCCTAACCCTAACCCTAACCCTAGCCTTAGAATTAGCGCTAGCCCTAGCCCTAAACCAAACCCTAAACCTAGGCCTAGACCTAACCCTAACCCTCACCCTAACCCTAAGTCTAGCCCTAGCCCTAGCCCTAATCCTAACCCTAATCCTAGACCTAGCCCAAAAACTAACCCTAACCCTAATCCTGGACCTAGATTTCGCCCTAACCATAGCCCTAACCCTAAACTTAAACCTAACCCTAGCACTAGCCCTAGCACTAACCCTAACCCTAATCCTAAACCTTACCCTAACCCGAGCCCTAGAACTAGATCTAACCCTAACCCTAACCCTAGCCCATACCCTAACCCTAGCCCTAACGCTAACAATAGCACTAACCCTAACCCTAACCCTAAACCTAGCCCTAGACCTAAACCTAACCATAAACCTAAACCTAGCCATTACCCTAAAATTAACCAAACCCTAGCCCTAGCCCTAGCCCTAGCCCTAGCCTTAACCCTAACAATAACCCTAGCCCTAGCTCTAACCCTAACCCTAACCATAAACCTAGCCCTACCCCTACACCTAAGCCTAGCCCTAGCCCTAACCCTAACGCTAGCCCTAACCCTAACTCTAAACTAACCCGAACCCTAGCCCTAGATCTAACCCTAGCCCTAACCCTAACCCTAGCCCTAGCCCTAGCAATAGCCCTAGCCCTAACCCTAACTCTAATCCGAACCCTAACCCTAACCCTAGACCTAGACATAGCTCTAACCCCAACACTAGCCCTAACCCTATTCCTAGCCCTAGAAGAAACCCTAAACCTAACACTAGCCCTAGCCCTAACCGTAACCCTAACCCGAACCCTACCCTAACACTAACCCTAGCCCTAGCCCTAGCCCTATAACTATTCCAAACCCTAAACCTAGCCCTAGCACGTGCCCTAAACCTAGCACTAACCCTAACCCTAACCCTAACCCTAACCCTAACCCTAACCCTAGCACGCCCTAACATTACCCAAAACCCTAACCCTAACTCTAACCATAGCCCTAGCGCTAGCCCAAGCCTTACCCCTAACATTAACACGAACCCTAACCCTATCCCTAATCCTAGCCCAGCCCTAGCCCTAGCCCTAGCCCTAGCCCTAACCCTAAACCTAAACCTAAACCTAACCCTAACCCTAACCCTAAACCTATCCCTAACCCTAACCCTAACCCTAACCCCGAACTCTAAAAAAACCTTGGCCCTAACCTAATCCTAACCCTACCCCTAACGCTAGCCCTAACCCTAAACCTAACACTACACCTAACCCTAGCCCTAACCCTAGCCCTAGCCCTACACCTACACCTAACCCTAACCCTACACCTAGCCCTACCCCGATACCTAACCCTAGCCATAGCCCTCAGCCTACCCCTAACCCCAAACCTAGCCCTAACCCTAACCCTAACCAAAGCCCTAGCCCTAACCCAAAACCGAGCCCAAAACTTAACCCTAGCCCTAGCCCTAACCCAAACACTAACCCTAATCCTAGCCCTAGTCCTAACCCTAATCCCAACCCTAGCCCTAACACTATTCCTAGCCCTGACCTAACCCTAACCCTGGCCCTAGCCCTAGCCCTAGCCCTAACCCTAACCCTAACCCTAACCCTAACCCTAACCATAGCCCTAGAGGATGCCCTAGCCTTAGTCCTAACCCTAACCCTAAACCTAGCCCTACACCTAAACCTATGCCTAATCCTAGCCCTAGCCCTAACAAAAACCCTAACCCTACCCTAAACCTAGCCCTAGCCCTAACCCTAACCCTAACAATAAACATAGCCCGAGCCCTAACCCTAACTCTAACCCTAAACCTAACTCTACACTAAACCTGAACCTAGCCCTAGCCCTAACCCTAGCTCTAACCCTAACACTAAACCTAACCCTCACCCTAGCTCTAGCCCTAAACTTAACCCTAATCCTAACCCTAATCATAGACCTAGACCTAACTCTAACCCCAAACCTAGCCCTAACCCTATTCCTAGCCCTAGTCCTAATGCTAAACCTAACCCTAGCATTAGCCCTAACCCTAACCCTAACCTTAGCACTAACCTAGACCTCATCCTAACCCCAGTCCTAACCCTAACCCTAACAATAAACATAGCCCGAGCCCTAACCCTAACCCTAACCCTAAACCTAACTCTACACTAAACCTAAACCTAGCTCTAAACCTAACCCTAACCCTAACCCTAACACTAGCCCTAGCCCTAGCAATAACACTAACCCTAATCCTAACCCTCACCCTAACCCTAGACCTAGACCTAACTCTAACCCCAACCCTAGACCTAACCCTATTCCTAGCCCTAACCCTAACCCTAAACCTAACCCTAGGATTAGCCCTAACCCTAACCTTAACCTTAGCCCTAAAACTAGACCTAAACCTAACCCCAGTCCTAAACCTAACCCTAGCCCGTACCCTAACTCTAGCACTAACCCTAAACCTAACCCTAACCCAAACCCAACACCTAGCCCTAACACAAACCCTAACCCTAGACCTACCCCTAACCCTAACCCTAACACTAACCCTAGCCCTAGCCCTAGCCCTAATCATAATCTTAAACCTAACAATAGCCCTAGCCCTAGCCTTGGCCCTAACCCTATCCCTAGCCCTAGTTCTACACTAGCCATAACCCTAACACTAACAATAAACATAGCACTAGCCCTAACCCTAACCCTAACCCTAACCCTAACCCTAACCCTAACCATAGCCCTAGCGTTAGCCCCAGCCTCTGCCCTAACCCTAACACTAACCCTAGCCCAATCCCTAACCCTATCCCTAATCCTTGCCCTAGCCCTAGCCCTAGACCTAACACTAACCCTAACCCTAACCCTAAACCTAGCCCTAGCCCTAACACTAAACCTAACAACAAACATAGCCCTAACCCTAACCCTAACCCTAACCCTAAACATAGCCCTAGCGCTAGCCCTAGCCTTAGCCCTAGCCCTAACACTAAACGTAACGCTAGCCCTATCACTAAGCCTATCCCTAATCCTAGCCCTAGCCCTAGCCCTAGCCCTAGCCATAACCCTAACTCTAAACCTAACCCTAGCCCAAACCTTAACCCTAACCCTACACCTAACCCTAGCCCTAACCCTAACCCTAACCCTACACATAACCCTAGCCCTAATCCTAGTCCTAGCCCTAACCCTACACCTAACCCTAGCCCTAGCCCTAGACCTAACACTAACCTTAATTCTAGCCCTAAGCCTAACCCTAACCCCAAACCTAGCCCTAACCCTAACCTTAATCCAAGCCCTAGCCCTGACCCCAAACCTAGCCATAAACATAACCCTAGTTCTAACCCTAACCCTAACCCTAACCCAAAACCAAACCCTAGACAAAGACCTAACTCTCACCCCAACCCTAGCCCTAACACTATTTCTAGCCCTAGTCCTAACCCTAAACCTAAATCTAGGCCTAGCCCTAACACAAACCCTAACCTTAGGACTAGCCCTAACCCTAACACTAACGTTAATCCTAGCCCTAGTCCTAACCCTAACCCCAACACTAGCCCTAACACTATACCTATCCCTGGCCCTAACCCTAACCCTAACCATAACCCTAACAATAACTCTAACACTAACCATAACCCTAACCCTAGCCCTAGCACTAACCGTAGTCCGTACCCTAAACCTAGCACTAACCCTAATCCTAAACGAAACATTAAACCTAACCAAAGCCCTAGCCCTAACACAAACCCAAACCTTAGACCTAGCCCTAACCCTAACACTAACACTAACACTAGTCTAGCCCTAGCCCTAGCCCTAGCCCTAACCCAAAACCTAACCCTAACCCTAGTCCTAGCCCTAGCCCTAACCGTAACCCTAATCCTAAACCTTACCCTAACCCGAGCCCTAGAACTAGACCTAACCCTAACCCTAACCCTAGCCATATCCTTAAGCCTAAAATGAAACCTAGCCCTAGCCTTAGCCTTGGCCCTAACCCTAACCCTAGCCCTAGTCCTAGCCCTAGCCCTAACCCTAACTCTAAACCTAAACCGATCCCTAGGCCTAACCCTAGCCCTAGCCCTAGCCCCAACCCTAACCCTGAACCTAGCCCTGGCCCTACACCTATCCCTAACCCTAAACCTAGCCCTAGTCCTAATCCTAACTCTAACACTTACCCTAGCCCTAGCCCTAGACCTAACACTAACCCTAGCCCTAAACCTAACCCTAGCCCTAACCCTAACCCTAGGACTAACCCTAAATATAGCCCTAGCCCTAACCCTAACTCTAAACCTAACCCTAGCCCTAACCATAACCCTAACCCTACCCCTACACCTAACCCTAACCCTATCTCTAGTCCTAGCCGTAGACCTAGAACTAGCCAAAGCCCTAAGCCTAAACCTGACCCCAACCTTAACCAAAACCTAGCCCTAGGCCTAGTCCTAACCCTAACCCTAACCCTAAACCCAACCCTAAACCCTCACCCTAGCCCTAGCACTATACCTAACCCTAACACTAAACCTAGCCCTAACCCTAACCCTAGCCATAACCCTAACAATAGCACAAACCCTAAACCTAACACTAACCATAACCCTAACCCTAGCCCTAACCCTAACTCAAACCTAACTCTAACCCTAGCTCTAGCCCTAACCCTAGCTCTAACCCTAATCATAACCCTAAGCCTAGCCCTAAACCTAGCCCTAACCCTAACCCTAACCCTAACCCTAGACCTAGACTTAACTCTAACCCCAACCCTAGCCCTAAACCTATTCCTAGCCCTAGTCCTAGCCCTAAACCTAACACTAGCACTAGCCCTCACCCTCACCCTAACCCTAAACTTAGCCCTAAACCTAGACCTAAACGTAACCCTAGCCCTAACCTTAACACTAGCACGTACCCTAACCCTAGACTAACCCTAACCCTAACCCTAACCCTAACCCTAACCCTAACCCAAGCCCTAGCCCTAACACAAACACTAAACCTAGATCTAGCCCTAACCCAAACCCTAACACTAAATCTAGCCCTATCCATAGCCCTAACACTAACACTAACGTAACCCTAACCCTAGCTCTAGCCCTACCCTAGCACTAACCCTCACCCTAACCCTAACCATAGCCTTAGCCCTGCCCTACCCTAGGCCTAAGACAAACCCTAACCCTAGCCCTATCCATAACCCTAAAATGAAACCTAGCCCTAGCCCTAGCCTTGGCCCTAACACTAACCCTAGCCCAAGTCCTAGCCCTAGCACTAACCTAACCCTAACCCTAAACCTAACCCTAGCCCTTACCATAGCCCTAGCCCTATCCCCAACCCTAACCCTGAACCTAACATTAGCCCTAGCCCTAGACCTAAACCGAACCATAGCCCTGATTCCTAACCCTACCCAATAGCCTAACGCTAGCCTAACCCTAACCCTAACCCTAGCCTTAGAACTAGCGCTAGCCCTAGCCCTAACCCAAACGCTAAACCTAGGCCTGGCCCTAACCCTAACCCTCACCCTAACCCTAGCCCTAGCCCTAGCCCTAGCCCTAGCCCTAACCCTAACCCTAACCCTAGCCCTAAACCTAACACTAGCCCTAACCCTAACACTAGCACTAACCCTAACCTAACCCTAACCCTAAACCTAGCACTAGCCCTATCCGTAACCCTAACCCTAAATATAGCCAAAGCCCTAACTCTAACCCTAACACTAACCATAGACCTAGTACTAGCCGTAGCCTTAGTCCTAACACGAACCCTAACCCTAGCCCTATCCTTATCCCTAAAATGAAGCCTAGCCCTAGCACTAGCCTTGGCCCTAACCCTACTCTAGCCCTAGTCCTAACTAGCCCTAAACCTAACCGTAACCCTAAACCTAACCCTAGCCCTAACCCTAGCCCTAGCCCTAGCCCTAGCCCCAAACCTAACCCTGAACCTAGCCCTGGCCCTAGCCATAGTCCTAGCCCTAACCCTAGCCCTAGCCATATTCATAACTCTAACATTTACCCTAGACCTAGCCCTAGACCTAACACTAACCCTAGCCCTAAACCTAACCCTAGCCCTAACCCTAACCCTAGCACTAACCCTAACTCTAGCCCTAGCCCTAACCATAGCCCAAACCCTAAACTTAACCCTAACCCTAGCCCTAGCCCTAGTCCTAACCCTAAAACTAATCCCAACCCTAACACTCACCCTAGCCCTAGCACTATACCTTACCCTAACTCTAAACCTAGCCCTAATCCTAACCCTATCCATAACCCTAATAGTAGCACAAACCCTAAACCTGACCCTAACCCTAACCCTAACACTTACCCTAACCTAACACTAAACCAAGCCCTAGCACTAACCCTAACACTAACCCTAGGCCTAGACCTAACCAAACCCTAACCATAGCCCTAGAGCAAGCCCTAGCCTTAGCCTAACCCTAACCCTAAACCAAGCCCTATCCCTAAACCTATGCCTAATCCTAGCCCTAGCCCTAGCCCTAGCCCTAACCCTAACCCTAACCCTAACCCTAAACCTAGCCCTAGCCCTAGCCCTAACACTAACCCTAATCCTAACACTAACCCTAACACTAACCCTGACACTAACCCTAAACCTATCCCTAGCCCTAGCGCTAGCCCTAACCTTAGCCCTAACCCTAACCCGAACCCTAGCCCTATCCCTAACACTATCCCTAATCCTAGCCCTAGCCCTAGAACTAACCCTAGCACTAACCCTTACCAAAAACGTAACCCTAGCCCTAACCCTAGCCGTAGCCCTAACCCAAGCCCCAGCACTAGCCCTAGCCTTAACCCTAAACATAACCCTAGCCCTAGCGCTAACCCAAACACTAACCCTAAGCCTAAGCCTAAACCTAGACCTAGACCTAGCCCTAGCCCTAACCCAAGGCCTAGCCCAAACACTAAACTTAACCCTAGCACTAACCCTAACTCTAACCTAACCATAACTCTAGATCTAGCCCGAACCCTAGCTCTAACCCTAACACTAACCCTAACCCTAGCCCTAACCCTAGCCCTAAACCTAACCCTAATCCCAACCCTAACCCTAATCCTAGACCTAGACCTAACTCTAACCACAAACCTAGCCCTAATCCTTTTCCTAGCCCTAGATCTAACCCTAAACCTAGACCTAACACTAACCCTAGTACTAACCCTAACCCTAGCACTAACCCTAACCCTTACCCTACAGCTAACCCAAACCCTAGCCCTAACACAAACCCTAACCCTAGTCCTAACCCTAACCCTAACTCTAACACTAACCCTAGCCCTAGCCGTAGCCCTAACCATAACCCTAATCCTAATCTTAGCCCTAGCCCTAACCCTAACACTAACACTAACACTAACACTAACACTAACACTAACACTAACATTAAACCTAGCGCTAGCCCTACCCCTAACCCTAACCCTAATCCTAACCCTACCCATAGCCCTAGCGCTAGCCCTAGCCCGAACCCTAACCCTTACCCTAACCCTAGCCCTATCCCTAATCCTATACCTAACCCTTTCCCTAGCCCTAGCCCTAGACCTAACATTAACCCTAACCCTAACCCTAACCCTAAACCTATCCCTAGCCCTAACCCTAACCCTAACAGTAAACATAGCCTTAACCCTAACCCTAACCCTAACCCTAACCCTAACCCTAAACATAGCCCTAGTGCTAGCCCTAGAATAGCCCTATTACTAAGCCTATCCCTGATCCTAGCCCTAGCCCTAGCCCTAGCACTAGCCCTAGTCCTAGCCCTAGCCATAACCCTAACCATAATCGTAAACCAAACACTAGCCCTAACCATACCCGGAACCCTAGCCCTAAAACTAATCATAAACCTAACTATAGCCGTAACCCTAAACCTAACTCTAAACCTAACCCTAGCCCTACCCTGACCCTAACCCTACCCCTATCCCTAACCCTATTCCTAATCCTAGTCCTAGCCCTAGCCCTAGCCCTAGCCCTAACACTATTCCTAGCCCTGGACCTAACCCTAACCCTAGCCTTAGCCCTAACCCTAACCCTAAACCTAAACCTAACCATAGCCCTAGAGCAAGCCCTAGCCTTAGCCATAAACCTAACCCTAAACCTAGCCCTATCCCTAACCCTATGCCTAATCCTAGCCCTAGCCCTAGCCCTAGCCCTAGCCCTAACCCTAACCCTAACCCTAACCCTAACCTTAAACCTAGCCCTAGCAAAACCCTAACCCTAACCCTAACTTAAACCAATCCTAGCCCTAAACCTAAACCTAAACATAGCCCGAATCCTAACCCTACCCCTAACCCTGACTCTAACCATAGCCCTAGCGCTAACCCTAGCCTTAGCCCTAAACCTAACAATAACCCTAGCCCTATCGCTAATACTATCCCTAATCCCAGTCCTAGCCCTAGCACTAGCCCTAGCCCTAATCATAACCCTAATCCTAACACTAGCCCTAGCCCTAACCCTAACACTAACCCTAGCCCTAACACTATTCCTAGCCCTGGCCCTAACCCTAACTCTAACAATAAATATAACCCTAGCCCTAACCATAGCCCTAACCCTAACCCAAACCTAACCATAGCCCTAGCGCTAGCCCTAGCCTTAGCACTAACACAAACCCTAACCCTAGCCCTATCCCTAACCCTAAAATGAAACCTAACCCTAGCCCTAGCCTTGGCCCTAACCCTAACCCTAGCCCTAGTCCTAGCCCTAGCCCAAACCCTAACTCTAAACCTAAACCGATCCCTAGGCATAACCCTAGCCCTAGCCCTAGCCCCAACCCTAACCCTGAACCTAGCCCTGGCCCTACACCTATCCCTAACTCTAAACATAGCCCTAGTCCTAATCCTAACTCTAACACTTACCCTAGCCCTAGCCCTAGACCTAACACTAACCCTAGCCCTAAACCTAACCCAAGCCCTAACCCTAACCCTAGGACTAACCCTAAATATAGCCCTAGCCCTAACCCTAACTCTAAACCTAACCCTAGCCCTAACCATAACCCTAACCCTACCCCTACACCTAACCCTAACCCTAACTCTAGTAATAGCCGTAGACCTAGAACTAGCCATAGCCCTAAGCCTGAACCTGACCCCAACCTTAACCAAAACCTAGCCCTAGGCCTAGTCCTAACCCTAACCCTAACCCTAAACCCAATCCTAAACCCTCACCCTAAGCCGTAGCACTATACCTAACCGTAAAACTAAACCTAGCCCTAACCCTAACCCTAGCCATAACCCTAACAATAGAACAAAATCTAACCCTAACGCTAACCATAACCCTAACCCTAGCCCTAACCCTAACTCAAACCTAACCCTAACCCTAGCTCTAACCCTAACCCTAGCTCTAACCCTAATCATAACCCTAAGCCTAGCCCTAAACCTAGCCCTAACCCTAACCCTAACCCTAACCCTAGACCTAGACTTAACTCTAACCCCAACCCTAGCCCTAAACCTATTCCTAGCCCTAGTCCTAGCCCTAAACCTAACACTAGCACTAGCCCTCACCCTCACCCTAACTCTAACCTTAGCCCTAAACCTAGACCTAAACGTAACCCTAGCCCTAACCCTAACCCTAGCCCGTACCCTAACCCTAGCACTAACCCTAACGCTAACTCTAACCCTAACCCAAGCCCTAGCCCTAACACAAACCCTAACCCTAGACCTAGCCCTAACACAAACCCTAACACTAAACCTAGCCCTAGCCCTAGCCCTTACCCTAATACTAACCTAACCCTAACCCTAGCTCTAGCCCTACCCTAGCCCTAACCCTAACCCTAACCCTAACCCTAACCATAGCCCTAGCCCTAGCCCTAGCCTTAGGCCTAACACAAACCCTAACCCTAGCCCTATCCGTAACCCTAAAATGAAACCTAGCCCTAGCCCTAGCCTTGGCCCTAACCCTAACCCTAGCCCTAGTCCTAGCCCTAGCCAAAACCTAACCCTAAACCTAAACCTAGCCCTAACCCTAGCCCTAGCCCTAGCCCTAGCCCCAACCCTAACCCTGAACCTAGCCATGGCCCCAGCCCTAGCCCTAAACCTAACGTTAGCCCTAGCCCTAATCCTAACTCTAACACTTACCCTAGCCCTAGATCTAGACCTAACACTAACCCTAGCCTTAAAACTAACCCTAGATATAACCCTAACTCTAGCAATAACCCTAACTCTAGCCCTAGACCTAGCCCTAACCATAACACAAACCCTAACGTTAACCCTAAACCTAGCCCTAGCCCTAGTCCTAACCCTCACCCTAATCCCAACCCTAACCCTCACCCTAGCCCTAGCACTCTATCTAACCCTAACCCTAAACCTAGCCCTAACCCTAACCCTAGCCATAACCCTAATATTGCACAAACCCTAACCCTAACCCTAACACTAACCCTAATCCTAGCCCTAGCCCTAACCCTAACCCTAACCCTAAAACTAGCCATAGCCCTAACCCTAAATCTAACTCAAACCCTAACCCTAACCCTAGCCCTTGCCATAGACCTAATCCAAACAATTACCCTAGGCCTAGCCCTAACACTATCCCTAGCCCTAGCCATAGCCCTAACATTAAGACTAATACTAACCATAACCCTAACCCAAGCCCTAGACCTAGACCTGACCCTAAACCTAACCCTAGCCTGTATACTAGCCGAGCCCTAACCCTAACACTAGCACTAACCCTAACACTAACCCTAACCCTAAACCTATCCCTAGCCATAGTCCTAAGCCTAACCCTAACCCCGACCCTAGCCCTAACCCTAACCCTAACCCAAGCCCTAGCCCTAACCCCAAACCTAGGCCTAAACTTAACCCTAGCCCTAGCCCTAACCCTAACACTAACCCTAATCTTAGCCCTAGTCCTAACACTAACCCCAACCCTAGCCCTAACACTATTCCTACACCTGGCCCTAAACCTAACCCTAACCATAAACTTAACCCTAACCCTAAACCTAACATTAACCCTAACCCTAAACCTAGCCCTAGCCCTAGACCTAAACCGAACAATAGCCCTGATTCCTAACCCTACCCAATACCCTAACGCTAGCCTAACCCTAACCCTAACCCTAGCCTTAGAACTAGCGCTAGCCCTAGCCCTAACCCAAACCCTAAACCTAGGCCTGGCCCTAACCCTAACACTCACCCAAACCCTAGCCCTAGCCCTAGCCCTAGACCTAACCCTAACCCTAACCCTAACCCTAGCCCTAACCCTAACCCTAGCCCTAACCCTAACACTAGCACTAAAACCTAACCTGACCCTAACCCGAAACCTAGCCCTAGCCCTAGCCCTATCCATAAACCTAACCCTAAATATAGCCAATGCCGTAACCCTAACCCTAAAAATAACCATAGACCTAGCACTAGCCCTAGCCTTAGTCCTAACACGAACCCTAACCCTAGCCCTATCCTTAACCATAAAAAGAAAACTTAGCCCTAGCCCTGGCCTTGGCCCTAGCCCTAACCCTAGCCCTAGCCCTAGCCCTAGCCCCAAACCTAACCCTGAACCTAGCCCTGGCACTAACCCTAGTCCTAACCCTAACCTTAGCCCTAGCCCTAATCATAACTCTAACATTTACCCTAGCCCTAGCCCTAGACCTAACACTAACCCTAGCCCTAAACCTAACCATAGCACTAACCCAAACCCTAGCACTAACGCTAACTGTAGCCCTAGCCCTAACTCTAACCTAACCAAAACTCTATTTCTAGCCCAAACCCTAGCTCTAACCCTAACCCTAACCCTAGCCCTAACCCTAGCCCTAAACCTAACCCTAATCCCAACCCTAACCCTAATCGTAGACCTAGACCTAACTGTAACCCCAAACCTAGCCCTAACCCTAATCCTAACCCTAGACCTAACCCTAAACCTAGACCTAACACTAACCCTAGTACTAACCCTAACCCTAGCACTAACCCTAACCCTTACCCTAACACTAACCCAAACACTAGCCCTAACACAAACTCTAACCCTAGCCCTAACCCTAACCCTAACCCTAACACTAACCATAGCCCTATCCGTAGCCCTAACCATAACCCTAATCCTGACCCTAGCCCTAGCCATAACCCTAACACGAACCCTAACACTAACACTAAACCTAAACCTAGCCCGAACACTAACCCTAACCCTAATCCTAACCCTACCCATAGCCCTAGCACTAGCCCTAGCACTAACCCTAACCCTAACCCTTACCATAACCCTAGCCCTATCCCTAATCCTATCCCTAACCCTTGCCCTAGCCCTACCCTACAACTAACAATAACCCTAACCCTAACCCTAACCCTAAACCTAACCCTAAATATAGCGCTAGTGCTAGCCCTAGCCTTAGCACTATCACTAAGCCTATCCTTGATCCTAGACCTAACCCTAGCCCTAGAACTAGCACTAGCCCTAGCCATAACCCTAACTCTAAACCAAACCCTAGCCCTAACCCTAACCCTAACCCTTCACCTAACCATAGCCCTAACCCGAACCCTAACCCTACATCTAACCCTAGCCCTATTCCTAATGCTAGCCCTAGCCCTAGACATATCCCTAGCCCTAGCCCTAACCCTAACCGCAAACCGAACACTAGCCCTAACCCTACCCAGAACCCTAGCCCTAAACCTAATCGTAAACCTAGCTATAGCCGTAACCCTAACCCTAACTCTAAACCTAACCCTAGCCCTAGCCCTGACCCTAACCCTACCGCTATCCCTAACCCTATTCCTAATCCTAGCCCTAGCCCTAGCCCTAGCCCTAACCCTAACACTAAACCGAACACTAGCCCTAACCCTACCCGGAACCCTAGCCCTAAACCTAATCGTAAACCTAGCTATAGCCGAAGCCCTAACCCTAACTCTAACCCTAACCCTAGCCCTATCCCTAGACCTAGCACGAGCCATAGACCTAGCCTAACCCTAACCCAAACCCTATCCATAACCCTAACCCTAACCCTAACCCTAAAGCAAGAACGAGCACTAACCCCAAGCCTAGCCCTAAACTTAACCCTAGCCTTAGGCATAACCCTAACACTAACCCTAATCCTAGCCCTAGTCCTAACCCTAACCCCAACCCTAGCCCTAACACTATTCCTAGCCCTGGACCTAACCCTAACCCTAGCCGTAGTCCTAACCCTAACCCTAACCCTAAACCTAACCATAGCCCTAGTGCTAGCCCTAGCCTTAGCCCTAACCCTAACCCTAAACTTACCCCTATCCCTAACCCTATGCCTAATCCTAGCCCTAGCCCTAGCCCTAGCCCTAACCCTAACCCTAACTCTAACCCTAAACCAAGCCCTAGGTCTAACCCTAACCCTAACCCTAAACCTACCGTAGCCCTAACCCTAACCCTAAACATAGGCCGAGTCCACCCTACCCCTAACCCTAACCCTGGCTCTATACATAGCCCTAGCGCTAACCCTAGCCTTAGCCCTAAACCTAACACTAACACTAACCCTAGCCCTATCGCTAATACTATCCCTAATCCCAGCCCTAGCCCTAGCACTAGCCCTAGCCCTAATCATAACCCTAATCCTAACACTAGCCCTAGACCTAACCCTAACACTAACCCTAGCCCTAACACTATACCTACCCTGGCCCTAACCCTAACCCTAAACCTAATCCTAGACCTATACCTAACCCAATCCCAAACCTAGCCCTAACCCTAATCCTAACCCTATACCTAACCCTAAAACTAGACCTAACACTAACCCTAGTACTAACCCTAACCCTAGCACTAACCCTAACCCTAACCCTAACACTAACACGAAACCTAGCCGTAACACAAACCCTAACCCTAGCCCTAACCCTAACCCTAAACCTAACACTAAACCTAGCCCTAGCCGTAGCCCTAACCATAACCCTATCCTAACCCTACCCCTAGCCCTAACCCCACCCTAACCCTAATCCTAACCCTACCCATAGCCCTAGCGCTAGCCCTAGCCCTAACCCTAACCCTAACCATTACCCTAACCATAGCCCTATCCCTAACCCTATCCCTAACCCTGGCCCTAGCCCTAGCCCTAGACCTAACCCTAACCCTAACCCTAACCCTAACCCTATCCCTAGCTCTAACCCTAACCCTAACCCTAACAATAAACATAGCCCTAACCCTAACCCTGACCCTAAACATAGCCCTAGTGCTAGCCCTAGCCTTAGCCCTATCACTAAGCCTATCCCTGATCCTAGCCCTAGCCTTGCCCTAGCGCTATCCCTAGCCCTAGCCCTTGCCATAACCCTAAATCTAAACCTAACCCTAGCCCTAAACCTAAACCTAACCCTACACCTAACCCTAGCCCTAACCCGAACCCTAACCCTACACCTAACCCTAGCCCTATTCCTAATCCTAGCCCTAGACCTAACCCTAACCTGAACCCAAATCCTAACCCTACCCATAGCCCTAGCCCTAGTCCTAGCCCTAACCCTAACCCTAACCCTAACAATAAACATAGCCCTAACCCTAACCCTAACCCTAACCCTAAACATAGCCCTAGTGCTAGCCCTAGCCTTAGCCCTATCACTAAGCCTATCCCTGATCCTAGCCCTAGCCTTGCCCTAGCACTATCCCTAGCCCTAGCCCTTGCCATAACCCTAACTCTAAACCTAACCCTAGCCCTAAACCTAACCCTAACCCTACACCTAACCCTAGACCTAACCCGAACCCTAACCCTACACCTAACCCTAACCCTATTCCTAATCCTAGCCCTAGCCCTAGCCC
>CM027394.1:64551554-64568628 GCA_015711505.1 Sylvilagus bachmani
CCCTAACCCTAACCCTAAACCTAGCCCTAGCCCTAGCCCTAGCCCAAACCCAAACCCTAACCATAGCCCTAGCCCTAACCATAAAACTAACCCTAAACCTAGCCTTAGCCCTAGGACTTCCCATAGCCCTAACCCTAAACAAACCTAACCTTAGCCCTAGTCCTAGCCCAAACCCTAACCCTAGCACTAACCCTAACCCTAACCCTAACCCTGGCCCTACCACTAGAATTAACCCTAACCTAATCCTAATCCTAACCCTAATCCTAACACTAGCCCTAACCCTAACCCCAACCCTAGCCCTAACCCTATTCATAAACCTAGGCCTAACCCTAACCCTAACCCTAGCCCTAGCCAGATCGCTAACACTAAACCTAATCATAAATGTAGCCCTCACCCTAACCCTAACTCTAACCCTAACCCTAACCCTAACCATAAACATAGCCCTAGCCCTAACTTTATCCCAAACCCTAACCATAGACGTAGACCTAACCCTAGCCCTAAAACTAAACCTATCATTAACACTAACCCTAACCCTAGCCCTAGCCCTATCCCGAACACCGACCCTAAGCCTAGCCCTAGCCCTAACCCTAACCCTAACACTAACCCTGGACCTAGACTTAGTCCTAACCATAGCCCTAACCCTAAACTTAACCCTAACCCTAGATCTAGCCCTAGCCCTAAGCCTAACCCTAATCCTAACCCATACTCTAACCCTAGCCATAGAACTAGACCTAAACCTAAACATAAACCTAGCCCGTACCCTAACCCTAGCCCTAACACTACCAGTAGCACTAACAGTAACCCTAACCCTAAACCTAACCATGACCTAACCCTACCCTAACACTAACCCTAAGTCTAGCACTTGCCCTAACCCTAAACCTAACCCTAGCACTAGCCCTAACACTAACCCTAACCCTAAACCTAACCCTTAACCTAACCTTACCCTAACCCTAACTATAAGTCTAGCACTTGCCCTAACCCTAAACCTAACCCTAGCACTAGCCCTAACCCTAACCCTAACCCTAAACATAGACCTAGGCCTACCCCTAGCCCTAGCCATAGCCCTAACACTAACCCTAGCCCTAACCCTAACTCTAACCTAACCCTAACCCTAGCCCTAGACCTAAACCTAGTTCTAAACCTAACCCTAACCCTAGCCGTAGCCCTAGACCTAACCCTAACCCTAATCCTAACCCTAAACGTAAACCTAGACTTAGACCTAACTCTAACCCAAACCCTAGCCATAACCCTATTCCTAGCCCTAGCAGTAACCCTAAACCTAACCCTAGCCCTAGCCCTAACTGTAACCCTAACCATAACCCTATCCCTAACACTAACCCTAGCCCTAGCCCTAGGCCTAAATCTAACTGTAATCCTAACCCTAGCCCTAGCCCTAACCCTAACACTAACCCTAACCGTAACCCTAAACCTAGCCCTAGCACTAACCCTTACCCTAACGCTAGCCCTAGCCCTAACCCTAACCCTAACCCTAACCATAGCCCAAAGGCATGCCCTAGCGTTAGTCTTAACCCTAACCCTAAAACTAGCCCTATCCCTAACCCTATGCCTAATCCTAGCCCTAGCCCTAGCCCTCGCCTTAACACTAACTGTAACCCTAACCCTAAACCTTTCCCTAGCCCTAACCCTAATCCTAACAATAAACATTGCCCTAGACCTAACCCTAACCATAACCATAACCATAACCATAGCCTAGTGCTAGCCATAGCATTAGCCCTAACTCTGACCCTAATTCTAACCCTACCCCTAAATCTATCCCTAACCCTAGCCCTAGCCCTAACCCTAACACTAATCCTAACCCTAACCCTAAGCCTAGCCCAAGCACTAACCCTAACCCTAACGCTAGCCCTAACCCTAACGCTAGCCCTAGCCCTAATCTAACACTAACCCTAACCCTAGCCATAGCACAAGAGCAAGCCCTAGCCTTAGTCCTAACCCTAACCCTAAACCTAGCCCTATCCCTAACCCTATGCCTAATCGTAGTCCTAGCCCTAGCCCTAGCCCTAACACTAACCATAACACTAACCCTAAAACTAGCCCTAGCCCTAAACCTAACCCTAACAATAAATAGTCCGAGCCCTAACCCTACCCCTAACCCTAAACCTAACTCTAACCATAGCCCTAGCGCTAGCCCTAGCCTTAGCAATAACCCTAACACAAAACCTAGCCCTATCCCTAACCTGATACATAATCCTATTCCAAGCCCAAGCACTAGTCCTAGACCTAATCCTTATCATAAACCTAACCCTAGCCCTAAACCTAGCCATAGCCCTAGCCTTAACCCTAACACTATCCCTAACCCTAACCCTAAACCTAGCCCTAGCCATAGCCCTAACCCTAACCCTAACCCTAACCCTAGACCTAGCCCTAGCAATATCCGTACCCCTATCCCTAAACCTAACTCTAACCCTAGGCCTAATCCTAACTCTAACGTAACCCTAACCCTAACCTTAGCCCTAAACCAAACCCTAGCCCATACCCTAACCCTAGCTCTAGCCCTAACCCTAGCTCTAAACCTAACCCGAACCCTAACACTAGCCCTAGCCCTAGCCCTAACCCTAACCCTAATCCTAACCCTAAAACTAACCCTAGACCTAGACCTAAACCTAACCCCACCCCAAGCCCTAACCCTATTCCTAGCCCTAGTCCTAACCCTAACCCTAACCCTAACCCTAGCCCTAGCCCTAGCCCTAACCCTAACACTAACCTTTGCCCTAAACCTACCTAACCCTAACCCTAGCCATAAACCTAACCCTAGCCCGTACCCTAACACTAGCACTGACCCTAACCCTAACCATAGCACTAGCCCTAACACAAAACCTAACCCTAGACCTAGCCCTAACCCTAACCCTATCCCTAACCCTTGCCCTAGCCCTAACACTAACACTAACCCTAACACGAACCCTAATCCTAGCCCTAGCCCTAACCCTAACCCTAACACTAAACATAGCCCTAGCCCTAACCCAAGCCCTAACCCTAATCCTAACCATAAACATAGCCCAAGTGCTAGGCCTAGCATGAGCCCTAACCCTTACCAAAACCAGGCCCTATACCTAACCCTATACCTAATCCTTCCCTAGCCCTAGCCCTACCCGTAACCCTAACCCTAACCCTAACCAAAACCCTAACCCTAACCCTATCCCTAGCCCTAAACCTAACCCTAACAATAAACATAGCCCTAGCCCTAACCCTAACCCTAACCATAACCAAGACCTAGCACTAGCCCTAGCCTTAGCCCTAACCCTGACCCTAACTCTAACACTATCCCTAACCCTATCCCAAGTCCTAATCCTAGCCCTAGCCCTAGCTCTAACCCTAACCCTAAACCTAACCCTAGCCCTAACCCTAGCCGGAGCCGTAGCCCTAAACCTAATCATAAACCTAGCAATAGCCCTAGCCCTAACCCTAACTCGAAACCTAACACTAGCCCTAACCCTAACAATAACCTTACCCCTAAACCTAGCCCTAACCCTAACCCTAACCCTTCACCTAACCCTAGCCCTAACCCTAGCCCTACCCCTACCCCTACACCTAACCCTATCCCTAGCCAATACCCTAACAATAGCAAAAACCCTAACCCTGACCCTAACCCTAACCCAAATCCTAGCCCTAGCCGTAACCCTAAACCTAACCCTAAAGCTAGCCCTAGCACTAACACTAACTCTAACCGTAACCCTAACCCTAACCCTAGCCCTTGTATTAGCCCTAATCCAAACCATAACACTGGGCCTAGCCTTAACCTTAACCCGGACAACAAACCCTAGCCCTAGCCCTCAAACATAACCCTAACACTAATCCTAACCATAACCTTAAACAAAGCCTTAGCCCTAGACTTGACCCTAACCCTAACCCTTGCCTTAACCCTACCCAGAGCCCTAACCCTAAAACTAGCACCAACCCTAACCCTAACCCTTACCCTAACCCTAACCCTAACATTAGTACTAACCCTAACCCTAACCCTAATCCTAAACCTAACCCTAATCCCACTAGTATTAACCCTAAACCTTTTCCTAATCCTAAAACTAATCGTAACACTAGCCCTAACCTTAACCCCAACCCTAGCTCTAACCCTATTCATAAACCTAGGCCTAAACCTAACCCTAACCCTAACCCTTGCCCTAGCCCTATCCCTAACACTAACTCTAACCCTAAACATAGCCCTCACCCTAACCCTATCCCTAAACATAGCCCTAGTCCTAACTCTATCCCAAACCCTAAACCTAGCCCTAGACCTAACCCTAGACCTAAACCTAACCCTAGCACTAACCCTAACTCTAAACCTAGCCCTAGCCCTATTCCTAACCCCAACCCTAACCCTAGCCCTAGCCCTAACCCTAACCCTAACCCTAACCCTAACCCTAGACCTAGCCCTAGCCCTAACCATAGCCCTAACCCTAACCCTAACACTAACCCTAAAGCTAGCCCTAGCAAAACCATAACCCTAACCCTAATCCTAACCCTAACCCTAACCCTAGACCTAGACCTAACTGTAACCCAAACCCTAGCCCTAACCAAATTCTTAGCCATAGCAGTAACCCTAAACCTAACCCTAGCCCTAGCCCTACCCGTAACCTTAACCCTAACCCTAACCCTAACCCTAACCCTAACCCTAACCCTAACACTAACCCAGGCACTAGCCCTAACCCTAAGTCTAAAGGTAAACCAAAACCTAGCCCTAGCACTAACCCTAACACTAACCCTAACCCTAAACCTAGCCCTAGCACTAACCCTAACCCTAACCCTAGCCCCAGCCCTAAACCTAACCCTAACCCTAACCCTAACCATAGCCCTAGAGCAAGCCCTAGCCTTAGCCCTAACAGTAACCCTAAACCTAGCCCTATCCCTAACCCTATACCTAATCCTAGCACTAGCCCTAGCTTTAGCCCTAAACCTAACCCTATCCCTAACCCTATCCCTAATTCTAGCCCTAGCCCTAGCACTAGCCCTAGACCTAACACTTACCATAAACCTAGCCCTAGCCCTAAACCTAGCCCAATCCCTTATCCTATGACTAATCTTAGCTGTAGCCCTAGCCCTAGCCCTAGCCATAACCCTAACGCTAACCCTAACCCTAAACCTAACCCTAGCCCTAACTCTAACCCTAACAATAAACATAGCCCGAGCTCTAAACCTACCCTAACCCTAACCCAACTCTAACCATAATCCTACCGCTAGCTCTAGCCTTAACTCTAACCTTAATCCTAACCCTAGGCCTAGCACTACCCATAGCCTTAACACTAAACATAACCCTAGCCCTAGCCCGACATAGCCATAGCCCTAGCTCTAGCTCTAAACCTAAACTTAACCTAGCACTAACCCTAACTCCAGCCTAACACTAACCCTAGCTCTAGCCCTAAACATAGCTCTAAACCTAACCCTAACAATAACCCAAGCCTTAGCACTAACCCTAACACTAACCCTAGACATAGCCCTAACCCTAAGTCTAACCGTAAACCTAACCCTAGCCCTAGCACTAACCCTAACACTAACCCTAACCCTAAACATAGCCCTAGCACTAACCCTACCCCAAGCCTAGCCCCAGCCCTAACCCTAACCCTAAACATAACCCTAGAGCAAGCCCTAGCCTTAGCCCTGACCCTAACCATAAACCTAGCCCTATCCCTTATCCTGGGCCTAATCTTAGCCCTAGCCCAAGCCCTAGCCGTAACACTAACCCTAACCCTAACATTAAACCTAGCCCTAGCCCTAACACTAACCCTAACAATAAACATAGCCCGAGCCCTAAACCTACCCCTAACCCTAACCCTAACTCTAACCATAGTCCTAGTGCTAGCTCTAGCCTTAACCCTAACCGTAATCCTAACCCTAGCCCTATCCCTAACCCTATCCTAATCATAGCCCTAGCCCTAGAACTAGCCATAGCCCTCACCCTTACCATAAACCTAACCCTAGCCCTAACCCTAGCCATAGCCCTAACCCTAGCCCTAGCCCTACCCCTAGCCTTAACCCTAAACATAACCCTAGCCCTAGCTCGACATAGCCGTAGCCCTAGCTCTAGCCCTAAACCTAACCCTAACCCTAGCACTAACCCTAACTCCAACCTAAGCCTAACCCTAGCTATAGCCCTAACCATAGCTCTAAACCTAACCCTAAACCTAACCCAAGCCCTAGCCCTAACCCTAACCCTAACCCTAACCTTAGCCCTAACCCTAGACCTAACCTTAACCCTAGACCTAACCCTAACCCTAGCCCGTACCCTAAACCTAGCACTAACACTAACCCTAACCCTAATACTAACCCTAACCCTAGCATGCCCTAACACAAACCCTAAACCTAGACCTAGCCCTAAACCCTAACACTAACACTAAACCTAGCCCTAGCCCGAGCCCAAATCATAACCCTAATCCTAAACCTAGCCCTAACCCTAACACTAACACTAACCCTAACACTAACCCTAAACGCATCCCTAGCCCTAACCCTAACACTAACCTTAATCCTAACCCAAAACCGAACCATAGCCCTAGCGCTAGTCCTAGCCTGAGAATAACCCTCACCCTAACACTAACTCTAACCCTAACACTAACCCTATCCCTAATCCGTGCCCTAGACCTAGAAGTAGACCTAACACTAACTCTAACCCTAAACCTGAACCTAGCCCTAGCACTAACCCTAACACTAACCCTAGCCCTAGCCCTAACCCTAACCCTAACCATAGCCCTAGAGCAAGCCCTAGCCTTCGCTAAAACGCTAAACCTAAACCTAGCCCTAGCCCTAACCCTAACCATAACAATAAACATAGCCCGAGCACTAACCCTACCGCTAACCCTAGCCCTAACTCTAACCATAGCCCTAGCCTTCGCCCAAACCCTAACCCTAACCCTAACCCTATCCCTAACCCTATCCATAATCCTAGCCCTAGCCCTAGCACTAGCCCTAGACCTAACACTTACCATGAACCTAACCCTAGCCCTAACCCTAGCCATAGCCCTAAACCTAGCCCTAGCACTACCCCTAGCCTTAACCCTAAACATAACACTAGCCCTAGCCCTAGCCCTAGCCCTAGCCCTAGACATAGCCCTAACCCTAAACCTACCCTAACCCTACCCTTATCCTAAATCTAATTTAACCCTAACTTAGCTCTAGCCCTAAACCTAGCTCTAACCCTAACCCTAACCCTAGCCCTAGCCCTAGCCCTTACCCTAACCCTAATCCTAACCCTAACCCTAACACTAGACCTAGACAAAACTCTAAACCCAAACCTACCCCTAACCATATCCTAGCCCTAGTCTTAACCCTAACACTAGCCCTAGACCTAACACTAACCCTAACCCTAAACTTAGCCCTAATCCTAGACCTAACCTTTACCCTAGCCCTAACCATAACCCTAGCCCATACCATAAATCTAGCACTAACCCTAACCCTAACCCTAACCATAACACTAACCCTAGCACTAGCTCTAACCCTAACCCTAACCCTAGCCCTAGCCCTAACACAAACCCTAACCCTAGCCCTAGCCCTATCCCTAACCCCGACCCTAAGAATAGCCCTAGCCCTAACCCTAACCCTAACACTAACCCTGGACCTAGCCTTAGCCCTAACCATAACCCTAACCTTAAACTTAACCCTAACCCTAGCCCTAGCCCTAGCCCTAAGCCGAACCCTAATCCTAACCCGTACCCTAACCCTAGCCCTAGAACTAGACCTAAACCTAAACCTAGCCCGTACCCTAACCCTAACCCTAACACTACCAGTAGCACTAACACTAACCCTAACCCTTGGCCTAACCCTAACCCTAACCCTAAGTCTAGCACTTGCCCTAACCCTAAACCTAACCCTAGCACTAGCCCTAACACTAACCCTAAGCCTAAACATACACCTAGCCCTACCCCTAGCCCTAGCCATAGCCCTAACACTGACCCTAGCCCTAACCCTAACTCTAACCTAACCCTAACCCTAGCCCTAGCCCTAAACCTAGTTCTAAACCTAACCCTAAATCTAGCCGTAGCCCTAGACTTAACCGTAACCCTAATCCAAACCCAAACCCTAACCCTAGACCTAGACCTAACTCTAACCCCAACAATAGCCATAACCCTATTCCTAGCCCTAGCAGTAACCCTAAAATTACCCTAGCCCTAGATCTAACCGTAACCCTAAGCATAACCCTAACCCTAACACTAACCCTAGCCCTAGCCCTAGCCCTAAATTAACTGTAATCCTAACCCTAGCCCTAGCCCTAAACTTAACACTAAGCCTAATCCTAATCCTAGCCCTAGCACTACCCCTTAACCTAACGGTAGCCCTAGCCCTAAACCTAACCCTAACCCTAACAGTAACCATAGACCAAGAGCAAGCCCTAGCCTTAGTGCTAACCCTAACCTTAACCTAGCCATATCCCTAAAACTATGCCTAATCCTAGACCTAGCCCTAGCCCTAACACTAACCATAACCCTAACCCTAAAACTAGCCCTAGCCATAACACTAACCCTAAAAATAAACATAGCCTGAGCCCTAACCCTACCCCTAACCCTAACCCTAACTCTAACCATAGCCCTAGCGCTAGCCCTAGCCTTAGCCCCAAACCTAACACAAAACCTAGCCCTATCCCTAACCCTATCCATAATCCTAGAACAAGCCCTAGCACTAGGCCTAGACCTAACCCTTACCATAAACCTAACCCTAGCCCTAAACCTAGATGTAGCCCTAGCCCTAACCCTAACACTAACCCTAAACCTAACCCTAAACCTAGCCCTAGCCCTAACCCTAACCCTAACCCTAATCCTAACCCTAAAACTAACCCTAGACCTAGACCTAACTCTAACCCCAACCCAAGCCCTAACCCTATTCCTAGCCCTAGTCCTAACCCTAAACCTAACCCTAATCCTACCCTAGCGCTAGCACTAGCCCTAGACCTAACACTTACCATGAACCTAACCGTAGCCCTGAACCTAGGTGTAGCCCTAACCCTAGCCCTAGTCCTACCCCTAGCCTTAACCCTAAACATAACCGTAGCCCTAGCCCTAGCCCTAGCCCTGGATATAACACTAGCCCTAGCCCTAAACCTACCCTAACCCTAGCCCTAATCCTAACTCTAATTTAACCCTAACCTAGCTCTAGCTCTAAACCTAGCTCTAGCCCTAAACCTAGCTCTAACCCTAACCCTAACCCTAGCCCTAGCCCTAGCCCTTACCCTAACCCTAATCCTAACCCTAACCCTAACACTAGACTTAGACGAAACTCTAAACCCAAACCTAACCCTAACCATATCCTAGCCCTAGTACTAACCCTAACCCTAGCCCTATCCCTAACACTAACACTAACCCTAACCTTAGCATTAACCCTAGACCTAACCTGAACCCTAGCCCTAACCCTAACCCTAGCCCATACCCTAAACCTAGCACTAACCCTAACCCTAACCCTAACTCTAACCCTAGCACTAGCTCTAACCCTAACTCTAACCCTAACCCTAACCCTAACCCTAAACCAAGCCCTAACCCTAACACAAACCCTAACCCTAGCCCTAGCCCTATCCCTAACCCCGACACTAAGCCTAGCCCTAGCCCTAAACCTAACCCTAACCCTAACCCTAACACTAACCCTGGACCTAGCCTTAGCCCTAACCATAACCCTAACCCTAAACTTAACCCTAACCCTAGATCTAGCCCTAGCCCTAAGCCTAACCCTAATCCTAGCCCGTACCCTAACCCTAGCCCTAGAACTAGACCTAAACCTAAACCTAAACCTAGCCTGTACCCGAACCCTAGCCCTAACACTACCAGTAGCACTAAAACTAACCGTAACCCTAAACCTAACCCTTGACCTAACCCTAAGCATAACCCTAAGTCTAGCACTTGCCCTAACCCTAAACTTAACCCTAATCCTAAACATAGACCTATCCCTAACCCTAGCCCTAGCCATAGCCCTAACACTGACCCTAGCCCTAACCCTAACTCTAACCTAACCCTATCCTAGCCCTAGCCCTAAACCTAGTTCTAAACCTAACCCTAAACCTAGCTGTAGCCCTAGCCTTAACCCTAACCCTAATCTTAACCCTAACCCTAACCCTAGACCTAGTCCTAACTCTAACCCCAACCCTAACCATAACCCTATTACTAGCCCTAGCAGTAACCCTAAACCTAACCCTAGCCCAAGATTTAACCGTAACCCTATCCGTAACCATAACCCTAACCCTAACACTAACCCTAGCCCTAGCCCTAGCCCTAGCCCTAGCCCTAAATCTAGCCGTAATCCTAACCCTAAACCTAGCCCTACCCGTAACACTAACCCTAATCCTAAACCTAGACCTAGCACTACACCTTACCCTAACGGTAGCCCTAGCCCTAAACCAAACCCTAACCATAACACTAACCATAGCCCAAGAGCAAGCCCTAGCCTTAGTCCTAACCCTAACCCTAAACCTAGCCCTATCCCTAACCCTATGCCTAATCCTAGCCCTAGCCCTAGCCCTAGCCCTAACACTAACCGTAACCCTAACCCTAACACTAGCCCTAGCCCTAACACTAACCCTAAAAATAAACATAGCCTGAGCCCTAACCCTACACCTAACCCTAACCCTAACTCTAACCATAGCCCTAGCGCTAGCCCTAGCCTTAGCCCCAAACCTAACACAAAACCTAGCCCTATCCCTAACCCTATCCATAATCCTAGAACAAGCCCTAGCACTAGGCCTAGACCTAACCCTTACCATAAACATAACCATAGCCCTAAACCTAGCCATAGCCCTAGCCCTAACCCTAACACTAACCCTAACCCTAACCCGAAAGCTAGCCCTAGACCTAGCCCTGACCCTAACCCTAATCCTAACCCTAAAACTCACCCTAGACCTAGACCTAACTCTAACCCCAACCCATGCCCTAACCATATTCCTAGCCCTAGTCCTAACCCTAAACCTAACGCTAACGCTAACCCTAGCCCTAAACCTAACCCTAGCCCATACCCTAACCCTAGCACTAACCCTAACCCTGACCCTAACCCTAACCATAGCCAAGCCCTAACACAAACCCTAAACCTAGCCCTAGCCCTAACCCTAACCCTAACACTAAACATAGCCCTAGCCCTAACAATAGCACTAACCCTAATCCTAACCATAAACATAGCCCAAGTGCTAGGCCAAGCCTGATCCCTAACCCTTACCCAAACCTAGCCCTGTACCTAACCCTATACCTAATCCTTACCCTATCAATAGCCATAGCACTAGACCTAACCCTAACCCTAACCCTAACCCTAACCCTAACACTAAACCTATCCCTAGCCCTAACCCTAAACCTAACAATAAATATAGCCCTAGCCCTAACCCTAACCCTAAACATAACCATAGCCCTAGCACTAGCCCTAGCCTTAGCCCTAACTCTGACCCTAACTCTAACACTATCCCTAACCCTATCCCTAATCCTAGCCCTAACCCTAGCCCTAGCTCTAACCCTAACCCTAAACCTAACCCTAGCCCTAACCCTAGCCGGAGCCCTAGCTCTAAACCTAATCATAAACCTAGCTATAGCTCTAGCCCTAACCCTAACTCAAAATCTAACACTAGCCCTAACGCTAACAATATCCCTACCCCTAAACCTAGCCCTAACCCTAACCCTAACCCTGACCCTAACCCTAACCCTAACCCTAATCCTAGCCCTAGCCCCACCCCTACACCTAACCCTAACCCTAACCCTAGCCAATACCCTAACAATAGCAAAAACCCTAACCCTGACCCTAACCCTAACCCTAATCCTAGCCCTAGCCGTAACCCTTAACCTAACCCTAAAGCTAGCCCTAGCACTAACCCTAACTCTAACTGTAACCCTAACCCTAACCCTAGCCCTTGTCTTAGCCCTAATCCAAACCATAACCCTGGGCTTAGCCCTAACCCTAACCCTGACACAAACCCTAGCCCTAGCCCTCGCCCTAACCCTAACACTAAACCTAATCATATCCATAACCCAAGCCCTAGCCCTAGACCTGACCCTAACCGTAACCCAAGGCCTAACCCTACCCAGAGCCCTAACCCTAACACTAGCATTAATCCTAACCCTAACACTAAACATAACCCTAACCCTAGCCCTAACCCTAACTCAAACCTAACCATAACCCTAGCTCTAGCCCTAACCCTAGCTCTAACCCTAACCATAACCCTAAGCCTAGCCCTAAACCTAATCCTAACCCTAACCCTAACCCTAACCCTAGACCTAGACTTAACTCTAACCACAACCCTAGCCCTAAACCTATTCCTAGCCCTAGTCCCAGCCCTAAACCTAAAACAAGCCCTGGGCCTCACCCTAACCCTAACCCTAACCTTAGCCCTAAACCTAGACCTAAACCTAACCCTAGCCCTAACCCTAACCATAACTCTAGCCCGTACCCTATCCATAGCCCTAACCCTAACCCTAACCCTAAACATAGCCCTAGCCCTAGCCCTAGCCTTAGGCCTAACACAAACCCTAACCCTAACCCTAACCCTAACCCTAGACCTAGACCTAACTGTAACCCCAACCCTAGCCCTAACCCTATTCTGAGCCCTAGCAGCAACCCTAAACCTAACACTAGCCGTAGCCCAAACCTTAACCCTAACCCTAGCACTAACTCTAACTCTAACCCTAGCCCTATCCCTAACCCTAACCCTAACCCTACCCCTAACCCTAGGCCTAACCCTAACCCTAACACTACACCTAACCCTAGCCCTAGCCGTACCGCTACAACTAACCCAACCCTAACCCTAGTCCATACCCTAACCCTAACCCTAACCCTAACCTTAGCCCCAGACCTAACCCTAAACCTAACCCTAGCCCTAGACATAAAACTAACCATAACCCTAAACCTAGCCCTTGCCCCAACACTAAACCTAACCCTAGCCCTAGCCCTAGCCCTAGCCTTAACCCTAACCATAACCCTAGCCTTAGCCCTCACCCTAACCCTAATCCTAAACATAGCCCTAGTCATACCCCTAGCCCTAACCCTAGCCCTAACCCTAACCCTAACCCTAACCCTAATTCTAACCTAACCCAAACCTAGCCCTAGCACTAACCCTAGCCCTAAACCTAACCCTAGCCCTAGCCCTAGCCCTAACCCTAACCCAAATCATAACCCTAACCCTAACCCTAGACCTAGACATAACTCTAACCCAACCCTAGCCCTAACCATATTCCTAGCCCTAGCAGTAAGCATAAACCTAACACTAGCCCTAGACCTAACAGTAAGCCTAACCCTAACCCTAACACTAACGCTAGCCCTAGCCCCAGCCCAACCACTAACCGTAATCCTAACCCTAGCCCTAGTCCTAAACCTAACACTAATCCTAACCCTAACCCTAAACCTAAACCTAGCCCTAGCCCAAACCCTAACCCTAACACTAACCATAACCCTAACCATAGCCCTAGAGAAGGCCTATCATTAGCCCTAACCCTAACCCTAAACCGAGCCCTATCCCTAACCCTAGCCTAATCCTAGCCCTAGCCCTAGCCATAGCCACAACACTAACCCTAACCCTAACCCTAAACCTAGCCCTAGCCCTAACCCTAACACTAACAATAAACATAGCCCGAGCCCTAACACTACTCCTACCGCTAACCCTAACTATAACCATAGCCCTAGAATTAGCCCTAGCCTTAGCCCTAACCGTAACCCTAACCCTAGCTCTATCCCTAGCCCTAATCATAACCCTAATCCAACCCTAGCCCTATCCCTAACTCTAACCTAAACCTAACCCTAGCACTATCCCTAGCCCTAGCTCTAAACCTAACCATAACGCTAACACTAACCCTAGCCCTACCCTCAACCTAACCCTAACCCTAACCCTAAAACTAGACCAAGACATAACTCTAACCCCAAACCTAGCCATAACCCTATTCCTAGCCCTAGTCCTAACCTTAGACCTAACCCTAGCACTAGCCCTCACACTAACCCTAACCCTCAACTTACCCCTAAACCTAGACCTAATGATAACCCTAAGCCTAACCCTAACCCTAACCCAAGCCCTAGCCCTAACACAAAACCTAACCCTAGACCTAGCCCTAACCCTAACACTAACACTAACCCTAGACTTAGCCCTAGCCCTAATCATAACCCTAATGCTAACCTAGCCCTACCCTTAACCCTAACACGAACCCTAACACTAACCCTAAACCTAGCCCTAGCCCTTACCCTATCCCTAACAATAAACTTAGCCCTAGCACTAACCCTAACCCTAACTATAACCATAGCTCTAGTGCTAGGCCTAGCCTGAGCCCTAATCCTAACCCTAACCCTACACCTATCCCCAACCCTATCCCTAATCCTTGCCCTAGCCCTAGCCCTAGCCCTAACCCTAACCCTAATCCAAACCCTAACCCTAACCCTAGACCTAGACATAGCTCTAACCCCAAGCCTAGCCCTAACCATATTCCTAGCACTAGCAGTAAGCATAAACCTAACACTAGCCCTAGACCTAACAGTAAACCTAACCCTAGACCTACCCCTAACCCTAATACGAACCCTAACACTAACCCTAAACCTAGCCCTAGCCCTAACGCTAACACTAAAAATAAACATAGCCCTAGCCCTAACCCTAATCCTAACTCTAACCATAGCCCTAGCGCTAGCCCTAGCCTGAGCCCTAATCCTAACCCTAACCCTAGGCCAATCCCTAACCCTATCCCTAATCTTTGCCCTAGCCCTAGCCCTAGACCTAACACTAGCACCAACCCTAACCCTAAACCTATCCCTAGCCAAAAACCTAACCCTAACAATAAACATAGCCCTAGCCCTAACCCTAAACCTAACCATAGCCCTAGCACTAGCGCTAGACTTAACCCTAACCCTGACCCTAACACTACCCCTATCCCTAACCCAAGCCCTAATCCTAGCCCAGCCCTAGCCCTAGCCCTAGCCCTAGCCCTAACCCTAACACTAAACCTAACCCTAGCCCCAACCCTAGCCAGAGACCTAGCCCTAAACCTAATCGTAAACCTAGATATACCCGTAGCACTTACCCTAACTCTAAACAAAACCTTGGCGCCTACCCTAATCCTAACCCTACCCCTAACCCTAGCCCTAACCCTAACCCTAACCCTACACTAAACCCTAGCCCTAACCCTAGCCCTAGCCCTACCCCTACAACTAACCCTAACCCTACCCCTAGCCCTACCCCGAGACCTAGCCCTAGCCATAGCCCTAAGCCTAACCCTAACCCCGACCCTAGCCCTAACCCTAACCCTAACCCAAGCCCTAGCCCTAACCCCAAACCTATCCCTAAACTTAACCATAGCCCTAGCCCTAACCCTAACACTAACCCTAATCCTAGCCCTAGTCCTAACCCTAACCCCAACCCTAGCCCTAACCCTATTAATAGCCCTGACCTAACCCTAACCCTGGCCCTAGCCCTAACCCTAACCCTAACCCTAACCATAGCCCTAGAGCAAGCCCTAGCCTTAGTCCTAACCCTAACCCTAAATCTAGTACTATCCCTAACCCTATGCCTAATCCTAGTCCTAGCCCTAACAAAAACCCTAACCCTACCCTAAACCTAGCCTTAGCCCTAACCCTAACACTAACCCTAGCCCTAACGCTAACCCTATCCCTAATCCCAGTCCTAGCCCTAGCACTAGACCTAGCCCTAACCCTTACCATAAACCTAACCCTAGCACTAACCCTAGCCGTAGAAAACCCTGGCCCAGGCCCAAGCCCTAGACTTAACCCTAAACATAACCCTAGCCCTATCCCTAACCCTAACCCTAACCCTATCCCTAACCCTAACACTAACCTAACACTAACCCTAGTTCTAGCCCTAACCCTAGCTCTAACCCTAACCCTAACCATAACCTAGCCCTAGCCCTAGCCCTAACCCTAACACTAAACCTAGCCTTAGCCCTAGCCCTGATCATAACCCTAATCCTAACCCTAGCCCTAGCCCTAACCATAACAATAACCCTAACACTAACCCTAACCCTAGCCCTAGCCCTAACCCTAACACTGACCCTAACACTAACCCTATACCTGGCCCTAGACCTAACCCTAACCCTAACAATAAACATAGCCCTAGCCCTAACAATAGCCCTAACCCTAATCCTAACACTAACCATACCCTAGCGCTAGCCCTAGTGTTAGTCCTAAAAAAAACCCCAACCCTAGACATATCCCTTACCCTAAAATGAAACCTAGCCCTAGCCTTAGCCTCGGCCCTAACCCTAAACCTAGCCCTAGTCCTAGCCCTAGCCCTAACCCTAACTCTAACCCTAAACCTAACCCTAGCCCTAACCCTAGCCCTAGCCCTAGCCATAACCCTAACCCTGAACCTAGACCTGGCCCTAGACCTAGCCCTGACCCTAAACCTAGCCCTAGCCCTAATCCCAACTCTAACACTTACCCTAGCCCTAGCCCTAGACGTAACACTAACCCTAGCCCTAAACCTAACCCTAGCCCTAACCCTAACCCTAGCACTAACCCTAAATATAGCCCAAGCCCTAACCCTAACTCTAAACCTAACCCTAGCCCTAAACATAACACTAACCATACCCCTACACCTAAACCTAACCCTAACTCTAGCCCTAGCCCTAGACCTAGCCCTTGCCATAGCCCTAAGCCTAAACCTAACTCCAACCTTAACCCTAAACCTAGCCCTAGGCCTAGTCCTAACCCTAACACTAAACCCGACCCAAACCCTCACCCTAGCCCTAGCACTATACCTAACCCTAACCCTAAACCTAGCCCTAACCCTAGCCACAACCCTAACAATAGCACAAACCCTAACCCTAACACTAAACATAACCCTAACCCTAGCCCTAACCCTAACTCAAACCTAACCATAACCCTAGCTCTAGCCCTAACCCTAGCTCTAACCCTAACCATAACCCTAAGCCTAGCCCTAAACCTAATCCTAACCCTAACCCTAACCCTAACCCTAGACCTAGACTTAACTCTAACCCCAACCCTAGCCCTAAACCTATTCCTAGCCCTAGTCCCAGCCCTAAACCTAACACTAGCCCTGGGCCTCACCCTAACCCTAACCCTAACCTTAGTCCTAAACCTAGACCTAAACCTAACCCTAGCCCTAACCCTAACCCTAACCCTAACTCTAGCCCGTACCCTATCCATAGCCCTAACCCTAACCCTAACC